>CM056379.1:70851498-71451498 GCA_029718625.1 Synaphobranchus kaupii | reverse complement strand
CAAGATCAAGAAAGATGACAAGATAGCTAGATAGATAGATAACGTAGATAGATAGATCATCTACTAGTTACAGTTAGCTAGCAAGCTAGCGTTAGCTAGCTAGTATAGGTTATAACTTGACAAACAAAACTGCTCCCATATGCGATTAGACCAATGCAAACAAAGCATTGGAAACAAACAATACTTGTCAGCTATAAGTAATCTTAAATCATACGCAATGAATGCTTTTTTCATGTCATGCAGACTATCAGCCTTTGACAGCCCGACAGTGACAGCCAAACAAACTATTCGCGAGCTAGCGTTACATTAGCTAGCTTAACGTTAGACTCCCATATGCAATCAGAACAATGCAAACGAAACAAAGAATAACTAAATGGCTTGCCAGCTAAGTAATCGGAAATCATACGCAATGAATGTTTTTTTTTTCGTGACACGCAGGCTTTGTCAGCCTGTGACAGCCCGACAGTGCGAGACACTGTCAGTGACAGCCAAGGACAGCGCGACTGCGTTAGGGCTCGCCTAGACACACCTCCTAGCCTAATCTCTCTCTCTCTCTCTCTCTCACACACACACACACACACACACACACACACACACACGTGTGTGTGTGCAATAGCCTATGCATGTTCAGCAGTAACGATTCACAATTAAATAAAGATAGCCTACCTTTTCTTGTAACCTGATCAAATCCATTGCAAACGCAACAATTGTCCTACGACAAGTTAAATCCACAGCCGGAGTTTTCAGTATGTTAGGATACTCGCTGGCGTTCAAAATGTTAAATCCATAACGAGTTGTTCTTGATAGGCTATCCTCTCTGGCATTAATCCAATTCAATACAAAACGCGAGTCTTGTGTCCACTATCCGTTGCGTTTTTTGTAAGCCTTGCATTCAATATAGGCCTATATTGGTTGCAAAAAGTTATCCTCCCACATGCAAAAACTTGTGTTTGTTGACCGATGTCGACCTACGTTTGTCATGTCAAAAAAAAAAACATCCAATCACGTAACTCCATTTACAGGCCTATGTGAAATCAATTTCCAATTGGCCAGAGATCCGTCATCTAACGCTATGCATTTAGGAGCAGTTTTGGTAGCCTTAGGTATCTAATAACATACCTTGTACAATGATTAAACAGGTGTATTAGGCCTATGCCCAATTTATTAAGATTGACTTTGATGAATCAAATATTGGTCAAATGTTTGTGGAAAAAACATGATGTACATTAAACATATATGAATCACACTTTATAAGCATAAGGTTCCTCATTATAACCTATGCATAAATCCTAACCTACAGTCAGTTGAAAAAGTATGTGAACGGCTTGTGAGATTTGTTGTTTTTGCTATGTAGGCCTACTCGAATTTGGATTTGAGATTAAAATATGGATATGGGACGAAAGTACAGGCACTCAGCTTTCATTTAATGGTATTTACATGCAAGTTTGACCATTTTAGAGAAATTGCATTTTTTGTATCGGGTTCCCCCATATTTAGATTTGCAAGTAAAGTAAACGGATGGCAGGTGTTTCCTGTTGTTCGGGTGTTTCCTTTTTGCTGTGATTGTTAAAAAAAATGTAGGATGAATATTGAAGATGCAAACTTCTCATCAGCACCATTACAATACAAACCAATACAAAGGCAAGACTTGCATCTTGAATATCCATCCTACATTTCTGCTGGAGCGTTCTTCATACTATAAATTATGATTCTCTTTCATCCCAGCACTCTGTAGGTTGTTGTGGATGTCACAGACAGTTGTTTTAGGGTTTCTCATCAGAGCTATGGTCATTTTTTTTGTCATCAAATGCTTGTTTTCCATTCATATGCAGTAGTCATCATGTTGGTTTATGTATTTTGGCGACCAAATACAGACTCAAAAAGTAAAAACAAAGGCCAATACCAAGGCTAGACATTCACAGCCATCACACAGGATAAGATAAGCATCACTAATATATGAATATATGAAGGCTATATATAATTGTGCTATGATCACTAGATTTTATGTAGATGTTATCATTATTATCATATACTGATTTTATATAGTGATCAGCAACCAATTGATAGATCAAATGGAAGTTACTGTCTTTTGCCTTGGCATGACCCCTTTTTATTTTGCAGACAATGCAAAGGCAGAGTACAGTAACTTCCGAATAAGGGTCAAAGGTCAAGTTTGAGTTAAAGATTTTTATGTAGATAAATTACTTCATAAAAAAAACAAAGAATTGCCCAATTTTCAATATCCTACCTACAATACATTTGGCTGGACAAGAAAAAAACTTTAAAGTCATTTTTCCCAGTTCTACACTCTGGCGAGTTAAGGTCTTTTGCCTTTGTAGGGCAGTATTGCAGAGGCAGCTACTGTAGCTTAATGAGGGGACTTGGAGCAGTGTGCAAGACAACTGGCTGAGACCAGGTGCAGAGAATCAAGAACATTTTCAGATTAAATATTTTCCATTTTCAGAAATCATGTAACAGCTAATCCATGAATATTAAATATACAATAACATTGAAACATTGCTGGACCCTACTATTTACAATGAATTCTGTAAAAGTCACAAGGTGGTTCTTAAGAGATGCCCTTACTGAGTATAGATTCACAGTCCCATTTCTCGGTGGGTGGCTCCTCAATCAGTATCGTCTCCATCTCTGGTTTCTCCACCTCCTCCTCCTCTTCATTCACTACAGGAAGTGCTTTTGGACCCAAGTCATCAGGCTTCTGGTATCTAGTCACACATACACATCCTTGTTAATCACCGAAACCACTCATCAAGCAGTTCAACGTATCAACGTATTTCACATGGCGGGCAGAACATGAAAACTTCAGGAGATGCAAAAAAATAAATAAATAAAACAAACAAACGTGTCTACCCTATAACATATTAAAAAAATAATGTACGTGCTTTTTTGCAAATTAAGTCCCATGTCAATTTTATATTATTCTACAAGGTCTACCAAATATGTTGATAAGGTTTTTTAAGGGAACAGGTTTTACAATATATAAATCCAGTGAGTTTTTTACCCTTCCAGCTGGGTTTTTTCACATGCTCTGCGTTGATTGGCTAAGTGACCCGGAATCACACGAGCACCCCTCCCATCTCCTGTCTACACTTTCGCTCCGAAAAACCGAAGAAACAGAGCAAACGACGACATTAAAGAACGTATTGTTTACAAAGGCAAATAAATGTAACAATAGAGCAATTACCTCAACTGTTTAAATTATACTTAGCCTGTACTTTTCAAGCAGTCGAACACAGTGCATCCCTGCATGCTTTCAAATGTATCCTATAGGTCACCAAATGCAACATTTTATAAATGTTCCCCCCTCTGCACACTATTGTTTTTAAGCATTTGTCTGAATCATCTTGGGTAAAATGCAGCACTTTAGAGTTTCGCTTTTAAAACTAACGTAGCCTACCTATAGGATAAAGGCGATTACTCATAAAAACTATGTGTAGCACAGGCCAATTTTCAATTTACCTGAAGTAATGCACCAGAGTCATGTTTATCAAAAGTAGATCATTCTTTATTAAAGTTTCGATTACAAAAAGTGCAACGAGCACTAGGGGTAAAGGATTCATTCACTAAAGGATGTAAAGCTAAGTGATCTAACGGGTAACTGGATGCAACATTTTGCTCAAGTTAATTCTATCAGTTTAGTTTAAAGGCTACCACACAAGGTGCACTCTAGCACTGCAACTGCTAACACTTGTGGTCAGACACTGCAATTTTTAATACAGGTAAAGATCAAACACAAAGTGAATTCAAGGGAATGCAAAAAAAAAAAAAAAAAACGTGACAAGGCCCTCTGCGGACAAAAAAAGAGAAAATGTTTGCAAAGCATGTATTATGTTTACAAATCATTCACACAATGCACAGCATATTATCTTACATGTAGGCTAATGTACTAGCCTAAATGTTTCCCCATAAGTTTTCCCTTTCAAAACAGATTGAGCTGCGGGCAACTAGAACTAGCGGGCAACTCGAACTGCAAGCTGTGGGAAACCGTAAATTGGATATCAGGGATATGGAATAGGCTAAATTCTCATTCGGCTTGCCACACTGCTTATCCTATTGATCGATCGGTGCACTAACATTATTGGTCCAGAACATACTTGAAGTTGTAATTATCCTGTGTAGCCTACTAATGTGTTAGTTGCATATACTCTAATTGATGTAATATCATCAGTGAATCCATTTAAAGTGTAGCCTATTTATTTTAATTAATTGAATACATTTCAATTAGTGATTTCAAAGCCATCTTGCGCCTTCGATGCATGCGCATTTGGTGGAATCGATGTTCGATTAATTTTCCCTGTGACCTGCCTGTGCCCCAGTGACGTAATTTTAACACTTTTCGACTCGTACCCAAAAGCTTGAATCCGTATTCGTAAGGAAGAAGCCGTAGCCAGAAAATCTTTGCAGTCGTAGCTTTTGGATTCGTGCTCTCATAAAAACACACACGCAATTTTACAACTTCATAATTTATGTATGATTTATGTGTATGAAAAGATAATTTTGTGTACAACAAATGTATTTACGGACGAATGTTTAAAGTTATGCATACGTATTGTGTACAACAAATGTATTTACGCATGAATGTTTAAAGTTATGCATATGAATTTTTGACAGCGTTCTTACTCCATATACCTGCGGTCACTGACTGAGCCATCGTTAAATACTGTTAGCAATCGGAAGCTCATGCATTGTATTTTAAAGTGGCACCGAAATCTGGATTCTGTACGGTAGGTATAGGTCGTATGGATTAACGTTAACGTTACAGGACTTGTACGCAACCAGGCAGCTTGGCTAGAGAGCTGTACCATTATAGTTGTAAACGTCGAAGCGCTTACTATTGTAGCTGATTATACTTGTAGATTAAAAGTGTCTGACACAGCACATTTAACATGGCCAGTTTTGCTAATCATGAAATCTCCTCTCGCTCGTAATTATACTCTGTGGTGATAGAGGCTAAGTAAAGAACGGAAAGGCTGGCGTTACCACAGAACTGTATACCTACCCTGTTCTTTAGAGGCTGACGGAGGGCGGGTTTAAGCGAATGACATCTGGCTGTTTTCACAGGAGCCCAGTAATGATGTCACAACTGGAGCCAATTCTTTTACTAGCACATAAGTATCATGCCACACTGCATATAAATGCTAAAAGTGGGTAAACACCAATTTCTATGTCATGGGACCTTTAAGGTAAAAGAAAATAAAAAAATAAAAAAATCACCTAATTGGAATATTTATTTATTTTGGACAAAAAGTATAGGAATTATGGATAACCTTGTTCGTAAGCTTTCCATACCGTTATGTTTATTTTTAAGATCTTTAGGAGTGGAGGGTCCAATATGAGTCAACTTTGAGGGCCCCTATCTCCTGAATGGTTAGTCATTCTGGTTAATCAAACCATTCTAACACACCCTCATATAGTTTAACAGGTATATAAAAATGTAATGTAAAATGTAAAAATGTAAAATAGAAAGTCAGAAAGAGATCGATTTGAGATGGAATGCCCCTACCACTAAATAAACACAGACAATAACTGATTGTTAACAACCGACAATCACTTGTTAATTTAAGACAGATTATTTATGATGACGGACAAGGCAGTATTTTGAAATGTTGTATGGGGGATTTTCGTTTTTGTGTGAATCAGTGAGAAATGTGTTAAAAATGAGAGCAGTAATATAACATTTAACTTTCACAGAAATATTAAATAAACAGTATTAATAAAATAAAAGATTGCAGCAGATGTATATAAACAAATAAATGAAATAAAATTGGTGAATATCATGTATACAATCCAATTAAAAATGCAAGGAACATTTGATTATAGCCAGTCTCGTCATTTCTTGATGCTTGTTGAATGTCCAAATTAAAGGGTAACTACACTCTCGATCATTTTCGCTGTAAACGTGTTTGTATGCCTACCTTAAAATGACTTATTCATGCATTCCATTATTTCAACAATTGATTATTTCAAGTGCATTTCACAAACTATTGCAAACTACTGCACAATTAATCAAATTTTAATCATGATATCAATTTTTGTCAATCGTGCAGCCCTACTGTTGTGTAAGTGTTCATAGGTGGCTTAGTCATGTTTTAGGTTTCATTTGCCAGCATTTTCCTGATGTGGTAGATAGAATATTATTTTATTGTAAGCTTATCGTACATAAGATACACTAAGGCGTATTAGTACCTCCCCCGGGAATACTTGTCACTAGGGGAAAGAAAATGCTCATTTGAATCTACTGTGCATATATGCAAGATGAATGTAAAATCTTCCTTGGAGTGATTATAAATGAGAACATTTTTGAAAAAAAACTACAGAGAAATGTCATCACAGATCATTCAGCAAAAGACTTGTATTGAGGTAAAGAGTGAATGATTAGGCTTCATATTTAGCTGTTTGTACCAGTATGATATCAATTTTTTCATCTTAAACCATCATAAAGGGCAAATGTATATGCTTTATAATGGACAAAAAATATTTTATTAATTCTACGACAGGTTTTGGATAGGTAATAGTAAATATAGTCATTTCCACTTGTTCCAATTTGTAGTTAAATATATGATAATTTTATGATTTACAGCACTGGACAATTTAGCCATTTTGGATAGACTTGGAGACACTAAGGGACAACAGGGTAAACTGTTTACATTTTGCGTCATATCTTTAGTAGTTCTGCATATCATCCTCAGATGTTTCACACTTGCGGACAAGGAGTCTATGATACAGGAAAGGTGTAGTTTTACCTGTTTCACATTGTAGCTATTTCATTGCAAACTTTGCAAACAACTTTGCTTTGCATTTTTGCCAACATTTATTTGTATTTGTGGCACAAATTAGATATTTGCCATGAATATTCTCAGTGTGAGTGCAGAGAATGAAGAGTAAACATTTTGGTAACATGATACTTTTTTAGTACTGGTAACGTTATACCTGCAACCGTACACTCAACTGTACAAATAATCACTTGACTGTGCTGTTTGAGTGCCTACAGGAACCCCTGGAGGATAAAAAATTTAAATGCAAGATGAAATCCCTAAGGTGACTTGATAAGACACAAATTGGCGGCCCTATTTATGATTGATATGCAGTTAAGGCAAAATTTGTCTCACGATTCATGTTTATGACCACAGCTTTAAGCCTGCACATACTTCTCACTTGTATAGTTTCCTGAACAATTTATATGCTTCAGAAAAAAAATGAGCTGCTGAAATGTGTTTTCCTCATTCAAAAACCATGCTGGTTATCAGCTCTTCCTTTTTGAACCCCCCACTATTATCCAACAGTCATCTTAAGTTGAGTTTCATTTATAGTGGTTTCTACTGCTGTACAGGACAGAGTCGTTGCCGCACACTCACTCTTTGGTCTTCTGTACATAGTAATCTTTAATGACTTCCTCCAGACGAGTGCTGTTGGGGTCGATGAAACCTTCTAGCTCTGCATTGTCCAGGGCCCCAATCTCATCATCGTCAAACTGCTCAAAAAACTGAAGGAAGAAAGGAAAATAAAAGTTACAATTACTAAGGACCCTGAATTGAGCCTTGGGCCAATTGATTTTGGAATCTTGAGTGCTTTTGTATTCGTAACATAAAAATAACACTCTTCCAGCGTGCACCATAACAGTAGTTCAACAGTGCACTACTGTTTGGACAGTAAGACATTTTTTCTTGTTGCTTTAGTTCTGTACTACAGCACATTGGATTTAAATGGAACAGTGACTATGAGGTTAAAGTGCAGACTTTCAGCTTTAATTTGAGGGTGTGCACATCCATATTGGGTAAACTGTGTGGCAATTGTAGCCCTTTTTATACATAGTCCCCCCCCATTTTAGGTGACCAAAAGCATCATATTTAATATTTGGTTGCATATGCTTTGCATGCCATGACTTCCTGATGCCTGTGACCTAACAACATCAAAAGACTCTTGACATTTTATTTTCAGGTACATTTACAAGCCATACTATAATCTCTCTGCATTTGAATGGACCTCTATAGGAATTGGGGGGGCGCTAAATGGCTGTATGTCATCAAGGGTCTGAGGTATAAAACAAGCCTCAAACCATCACACGGCTACCAGACACGCAGTAGATCTGGATGGCTCACTTTAAGGGTTGTTTCTCCTAACTCATTTCAAATTGGACTCTATGGAAATATAAGTCGCATATGCAACCAAATATTAAATATGATGACTATGTTTATGTTCATTTGTCAGAAACAAAAAAATGTGTCAAACCTGTCCAAACACTTTTGGAGTGCACGGTATAACAGAAATGGTATCCTGAGATTTTATAGTCCTGGTCTTTGATGGACAGAGAGCCATTTCATTATTTAAGCTCAGCAAATTGAAATCGGGGTTATTTTCAGTGATTATACCATCATTTTTGAAGTGTAACTATCGTTGAATCCTTTACTTTGTGCTGACCTATATTCTCTGTGGAAGTACGGCGGCGGAGCGATACTTTACGTTACCTACGAATGTAGTGCCGGCACTGGTCGACTACAACAACAAAGAAGACCAACAAGTTGCAATGGCCACGTTCTCTCCGCCGCTGTACTTCCACAGATAATATAGGTCAGCACAAAGTATAGGATTCAACGATAGTTTGACTAGAAATATGATGGTATAAACGCTTAAAATAACCCCGATAGTCTGTCGTCGTATTTTATTTGCTTTGGGTGCACTGTGGAGTGTTTAAGTGCGTTTGGTAGTGGATGCTAGCAGTTACCTTAGAGTTGCGCTAGCATTAGCAATGTGTGTATGTCCAAAAAAAGGGACAGCATGGAATTATCTGAAAATGGTTTCCATCAATCAACTACATCATGGGTAAGTCGTAATTGAGACATTATGTCCAAAATTCCGAACTATCCCTTTAAGTAAACGGACAATACATTTCCGGTATCATAGAGTTAGAAATATTTAAAAACAGAACAGTAAACAGAAATGTCACCCATCAAAAGCATTCGTCCATGTCACGCCCGACATATCGCTATGTCTACTTTAGCGATGAAAATTTGATCTAGGTCGTTGGGGGGGAAAAAAGTCTCTTTTTTTTTTAATGCATTTAATTGTATGAAAACAGCTTAAATCTTTCCTATATTTGTTTTATGTTGAGAGATTGATGGGATGAGTTGATCTGCCAAGTGGCTTGGTAACTGGTTATAAAACGAGACATAACTCTGATATAAAGACGGGCGAAATTTGAGTTTTAACATGCAAGTTGCAACCAAAACCAAACTACTGCATCCCCCTAATGCAGTAAAACTTCAGAGACATGAATGGTTTAGGAATGGGGTGATTCAGAACTATATATTGTTAATAACTTTAAAGTAAAAAATAAAATAAAAAATAATGCTTGTTATTATTTGCATTATTTTTACAGGCTCTTGGGACATTTCACGTGAATTTGTGATGTGAAGGTCTTAGCCAAAGCTCTTGCCTTGCGCCTAGGAATCACAATGCATGATGTGATCTGTCGACCAAACCGGCTTCATTTCGGGACGACATTCATTTACAAATATCTGTCGGCTTTTAAATATTATTCACTCTCCTGCATCCAGTGGGGTACCAGAGGTGGTCATATCGCTGGACGCAGAGAAAGCTTTTGACAGGGTTGAATGAGAATATTTATTTACATCTTTAAAAAAATTTGGGTATGGTCCTAATTTTATTTCATGGATTAAACTCTTATACACATCACCTAAAGCCTCTGTAGTTACAAATGGTAGGCAATCACAGTACTTCCTACCATACTATCAAGGACAACCCGACAGGGATGCCCAATCAGTCCATTGTTATTTGCCTTAGCCATAGAAGCTTTATCCATCACACTCAAATTGTTGTCGTCAATAAGCGGAATTCATAGAGGAGGAGTAGAGCATAGATTATCTCTATATGCGGATGATTTATTAGTATGTGTATCAGACCCTATTCTAGGTATACCTCATATTATCCATGCTTTGAAGAGATTAGGTACATTTTCTGGGTATAAATTGAACTTTAGTAAAAGTGAATGCTACCCTGTTAATAACTTGGCTCTTCAAATGCAGGATAATGCCTTACCTTTCCAAATGTATAGAAATGTCTTTAAAAACTTGGGCATTAATATCACAAGAGACATGTAGAGCCTTTATCAGGAAAACCTTTCTCCTCTATTTGAGAAAGTTTATTTTAGACCTGAAGAAATGGAAAACACAAAGTGAATTGTATTAAAATGAATGTGCTCCCCAAATTCCTCTCTCAGTTTCAATGTATCCCATTTTATCTTCCTAAATCTTTATTTAAATCCATTAAGCAAGCTTTCATTTAATTTATATGGAATGATAAGAGCCATAGAGTACGTATAGAACTACAACAGAGGCCTAAACTACAGGGTAGCTTAGCTCTTCCAAATCTTTGCTCCTTTTATTGGGCCGCCAATGTTCAGGAAATTATTTATTGGCTTCACACTCCAGATATAGACTGGTGCCACTTTGAAGCTACATCTTGCATTTTAACATCTCTCACAGCCCTGGTCACTTCCAGTTTTCCCCCTTTCTATTTCACACTTTACTAACAACACAATTGTCATCAATACCCTCAAGATATGGTTTCAACAGACAGAACTTTGAGTTCAAACATTTTCTTAACATAAGTCCTATATCCAATAATCACCTTTTTCCCCCCAGCTAGATTAGACTCTGCATTCTCTCTTTGGCAAAGACAAGGCATTTCAAAATTTAAGAATATGTACATAAACTGTGCATTTGCAAGCCTTGATGACTTATCACACAAATTCGGCCTCCCTCGGTCCATCTTATTTCGGTATTTCCAAGTCCGCCACTTACTTCAGGGCCATGACCCCCAACTTTCCAAACACAGTTCCCTCCACTATTATTGGCACCCCTGGTAAAGATGAGTAAAAAGGCTTATAAAAAATTAACCATTTGGTGAATTAGCTTAATCTCACACTGAAAAAATGAGAAAAATCCAACCTTTAAGTAAATTTATTATGAGAAAAAAAAATCCCTCATCAAGAAGTAATTATTTTTAACAAAACCACGTGTGCCACAATTATTGGCACCCCAGCATTTATATATAGAATAAAGTAATCATTTTTAATATTTGGTCACATATCCTTTGCATGCCATGACTTCCTGATGTCTGTGACCCTACTACATCAAGAGACTCTTGATATCTTA
Organism: Synaphobranchus kaupii; assembly: GCA_029718625.1. NCBI lineage: Eukaryota > Metazoa > Chordata > Actinopteri > Anguilliformes > Synaphobranchidae > Synaphobranchus > Synaphobranchus kaupii. Next base: position 71,440,303 of record CM056379.1, on the reverse strand, counting down.
TTTTCTGGTACTCTTACAAGTGATACTATAACGTATCTGCATTTGAATGGATCTCTATGGGAATTGGGGGGTGGGTCTAGATTTAGCTGTAAATTATGCTGGAACAGTACGGAATACATGGTTGGTAAAACGGCTGTAGTTCATCAAGGGTCTGAGGTATCAAACGAGCCTCAAACCATCACTCTGCTACCAGATATGCAGTAGATATGGATGGATCACTTTAAGGGTTGTTTCTCCTGACAAATGTCCCTATTGAAAAATAAATCAGGAGAAGAAACCCTTCAAGTTATCTACTGTATTTCTAGCAGCAGAGTGACGGTTTAAGGCTTGTTTGATACGTCAGACCCTTGATGACTTGATGATACTGTTCCAGTGTAATTTACAGCTAAATCTAGTCCCACCCCCCAATTCCCATAGAGATCCATTCAAATGCAGAGACGTTATAGTATCGCTTGTAAGAGTACCAGAAAATAAGATATCAAGAGTCTTTTGGTGTTGTTGGGTCACAGATATCAGGAAGTCATGGCATGCAAAGGATATGCGACCAATTGTTAAAAATTATTACTTTATTCTATATATTACATTACAGGCATTTAGCTGACGTTCTTATCCAGAGTGACTTACACAACTTTTTAGTATTGTCCATTTATACAGCTGGATATATACTGAAGCGATTCAGGTTAAGTACCTTGCTCAAGGGTACAACGGCAATGTCCTACCTGGGAATCGAACTTGCAACCTTTCGGTTACAAGGCCAGTATAGTTGCAGGGGTGCCAATAATTGTGGCACAGGTGATTTTGTTAAAAATAATTATTTCTGGATGAGGGAATTTTTTTTCTCATAATAAATTTACTTCAATTAAAGGTTGGATTTTTCTAATTTTTTCAGTGTGAGATTAAGCTAATTCACCAAACGGTTAATTTTTTATAACCTTTTTATTCATCTTTACCAGGGGTGCCAATAATAGTGGAGGGAACTGTATCTTCAGTGTCAGGCTTAGATGATATGCTAGCTATCCCTTTTAATGAAAAAAGGCTAATTTCAAGAATAAATAATTGTATAGCTTCTCTTAAAAACATAGCCCTCGCAAAGATTATGGCGGACTGGGTGGGTGAGCTAGGGGAGGACATGAGGACATTTGGAACTGCTCTACAAAGAGTGAATGACAGTACTTCTTGTGTAAGACTAAGCATAATACCATTCCAAGTTCTACATCGAGCTCATTTTTCCAAAGCAAGACTAGCTAAAATACACCCTAATTCAGACAAGTCGTGACAGATGTCGTAATACCCCTGCCAACATAACCCATATGTTTTGGTCATGCCCTGCTCTGGCAACTTACTGGTCTGTGATCTTTAGAACACTATCGGAGGCACTTAATATTGATCTCCAACCCAATGCAGCAGCAGCCATATCTGGTATCACAGATAGAAAACATTCTATAATAAGGAAAAGACATAAAAACACCATTGCTTTTATGACACTGCTTGGACGCAGAAGAATTTTATTACATTGGAAATCAACAAATCCACCTAAAGCGTCTATGTGGTTGAGTGACCTGATGCAATTCATACAGTTAGAGAAGATAAAATACTCACTTAGGGGGTCCAGGGACAAATTCCTCTCCATCTGGGATCCGGTCTTGACATATTTAGGTAAACTTAAAACTATGCCTGATATGCCATAGCATTTTTTCCCAATTTAGGATATTTAATCATATAGACCACAATATATAAAGTTTCACTAATAGAACTGCTTAGATTTATTTATTCTTTCTTTCTTATATCTGTATGTTCTATACCAATTACTTTAATTATTTGTATATTTATCACTATTAGTTTTTGTCAATTTGTATTTACGACAGGGCTCGGATAAGGAATAGTTTGGGTGCTGTTTCTCTTCACATACCACTAAATGTTAAAAATGTGTTTGGGTATGTGCCTATTATGTATGTATATTGTATTTACAATGTATCTTCCTTGTGGATCGATGCACGCATGTATGCATATACTGATGTAAACTCCTCAAAAAAAGTTCGGAAACGTTATTTTGGTCGATTATTCCTCCCCTTTAATAATACCAATTGGTATTGTATTTTATATCGTTGGAAAGCCTGATTAGTCACCTTTACAATGAGGTACAACTTGTAAGGATCATGCATTCGTGGAATGAGCAACACAGCTAACCGTGTGGGTAGCGGCCCAAAAAAATGTGCCAAAATCCCCTGCAATATTCTTCTGTTGGTATTCACTCTCGTTTTGAGCTTCAAGTGCTGGCAGGTGTATGCCAGTCACAGGTGTGTGACTGGCACCTGATTGGCACCTAATTGACAGCACTTGCGTGCATGGGTCCTGCAACTTTGTTGAGTTTGTGTGTGCTCCAAGCATAAACATGCCACGTTTGTCCCTTCAGGATAAGGCCCGTGCAATAGGGCAAGTGGAAGCTGGTGTTCCGGTACGCAGAGTGGCAGCATTATTTGGTGTCAGCCCTGGTACCATTTCCAAACTTAGGACCAAGTTCCGTGAGACTGGTGAAGTCAAAGACAGACGACGAAGTGGCCATCCCAGGAAGACAACACCCCAAGAAGACCGGTTCCTCACCCTTGCTTCACTGAGGAACCGTAGGCTTTCTTCCAGAGATTTACAGGCAAGATTTGCACAACGGTACCACAGACAGATCTCTGATCAGACGGTGAGGAACAGGCTGCACATGGCCGGTCTTCGTGCTTATAAGGCTGCCAGGAAGCCTGCCCTTCACCGTCAGGCCCGTTTGCGCTGGTGTCGACAGCACCGACAGTGGAACCTAAGAATGTGGGGCAACGTCATGTTCAGTGATGAATCAAGGTTCTGTTTGCGGAAGCTGGATGGCAGGATCAAAGTATGGAGACGGCGTGGAGAACGCTATGCAGATTGCTGCACAGATCGCATGACACCTTTCAATGGGGGCAGTGTCATGGTGTGGGGCGGTATCTCTCTCACAGGCAAAACAGAACTTGTCATCATTGAAGGCAATCTCAATGCAGTGAGATATCGGAATGAGATTCTGGAGCCAGTGGCGATCCCATATCTCCAGAATCTGGGACCTAACTCCATCCTCCAGGATGACAACGCTCGCCCCCACAGAGCCAGGATCATCACAGAGTACCTCCAGAATTTGGGAGTGGAGAGGATGGAATGGCCTGCCGTGAGTCCAGACCTCAACCCAATTGAACACCTGTGGGATCAGCTTGGGCGTGCCAGAGTGACCAACGCAACCATGTTGGCTGACTTGCGGCAAATCCTGGTTGAGGAATGGGATGCCATCCCACAGCAGTGTGTGACCAGGCTGGTGACCAGCATGAGGAGGAGGTGCCAAGCTGTTGTGACTGCGTATGGATCTTCCACACGCTACTGAGGTCCCTGACAGTGTAAAATGAATAAAGTGTAAAAATGGCCAATATGTGTTGTTTTTTCCTTATTACTGTGGGAGAGTGCAATCATCCAATCCACCAAGCAACTCAAAACGAGAGTGAATACCAACAGAAGAATATTGCAGGGGATTTTGGCACATTTTCTTGGCCCGCTACCCACATGGTTAGCTGTGTTGCTCATTCCACGAATGCATGATCCTTATGTACCTCGTTGTAAAGGTGACTAATCAGGCTTTCCAGCAATATAAAATACAATACCAATTGGTATTAATAAAGGGGAGGAATAATCGACCGAAATAAGGTTTCCGAACTTTTTTTGAGGAGTTTATATATGTAAATACATAATGACATTCAGCACGGCTAAATGTGACCTCATTCATATTTAATTTTTATTTATTTATTTTTTCTTTCTGCTCCTCTAGCTGAGTGTACTCCATGTTTAGGTGGGTGGGACGGGTGGGTGGATCGGTTGTATGTTGTATATATATATTTTTAAAAAATGGAAATATTAGTCTAAGTACATGTTCACTGTATTTTGTGCTTGTCAACACTTCCAAAAAAATAAAAATAAAAAAATAATAATTTTGACATCTGAAATTTTATACAAAGCAAATTCCTATGGAGGAAGGAACTGCAATTGAAATGCCCATTTTGAGTCGTCATTTAAGACCTGTCATTTTTTTAACTGTACATGGCATAGACAACATCCTGGTATCATAAATATTGATATTTCGAAAGTACCATTTTTTGGAGTTTCTCGTGGCATAGCCTCTTAGAGTCCATTGCGATGCTCATTGCGACATTTGCAGTTTGAATTCAACTGCGTGACCTTTGTTGCATGTCTCTCCCTCTCACTCTTCTTCCTGTCTCTCTACACTGTTCTGTCAATAAAGAAATGAAAAATGTAACAAAAAAAAGTACCATTTTTCATCTTTTGATGTTCTATAAACTGTATTCTATAAGAACAGCAAAATATTGTGGGATCAATGCAGACTAGGGATGGGTATCATTTATATACAATACTGGTGCTAAAATGATAAACTTTTAAAATGGTACCGTACCTGTGCCTAAACCTTTAAAACAAAGAGCTAACGGCGACATTAAAGAACATCTTTTTTATTGCAAAGGCAAAGAAATTGAACAAAACATTAACCATTAATCTTTAAAATGATACTTAATACACTGGTAAAATACTTTTTAGTGCTCACGTTGTTTAAATACTAAGTGAACTAATGCCCATAGCAAGTGAAATGGGCGGGTTGGTCTTAAAGGGGCTATATGTACGATTTTTACATACATGAATTGCTGGCAATTGCCAATGTATGAACAGATTGTAACGTAACAAAAAATGAGACCTTCCCCGACTTTCTCCGTTGCGTATAAGAGCATATGGGTTGATTTTTACGTAAAGAATTCGGGTCAAATTTGGCGGGGCAATCATTCTGTGAATGAAGGATGTGATGTCAGTGCGCTCCTGAGTGCGTTCCCTCTCTCTGGCTGGCCCCACAGCACAAAGGCTAGCAAACTGAAGTTGTGTAACACAACACGAGCTAGTTAGCTGCTGAGAAACGGACCAGTCAACCAGCAAACAACCTGTCGAGTCCACCAAAGGTGAAGATAAAAGTTTATCGTCCAAAGCCTGTTTGGCCAAACAGCAGCGTTACCGAAATTGGGCAAAAACAAGGGTGAATATCAGCCGAACATTCCAGCCATGGTGAGACCTTGCTACGTTTGTTGTTGGGTATCAAAACCGATCCTCGAGCTAGCGTTCTTCTTGGACAGGTAACGTTACGGCAAAGCATGTGAAATATATTGTGATGTTCCTGATGCTGACGTTAGCTTGGAATATGTGAGATGTTGCTTACTTGATTGCTAACAATATCACTAGCAAAATACTGTGTGGATAACGTTAGCATTGATTCAAACCCGACTCCCGGGGCTGATCTGGCTGGTAATGTTATTTGGCTAGCTTGCCATTTACAAATTACTTTATAAGTATGAGTATAAGTACTTTGTAAGCTCATGTTATCAAGCAATGCTGGATTTTTCCTGGAATAGACGCACGTCGTCACTGGAATCCCGGGAAAGTGCGCTTGTTTTAATGCATCAAGCTACCAGTAATAATAACGCCTTGCATTTCTATAGTGCCTTTCTCACCAAAGCGCTTTACAATGATGAGGGGAAAACTCACATCTACCAATGTGTCGCACCCACCTGGGTGATGCAACAGCAGCCATTTTGCGCCAGAATTCTCACCACACATCAGCGGTGGTGAGGTGGAGAGGGAGCGAATGATTTTAGGCAATTAAACTGGGGGATGATTGGGTGGCAGATTGAAAGAGCCAGGTTAGGAATTTAGCCAGGACAGCGGGGAAACCCCTGCTCTTTACGCTAAGTGTCATGGGATCTTTAATGACCAGTGTCAGGACCTTGGTTTAACATCTCATCTGAAAGACGGCATCTCCTACAGCACAGTGTCCCCATCACTGCACTGGGGCATTGGGGTTTATTTGACCAGAGGGAAGATTGCCCCCCTACTGACCCACCAACACCACTTCCAGCAGCAACTTAGTTTTCCCAGGAGGTCTCCCATCCAAGTACTAACCAAGCCCACACCTGCTTAGCTTCAGCAATTCAGCAGGAGCAGAGTGCATGATGGTATGGCTGCTGGCCATGCCAGCAGTAAAACACGTTGGTCATATTTCCATAAGCAGAACATTATAAAACAAGGAAGAATATGTGTAAACCTATGGGTTCCAAACCTGACAGCTTTAGTGTATTTAGTGTCAGACTGGTCATTAAGGCAAAATAACGCTATTTATGTTTTTAATGTTATTTGAATGCACGTTGGCCTAATAGGAACTTTATTACATTGACTCATCTGACTGCTGTGAGAACAGCCTCATGGAATTTATTTTTGACAATGCTTCATTGTATAATCAAACAAATTTTTTTTTAAATTCATTTGAAATATAATTGATCATTTTAAGATGAATCAATTACTGTACAATAACATCTTACGGAATTGTGATTACCCTCCTATTTTAGAATGCCCTATAAGAATTACAATGATACGAAGATGTTGTTTATACCATGTACGTTTCAAAAATGACAGAGCCAAAAATGACTGAAAATGAGCACTGTAATTGTCATTTTCTTTTAAAAATTTGATTTTTCCACATTTTCTCCCAATTCAGTCACCAATTGTACCCTGCAACTGCTTGAGAATTCGCAGCTACAACCCCGTCAGCCGGCAGTAGGAAGGAGGGCACCACGTGTTGAGTGAAAACAAAATCCAGCATATCCTGTTGCTCTCCAGAACCTGGGAATTAGATTTTTGCAAGCAGTTGACTGGGGAACCTTCTCACCTTCTCAAAGCGGTCATCAAGGAGCGTTAGCTGCTCATTCCTTTTCATGACTGAGGAGGTTAGGGAGTACTCAGTGAAACGGCTCTTTGTTTCCTCGTCTGCAAACAGGAACTCTCGCATTGCGTAGTCTGCATTCTCTGAAAGGGGGCCATCCGAATTGCAGTCGTCGTTCTCCTCTTCCTCACTGCTCTCGCTCTTGTCTGTGTCCTCCCACTCATCGCCGTCTCTACAGTGGTAGAAACTGAATCATACAACAGCCTGCAATCTAAAAATACTGTGATGTTTGCAAATTTATTTCTCCTACAGTAGAATATGGTTGGGGTCCCTTTTTAGTTACCTTCTCAATACTTCCATGATTACTGTTTCAGAGGTCCCCAACCCTGTCCTGTAGGTTTTCATTTCAACCCTAATTTGGCAGACCTGATTCTACTAATTAGCAGCTCAAAAAGATCTATAGCTGTTGAATAAGGTGTGCTTTATTAGGGTTGGAGTGAAAACCTACAGGACAGCAGATCTCCAGGAACAGGGTTGGGGACCACTGGTTTAACTTATTTTGAACGAGAAAAATTTTTGAACCTCTTTTTGAACCTCTGCAAATCTGTTCGTATGGGCAGCAGCGTTCATATGGCTGACAGTGTAGTATAATGGGCAGGGAAATGGGCTTGTAACTCAAAGGTTGTAGGTTTGATTCCCAGGTAGGACACTGCCGTTGTACCCTTAAGGAAGGAACTTAACCTGAAATGTTGCAGTATATACATCCAGCTGTATATAAAAATGCTAATAATTCTGGATAAGAGCGTCTGCTAAATGCCGGTAATGTAAAAAAAAAAAAAAAAGTAATGCGGTTTTGTTTCAAGCCGATTTCAGCAATGCGTCAGAAGTTATGCACTTTCTGCCTACCGTTACCGTTTTAACAAATAGATTTAGATAATTTTTTTTAACCAAATACAGTTTCGTCCATAAGTATTTGGACAGTGACACAATTTTTGTTGTTTTGGCTCTATAGTCCAGCATGTCACATCATATCAAGTGATCCCTGTAGGAATTATAGGCTTTTTAAATTATTATTATTTTTTTTAACATATAGTCCCCCCCATTTTAGGGGCCCAAAAGTAATGACAAATTTTAACAATCTTAAAAAGTCGTCATTTATTACTTGATAACTCGATAGACCAGATCCATAGACCATAGACCAGATGCTGGGGGTCTTTCCTGGTGATGCTCTGCCAGGCCTGTACTGTAGCCATCTTCAGCTCCTGTGTGTTTCAGGGGATTTTTGCCTTATGCCTTCATCTTCAGCAAGTGACACGCATGTTCAATTGTATTCAATTACATTTGGTTGGACCTGAGCAGAAAACACTTCAGAATTCGTCCTGCTGCTGTTGTTCGCAGTCACATCATCAGTAAAGCCAAGTGAGCCAGTTCCAGTGGCAGCCATACATGTACAAGCCATAGCACTCCGACCACCATGTTTCAAAGAGGAGAGGGGGGTGCTTTGGGCAGTTTCATGAGTCCTTTCTTTCTCCACATTTTCCCCTTTCCACCGCTTTTGGTCCAGGTTAGTACTCATCTCACCTGTCCATCAGGGTTTGTTCCACAACAAATTTATTTTTTATGCAACCTAACCTGGCCGTTCTAAGGCAGCAGGCCCTGATGGTATATACCCAAGGGTAACAAAGAGTTAAGTGAGATCATCTATAAACCACTGGTAGGTATTTTAAGACGGTCTTTAGAATCTTTAGAAAGGTGATGTAATACCAATATATCAGAAAGAAGACCGGACAATGTGCAATGTGCTCAATTTGAAAGACTTGAGTAGTAGTTGATCAAAGCCTTTCAGGTTTGAGGAATTGTGCTGTAGCAATAAAAAAGGCTAACTGGATGCTGGGATATATAGCCAAAAGTATAAAGAGTATAAATCCAAGGAAGTTATGCATATGTTATACAATGCTTTTGTCAGACCACTGTGTGCAGTTCTGGGTTGAGTTGAGTTCTGTTAGTAGAATGAGGAGGCATAGATGGAAATTAGCAAAAGGTGAATTCCACACAGACATTAGGAAGTACTTCACACAGAGTAGTCACTGTGTGGAATAGCTTGCCAGTTCATGTAGTCGAGGCAGAAACTGGGTGTTTTCAAGACCAGGCTTGATATCGTGCTGGACACCATCTTGTTTTGTAGGGGAGCGCTAGGTACCCTTTTAGAGGTAGGAAGATGATGAGCATTGTTGGGCTGAATGGCCTGTTCTCGTCATTAGGTTATGTTATGTTACGTTCTTGAGATTTACCAGTGGTTTTCATCTTGGAGAGAACCATCTGTAGTTATGCTGGCGTAGTTTTCTCTATATTTTAGTCATATTTTCTCTATATTTAGTTATATTTTAGACACACCTATGCCTACATCCTGGATAGTGTTCTTGATCTGTTCGACAGTTGAAAAGGGGTTTTTCTTTTTGCTTTTGCTGAGCTTACCAGTGCGTATTTGCTTCTTAATGTACCAAACAGTTGAATTTGACACATCCAATGTTTAGGCTATGTCTCTGATCGATTAATTCAGATTTTTCCACCCCATAATGGCCTGTATTGGAGGACCTCTTCTCTCATACACACGTCAAAAGTTTGAGACGTTCTAAAATTGGCAAGAAAATCATTCAAATTTCACCTTTTTCAGTAGATTTCCATTGGATTACATAGAAAGTTTGGAGTGGGATTATTTGAAAATGCTACTGTAATATTTCACCCAACTCGAGTCAGATGTACTTTACTGGCACTGACACTTCTTTGGGCCTCATGTTGACAGCAACAAAATACAAATTCCACACCTAGAATCAACTTTAGACCTTTGTGTTAGCTTTCTTGTGCATGAACTAATGATGCACAAACACACAGCTGGCCAAGAAACAGCTCAGCATAAAATCGTCCGATTAATTTTGGTCCCCCAAAATGGGGGGGGGGGGCTGCAATTCCTACATGGTTCACTCGATATGGATGTAAATACCCGCAAATTAAAGCTGACAGTCTGCACTTAAACTTCAATGTGCTGGAGCAGAGCCAAAACAACAAAAATTGAGTCACTGTCCAAATACTTAGATTGCACTGTTTTATCTCATTGCCGATCTCATTTTCCATGCATTTATGCCTTAAACATACCTACAGTTGAAGTCGGAAGTTTACATACACTTAGGTTGAAGTCATTAAAACTAATTTTTAACCACTCCACAGATTTCATGTTAGCAAACTATAGTGTTGGCAAGTCAGGACATCTACTTTGTGCATGACACGAGTAATTTTTCCAACAATTGTTTACAGACAGATTATTTCACTTTTAATACACTATATCAGAATTCCAGAGGGTCAGAAGTTTACATACACTAAGTTGACTGTGCCTTTATTTGAGTCGATTGGAGGTGTACCTGTGGATGTATTTTAAGGCCTACCTTCAAACTCAGTGCCTCTTTGCTTGACATAATGGGAAAATCAAAAGAAATCAGCCAAGACCTCAGAAAGAAAATTGTGGACCTCCACAAGTCTGGTTCATCCTTGGGAGCAATTTCCAAATGCCTGAAGGTACCACGTCCGTCTGTACAAACAATAGTACGCAAGTATAAACACCATGGGACCACGCAGCCGTCACACTGCTCAGGAAGGAGACGCGTTCTGTCTCCTAGAGATGAACGTGGTTTGGTGCGAAAAGTGCAAATCAATCCCAGAACAACAGCAAAAGACCTTGTGAAGATGCTGGAGGGAACAGGTACAAACGTATCTATATCCACAGTAAAACGAGTCTTATATCGACATAAACTGAAAGGCTGCTCAGAAAGGAAGAAGCCACTACTCTAAAACCTCCATAAAAAAGCCAGACTACAGTTTGCAACTGCACATGGGGACAAAGATCTTACTTTTTGGAGAAATGTCCTCTGGTCTGATGAAACAAATTGAACTGTTTGGCCATAATGACTATCGTTATGTTTGGAGGAAAAAGGATGAGGCTTGCAAGCTTGCAAGAACACCATCCCAACCATGAAGCACAGGGGTGGCAGCATCATGTTGCGGGGGTGCTTTGCTGCAGGAGGGACTGGTGCACTTCAAAAAATAGATGGCATCATGAGGAAGGGAAATATGTGGACATATTGAAGCAACATCTCAAGACATCAGCCAGGAAGTTAAAGCTTGGTCGCAAATGGCTCTTCCAAATGGACAATGACCCAAAGCACAGTTCCAAAGTTGTGGCAAAATGGCTTAAGGACAACAAAGTCAAGGTATTGGAGTGGTCATCACAAAGTTTCCTGACCTCAATCCAATCGAAAATTTGTGGGCAGAACTGAAAAGGCATGTGCGAGCAAGAAGGCCTACAAACCTGATTCGGTTACACCAGTTCTGTCAGGAGGAATGGGCCAAAATTCCAGCAACTTATTGTGAGAAGCTTGTGGAAGGCTACCCGCAACATTTGACCCAAGTTAAACAATTTAGGCAATGCTACCAAATACAGAGTGTATGTAAACTTCTGACCCACTGCGAATGTGATGAAAGAAATAAAAGCTGAAATAAATAATTCTCTCTATTATTCTGACATTTCACATTCTTAAAATAAAGTTGTGATCCTAACTGACCTAAGGGAATGTTTATCAGGATTAAATGTCAGGAATTGTGAAAAACTGAGTTTAAATGTATTTGGCTAAGGTGTATGTAAACCTTCGACTTCAACTGTACATTTAATAAACAATGAAACTGCTTACATTTACGTCAAATTCTGTGGCAAAAAAACTTTTTTAAGAATGCAAAATTTAATAGATTTACCAAGGGTCTATTTAGAAGAATTTCCAGTAAGCTAATTTAGACTTTTTAAGGTTCCAAAATGTCCTCACAAGAAATCAACACTTTGCAGTCCTTAATTATCTTTCAACTTATACTCCAATAACTTTTAACAGTAAAGCTTTTGACCTTATCATGTTTGACAACATTAAGTCTGATACATATCCATTTCAAAATAATGGTCTATTTAAATTGGACTCCAGAACATTTGTTCACTTTCATGTTTACAACTGTTCTGTCATCTTGCCAGCAGTGCCTTATCACCCTCCTGAATGGGGCACAAATCTGCACATGGGGCACAATACATTGTATTCAAAATATATTTGAATACAATGAATGCATAAACAAAATTGTTACAGAAGACACTGGCTTCCAATCTCCCAGAGAATTGACTTCAAAATACTGCTGCTACAAGTCTACAAATCACTCATTGGCCTAGGACCAAAATACATTTCTGACCTGCTTCTACCATATAAACCTGCCAGACCCCTAAGATCATCTGGGAGCGGTCTAATTATTATTCCCAGAGTTAAAACAAAACATGGTGAGGCAGCATTCAGTTATTATGCTACACACAGCTGGAATAAACTTCCAGATGATCTCAGACACGCCCCTATTCTGACCACTTTTAAAACTAGGCTGAAAAATTTTATGTTCTGCACCGCATATGCCCTTTGATTTTAATCCCTGCATTTTATTCCTGTTTTATTGTACGTCTTATTCTGTATTTATGTAAAGCATGTTGAATTGCCTCTGTGTATGAAATGTTCTATAAATAAACATGCCTTGCCTTACGAAAAAGGATTAAAATACAAAGCACAACAGGCAGGAAGTAGGCAGGAAGGCATAATCCAAAAGTATTGAAAAATGTTTTCCTAATGAATGGACTTCATTAGATAGGGATGTTGATAATTCACTTGTAGATGTTGCATTCAAACCACAAAACTCATGCTATTCTGATACAAATTTTGCCTATTCCAAGTAAACTAAAAACTTAATATCAAAGAGCAATATATTTTGGTTAAAGGCAGTATCTAGCACACTGCAATCATTACACAGACAATCACTGATATAAAACAAATTGTAGAGAATTCTACATACTATAGATGAAAGGGGGTATCATCACACTTACTCTTCATTGTCATCTGCCACAACACTGTTGGCCTTCAGAATGAAGTCATCTTCAAGCACATTCTTTGGATTATCAAAATCAAAATCTTCATCTAGAGCTTCCACAATATCAGGATCCATATCTAGCCTTGGACCTTAAAAAAAACAACAAAGATTATAACAAGTTTCTCAAAAGTAGTTGTGACTATGCGTCATATATCCTTCCTTTTTGAATACCCCAATGAGGAATCCCTAAGGCAGTGGTTCTCAACCCTGGTCCTGGAGTAACCCTGTGTATGCTGGATTTCGTTCCAACCACAATTGCAATACCAGAATTTTAACAAGCTGTTAATTTTTCTTAATTAGGTGCTTTTAATGTTTAGAGAGATTATTTACCCTCTTAAGCCACATTATGTTAGCAATAGCTATGCATGCCATGAAGAATAAAAGTCCAATATTCACATTGTGCTGTATTGTAAACAATTAAAAAGAGGTAAGAAATGTTTTAACAGATCAAATTAAAGACTGCGGTGAATGAATAGGCTCATAATTCATCAAATGGTGGACACATGGCCACTAAAACTAACCGTTTGGTAAATAATGAAGAATTCAAAGACAAACCAAATGATAACGAGCCAAACCTGCATTGTGTTAACCAAGGGGTCAAAACCGGGCTTTCGTTTCTGGTTGGGCTCACTTCCTGGTTGGGCTGGGAGCGGCCATAGTGCCGTTTCTCACTAGAGCCACTGCGATTGGCTCCAGTATATGTCTTTCAGCCAAAAACTGTATAAAAATATGGACAAAGTCACTGTGACGTCGCCCATTGCCTTCCCACGGCCTCATAAAAACCGAATTGAAACACTGGATGCATTTTTCGCCGCGTCTGCGTCTGCTCCGTGGAGCCAAAGTGACGTTGTCGGGAGCAGGGTCAACCGGATATGGCCCGGGCACAGTATGATTGACAGTCCGGGGTGGAGAAGCCACAGAACTATAAAGCCCATGACCTGACCAAACCCACCATTTTTCAAAAAGAACTTGCGGTAAACTTCCTTAAGTTTCGAATGTTTTATAATATAACATTTCATTTTCATCCTCGATTCTACTGTGTCATTTATTCGCATTGAATGTGTGGTATTCGTCACAATTAACGTTCATTCAGTTATCTTCAATTTATATTCAGTTAACATCAGCTATTTTGATTAGCTAGATAGCATACCAGCTGAGCTCGGTAGCCAAGCTATACGCATTGCATCACCACCACACATGGCCGAACATAGGGTTACGCTATTGCCATCACTATATTGACGGTCAATTAATCACATATGTTATTTTGACAAGACTACTTTTATTATAAATGTCCCTAGTGCCACTAGAAAGGTAGCAAGCTGACCCCATAGTCTTAAATGAGCAAACCACCATCGTCTTTTTGGCTAGCCGCTAATTAACTCTTGGCAAGCCATAGGCACCCTCTCACAAAAAGCCAATGTTTTGCCTTTGACATCTCCAACAGGTACGGAAAATTGTGTTAAATTCTATAACAGTGGGATTGTTTCTGTGTAAATAATTGTTTGTATTGATGCTGATTACACTGTATCCCCCTGGGAATTAAGTGTATCTCATGTCATCATCAGGAGGGAGTCCAGGATCCAAATGCCAAGCCCCTCTCCCGTACCAGGTGGAGGAACTTCCGCCAGCATCACCATGTGGACCTGACAATGAGGACGCCGGAAATCAGAAAGAGATAGACAGAGGGAGAGCCATGTGTGCCAGGGAGCGGCACATCACACCATATTTCAAAACAATGAAGATGGTGCTGGAGGAGAATGGGCTGATGGAGAAACCCTGACAAATATACAACTGCGATGAATCGGGGTTTCTGATGGGAAAACCTCGCAAAGTGCTGGTCAGCAAAGGGTGCAAGCATCCCTACCTTCAGGTGCCTGGCACCAGGAACCACATCACAGTGCTGGCATGCCTGAATGCATCTGGGGAGGACATACCGCCTCTGATAATCTACGGAAAGGGGTACCCGGGAGGTGACTACCCACGGGGAGCTCCGGACAACACCCCGTTTGCCCGGAGCGAGTCTGACTACATAGACACCACCCTGTTCCAGAAGTGGTTCCAGAGACAATTCTTGCGGTTTGCAGTGAAGGAGCGCCCCCTGCTCCTGGTGTTTGACGGCCACAACAGAGAAACTATCGACCTGGCTATTAGGGAAGGTGTCGTGCTCCTGTGCCTTCCACCACATCTCTCCCATGTCTTGCTCGACGTGGGGTTCTTTGCACCACTAAAAGCAGTTTGCTAAGGCTGCTAGCAATCTCTACCAAATTCGGCATTCCTTTGTAGTTGCAAAATCGAATTTTGCAAGGGTCTGTGGCTGCGAGGGTGATTTCCAGAAGAATTCCAGAGAACGGGAAGAAAAGGAGCAGCGGGCCCAGCTGCGAAGGAGGAAAATGGAGTAGCTGGCCCAGAGGCAGCGAGCTGCTGTGGCAGCTGCCAGCTCCTCTACTGTGGCCGGACCTAGAACCACTTCTGGGACCGTGGCCGGACCTCCCCGCTCCTGTGGTACCCCTGCTGCACCCCTTAGGGAGTCTACCTCCCCTGACCAGCACCTTGTTCCCGTCTCTGGCCCTGTCATCGCCAGTCCGTCAGCCCCCTCCTCATCCCCTGGCCACATGTGTTCCTAGACATCCCGAGTCCGGCGTCCCTCCACCAGACTGTCTGCCTCCATATTTGCCCTCCTGCCAGCAGCAAAAGGAAATGAGTGTTTTATCTGTCATAAATGAGGCATAAGCGATATGCATCATGGAAAATGTCTTTGTTTTGTCAGTTAAAGGCATACTATGTAGTTTCAGAACACTAGAAGGTGATATAAAGCACGTAAAAAAAAAGGGCTCCCCGAAAATTGCTTATCACATGTTCTCCTCTGACACGCATGACGACGCATGAGCATTGTGGTGACGTTTCACACATATTTTTACTGACCGTGGACTCAATTCAATTTGCTTTATTGGCATGACAAGACACGACACACATGATCTTATAAAGTGAATATAATAAATATAAAAAATTTTAATTGGTTTATAATGATCTCTGTCACTAACTGTCCCTAAGAGGATGGCAGGCAGCTATATATTGTGCTGCCAGGTCACAGCACGTCCTCTCCTCTCCTAAGAGGATGGGGAGTTTTTGGATGTCTGTTAAATTTTTTAATTGACGGTATCTCTGATTTTGGGAAAATATTTATTTCTTATTTGATTGTATTTTTCACATTTTGTGATAGTGCCGCTTCGTCTCAACTTCGTTGAGATGGCAATGTTTCTCCTCCCGGAGTCTGTTGACTATCACGGTCACTCTGATCAAGCTGTGCTCTTCCCCTGGCCCTGCCTCGCCCACCACGAACACGATGTTTATGTAATGACTGCCCCTCACCCTTACTCTGGGGCTGCGACCACTGGATGTTCATGGCTATAGAATGAACCGAGCAGAATTACAAAATGATGACTGAATTATTTTATGAAAATGAACAGTGGTCAAATTTACAGAGCAATAGCTAAGAGCATGTAATGTAGTCTCCATTTACATGATCAAGGTTTGGTCAAACATGATAAATAGACTATTGTCAACAATAAACAAACATCACGACAATAGATAGCCTTAACTATCGATAGCTGCTACGTTATGGGAAGGATGTTCTTTGTCTTATCTGTTCTGTAGTTACTTTGATGACGTTTCTGTATGCACTTATTCTATGTCGCTTTGGATAAAAGCGTCTGCTAAATGACTATAATAATGTAGCTAGGTGTATGGTCACTATTTTTATAATGATATTGTTACCTCCTCGGCTGAAAACATCTTGCTAATGAGTAAGGGCAGAAACATCTCACGCAAATAGCTACGCGAATGTGGACGCTTCGAGCTACGCGAACAGTTTTTCTTTTGCCATGACATTTGTGAAAGACAAACCAGAGGAAGGCACAGATCGAACAAGAAAGTTGTTGTTGCTATAGCGTCCCTTGCTGCAAAGCTCTGGCTTGTCTTTCACAAATGTCATGGCAAAAGAAAAACTGTTTGCGTAGTTCGAAGCGTCCACGTTCGCGTATTTGCGTGAGGCATGTTTTGGTCCTAAGCTAAAATAAGAGTTTACCTGGAAGCCTGCCCACATGGCCTGGCCATGTCAATCAAATGAGCAGGAACCGCCCATTCATGACATTTACACAATTTTAGCGGTTTCTGGCTTTAAAAATGGCGGCGGGATGTCAACAGTGTAACATTCAAAACATTAACAAAAAAACACTTTGCAAATGACTTATGAGGTAGGAAATACATTCAACATGTTTATTAGACCACAAGGACACACACAATGTTTTTTGGGGAGAAAATTTTTATGTAAACAAAGAACAAGTTATTTACAATGAAACTACATAGTATACCTTTAAGGACTCCTTACCTTTCTAATTTTACTTTGTAGCATGTACAACTACAGCCCCTCCTTCCACAGCCTCTCCACCACTCCAGGTTTGTTACATTGCTTATCTCATTACCCTCATATGTGCTATTGTGTGCAATCAACCAAAGTAGAATGCTCAGTGAGTTAATGCATCCTTTTTTTAAATTTTTTTTTGTCAATAGCAGAGGCCCACCTCATGCCATCCTCCTCCAGTGAACCAGTGCTAGCCAGGCCCATGACACCACCCTCAGGTAATTATGATTTGGATTAACAGGAAGGGGGGGCTCATCTTATGCTCTGATTGTGGCGAGGCGGACCCCCCCGGAAGAGAAGATGTGGTGTCATGAGTCGCACTCCTCATGTGTTGGGTGGAACCAGCGCTCACATGCGACCCATGACACCACATCTTCTCTTCCGGGGGGGTCCGCCTCGCCACAATCATAGCATAGGCTGAGCGCCCCATGATTCACTGGCAATTCTTTAGGTAATATTGCTAGCAACATTTTCACTGATTGCTCCATAAATTGATCAGCAGGCACTAATATAATCAATCCATTATTTATCATCAGTCATTAGAATTAATTTAAGTAACCATTGATTGTTCTAATTTCCCGGCTCTAGTCATGCCTAACAATTTCCTCAAAAAAATTGGCAGTTTTTCATGTCTTTATCTGATACTGACAGGTTATGTTAAGTGACGTCATGTGTAGATTCACTTTGACGTTAGCTTAGCTAGCTAACGTTACTTCAATAGTCATTCAACTAATAAGCAAAAATTATTTAATGGTAAATTAATTGAATGCGCCTGAGGTAAACGGACGCTTATAGTCTCCTTGACGCTTGGTAGTGAGAGACGGAGCGCGTGTTCAGCTGGAAGGAACAGACTGTTTTTGCACAAACAAAGCACCGCAGGCAGTGATAACATTGTACACCGTTTATTTACACATAACGTTACATTAGATTAAAGAAGATTTTACATTTATTTTTTTAGTTGCCCGATAGGACAACTACGTGAGGAATTCCACTTGTCCGAACAGTGCTTACTTGCCCGGGGCAAGCGTTAATGTCGAGGCCTGATTGCTAACATAATGTGGCTTAAGAGGGTAAATAATCCCTCTAAACATTAAAAACACCTAATTAAGGGAAATTAACAGCTTGTTAAAATTCTGGTAATTGTGGTTGGAACGAAAACCAGCATACACAGGGGTACTCCGGGACCAGGGTTGAGAACCACTGCCTAAAGGAATGTTTCCAGCACCTTGTTAAATCCATGCTGCAAAGAATTCAGGCTGTTCTGGAGGCAAAAGAGGGTCCTACCCGGTGCACCATAAATAGGTGTAGCTAAAAGTGGCCAATGAGTGTATATTTATCCTTTTAAGTAAGGATTTCTTCTGCCAAAAAAAAACATACATCGGAATTATTTATTGCCACACGCGCATAAATACATTGAGACCACTCACCTGATATAGGGGCTGCTTTGTTCAACAAACCCACTTCCTCCTCAAACTCAGATGCAAACACAGAGGATGGAAGATTGATGGAAATAGCCTGATGAATAAAATGGCAGGAAAAATGATCACACAAAAAATCTTCCCATTTCCCCCCACCCTTCAAAGGGTAGTACAAATTCTTAAAGTATTTTGCAGATGGCTTACAGGAAGTGCGCGTGTCTCAATCTCTTCCTCCTCCTCCTTTCCATCCTCTGTGATGAGTACACGGCCTCCTCTCGGCGGAAGGCTGGAATACACCAGCTCTGTAGGCCGCATGGGCTCCTTGAGGTGTTGAAGGTAGTCGTAATCATCATCAAAGAAAACACCAAACTGCCTCTGGTCCTCTCTCCTCTTTTCAGCCTCCACCTACACAGTAGAGTCAGGTTGGTGAGATGTGCACTGGCAGGCAGTACTACATGTCAACCAGGGGGTACATTTTACATGGAGTCTAGATTCTCAAGTTTAGAGGTCTTTGATTCTCGCATGTTAATCTTAACAAGCTTAAGTCACTGCCACTAGGTGCATTTTGCTCACAGCTGCCTTAAAAGGGGGATTCCACCAAATAACATTATCCTAGCTTAACAGATCAAGGCATAACCAAGTCTCTCACACTGGTGTAGGGACAATGGACTACATTTCCATTCATTCCACAGGTAACACAAGCCACATGGTCAAAATGGACCCCAGCGTGATTTCCGTAGCCAATCCTGTAGCTCGGAAATACGAGTAAGGGTCATAAAACCATAAAGCAGAGTAGACTGAAGAATTCCAGTCTCTCTCCCCCTATCCCCTTTTCACCTTTTTCTTCTCTTCCGCGGTCCTGCTGCACACAACTTCAAAGAGGCAGCACTGCAATTTCTAAGGTGGATCTCCATTGCACCAGCAATACAGCGGCAACAGCATCAAAGGCCGCGGAGAGCGACGCAAACGGGTTAGCTTGCCTACGGCATCTAACCATAGAACTGAATAAACGCAACTCCGACCGAGGTGTGTTCCAGCCACGGACAAAGACGACCAGACGACCCGCATCCCTACCAGGAGACGCCCTTACCATCCACATCACGGACAAGTCAGCTATAATCAACTTACCGCGGACTTCAGTAAGACTGATCAAACATCCCAGGCATAGCTTAGGATTTTAGTCTGAACTGTTTATCGGTAACTTGATTGCATCTCGATTTTGTACGATAGGAGCTGTATAAACGTGTTGCGCTGGTTAGCAAGCTAGCCGGCTGGCCTACCTTTCATTGCTAATGTGGTGCAACTAACTAACCCGAGCAGGCCTCACTGGTTTGTCCCTCTATCCTAACACGTACTAACATTCGTGTGATATGATCTCATTTTAGCTTACTGTAGATGATAAATACGTTATTTCCTGACCGAAGTGCGTGAACTTATTTATAGTAACGTCAGATTTGAGATCAATAATCACCATTGTGCTGCGACACAGTAGCTTGCTCCACGTGATTCCTTTGTTCCCTGAACGCACACGTGGCATAGGCCTACACACCGACACATACACACACATATGTGCATACACACACAAATGCTACAATACGCACACCACACAATATGTCCATTTAGTAGAACGTAATATTCATGTTTTTTTTCCTTGTTTAATAAATCTATTTTTGTTAAACCTGGTGTCTGTTTTGATGTCGTATGAACACGAGAACTGAGTCAAACCTAATCATTAGAACGTAATACCTTCAACGCTTATGAATTATTAGTTATTAGTGCTTTGATGGTAAATTGAAGTAGTAGTAATTATAATCCATAATAATCAAATGACTGATTTAATTTTAACCTAACTTAAGAATAATAAGGGTAAACCTCATTATTCCTTAGTTATTGCCTATATTTCTGGCATCCCATGTAAGAGTTTATATATATATATATATATATATATATATATAGAGGCATATTCCTTACATTTATGGCGCCCCGTCAAGGATATTCTCTACATTTATGGTGCCCAGGTGAAGACTGGTAAGACGAACATGTTTTAATTGTCTATCACCATCACTGCTAAATGTATATGTAAACACCTTGCATGAGTAATACTCCACATGTAGGAATATAGAGGCATGTTCCCTACACTGGCTAGCCAAAACAATCTCTGAACAGAAATATCTGCAGCGAAAGATGCAAATTTGGTAGAGGTATACGTCAATACGATGGACACATCCTACCCTTCCTCATTTTTTAAAAACTACAGGTAAGTTGAATTTTGCGATATTTTCCCATACTAGGTGACCGAGCTAACAGACAGTCGCACAGTATCCTGAGGCTTTGATGTCTTCCTTAGTCTACCCGTATGTTTCCCTTTTATAACCTTCATATTTTGTTTATACTTATACCAAATTTTAGACACAGCTGACTGGGAACAACCAACATCTTTTGCCACACTCCGTGATGGATTTCCTTCTTGAAGGAGTTTTATAATCCTTTTCATTGTTTCAATTGACAACTCTCTTGTTGGAGCCATGTTCTTAATACAGTCATGGCACCAAAAATTTTACGTCCTCTAAATAGAATACAATGTCATCAGGACGTTATTTTGTAGGGTTCCATTGTTGTCCTGGGGACGTTTTTCTTAACGTCAAAACAAAGTTTTCAGGACGTTCTTTATAGTCATAGGACCATAAAATGACGTTCTGTGCACATCCTCTAAATGGCCCACAAAGTTATTATGACGTTGTATGATTATTAAGAACGTCCTGATAATTTTTAACGTCCTGATAACGTTGTGGTCCATTTAGTGGATGTCCACATTACGTCATTATATGGTCCTATGACTGTATTAAGAACATTTTTGACGTTACGAAAAACGTCCCCGGGACAACAATGGAAACCTACAAAATAACGCCTGGAGAACGTTCATTTTCAACGTCCTAATAACATTGTAGTCCATTTAGAGGACGTCCACAATCATATGACCATAAAATGACGTCCAGGTAAACTCTAAATGCACCACAACATTATTAGGATGATGAAAATGAACGTTCTCGGGGCGCTGCGGTGGTACAACGGTAAGAGAGCCGACCTTCAGTCGGTGCAGTTGTGCTCCGAGGATCAGGGTTCGCGCCCCGGTCCTGCCAGATCCGAGCATGGCCGGCGCCCTGTGGGAGCAGCAATTGGCGGCTGCTTCCGGGTGGGGGGAGGGGCTCGGAGAGAATCGCTGCACGCATAGCGGCCCTGGGCGGGCTAGAATCACAGTCAGGAGCTAGGAGGAGTCGCGCCCTGAAGAGGACGTGGCGCCCTCCCGTCCTACCGCCGGCTGACGGGGTTGCCTTGCGGTGATTCTCTAGCGGTTGCTACACGGGGTAATTGAATTAGAATAGGGTTCAATTGGCTACTAAATTGGGAGAAAAAAGGGGAAAAATCAGAAACAAATTTTTTTTTTTAAAAAGAAAAGAAAATTAACGTTCTCCAGGTGTTATTTTGTATGGGTCCTTTGATGTCCTGGGGACGTTTTTCTTAATGTTAAAACTTTTTCAGGACATTCTTAATACAGCCATAGAACTATAAAATGATGTCCTGTGGACGTCCTCTAATGTTAGGAGAACCGATCGGAACCACACGCAGACACCAAGATGTAGTAACAATTACGCTTTAATCAGAGTTGACGGAAACAGGTCAAAGTCCAAAAAAAAGTGCAATACTGGGCAAGCAGAAACGTAGTCAAATCCAGGCAGGGGTCAAAGTCCAAGCAACCAGGGCAATGCGGAGAAGGCAGGGCGAAGTCCCAGAACAGGCAGAGGTCGGAACCGGGAGATCAATCAGAGGGGGCTGGAGAACAGGAGGGTGACGGGCTGGAGCGGGGCTTGGACGGAGATGGCTAGCCGGGCAGGAGGACTGGAGCAGGGCTGGACGAAGACAGGTAAGGCAGGCAGGAGAACAGGAGCAGGACGGGACAAAACAGGACTGGAGACAGGAACTCGGAACAGGTAAGGAGCAGGCAAGAATAAACGCTGGAAAGTAATGACAAGCACGAATGCAGGGCACAAGAGGATCTGGCACAGAACAGAGAAACAGGTGAGCTTAAACGCAAGACTGATTATGAGACAACGAGGAACAGGTGAGACGATAACACATGAGGAAACGCATATCAGGTGCAAGAGGCGGAGACACGCAATCTGGGAAAGGGAAAACATGAAACAGAATACAAACACAGAAAACACAGAAAAACAGAGAAACCAGGAAATTAATTATGACCCGGGGACGTTTTTCTTAATGTGAAAATGACGTTTTCAGGACGGTCTTAATAGAGTCTGTATTAAGAATGTCCTGAAAACGTCGTTTTGACGTTAAGAAAAACGTCCCCAGGACATCAAAGGACCCCTACAAAATAACGCCTGGAGAACGTTAATTTCCAACGTCCTAATAACTTTGTGGTACATTTAGAGGACGTCCTCAGGACATCAATTTGTTACCTGGGTAGCTGTTTGCAAGATAGCTAGGTCATACACTCGCATTAATGCGGGTCGCGTAGCATGAGAATGCCATCTATGGACCGCGGACAGGTTAAAAAAAAGATAACTCGTCTTTTCATAAACCTGCACAATGAAAGTGTTCTGATTGAACTTCCCGCTTGTAATTAATAATTAAAAAAAACATCTTCAAGGGTATTATTGTAATGCATAAAACCAAAATGTTTTCAATATCCGCCTACTCTCTGTTATTTGTCATGTTCGAGTGACGGACCTGGAAGTAGCAGAGAAATTATATGTTGGAAACAGGCAAAGATTGTAGATAAGACAAGATATGCAACTGGCGCCTTACCCCATTGTATTTTTGGTCCGCACAAGGGGAAGTGATCAGGCATGCGCAGTAGTGTTTTCTGTTAGCTTAGCAACTAAAGTTACATCACGTATGCTGTCATAGGCGAGCATCTGCAGACGTTCCAGCTCTGAAGCTGGACCTCTTGCTCCGCCTACCCTCTTTGGAACAGAGGATCAGGAAATTCTCCTTGAAGCTCGCAAACTCCAGTGGTCACCGGAGGCATTGCAGCCTCTGGTGCCAAAAAGCCAATTTCCCCATTGAAGTCCATTAAAAACTACGAAATTACCCAGGCCAAATTATACAATTTTTGACAGTTATCTTAAATTCTACATTTCTTCACACCAAACTAATTACTCTCCAGGGACCAGTTTTGTTTCTGAGCCCGACAGAAGAAGTTATAAGATTTTTTTTTTATTCCAATTGGGTCCGCATGTTTAGGTACCCAGTGTGCATGCTCTGGTTCCAAAAAGCCCCATAGTCCAACATTGTGGTTAGAACGAAAACCAGGATACACAGGAGTCCTCCAGGACCGAGTTTGGGAACCACTACCTTGGGGCAGTGTGAAGGCGTCCTACATTATTCCATGACCAAAGGGCCAAATAAAATGTTTTCCAATGTTCTCCCAAGGTCCCGTTTAAACCATAACCAAAGCAGGACCAAGGGAAAATGTTTTTCAATGTTGTGTGATGGTCCTATTTGTATTCTGTGACCAAAGCACTGTGACGGTCATATTGTGACGTTCTTCTGTGACTAACGCCGCGTTCACACAGCGAGCAACTTGGTTGCTGGGTCGGTCAAGTCTACTAGGCTGGGGGCGGGGCAAGAGCTTCCCGTTGTGTCATCCAAGTCTGCTCGTACAGCTACAAGTTTTTGATGAAGAGAAACAACGGCGGTAGCCTACATATAAGAAAGACATATTTGCGATGCAGCCTATTCTTTATAGTTATGTCATGACACTGATAATTATGTGTTCTCGCTAGCTAGCGATAGGCTATATCCATCTTCGTTGCGAGCTGGCGATCTTTATCTATCTATTATTCGGTTTTACAGTAAATGCTGGGCCAGTTTGGAGTGTAAGGGCATGTTAGACTGGAAAGCTGACCAACATCATGCTGAACTGTATACAAATAAAGAAGCTATACCGTCTTTCATCATCGAAACCGATTCAAGACCCTTATATTTCTCAAACGTAATTGCAAGTACCGGCGGTTTTATACATAAATCTATCAATCTATCTACATAGATTTATGTAGCTATAAAACTCAACACGTAGTTTGGGATCAATGTGATATTGGTAAAACAAGCCACATATATCCTTTAAGGTTATGTTATGACACTGATAATTATACAATGATAATATATAAATTATTCACTGTTACCGCTGCTAACCCTATTTTGCCTAGCTTAGTTTGATAGGCAATATTAGGCTATGTAGCTAGCTAGGTTACGGAACAATTATTCACGAAATGGTTTCGTGTCGGTTGGAGAAATATGAAACGCGGAATTCTGATTGGCTATTATGGCCGACGTCGGCCAAAAAGTTAAACTGTGGGGAACATTTATCGGCCGATTTTGGTCGCTCAGTTTTCTAGTTGCTCAGGTCGCTGAACGTCGCTCAGCTTTATAGAGAATGAATGGACTTCTGGCAACTGGGCGACCGAAGTTGCTCACTGTGTGTACGCGGCGTAAGGTAGGAACAAAAGAGAAGGCTTTTCAATGTACTGTGATGGTCATATTGTAACGTTCTTCTGTGACCAAGGTAGGACCAAAAGAGAACGCTTTTCAATGTACTGTGATGGTCATGTTTGTAACGTTGTTCTATGACCAAGGTAGGACCAAAATAGAACGTTTTTCAAAGTACTGTGACGGTCATGTTTGTAACGTTATTCCGTGACCAAGGTAGGACTAAAAAAAGAACGTTTTTCAAAGTACTGTGAGGGTCATATTGTAACGCTTCTCTGTGACCAAGATTGAAAAATGTTCTCGTTTGGTCCTACCTTGGTCACAGAAGAAAGTTACAAATATGACCGTCACAGTACTTTGAAAAACGTTCTTGTTTGGTCCTAAGTACTATGACCAGACTTTGACCTAAAGAGAACGTAACGTAACGTCCTCAGGACGTCATTTGGTTGCTGGGTTTAGACTTGTGCCGGCTGGTATTTGTTTGCTGGGTTTAGACTTGTGCCGGCTGGTATTTGTTTGCTGGGTTTAGACTTGTGCCGGCTGGTATTTTTTTTAGAAATGCGAATTACAAGGTGATTCCATAATTTTCTCCTCAACATTGGGTGATTCCATAATTTTTTCCTCTACTTGATCTGGAAATATTCCATTAATTAAAATACTTTAATTTGTTTGAGGTATGTTTCACGAAGCCAGAATGTTCAGCTATTAAACAAAATTTGTTTGTGTCATATCTGTGATTCGTTTATTTGCTACGAAGTAAAAAAGCTGGGTGAACATCCTCTAAGTGTGGTGATTCCATAATTACTGCCAGGAGTTGAAAAATGGCAATGTAATTAAAAAAATTATTTACTATCATTTCAAAAGCAATAGAAAATGTGTCTGCGTAAGCGCACCATTTTGTGACCCGTCTTCTGAAATGATCAATAATTCAATAGATTTGCGGAGCTTGTGGACTCTCTTCGTTCGTAACAAACTCAAAGTAATGAAATTAGTTTTTTGATTCACGGTAATTTCCCTACGATTGGCTGCTTTGCCACGCGCAAAAGAATGGATTTGTTTAGGTTACGTTACCTCAGGAAAGCGAATAACTAACCCTAGCTGATGGTAATGTCATCTTCAGCGAATCCGAGTTTACCACCTTCGATGTAAATGTGAGATCGGAAAGAATGGGGACATTGGGCGCCGTTCTGATAATACAGAAGTGAGCCAACGCGATGCAGGGAAGTCTACCGTTGCTCCAAACCATGCCTTTATGATTCGATGAAACAAGCCCAGGAGCGAAACTAACGCAGAACTAAAGTTTGCGATCTTCGTAATATAATGAAACTACTAAATATCCCAATCACAGAGCAGCGTTTAAACAACGTTATTACGTTAAACTGATGGATTATTTTATCCGCTTTTCTCGCGTCCTTTTTCTTTTTTTCCGGTCCATTGTTTTCTTTGATGTCTGTGATATTTTGAAGCACTTGTATTGATGAAGCCAAATGACATTTATGCCATTTTCAATTTAGCGCACATAATGCATTTCTGACTGTTGTACGGATGCAGGCAGTGAAGAGAGGCAGGGCAGAAATTAATTTTATTGAGGTGCCTATTCCGTATTAATTTTACCAGCACCGGTCACATATTTGTAAAATATATAAATCCAGTGAGTTTAATCTTTGAGCTGAAAAGCCTGTTTGGGGGTGCTTTTCAAATTTTTTCAGATCCACTGCATTGATTCGTTAACTCACCTGGAATGACACAAGCATCCCTCCCATCTCCTGGCTACATTCTCCTCAGAAAAGCGGAGAAAAACATTGCGTTTCGAAACCGCCGGACTCGGATAAAGAATCAGTGCCCCTATAGGAACTGCCCCAAATGGAAAGCTTTTTATATATAATGCAAACTATAGGTTTGGCTACCTATAACGAGGGATGGGAATAATAAATTTTTTACCGATAACGGTGCTAAAACACTACATTTGAAATGGTAACATTACTGGTGCCTGAGCCAAATCCTTTAAAATGAAGAACATAGGACGACGTTAAAAAACGAATGAATTCGTGAATTTAACCGCCTTAACTTAATGTGCAATGTTCTAATGCAGCAATATTAACACACACTCGTTCTGAATGCCAACCAGGATAGTCGCAAGTACCAGGGGAGGGCAGGCAGGGATATGCAAATAGGTTACCATTGATTGGACCCCCCTTTCGATGTAGAAAAAGAAAACGATTCTAAATGGCTTGGAAAAGAGGAAGAGGTACTTGTCATTACTGGTTCATAACAAGACTAGGCAAGCCTAGCTCAGCCGGTACGCCTGTATGCAGCCAGTGGGGAATGACATATGACAAGGCACGGCGGATATTGTTCTGGAGCACAGAGTGCATCTGACTATCAAAGGTGTGTGTGTGTGTGTCAGAGTATGTGAGCAGGAGCGAGCGAGGAGGGGGAAGCGGACGTAATTTAATTAGAGTGATGAGCACTATTCGGACATTACCACTCCGCAAGCGCAAGTTCGCTCTGGTTTAGCCTTTATATTGTGATAAAAATGGACATCACATTCTTTTGTTGAGATACCACATTAGTTTAGGCCATACAAATTTAACTGTGTAACGGATTTTTTCCAGGAAAGTGAAGTGAGCAAGCGGGGGGGGGGGAAAAAAGAAAAGAAAAGAAAAAAGAAGCCTTTTTGTCCATAAAATGGGGACCGAGAATAACCTTAGGTACTTTATCTCACTGTCTTAGGCACCAGTGAAAGTTCTAAAGCAGGCTTCAAGAGTTTTTATATTTCCACATTCCTACACTGTAGGGATTACCTTCGTGTTATGGGAGTCATGTTAATTGTTACTATAATAAAAATAGAAACAATGGCAAGTATATCTTGTGAAAGTGTCTATTCTAAACATGCACTTGTCTAGTTTTCAATGTACTTAACTTCACAAGTCTTTATTTTAGACAATACAAAATATCTACAGTAATAAACAATAACAGACAATCCTTGCATGCCAGCATTGCTCAAAAATTAAATGTAGGCCAACATGTTTGTAAATTTCATAACAGAACAACTGAAAACACCACCACTTTGGTGCTGTAGGGACAACAAACTACATTTCCATTCATTCCACAGGAAACCCAAAAGACATTTAAAACAAGGCCACAGCGTAACGTCCATTGTTAGTGATCCAATCAGGTCGCTTGGAAATGCAAGACACTAAGGGTCATAAAACTAAAACAGCGAAGACTGAAGACATTCCAGTCTGTTGCCCCCACTTCTTTTTCTCTTCCTCCATCGTGCTGCACACAGCTGCACAAGAGGCAGCACACCATTTTTCTCTTCCCCCTTTTGCTAGCTACAAAGCAACAAAGGTGGATCTCCTTTTGCTTTCTCCATTGCACCAGCAACACCACGGCAGCAGCATCAGAAAGGCCGCGGAGAGAGACGCAAGCGACGTTAGCCTGCCTACGGCATCTAACCATAGAACTGAATTAACGCAACTCCGACCGAGGTGTGTTCCAGCCACAGACAAAGATGCAGGCGATAACCAGACGACCAGCAGAAATCCCGACCAGGATAAGAAAGGCCAAAGGAGACGCCCTGGCCATCCACCTCACGGACAAGCCAGCTGTAATCAACTCACCGCGGACTTCAGTAAGACTGATCAACATCCCAGGCATAGTTTAGGATTTTAGTCTGAATTGTTTATCGGTAATTTGATTGTATCTTGACTTTGCGAGAATAGCAGTATAAACTTGCTGCACTGGTTAGCAAGCTAGCCGGCTGGCCTATCGTTTTACAGGTAATGTGGTAGTACTGTTAACTAACCAAAGCAGGCCTCACGGTTTGCTCATCTATCCTAAAGCCCCCTTTCCACTGAATACGACGTACGTACAAGTACTTACCGGAAGTCATTCATTTTCTATGGCTAGTCATGTATCGGATGCAAGGAGCTCCAGTGGACTGCGCTGTGGGGATTTTCTGTCCGACCGAGGCTACAGATACGTTGAAAATTTTCAACTTTTCCGACAGAATTTACTCCGACCCCAGACAGGAAATGACGAAACGATGCTAGCTAACATAGATGTCAATGGTGAATGTAGCCTATTTGCAACTAAATAAACCAGTAAGCAAAATAAGCAGGATAATTATCTATTGATTGATTTATGGGTTTTGATGATAATAAATAAGATTTTAATAGATTTTCCATGTATGTGTAATTTTAAATGAAAGCGTGAGCTGTTATAAGTAGCCTAGCTATCAGGCTGGCTCTTGCTGGCTACAGTGAATCAATACAGTAGCTACAAGTGACAATGCATATGTTATCCTTTAGCTTTGCCCAACTGTTTGCTGCCACTGAATATTGAACATTTCTTTGCATTGTATGGTATAACGTTGGCGTACTTGAGCCAACGTTAAATGGAACTAAGGTGAGTTAGCTAGGCTATGTGTCTAGCTTTGTGTTGTTTTTGTAGCCTAAACGTTTTTATGTTGACGTGTTCCCTCCTGCGGTCATTTTCCCACTGTAAACTCCGGGGTTCTCTTATCCATTCGTGCACCACAAGCTAATTTCAGCTAGGTTGTTCACATACTTCTGACTAAATGCTCTTTAGAATAGTTTCAATTATTCTCCCTGAACTCCATTTTATGGTTTATGTCCCTGTACCCCTCCAGGATACCGATATTTAGTACCGGGTGCTCTCACATTGCGACAGAATGACTGACACAATACGACCTATTCAATAGTGTGGAACGACTGACACGAGGGGGCGCAATCCGACTGTCGCTTGCGTAGTCGTATTCAGTGGAAAGGCGGCTTAACATTTACTAACATTCGTGTGATATGATCTCATTTTAGCTTACTGTAGATGGTTAACTATTTCCTGACCGAAGAGCATGAACTTATGTATAATAACGTTAGATCTGAGATCACTAACCATAACTTGGCTGCTCAAAACCTGAGCTTAGCTTACTCCACGTGATTCCTTTGTTCTCTGAGCACACGTGGCACGAACACACATGTGCATACCCACACAAATCGATACGTCTACTTAGTAGAATGTGATATTCCTGTTTTACTTAATAAATCAATTTTTGTGAAACCTGGTGTCTGTTTTGATATCATATGAGCACGAGGGCTGAGTCAACTTAATCATTAGAACGTAATACCTTCAACGCTTATGAATTATTACTTAGTGCTTTGATGGTAAAGTAGTTATTATAATCCATAATAATCAAATGACTGATTTAATTTTAACCTAAGAATAATAAGGGTAAACCTCATTATTCTATAGTTATTGCCTATATTTCTGGCATCCCATGTAAGAGTTTATATACAGTCAAGCCGGAAAGTCTCCCCACCCCTTTCACCTTCTCCACGTTTTATTACGTTACAGACATATTCTACAATAGATTGAGTTAATTTTTTGTCTCAAAATTCTACACAAAATAGCCCATAATGACAAAGTGAAAACAGGTTTTTAGACATTTGTGCTAATTTATAAAAAATCAAAATGTAAAATATGATATGTACACAAGTGTGCACACCCTTTGATATGACACCCAAAAGTGAGCTGAGGTGCATTTTGTTTCCACTGATACTGCTTGAGATGTTTCTACAACTTAATTGGAGTCCACCTGTGATAAATTCAACTGATTGGACATGATTGGGGATTGCCAACACCTGCCTATATAAGGTCCCACAGTTGACAGTGCATGTCAGAGCAAACTCCAAGCCATGGGGTCAAAGGAATTATCTGCAGACCTCAGAAACAGGATTGTGTCAAGGCATAGATCTGGAGAAGGGTACGGAAAAATCTCTGCAGCTTTACAGGTCCCAAAGAGCACAGTGGCCACCATCATTTGTAAATGGAAGAAGTTTGGAACCACCAAGAATCTTCCTAGACCTGGCCGCCCGGCCAAACTGAGCAATCGGGGAAGACGGGCCTTAGCCAGGGAGGTGAGCAGGAACCCGAGGGTCACTCTGACAGAGCTCCAGCGTATCCTTGTGGAGATGGGAGAACCTTTCAGAAGATCAACCATCCAGGCAGCACTCCACCAATCAGGCCTTTATGGTAGTGGCCAGACGGAAGCCCCTCCTTAGTAAAAGGCACATCACAGCCTGTTTGGAGTTTGCCAAAAGGCACCTAGAGGACTCTCAAACCATGAGAATCAAGATTCTCTGGTCTGATGAAACCAAAATGGAACTTTTTGGCCTGAATACCAAGCGTCACGTCTGGAGGAAACCAGGCACCGCTCATCACCTGGCTAATACCATCCCTACAGTGAAGCATGGCAGTGGCAGCATCATGATGTGGGGATGTCTGGGCGACTAGTCCTGATAGAGGGAAAGATGAATGCAGCTAAGTACACTGAGATCCTTGAAGAAAACCTGCTCCAGAGCACTCTGGACCTCAGACTGGGGCGAAGGTTTACCTTCCAACATGACAACGACCCGAAGCACACAGCCAAGAGAACAAAGGAGTGGCTTCGGAGAAAGTCTGTGCATGTCCTTGAGTGGCCCAGCCAGAGCCCAGACCTGAATCCAATTGAACATCTGTGGAAAGAGCTGAAAATGGCTGTGTACCAACGCTCCCCATCCAACCTGATGGAGCTTGCAAGGATATGCCAAGAGAAATGGGCAAAAATGTCCAGAAACAAGTGTGCCAAGCTCGTAGCTTCTTTCCCAAGATGCCTTGAAGCTGTAATCGCTGCCAAAGGTGCAGCAACCAAGTATTAGGCTAAGGGTGTGTACAGATATGTAACCCCTAAATAACCTATTTTTGTCAGTAAAATAAAATTGCATATTTTCTAAAAACCTGTTTTCACTTTGTCATTATTGGCTATTGTGTGTAGATGTTTGAGGCAAAAAATGAACTCAATCTATTGTAGTATAAGTCTGTAACGTAATAAAACGTGGAGAAGGTGAAAGGGGTGGGGAGACTTTCCGGCTTGACTGTATATACAGAGGCATATTCCTTACATTTATGGTGCCCTGGTGTGAGGATTTATAAATATTTCTTACATTTATTGGCGCCCCGTCCGAGGATATTCTCTACATATTTGGTGCCCGCATGAGGACTTTGATGATTCAGAAATCATATTACTAATCATCTTGCTCACGGCTACCAGATTTGTACGTATTCTCTACATTTATGACGTCACGTGGCGCTGTAATGACGACATGTAGTCCAGCTGTCTTTCGTGTTCGTTAATTTGAATGTGTTTGGTTGTGTCAAACTTTTGTCTTTTATTTTTTTCATGCGCTGTGTGTCTGTTGTGGGACGGGGAAGCGGGCTTGAGATTTTTCGGCAGCCACAGAGTTTACCATCGCTCTTCACCGGAGTTGAAGATGTCGGGACTGATTCGGGACTGCGGGCAATCTTCAGAAGGCCACCAGGAAAGGAGAAGATAATGCGGGGGAGGAGTGAGGCGGCGACTGGGAAGGCTGAGCTCTGTTTCGTCAGTGGACATAGACCGCAACACTGCGTGTAGCCTATGGAGGAAAGTCGTGGAGGTGCCAAGGCGGACTAGTTGGACTGGTTGATGACATTAGACATCTCGGGACAGCAGGGGCTATTTTAATCATGACGTTTGGCTGTATATATATATTGGCATTTTATGTGTTTGTGTGTGGGTCTGCCCCACTGTCTGTCTTTTTTGTTGCTGGTGGCTACAACTGAAGTTCCCTTTTGGGAAAATAAAAGTTATTCTATTCTACGGTGCCCGGGTGAAGACTGGTAAGACAAACATGTTTTATTTGTCTATCACTATGATTGCTAAATGTATATATTACATAATATGATAATGGAGAGATTATGTAGTACTGTTTAAATACTGGTTTAATGTGGGTATATACAGTGCATCCGGAAAGTATTCACAGCGCTTCACTTTTTCCACATTTTGTTCTGTTACAGCCTTATTCCAAAATTGATTAAATTAATTTTTTCCCTCAAAATTCTACACACAACACCCCATAATGACAATGTGGAAAAAGTTTTTTTGAGATTTTTGCAAATTTATTAAAAATAAAAAAATAAAATTTCTCATTTACATAAGTATTCATACCCTTTGCTTTAATGTATTTTTAAAGTATCATATTTCATATTTGGTCGCATATCCTTTACATGCTGTTACTTCCTGAAGTCTGTGACCATCAACATCAAAAAACTGTTGATATCTTATTTTCAGGTACTGTTACAAGCGATACTATAACCTCTCTGCATTTGAATGGATCTCTATGGAAATTGGGGGGTGAGACTAGATTCAACTGTAAATTACACTGGTACAGTATGGAACACATGGCTGGCTAAATGGCTGTAAGTTATCAAGGGTCTGAGCTATCAAACGAGCCCCAAACCATCACTCTGTTGCCAGATATGGAGTAGATGTGGATGGATCACTGCAAGGGTTATTTCTCCGGACTCATTTTCCTATAGAACTCTATGGCGAAAAAAGTCAGGAGAAACAACCCTTAAAGTGATCCATCCACATCTACTCCATATCTGGCAACAGAGTGATGGTTTGGGGCTCGTTTGATAGCTCAGACCCTTGATAACTTACAGCCATTTAGCCAGTCATGTGTTCCATACTGTACCAGTGTAATTTACAGCTGAATCTAGTCTCACCCCCCAATTTCCATAGAGATCCATTCAAATGCAGAGAGGTTATAGTATCGCTTGTAACAGTACCTGAAAATAAGATATCGACAGTTTTTTGATGTTGATGGTCACAGACTTCAGGAAGTAACAACATGTAAAGGATATGCGACCAAATATGAAATATGATACTTTAAAAATATGTTAAAGCAAAGGGTATGAATACTTATGTAAATGAGAAATTTTATTTTTTTATTTTTAATAAATTTGCAAAAATCTCAAAAAAACTTTTTTCACATTGTCAATATGGGGTGTTGTGTGTAGAATTTTGAGGGGAAAAAATGAATTTAATCAATTTTGGAATAAGGCTGTAACAGAACAAAATGTGGAAAAAGTGAAGCGCTGTGAATACTTTCCGGATGCACTGTAAGTGTCAAACATCACTGTTATTTGCGTATCATGAAGCATATACACCAAGTCAATACATACGATAGTATTTTGTGCAGGAGTACTTATTTTATAGGGGTCAGGATGGAAATTTATCACTTAAAAAGGACACCAAAATGTGACATGCAGGGCATGATCATATTCCACAGATGATCCTGACCCATTACAATCAAATAGAATTTTTTTTTTTTTTTTTTTCATGTGACTGAAGCTAATAAATATACTGCTACACATAACTATCAACAAAACGATGGCTCGAAAAACAAGTGTAGTAAACCAGCGCCGGAAGTTCCAACCACTCTCGTACTATAAGGTGTCCTACCTAGAATGTTACGAACATCGATCAATGAAGGCAATATTGGGATGGCAGGTATGCCATCCGCCAAGTTACGGCTTGGCGGGGCATGCCCCATACTAGGCTTGTGCCATCGTGTGCAAGGCAGCATCGTCCCATTGAGCCCTCTAGCCATTGCCGATGGTCGATTCTATCGAGGGGTGCGCGGGGGCGGGGCTATTGAACAGCGGGCCTTTTGCTTACTTATTATGGCATACCATTGCGAATTGTATTCACTATTTTGTCCAAAAATAATAAAGAATAATATACAACAGATTTCATGTCTATTCTATATTAGCTAGTAGAGGCTATTTATCTCACCTGGCCGCTGTCCAACGAGACGGTCAGCAGCACGGTCAGTGCTCAGGAGCTATAGTTTCCCTAAGCCTTTCTGCGCCCTCATCTGTCTTATAGCAATTCGTTTAATTTTACTAATTTAATTTCATTTTGTGAAGAAGCTAGACTAGCAGTCATCACGTTCATTATCATTTTTGTCTTGTAGTGAGCGATTCACAAGATCCCATTCATGCCGCGTGCAATCCCGCACAGTCTATCTCCATCTGCACGTAACTTCTCTCACTTAGCACTATCGGGTTAGACCTTTTTAACTAACCTAATGTAATCAAAATACATAATTTACCCTGAAAGGAATTATTTTTATTGATAATCAGAAACTATTTATATATTAAATAAAGAGACAAGACCTATAGGCTTGTTAACGATCAACTTGCTTTTTGTGTGTGTAAGCTTGCTTTCCCCGATTTTGCGTAAGCATGAAATGTTTGATTAGGAAAATAGAACTAGCCCATAACTTAAAAGCGTGTGTGTGCGCATTCGCAAATCATATTCATAAACATTTCAGTCTATCGATTAGCTACCGTTCTGACAGTAGGCTACCTCCACCCCCAGTCCAATCTCCCTCCCCCCTTCCGTTCATATCTTAATGTAGCCTATTTTATCCAAATTGGGCTATTTTTATCACGATTCGGCATGTTTATAGTTTTAAAATCTGGCAACACTGTGTTCAGAGCATAGGCTGTAGAGAAATGGTTCAGAGCTGCAGACAGCGTTTCTCAATGTGCACAAATACATTCATGGAGACAATTCCTCACATATTGAGAGAAACGACGGATAGAGAAAGCTAACTAGCTAGCACAATCTGTCAACTTGCTTTGGTCCACCCACTAATTTCGCCTAGTTCCAAGTCAATCAGGTTCCAACCCTCCATTGTAGGCTATTCAGTGTTACTGACAACGTTTCTTATGAGCAAGTAGAGAAGTCAATTTCTCAAATATTGAAAGAAAAGGCGGGCGGATAGCTTGTATATTGCTGTGAGCAATATAGCGATCTTGAGTCCGAGAAAGCTAGCGACATGGCCATGTTCAATGTAGCCTACAACGTTCGCTGGCATCTGATGCAAATCTAAATCTAAAACAGATACCTAGCTAGCTTTCTCTATCCGTCGTTTCTCTAAATATGTGAGGAATTTCAATTAATGTATTTGCTCACATTGAGAAACGCTGTCTGCAGCTCTGAAACACTTTTCTACAGTCTAGTCTCAATGTTGGAAGGGTGGGAACGTGGCGAACTTAGTGGATGGAGCAAAGCAAGTTGATTGACATATTGTGCTCGTTGGGAAATGACAACCGGGATATGACAATGACAATCGGTAAATATGTATGGGAATAAATAAGTAAATAGGGAAATGACAATCGGGATATGACAATAACAATCGGTAAATATGTATGGGAATAAATAAGTAAATAGGGAAATAAATTGGGAAATATATATGGAAATAAATGAATATATTTGAAAATAAAATAAATGTAATAACTTAAATTAATTGCACATACATTTACATTTCTATATTCATTCCCAGATTTATTTATTTCCAAATTATTTTATTTATTCATTTTTATATTTCCAGATTTATTTATTCTTTTATTTATTTCCAGATTTATTTATTTATTCTTTTATTTATTTCCAGATTTATTTATTTATTCTTTTATTTATTTCCAGATTTATTATTGTGGCAATCTGTGTTCCATAGAGGTGAAGTTACAAGATGTCAAAGAAGTCAGCTGTGTGGAAACATTTTAATATTACCGCTGACAATCCAAAAAAAGGTTGAATGCCAAATATGCCAGCAGAAATTGGCATACCATGGTGGAACTACGAATTTGACAAACCATTTGAAAAATGTAAGTAGCCTAATTTATATCTTCGTCAGAGTAGGCCTAATAGCCTAGCAACATTAGCATTAGCTAGCCGATCTGACTAGGCTACATTTCATGATTAATTCTTTGTTTAATTCTGGTTCACGTTCTGTTCTGAGTCAAGCATATTGCACAATTTTATATGGGAATAGCCTACACTCAGCTTTAGACTTTTTTTTCATACCATACGCAGTATGTAGGCTATGTGAAATCTGAGAGTTTATAGGCCTGCACATAACTGAAGACTGCGACTTATATTTATCTTTTTAATTTATTTAGGCCTATGTTTCATGTACTGAACTTCTGTTCCATTTCAATTTAATACTTTGTTTCAATAAAAAAAATTTAAAAAAATTTAAAAAATAATAAAAATAAATACAAATTTTAAAAAACCGGTTGTTTCTTTCTTCATGTGCATATTACTGAAATAGATGTGAGCGCCCCCTCTACTGGACGTATCGTAACATTGTTTTCAAAGACTCAAAATAATTTTTTTTTTTTAAAGATTATTATTAAAACTAAGCTTCGGAGCTTCGGGGAAAATTGCCAGAAAAGCTTTGAAGTGTAGCCCTAGTAGCTATGGAAAAAAAGAATGTTCATGCTATAGGTTAGCAGAGCTACATTTCTTTTACGAATTTTGCGTATTATAAACTAAACTGTAATCTATTCAATATAGCCCAAATGAATATTGCATCCGATCATTATAATTACTTACTCTAAAGAAAGTGCTCAGTTTGGCCCAGCCCCTCTTCGCCGTCTCCTCCAGTTGCAGTTGGGTGTCCAGAACATTGTTTCTACCGTCCATGACCCGATAAGACCCCAAAATCTGCATGTGATGCAGACCTCGTCCTAATCCTCAGCACCAGCCATAGCCTCCAACGTTGTTGCCAAATAATGGTTCTCTTGGCAGCACTGACATTCAATTTCTTCGGGCATCACAGTACACTTGCTACAAGTGCACCACCACGTATTGGTGGTTCTCGCAATGGCTTGGGGAAGTCCGGGTTCTCCCTCCATGCCTGTGGCAACGGCGGCATCACCCTCTGCTCATGCAGCTTGCTTGGCTCTTAGTTGGGCTATTTGCTCGTCGGTGTACAGCGGTACAAAATAGTATAGGGTTTCACTGTACCTGCTCCTGGCAAAAAGCTATCATCAGAGACAGAGTCTCGCATCTCCTCAAAATGTGACATGCTAAATATTTCACGACACAAAGCAAGGGTACAGTAAGTAATATACACTGCCTGGCCAAAAAAAAAGTTGCCGTTGCACCCGTCATGCATAGTGCCTACTGTACAAGCCTCTGCAGGCCGTGTTATGATCTGGGGTTATTTCAATTGGTCAGGTCTAGGCTCAGCAATGTTATGCAGCAATAAAATTAAGTCAGCTGAGTACCTGAATGTACTGAATGACCAGGTTATCCCATCAATGGGCATATTCCAGGACGACAATGCCAAGATTCATCGGGCTCAAATTGTGAAAGAGTGGTTCAGGCAGCACGAGGAATCATTTTCACACATGAATTGGCCACCAGAATCCTGACCTTAACCCCATTGAAAGTCTTTGGGATGTGCTGGAGAAGACTTTACGGAGTGGTTCGACTCTCCCGTCGTCAATACAAGATCTCGGCCAAAAATGAATGCAACTCTGGACGGAAATAAATGTTGTGACGTTGCATAAGGTTGTCGAAACAATGCCACGAGGAATGCGTGCCGTAATCAAAGCTAAAGGTGGTCCAACGAAATATTAGTGTGTGCGACTTTTTTTTTGGCCAGGCAGTATACAATTTCAATATAATTATTCAATATTATTTCAATATTATGATTGACTATCCAACGAAAACCAATTCAGATGTGGCATAGGTGTCAACCTCTGGATAGAGCTGCCCTTATTTTCACGCTCGCAAAATTGTATAAATTCACCTAAAACCGTATAGAACATTATCTAATGTTCTATCACATTATCTAACATTATCTATCAAAATCGTTAGCCACCAGTTATTGTTCTGATTCAAGTTTATTTAATATATTCCTGTATTTAGCTTCACATAATAATGACTGTGTAACGAATTCAGCAAGGTGCTCATTTTAAAATAGTTAAACAGTCTCTGAGACCCCACATGACTGACCCCACACACTGACAACCGAGTGCAGGAGAAATACATAGATACCACAATGAGTCCTGTGGCATGAGCTTGTGGCACTTTTAATGCAGTTTTAGCCTACATAACATGACTAGCATCCCTCCGCCCATGTTGATGCATGTACCGTAAAATCAGGTATACATTGATAAGCAGTTGGAATTAGTTTTGAAGATTTGTTGGGATTATTGAAGTGCTTTTACTACTGACTCTGCAGGGGAAGCTCATACCATGGGCAGACAGAGTATGTATGGGTAAATATTTTCCATGTCAAAATGAAATGAAAACTAGTTAAATATGACAGGACTGACAGCAGTAATCTTGCATGGTGTTTGATCCATTTGTCCTTCTTTGTAGGCTATCAGAGATCATTTAGTAGGCCTAGAGTATAATAAAATCTGAATAGAAGATACATTTTGACAATTAACTGGGAATCAGTTTGAACGGGTGCTACCAGCCTGATCACGTGACCTCACATTCTGTTTCACTCCCATATTAGTCTGGTAGCACCCGTTCATACTGATTCCCAGTTAATCACAACCGTTTAACTAATATGGGGCAGGGCTAATACGATGATTGTACCCACATGACTAACCCACGTTTCATTGCTTTCTGGAATACTCCCCCGAATAATCAGTTACATCAACTACCCAAATCGGCTAGGCTACCAATAACACAGAGAAAGGGACCACTTCACGTGAACAGAAGCATGTAGCGTAATTAGGGGTGTAACGATTCATGCGATTCATCGATGAATCGATGGTCAGTCCTACCGATGCAACTAAATCGATCTGCTAAAATAAATAAATAGAATGAATCGCTTTGGCTTCACCAATAATCGATATAAATGCTTTAAATCTAATGAATCGCGATTCTTAATTATGATTATTGTTTTAAGACTTAGTTTACACATTTTTTTGTGAAATGCGGTAATCCGTAACTCTGTCATCAGCTACAGTGTTTCCCCTAGATTT
This sequence comes from Synaphobranchus kaupii, assembly GCA_029718625.1. Taxonomy (NCBI): domain Eukaryota; kingdom Metazoa; phylum Chordata; class Actinopteri; order Anguilliformes; family Synaphobranchidae; genus Synaphobranchus; species Synaphobranchus kaupii. The sequence continues at coordinate 71,400,507 of CM056379.1, read as the reverse complement.
TTTTTCAGGCCGGGCGGTGAAAGTGCGCCATTTTGCGTAGAGGCGGAAACTATAATTACACCCTCATAATATCAGCGCTGCCATTGAAAACAACCGAAGCTGTTTTGGCAAGGGTTTTTCCAGATGCTATTTTGATCATTCCCGCATTCTGCGGTAAGGGAAATATTGCAGCTACATAAAAAAAATTAAAAAAAGATTATATATATATATAAAAAAAAGAATAATATAAATTATTTTTTTTTTTTTCATTAAAATTATTTATTTTCCCTCTTGTCCCGCCCGGCCAAGATAATGGTAGGGGAAACACTGAGCTAGTCAGCCTGCAAGGAAGTACCGCTCTCACTCACTCACTGACTCTTAACTCACTCACTCACTCACCCACCCACTCTCTCTCTCCCCTGCCAGCATGTAGCCTATTGAAAAATGTTCAAAATAACTGAGCCATGTTTAATTACATTTTTGTATTCAGCATAAAATATTATGCAGGACTACTTTTTTTTATAGGATAAATATGTTTAATAAGTAATTCTGTTGTCTGTTTATTTTTTCACCTTTCATAAGAATACAGATAGTCTCACTCGCATTATTGCATGTTTATTTCATGGATATAGAATTTTGGTTAAAAGTTACTGAATCGAATCGTGGTTTACAGAATCGAATCGAATCGTACCAAAAAAAAAAAAAAAAGTGTCCTTGAATCGAATCGCCAACTACTGAATCGTAATCGAATCGAATCGCTGTGAAGCCAAAGATTCACACCCCTAAGCGTAATACTACGATTTTCAGAAATAATATGGTTATTATTACCTTATATTGTCCAAGTACCTCGAATGTCGAACGTAGAGCTGTTCCTGTTGTATCCAGCAGACTAGATGTAGTTTTTCTGAAAGAGCAAACTATTTATGCTCCGGGGTTTTAAACTTTAAAGTTTAAAGTTGAGGACTAGAAGAATGGGCAATGTAAGGCATATATTCTATTAACTAAACGAAAAGGCCAAAATTATTACACAAAAATAGAAAAACTATTCCTGGGCTTCAGTTGCTGCCCACGTTTCACTGCCTCACTGCCTGACACCATCTAGTGGTCAAAATCACTAAACATGGCGGCGCCCCCATTGCAAAACATTGTAAACGCGTAGCATTCTGCTGGGGGCGGAGGGAATTAAGCTACGTTAGCATTAATGTATGGTTATAAACTTAGCTCTCATCTTAATTTTGATATCTAGTAACAGTTCACGTTGTTAAAACTGCTAAGTTAGCCATGAATGAATTCACAATGAAACTTGTAACTTCGCTAAATTGAGTCATAGCCACCACATTAAAACTTAACAGAACACAATCTAATTTCAGTTAAAATTGCATAAACATGAAAATTGTGCAGTCATAATCATTTAACTGTTCGCTAGGTTAACTAACGTTAGATAGCCTAGTTGTTAGGCATCTTGTGGGCTACGTCTTCATGTTTCATTGTCATAAAGGGCATTTTTAGATCATAATCCTCCACTACTTGCTTTTCCCACAGCCTCAGAAATCGAGAGAATAGCAGAGGGAGAAAGAAAATGTGATTGCTGCAATTAAATTCATTAGCTATGTTGGAAAACGTTTGGGGGGGAAAAAAGATTTCCCATATCACAACCTTATACCTTCGAAAAGGTGGAAAACCCGTATTTTATATGGCCAAAACGTATGGGTTGACACCTATGGATGCACGCAAGCCTACGTTATGTATCTTTAGTTGCGAAACTAATTGAACACTACTGCGCACTGCTCCAATGGGGAAAAGCGCCAGTTGCCTATCTTGTCATATCTAAAAATCTTTGCTTGATTTGCATGCTGAAAAACGAAAGCTGAAGTGTTTTAAAAGCTAAAATTGTCTAAAAGTCATGTTTGTTTACTGTTCACAATGTGGATTGCGGTGTGAGCTGCCATGATGATGTGATGTCAAGTTCTTCCTCGTCAGGGTGGTTGATTTCCCGATCCATCATTTCCGACATGGAACTCCTTGTTGGAAGGGCGTCAGGGATGTACCGTTACACCCCTAATGTTTATTATGAAATAAATATTTAATAATAAATGTATTTCTCATGAAATCAGATTTTAAACCTTCACATAAAAATACTTATTCAAAGAAAACAAATTCAATCAAAATAAATCCTGTTGGGTAAGTGAGGACTAGGTAAAATGTGTATTATCTGAATCCAGTGGTTCCAACAGTCAATGCCCTTGTTAAAACGTTCAGCACTTTGAATACTGAACACAAGCGATGTTGCGTGCTAGAACCCCTCACAACCTACATTCAAAATAAGTTTTACGTTATTTAATTTGATAATTATTATTAAAAATGACAATCATCAATTAAATCGCCGAATTCTTTGATAGGTAAGTCAAACAGTAACCTGGTGGATCAACCAACAAGCCAAAACAAAGTCTAAATCAGGTCTTGATTAAATAATTTTATTAAATGAAAACCAGTCAATTAGAATAATGACTGGAAATCATACATTCACTAAGGAATGTAGGCTGACTACTTATCATTTACAAAAGGGAAGACATTAAACCAGACATTAATTTGAATATACCAGTAAAAAGAGAGATAAGCCAAAAATTGCCAATATTATTTACCCTCCAGCCGAACAGGAACAAAAGGAAACAAGGGTACAAGGAACCAAAAAGGATGACTTCTTCCCCAAACAACCTCCAAACCTGACTAAATTCTTTTTCTGCGGTACACTCATAAAATACCTTGACAGGGAGGGGATCCAAGCCCTGATTGGGTTAAGGTGTGGGGGAGGGAGGGGTATGACAAAGACTGGCTTATCTTTGATGTTGGTGGGGGTAAGTGAGTTTCAGAGCGACAGAGATAGAGAGAAGAGGGGGGGGGGGGGGGGGGGGGGGTACTTTACTTATATATACAGTAAAGCTGGAAAGTCTGCACACTCCTTTCACCTTCTCCACGTTTTATTACGTTATAGACTTATACTACAATAGACTGAGTACATTTTTTGCCTCAAACATCTACACACAATAGCCAATAATGACGAAGTGAAAACAGGTTTTTAGAAAATGTGCAATTTTATTTTACTGACAAAAATGGGTTATTTAGGGGTTACATATCTGTACACCCCCTTAGCCTAATACTCTTGGCTGTGTGCTTCGGGTCGTTGTAATGTTGCAAGGTAAACCTTCGCCCCAGTCTGAGGTCCAGAGCGCTCTGGAGCAGGTTTTCTTCAAGGATCTCGGTGTACTTAGCTGCATTCATCTTTCCCTCGATCAGGACTAGTCGCCCCGTTCCCGCTGCTGAAAAACATCCCCACATCATGATGCTGCCACTGCCATGCTTCACTGTAGGGATGGTATTATCTGGTTTCCTCCAGACATGACGCTTGGTATTCAGGCCAAAAAGTTCAATTTTGGTTTCATCAGACCAGAGAATCTTGATTCTCATGGTTTCAGTCCTCTAGGTGCCTTTTGGCAAACTCCAAGCGGGCTGTGATGTGCCTTTTACTAAGGAGGGGCTTCCGTCTGGCCACTACCAAAAGGCCTGATTGGTGGAGTGCTGCCTGGATGGTTGATCTTCTGAAAGGTTCTCCCATCTCCACAAGGATACGCTGGAGCTCTGTCAGAGTGACCCTCGGGTTCCTGCTCACCTCCCTGGCCAAGGCCCGTCTTCCCCGATTACTCAGTTTGGCCGGGCGGCCAGGTCTAGGAAGATTCTTGGTGGTTCCAAACTTCTTCCATTTACGAATGATGGTGGCCACTGTGCTCTTTGGGACCTGTAAAGCTGCAGAGATTTTTCCGTACCCTTCTCCAGATCTATGCCTTGACACAATCCTGTTTGTGAGGTCTGCAGATAATTCCTTTGACCCCATGGCTTGGAGTTTGCTCTGACATGCACTGTCAACTGTGAGACCTTATATAGGCAGGTGTTGGCAATCCCCAATCATGTCCAATCAATTGAATTTATCACAGTTGGACTCCAATTAAGTTGTAGAAACATCTCAAGCAGTATCAGTGGAGCACCTCAGCTCACTTTTGGGTGTCATATCAAAGGGTGTGCACACTTGTGTACATATATTTTACATTTTGACTTTTAATAAATTAGCACAAATGTCTAAAAACCTGTTTTCACTTTATCATAATGTGCTATTTTATGTAGAATTTTGAGACAAAAAATTAACTCAATCTATTGTAGAATATGTCTGTAATGTAATAAAACGTGGAGAAGGTGAAAGGAGTGTGCAGACTTTCCGGCTTGACTGTATGTAAATATTAGATATCCTACATCCCTCTCTTGTAAGAATAGGTGCATGCACCTGCTAAAGACCTATTCTTACATCACCAAATAGGAATCACATTACACATTTGAACATTGAAGATGCAGTTACCTGCTAACAACAAAAACAACTGTCCAAATGGTTCACCAACCATTTTTAAAACATTTAGTCCATGCCCAGTTTAATAGTCCCATTGTGATCTGCGGGCCAGCAGATATATGGACACACTTACGTATGTCCCACGATGATCCAGTGTGGTGCGGAGAGATATCTCTATAAGACACTCTTTTGTGTCGCTGCTGTTATGACACCCTGGTTCAGTCTCTTCCTTCTCCAGTGTCCGGGTATCTAGACTGGCAAGGGACAAGAGGTTCCCTGGACTTTGGGTGACATGCAGTGCTTTTTCCCATTAATGTTGCAATTGCGTGAGTGAAATGCAACCTACTCCAACAGTGTCTCTACCAGTTCTGCACGGCATGCAGGGGGCTCTGTCTCCTGTGACAGGAAGCTGGACGATCCACAGGTGGCAAAGTGCAGTCAGGACCTCTCTTCTGACGGGCGGGGAAGCGCCTCTTTCCCTGTCGGAATCCATTTTGGCTCCTTGAGCTCGGGTGCAGTTGGGTGGACTGCTGACGGCAGTCGCTTAGGCTAGCTTCCCGTGGCATGGTATGGGTTGCACTTGTACCTCTGGGGGTCCTTCAGGGAGTGGCAGGAGAAGACTGTGGGACTTGAGGGCTTAGACCTAATCACTCACAGCAACATATGAAGAGGGGAACACTGCATGTTATAAGCACTTAGTCCAGGCAGGGGAACCTTATGGACAGGATTTACCATCCACAAGATTGCCAGTCCAAAAAATCACCTGAATAGGGCAGACTTGTCCATAAGTGTCCAGGAACAGCATTGGAGGGGGCACCTACACTTTAGAAAAGGGACTTAAAAACATGGGCATGGTCTTATGTTAAAAGGTGGTGGTAGGGATGTGGGGGGGGGGGTTTACCTCCTAGAACCCCAGTGTGGTTACTGGCAGTCCTTTGGCTGCGGAGGGCCACAGCGTTCAGCAAACCGGGATGACAGGAGGCATCCTGTCATTTTGCTTCTTCCGCACGTGGATGCCCCTTAACCACGCCCGTCTCATCCTATGCCAGTTTTGGCTTTGGTTCCCCCTCTGGGCAGCTGGGCTGATCGTCGCTCGTAGGCATCCAGTCAATCACTGCTCTCCGAACACTTCTGACGTCGGAAAGGGGCTCTTGCACTTTCCCTGGATGACGTGTGTGTGTCACAACGATATTTCAAAGAAGACACAGCTGCTAGTTAACGTTAGCTTACCGGTAGCCTGCATTACTTTTCGACACATGGCCACTGCCGGAGTCAGAGATGGAGAAACAGAACTGCAAAATCCTCCTGCTTCCCTCAAGTCACCGGTGTCCAGTCATTATTACAGTTTGCCTTCCCCGTGAGTTATATAAACAACGAACGCGTCATTGACAAAAAAACGACAGTTTGTCGGCTATGCTACACGCGAGTACCATACGCCACCTCAGGCAACACGTCAAATATGGCAGGACACATTCGCAGGCATCACAAAGAAATAGATTTGACTGGGGAAAAAACATTGACACAGGCAACTCTTCCATTCTCATTTAGAGCCAAGCTTCCACAAAATTCAACTTGCGCTAAAGAAATAACTAGCGCAATAGGAGTGTTTGTAGCATCAGACATGCGACCCTATTCGGTGGTGGAGAACGCTGGATTTAAGCATTTAATGCAGAATTAATTGCCTTGACGACAATGTAAATGTAAATGACCGTTGTTAGGGCATAAAACCAATGTGTAAATTGTTAATAGCGTGGTAAATGTTCAACTGTTTATTATTCTAGAGTCTAGTTTTGATAAAGCTCTTAACTGTTTAGGTGTGTTTAAATATTCTCATATTTTTGTTATTATTTATAATTGTTATTATTCAAATAAAAGTTACTTATTGAGAAACAAGTATTTTTCTTTACAAATCAAGACTCGATAGTCTAACAGTGGCATAGCCATTAGTTAGACTATAGTGCTGGGAAAAAAAATAGTGCTGGGAAAAAAAATAGTGCTGAAAAAAAATCAAAAATCGACTCGAATCGTGACCTTAAAATCGAAAGTCAAGTCGAATCGTGGATTTGGAGAATCGTGACACCCCTAATAATTATTATTAAAAATGACAATCATCAATTAAATCGCTGAATTCTTTGATAGGTAAGTCGAACAGTAACCTGGTGGATCAACCAACAAGCCAAAACAAAGTCTAAATCAGGTCTTGAGATTAAATCATTTTATTAAATGAAAACCAGTCAATTAGAATAATGACTTCAAATCATACATTCCCTAAGGAATGTAGGCTGACTACTTATAATTTACAAAAGGGAAGACATTAAACCAGACATTAATTTGAATATGCCAGTAAAGAGAGAGATAAGCCAAAAATTGCCAATATTATTTACCCTCCAGCCAAACAGGAACAAAAGGAAACGCACAAGGAACCAAAAAGGATGACTTCTTCCCCAAACAACCTCCAAACCTGACTAAATTCTTTGTCTGCGGTACACTCATAAAATACCTTGACAGGGAGGGGATCCAAGCCCTGATTGGGTTAAGGTAAGAGGGGGGAGGGGTCATTTATGACAAAGACTGGCTTATCTTTGACGTTGGTGGGGGTAAGTGAGTTTGAGAGACAGAGAGCGACAGAGATAGAGAGAAGGGGGGGGGGGGGGGGCGTACTTTACTTATATATATCTAAATATTAGATATCCTACAATCCCATATTACACTAGTAAAAGGGTCCCCTTTTAGAGTTAGAAAGTGAACCTTTTACCGTAATTACTCGAAATTTACGCATGCACTTTTCAAAATCGGGTTACCAGGCAGCCAGTAAGCCAGCCAGGCAGCCAGCCAGTTACCCACATTCACTCATTTAGGCTCACTTTGTCTGTGTCCGGGCAGAAATGGCTAAAGGCACCAAATTCATATTTTCACAGTTCTATCTCAGTAATCCTGAGTGCACAAATATGAAAACATGCAGGGAAACAATCTGGGACCTTTAACATCAGCAGCCACAGAATGATTGCTTTACCTTGCTGGTAGGTAACAACACATGCTGAGGGGCCTTCTCATCGGCCACTAATGGATCTCTCTGGCTTCTGTGGACCAGGTGAAAGGTCACAGCCTTCCTCTTCTCAATGAACGCTTTCTTCTTTCTGTGAGGCTTTTAAAAAGAAACAAATCATTTTCAATAGACATGCAGAAACTCACAACTCAGAATGGGTAGATCAGTTGTCACTACTGTTAAGTTTCTCTGAGCTGTTGACAGAATATCAATCTGGATTTGACATTATGTGCATAATATCCTTTCAGATATAGGTAGCTAAATGGCGAAAGGAGGTCTGGGAACCAAGTGAAATGTACTACTAAATTTTTTGTTGACATTTGGACCTTTAGGTAGGGGCAGCAGTCACAATGAAACGAATAAGGGCATTACATTTTCCTCGTCAGACATTGACAAAGGGAAAATTACAAGAAACAAACCAGGGTCGTCTTGTATATTTCACAAACTTACCATGCAAACAAAACCTTTATTCTCACACAGGAGTAACAACTTATCTAGCTAGCAAGCTACCTGTATTGAACAATTTCAAACTTTTTGTTTAACATAATATAACTTAATGACGAGAAAGGCGATTCGGCCCAACAAGCGACTACTTTATGTGTACTTCCTAATGTCTGTGCGGAATTTACCGTTTGCTCATTTCCATCGATGCCCCCTCGTCCTACTCAATCTGAAGAATCTCTTTTAGTTCACTTTTTTAATCCCTTTTATGAATTTAAAAGCCTCTATCAAATCACCCCTGAAGGCCAGTTTAGCAACATTTGGTTTATACTTCAGGCGACTGCCGTCCTGTGGTTGCTGCGACGGTCGCTGAAGCTGTCACTCGGACATAAAATAAATTCAACTTGGAGCCTGTCGCTGCCTCTGTTATGGTAACGTTGGTCCCGGACAGCGGAGGCTTCGCTCGAGCTGTCAACTTAATAGCTAGCACATAAGCTAACTGTTAATAGCCTACAATGGACACGGACAGATTTTTTTGTTGAAAACTTTTAATTGCGGTCATGGAGTACTGACCCATAGCTTATCTACCAAGCAAATTCATTATTAATCCTAATAAATTATATTCTGTAACTAGGGGATGTTGATAACGGATAGTTTTGCAACCGGTTAGCTGACATCATTATTCGGTTAATTGACGGTTAGAAACGCTGAAACGTTCTACAGTTGACCCACATAATACCCAACCCCAAAACCCCCGAATTATGCATGCATACACAGAATGGACGTTTCTCAGAATGGTATTTATTGCTTTCAAAATGTAACAATAAGTTGTAATACACATTGTATAGCCTACAAATAGCAGCCTACGTTGTAGCCCTAATTATTTTTAAATGGACATCGGCACATGCTAGCCTATGCTATAGCCGGATCTCTTGAGGGGGGGAAAAAATCAAATTAAGCTATGACGTGAACTAGGGTAAACTAAATCAAATTTATTCTACTTATTAGCTAGCCTACACATTTTTGTTCAGGAAGATTAACATGTTGACATGTTCTGGTGTAATCTGTGCGTATGCTAGTCTGTTTACGGTAAGGTTCGCCGCCGAGGACACCTGCTCCTGGGGCACGCAGATAGCGTCTGGCTAAAGCTGGGGACACATTACAAGACTTTTCCAATCGTAAGCGACAATGACAATAATGAGTACCACACATTTAACAAATGTCATATGCAGATTTTCAGTCTCTTGTGTCGCAAACACATAACAAAGGGCGGTTTTTCAGGAGCACAAATATAAGAGAATTTACGCAGAGATGGATGCAGTTCTCGCATGAACGTGATTTCTCGTGGTAGAACTACACATGCAAGAATGTCTTTTTTCCCCCCGATAGATGGACCCTTCTCGATATTTTGAAACCAAAAGAAACACGGAGCCCATACAGCTTGCATCTTTGTCAGTATTGTTCTGGTAACTTGCAGAGTTGACATTATAGAGACAGACATGCTCATGTGTCTGCCACAAATCGCCCCTAATTTGTAGTATTCCAAAAAACATATTCGGCTCAGCCACGTTGGATTTGATGTTTACTTCCGTATTTTTCCAGCTCTGCCTTCCTCTGTTGCAAACTCACTTTTAATTGGCTATTGAAAATTCCCGTAGCGATTTCAGTCTTTGGCCCGCGCAAACCACAGGATTATGCAGACTAACCCCGATAAAATCAAGCGTGTCTGATAAAATCGTGGCGTTCCTGACTGGGATCGTAGGAGACAAGACTACAGTATTTCACTCCTACACACATACCGATTAGTTGTGACTTTACAGCGCAACTAGCCTGTATTATCCTGTATTAATGACTGCCCTGGACTACCACAGACTCTGCCCGACCTCAAAAATAGTGTAATGTGTCCCCAGCTTTAAGGTAGCCAGTCTGGGGAATCGGAATCTGTTAGCTTGTCTGTTTGGACGCACGTGTGCCTGTATTTTATAGGATTCAACATGTTGCTTGTGCTGCTCAATTTACACTGAACTTTGTCATCCCCCTTCTTTGTAAAATGATTCCAAACTGAGCTACGGTTTGTGCGTTTCATTTTGATGTGGATACTGGCTATAATGTTGGCAACAGTAGAGCAGCTCTCTCGCTCAATCGCCCGCCACCCGTTCTGATCTGCTAGCAACCTACTGGGGAAATGGGACAACCGGTGGACAACCGGTGGACAACCGGTGGACAACCGGTGGACAACCCCCCCCCCCCCCCCCCCCCCCCAGTATGTTTAAAATAATGACATCTCCCCTCATTTAACCCAATAACATCAATGACAAAATGCTGATTTTTTTTATTATTATGCAAATTAACCGATAAGCCGTGAAGCATATTCAGATATTTTTATTTTTACGGCTATCCGGCTAACCGTTGACAACCGATAACTCATCATGTATTATTATTACATAGGGATATTATTATGAATTATACATCAATTATAATACTACTACTACTACTACTACCTGTATTGCTTGTCCCCCTGTCAAATTTGGCAAGATTTTATTGATAACATACACAGCCCTTCGTGGTGTAGCCCCTTCTTATATCTCCGAGCTTTTTATCCCTTACCAACAGTGCAGCCTTAGGTCCGATGGCAGAGCTCTACTCACTGTTCCAAAGTTTAGGTTGAAATGCAAAGGTGATGATGTGGCTTTTGCTGTCAGGGCCCCTAGAATCTGGAACAGCCTTCCAGGCACAATGGCCATCTCATCTTTTAAATCCCAATTGAAAACTCACTTTTATGGACTTGCTTTTAACTGATTATTTTTATATACATTGAGCCTTTAATTACATTTAATTGTATTTTATACTTTGTATTATATTTAATTATATTTATTTTTACTGGTTTCTTGCATTTCATCTCTATCATGTTGTTTTTTGTTCTTTTATTTTGTACAGCACTTTATAATCCAGTGTTTAAAAAAGTGCTATATAAATAAAGTTGTTGTTACTATTATTATTTGCATTGTTGGTCAACTTTGGAGCTTAACAGCCATATGCTTCAAATAAAGAAGCATTTAGCAAAAAATATGGCAAATATTTCATGATCTTAAGGTTTTCTTTTTGTCTTTAGTCAATGCACAAATAAAGATTCTCCATTTCTGAAATAACTCCCGAATCCAATCCCCCAAACTAATGATTTGTGCGTTAACCTTACCTAATATAACGTGTGCTCTCTCGTTGAGACTTGATGCAATGATGTGACAAAGTCGTAATGATAATAATTGCCGACCTAACGTTAGCATTTACCTACACAACTTTTGTCAACTGCCTGAATGTCAGCCAGGACAATTAACGTTAGCTTGCTAACTTAGACTTCACACTCACAGTCACGGTTTATTTCAATTTCAGCTCATCATCATTAGACAGGAGGATATACGTTTGTTAACTTTTTAAGTGCATTTATATGTCTGCAGTATCGGGCGAATCGCGGGAGCTTGTTCGTTTCACCTCGTAAACTAATCTGGAGCCAGCTGCTTTCTCAGGGGCTTGTCTTGGGCTTGGTTAGGTTTTGGAGGCTGCTTGTTTCGATTTCCAGTCAGTCAACGAGCTTCACAATGTGGAACTAAAATTACTCGCGCCGCAAACATTGATCATTGAACCTAGTGATATTCACGTAATGGAGAATGAGAGTTTTCAGTGCGACACTGCAACACTTTCTGATCAGACGGAATTACTAACGTTATTTGTTTTTTTTACTTGTCCGTTCGGGCAAGTTAAGCTGTATTATGCTTGTCCGGCCACTTTTTTTACTTGTCCCGGACAAGCGGACAAGCGTTAATGTCAAGCCCTGATTAGTGTCTCCAAATCTATCCAAATGGATAAATTGTGCACTGCTCTAAATTATGATATATTTAACTACAAATCAACAGTTTTGGCTCATAAAACTCACTTTTGCATAATTTTCAAGTGGGAATTACTATATTTTCATCAGTATAGGGGGGGTAGATATCTATGGGTCCAAAACCCCTATGCAAAACATGTCAATTTTATTCATTATTGTATTATAAAGCATATACATTTGCTCCTTCTGATGGCTTAAGATAAAAAACATTGATATCACAGTGTTACATACACCTAAATATGTTGCCTAATCATTCACTTTTGTACCTCAATAAAACATCACTTGTCCCTGTACTCTACAGTATGTATACTTCTGTCCTGGGATTGCATTTTTCGGTATTTTTTTTATTTTTATTTTCCTATTCATAATGACTCCAAGGAAATTTTTACCTTAATCTACCACATATCAGCGCACAGTAAATTGGAATGAGCATTTGTCATGCCCTAAGATACGCCATACGTCATGCCCTAATATACGCCATAGCCTATATTATGTACGATAACATGAACATAAAATAGTATTCCACCATCTGCAAAATGCTGCCAAATGTTCTATCTTCAATGAACATCGGTAGCCTACATCAAAAATACATTTAACGATTGCACTACAGTATGTGAAATGCACTCAAAATGTGAAAATAACAATAGGGCTATCAAACATATTGGAAAGACAGTGCTTGAGTGGAAACACGAACGTACATATGTAGCCAGCGAGACCAATGGTATTTTAGACGCAAAAATACTTGCATATCGGAAAAGGGAAACTCCCCTCCATAATGCGTATTCTGTAGAGCTTGCGTAATACTAGACCGTTAAAAACGAAAACTGCCATAGTAAATTGTAAATTGTTCAAAGCACCCAAAAAGACATGACATATACCGTTGCTAAGGTTATAATGTACTCTATTGGATAAAAAAGCCGACAAACCAGAATGAACTGTAATGAATGAGACAGGCTTACAGGGCATGGGGGTATTACGTGTCGACGTTTCAGATAGTGTAATAGCGGTATAAAGTGTTGTATATTTCTCAAACCAATTGTACCAGATAATAAATGACCACTGAATTTTGAAAGGAACATCTCGATGTGTAAAACCGATGGTAGGATTGTATATTTATTTCATATTTAGTAGCACATATTGTTAGTAGAATACATGGTAGAATGAGACCGTACTTTCACAGTTAATTTTGCATTTGAGTGAGCAGGGCTTTTCACGGCTTTTCTGGCATACGATCAGGCGATTGTTGGGTTTTTCTCGTTGCTAAGACGTTATTCAAATTTTATATGATGAATAAATATATTTATGAACACAAACATAGACGCTATTGTCCACTATGTCACGCATCGGTAGGTATAGACTAGGTGGGGGTTGCTTGTTAAATGGACTTGCTACGGGGAAAGACATCAGGAAGTCATGGCATTCAAAGGATATGCAACCAAATATTAAATATTAAGACTTGATTTAAGTTTGTTAATTTGTCCAATTATTTTTGGTCCTCTAAAATTGGGGAGACTATGTATAAAAAGTGCTGTAATTCCTACACCGTTCACCCGATTTGGATGTAAATACCCTCAAATTAAAGCTGAAAGTCTGCACTTTGAGCTCACATTCATTATTTAATTTCACCTTCAATATGCTGTGGTAGACAGCAAAAAATAACAATAACTTTGTCCATGTCCAAATATTTATGGACCTGACTGTATATATCATTGTTCCTATATCAGAACTAGGGATGTAACGGTATGAAATTTCACAGTACAGTATCTACCAAAATACCACAGTATACGTTATTTCACGGTATTAATTTTTTCCCCCCGTTTAATTAAACATACTAGTATGGCCCATCGAAAAAAAAAAAACAAGCAAGTATTTTGCTTTGAAGAAAAATATTGCTTTATTGAACTGAAAAGTGTGTGCGTGCCTGTGCGTGTGTCTGTGTGTACTCTCATGCATTAGCATTGTAACGTTTACATAAAAATATTTAATGCAAGGGTCCTCCTTATGACCTAATATGAGAACGTTTACACAAGGGTCCTCCATTATGAACTTATTTGTTTAGGTCAGGTTGTTATGCAAGAAGAACAGCATTAAAGATGGAAAATACACACAACAATCTTGTAATCTAGAGCAGTTTAATAATGTATATTAAATTACAAAGTCCACTGTTGCAATTCAATATTGCTAGCAACTTGAAGTGTGATGTTTTATTTTTTCCCCTGGCTGTCACGAGCGGAGCTGTGGATAGGTAACCCTCCATTGTAGTGGCGTGCGGCGCCATGCATATGCGCATTGCGCAACATAAATTTATACCGTGGGCACGGTATTACAGGGAAAGGCTTACGGTTCAGAACCTTGTTGCTTGATACCGCGGTATACTTTAAAACGGTATACCGTTACATCCCTAATCAGAACATTGTTTTCTTAGCGCGTATAAACGGTGCATTTTATGCATTTTATAGTCTTTAATGGTCGTAAGCGCTAATAATAGCAGCCTGCTGTTTTATTGAACTGTAGTGCAACTGTAGTCTCTGAGGTTTTGCGGCGGGGAACAATCCTGCGTCAACATTTACGGGGCTTTCTTAAAGGGTAACAAAGCACTAAAACCACTTATTTTAGATGAGAACTGATACATTTGGTTTTTTCTAAGTATTACTGATTGATACTGGTCCAAATCTTGACAAATTACTGCAGTCAGCGCAAAAAAACAAACTTTAAGAATCAGGCTCAAAGGTGTCTCTACAGGTAAAACGTTAGGTACTGCACGTTCAATCTGTGAGGCGCGAGGGCGGGCTACGCCCCAGCTATAAAAGCAAATCTCAGCGGCTGATCTGCGTGCCGTGGACGGGGAGATGAGATAGGAGAGAGAGAGCGAGTGATATAAACTCCTCAAAAAAATTTCAGAAACGTTATTTCGGTCGATTATTCCTCCCCTTTAATAATACCAATTGGTATTGTATTTTATATCGTTGGAAAGCCTGATTAGTCACCTTTACAACGAGTACAACTTGTAAGGATCATGCATTCGTGGAATGAGCAACACAGCTAACCGTGTGGGTAGCGGCCCAAAAAAATGTGCCAAAATCCCCTGCAATATTCTTCTGTTGGTATTCACTCTCGTTTTGAGCTTCAAGTGCTGGCAGGTGTATGCCAGTCACAGGTGTGTGACTGGCACCTGATTGGCACCTAATTGACAGCACTTGTGTGCATGGGTCCTGCAACTTTGTTGAGTTTGTGTGTGCTCCAAGCATAAACATGCCACGTTTGTCCCTTCAGGATAAGGCCCGTGCAATAGGGCAAGTGGAAGCTGGTGTTCCGGTACGCAGAGTGGCAGCATTATTTGGTGTCAGCCCTGGTACCATTTCCAAACTTAGGACTAAGTTCTGTGAGACTGGTGAAGTCAAAGACAGACCACGAAGTGGCCGTCCCAGGAAGACAACACCCCAAGAAGACCGGTTCCTCACCCTTGCTTCACTGACGAACCGTAGGCTTTCTTCCAGAGATTTACAGGCAAGATTTGCACAACGGTACCACAGACAGATCTCTGATCAGACGGTGAGGAACAGACTGCACATGGCTGGTCTTCGTGCTTATAAGGCTGCCAGGAAGCCTGCAATGACTGCCCTTCACCGTCAGGCCCGTTTGCGCTGGTGTCGACAGCACCGACAGTGGAACCTAAGAATGTGGGGCAACGTCATGTTCAGTGATGAATCAAGGTTCTGTCTGCGGAAGCTGGATGGCAGGATCAAAGTATGGAGACGGCGTGGAGAACGCTATGCATATTGCTGCACAGATCGCGTGACACCTTTCAATGGGGGCAGTGTCATGGTGTGGGGCGGTATCTCTCTCATAGGCAAAACAGAACTTGTCATCATTGAACGCAATCTCAATGCAGTGAGATATCGGAATGAGATTCTGGAGCCAGTGGCGATCCCATATCTCCAGAATCTGGGACCTAACTCCATCCTCCAGGATGACAACGCTCGCCCCCACAGAGCCAGGATCATCACAGAGTACCTCCAGAATTTGGGAGTGGAGAGGATGGAATGGCCTGCCGTGAGTCCAGACCTCAACCCAATTGAACACCTGTGGGATCAGCTGTACGTGCCAGAGTGACCAACACAACCATGTTGGCTGACTTGCGGCAAATCCTGGTTGAGGAATGGGATGCCATCCCACAGCAGTGTGTGACCAGGCTGGTGACCAGCATGAGGAGGAGGTGCCAAGCTGTTGTGACTGCGTATGGATCTTCCACATGCTACTGAGGTCCCTGACAGTGCAAAATGAATAAAGTGTAAAAATGGCCAATATGTGTTGTTTTTTCCTTATTACTGTGGGAGAGTGCAATCATCCAATCCACCAAGCAACTCAAAACGAGAGTGAATACCAACAGAAGAATATTGCAGGGGATTTTGGCACGTTTTTTTTGGGCCGCTACCCACACGGTTAGCTGTGTTGCTCATTCCACGAATGCATGATCCTTACAAGTTGTACCTCGTTGTAAAGGTGACTAATCAGGCTTTCCAGCGATATAAAATACAATACCATTTACATTTACATTTACATTTTAGACATTTGGCAGACGCTCTTATCCAGAGCGACGTACATTAGTGCATTTTCCAACCTGAAACAAGTGCGTTAAAAACAACCCTAAAAGGTAAATACGAATTCAAACACCGGGCGCAGTCAGTATGATTATATATATATATATATATATTTATTTTTTATTTTTTTTTGGGGGGGGGGGTGGGGGTGGGGGACCAATTGGTATTATTAAAGGGGAGGAATAATCGACCGAAATAACGTTTCCAAACTTTTTTTGAGGAGTTTATATAGCTACAGTTTACAAGGCTATGCATGCTGCATTCGCCACCATTGCTTCTGCCTCGGCAGCTGGCTTCTTGGGGCTCGGCAGTAGCTGGAGATAGCGTGTTTGTGTGTGAATGAGAGAGGTAACACGAGAGAGTGAGTGGAACAAAGCAGCTGCCATAAGTGCTGTCCAGAGCAGAATGGGCTTTTGGCTACTAGTGAAAAAAACTCGGAGCGTGGTTTGATACCTGGAGCTTAGCCCCCTCAGATTTCGGCATTTTTCGAATTTCAAAAGGGGGCGGGGTCTAGCTAAACCAGCGTGTTTTGTTACCCTTTAAAGCCCCAGGGAACAAATATTTGTGATTGCCTTCTAATTAGGTTAATTTTGGTCTTGTGTACATATAATATGCATATACTTGTATTGGAAATAATTACTTTCTGAATTGAAGAGATTTTGGATACTTTTACCCTCGTTTTTGGATTGAAGTTGGGCGGTACTATAAGTGGGAATGGTGACTAGGGATGTAAACGGTTATTCGGGTAATCGGCTACTCGTTCGAAATTTTAAACTCGGATAATGCAAACAAATAATGAATAATAAAAATGATGTTACACCTCCTGACGGCACGAGGGCGCTTTAGACAAATAAACTCCATGGCAGATATGAGCAAAACAGGCTGTCTGGCAAAGCTACACATGCCATAGCTAGCTAACGTTAGCTTTCGTTGTCTGTTTCTGCTGCGCGTCTGCTGTAGTCCTGTCCGAGTAGCATCAACATAGCGCTTCTTTTAGGACAAGGTTCGTTCTCACCCCCGTCTGTGTCAGCTGTCGCAGCCGACCCTACAGTCTATAATAAATTCAATATTGTAATAAAAATTACACAAATATTAAAAGAAGGTATAGCATTATAAGATATACAACGGTCCATATCAACATTTTGACGAACTGTGCAGCTGCTCAGCCGCAGGTATAAGGGTCAATAGACGCGCACACGTTTGACTTTCGTCTGCCCCGCCCCTTCGGAGTAACCGAATACTATTCGAATAGAGAAAGTGAGTAATTGAATACCAAATTATTCGTTATTTACATCCCTAATGGTGACGTCACTAATCCCACACCAATCACAAGAATGATGTTGCTTGTCCCTCCCACCAGCATGTCAAAACTAATGCGTTCCGCATTAATGCCTTATTCGAACACGGCCAGTGTGTTAGCTAGCCCTGTGGATTCAGCTACTACTTTCAGTAACGTTACGCGTATCTTGGCTAACGTTGGGCGTGTAGCACTAACGTTAGATAATAATGTCACATATGCCTTATCACTGTGCTCGCCGGTGCTGGGTACAGCGCAGTTGTTTTGTTTAATGCACAGAACTGAAGCGGAGTTTTAGTTGACAGGGTAACCAACCAAACAATTCCATTCAACATGTGAGCTATCCAACGTCAACTCACTAGCTAACTAGCAGCAATACCGACGTCTTTATTGGAAGAAACAAATGTTATAACAAAGTTAAGAAGTGTGGTTTATTATTACATGGAAACTTAGTATGTTGAAACCCACCATTCCGTCACCACCTGTGAAGCCAGAGAACGCGGGTTATCTGGTTGTGGAATTTCTACACTCTAAAGTCATGATAGCAGCAAAATACATAATGATAGCACTGTACAAAAACCCCAAAACAAAACAAATACCATGTACATCAGCATAGAGTTAATAAAAAGCATCACAAAAGCCATTCATTCTCATTTAGTCAAGCCGGAAAGTCTGCACACCCCTTTCACCTTCTCCACATTTTATTACGTTTATATTTAGACATATTCTACAATAGATTGAGTTCATTTTTTGTCTCAAAATTCTGCACAAAATAGCCCATAATGACAAAGTAAAAACAGGATTAGACATTTGTGCTACTTTATTAAAAATCTAAATGTAAAATATCATATGTACACAAGTGTGTTTGATATGACACCCAAAAGTGAGCTGAGGTGCATTTTGTTTCCACTGATACTGCTTGAGATGTTTCTACAACTTAATTGGAGTCCACCTGTGATAAATTCAATTGATTGGACATGATTGGGGATTGCCAATACCTGCCTATATAAGGTCCAACAGTTGACAGTGCATGTCAGAGCAAACTCCAAGCCATGGGGTCAAAGGAATTATCTGCAGACCTCAGAAACAGGATTGTGTCAAGGCATAGATCTGGAGAAGGGTACGGAAAAATCTCTGCAGCTTTACAGGTCCCAAAGAGCACAGTGGCCACCATCATTCGTAAATGGAAGAAGTTTGGAACCACCAAGAATCTTCCTAGACCTGGCCGCCCGGCCAAACTGAGCAATCGGGGAAGACGGGCCTTGGCCAGGGAGGCGAGCAGGAACCCGAGGGTCACTCTGACAGAGCTCCAGCGTATCCTTGTGGAGATGGGAGAACTTTTCAGAAGATCAACCATCCAGGCAGCACTCCACCAATCAGGCCTTTATGGTAGAGTGGCCAGACGGAAGCCCCTCCTTAGTAAAAGGCACATCACAGCCCGCTTGGAGTTTGCCAAAAGGCACCTAGAGGACTCTCAAACCATGAGAATCAAGATTCTCTGGTCTGATGAAACCAAAATTGAACTTTTTGGCCTGAATACCAAGCGTCACGTCTGGAGGAAACCAGGCACCGCTCATCACCTGGCTAATACCATCCCTACAGTGAAGCATGGCGGTGGCAGCATCATGATGTGGGGATGTTTTTCAGCAGCGGGAATGGGGCGACTAGTCATGATAGAGGGAAAGATGAATGCAGCTAAGTACACCGAGATCCTTGAAAAGAAAACCTGCTCCAGAGCGCTCTGGACCTCAGACTGGGGCGAAGGTTTACCTTCCAACATGACAACGACCCGAAGCACACAGCCAAGAGAACAAAGTAGTGGCTTCGGAGAAAGTCTGTGCATGTCCTTGAGTGGCCCAGCCAGAGCCCAGACCTGAATCCAATTGAACATCTGTGGAAAGAGCTGAAAATGGCTGTGTACCGACGCTCCCCATCCAACCTGACGGAGCTTGCAAGGATATGCCAAGAGGAATGGGCAAAAATGTCCAGAAACAAGTGTGCCAAGCTCGTAGCTTCTTTCCCAAGAGGCCTTGAAGCTGTAATCGCTGCCAAAGGTGCAGCAACCAAGTATTAGGCTAAGGGTGTGTACAGATATGTAACCCCTAAATAACCTATTTTTGTCAGTAAAATAAAATTGCATATTTTCTAAAAACCTGTTTTCACTTCGTCATTATTGGCTTTTGTGTGTAGATGTTTGAGGCAAAAAATGAACTCAATCTATTGTAGTATAAGTCTGTAACGTAATAAAACGTGGAGAAGGTGAAAGGGGTGTGCAGACTTTCCGGCTTGACTGTATGTTAAGCTAGCCTTCACAATATAAGTAAAATGGTTATTTCATTTGTGTTACATTATTTAAATCAATCTTTGCTCTAGATTGCAGGAAATCATAGTTTTATGTCATTTAAAATGTGAAAATCGCCCTTCAAAAAGCCTGGCCGGCCACTGCTTCTCAATTGTCTGGCCACTCTCAAACCTTGTGGAACACTCTGCATAATGCCTGGCCCCATCTCATCAATTTCGTGATTGTAGTCAGAAACCTCACGAAAGCAATTAGTTAATATGGCTACGTTCACATTACAGGGCTTAATGCTCAATTCCGATTTTTTCCCAGATCCGATCTTTCTGCCTGGACTGTTCACATTAATTTTTTAATGTGGCCCATATGCGATACCAGTGTGAACCGATTGCGCAAATGAACAAAAACAAAAGACCTGTCACACAGCCTGCAGAAATAAACACCAAAAAGGAAGTAATCAAAGTCACGGCTTCTGCGTTAATTTTAAAGTTGATGCGCAGTGGAGGCCGGATTCAAGTTAGTCAGCTGAGCTGATGATGATAAGGGTGAGAAGACGGTGGGGGGGAAAAAACAAGGTTTTAACTAGATTTATTTATTTATTTTTTTAAACTAGATTTAATCATCACTAAGATGAAACTATTGACACTTTATTGGACCGTAGGCCTACTATTAAAGGGATAGTTTGGAATTTTGGACATAATGTCTCAATTACGACTTACCCATGATGTAGTGGATTGATGGAAACCATTTTCAGATAATTCCATGCTGTCCCTTCTTTTGGACATACACACATTGCTAATGCTAGCGCAACTCTAAGGTAACTGCTAGCATCCACTACCAAACGCACTTAAACACTCCACAGTGCACCCAAAACAAATAAAATACGACGACAGTCTATCGGGGTTATTTTGAGTGTTTATACCATCATTTTTGAAGTCAAACTATCGTTGAATCCTTTACTTTGTGCTGACCTATATTCGCTGTGGAAGTACGGCGGCGGAGCGAACGTGGCCATTGCAACTTCTTGGTTTTCTTTGTTGTTGTAGCCGACCAGTGGCGGCACTACATTCGTAGGTAACGTAAAGTATCGGTAAGAATAACCCACCAAAGACGTGAACGCAAACTCTAACCTTAGCTTCTAACAATAAAAACACTTAGACAACACTTATTTTAACAATTCATTAAAGGTTTTTAGAATTTGCATTTGAGGATTTTTTTCCGGTAGTTTCTCGGAGGCTTACATGGAAAGCAATAACCACGAAGCGGAGCTCGCGTTCGCTTTCACATTCGGTTACTACTTGCAAGAACTTTGCAACAAAGTAGAAATATTATAAACACGAGTCTGTATTACCATGCTTAGCCCAATCTGCGCATTTGCAATGGATTAGTAGCCCTGAGGGGTATACTACGAAACGGGATTACGGAACTGAGTAAAACCCCAGACCGTAGAACAATAAAAAGCCAAAAACTCCCAAATCTGGAACATGGACATAAGTAAAGAGAGCTTCCGGGTTATCCAGCTAACTCAGTAATCCTGTGCTGTAGTAGTTCTGTGGTCGTAGTTTACCCATGTTGATACTGTTAGACTGTAGATTAGTTTTCTCCAGCTTGTCTGCACCTGGGTCTGCAGCTCGTTTAAGTTTTTGCATGTGCGTCTCGATCTTACATTTTATAATACTGATGCTTGGAAACATAACCTATATGGGAAAGTAGCCAACATAAAGGGAAAGGTTATATTTACCTCTCTTTTGAACTATAAAGGACTTTGTTTTGAAATGGAACCTTTTGCACACGTCAACTATTTTGAAAGTGTTTTATGAAGAAACGGTGGAAGAAGCCAATTAGACTAACAGCTGTTATAATTTATTTTGATATTTCCTCAAGACAACCGAATGGCAGCTCTAAACAAGGTGATGTTTTCATTTTGTTTGCCGGTGGTTACAACCATTACGCCACAATTTATACCTGCATAGGGGTAGGTGTAAATATAGTAGCTACTAAGTTCAACGTAACAATCAGTTTGGTGCAACCCATTTTGATTACTCAATTAAGCTTTACATATTGCTCAAACACAACGTTAACTAGCCTAAGTTTGATTTTACGTGGGCTATAGCTGGTGCAACCGGCTCAAAACCAAACTTTTTTTTATTTAGATTGCTACTTATATTCATGTGATTTTGTTTTATTTTTGATATAACATGTTACATTAAGGGTGTTCATAGATACTATGTTTTTGAATGGACTAAAGATAGATTGATCTGTTTTATTGATCTCAGCTGATGGCTATCGCCTATGTGAAATAGCGCTTAATGGTGCCACATTGTGGCCACTTATGGGTATTACAACATATGATTCTAATGCTATAGCTTTTTTTGGACATTAATATGAAATATCGTCGCTTTTCTTAAAGCAATATTGTCTGCAGGAGAATTTCAATATCACCCAAGCCTAATGCAGATTTGACAAAAACTGGTTAGCAGTAACAGCACAGCCCTTTTATTTCGTTTTTTGTTTTCAAAGAGGCTATTTCTCGGTATAGTTGCTGACTTGTGGCAAAATTGCCGCCGTGGTAACATCTGTCCAGGAATACAAACAAGTCAGGGATTTTTCACTTTAAGAAGAAATTTTATGATAACTTTCTTACGGTAACGTTAGATAAGCACCAGATAATGGACAATTTTTATATTTGGATTACAACCAAGTTGGGGGCCAACTTGTGACATTGATACCAAAATTTCAAAATCATTAAATCTTTTGAAACCAGTCAAATAATACTGATATAACACGTAATATTTTTGAAACTGTTGAAATGAAATTTAAATGACATTTTTCCAATCAGGAACAGTTCAAATAGGCACACGTCTGGAAAGTTTCGCGTGTAAAGGGGACACCAAAATCAAAAAGTCTATGGAACATAACTGTTACAAATGATTGAAATAAATCAGAGTTTACACCAATTTGATACTTCATTTTGACCACTTTTAATATTGAACAACTTTTGGTTACAGTTGATTTAGACCAAAACCTTAATTAGGCATCTACATTTGTATTATTGTGGTTAAAACTTTTTAAGCGGTGCAGCCACTTCTATACGTGACATGTGTGTCCGTGTGTACGTCCGTTCGTAGCGGAGTTCGTAGACAGGAGTCACCTATGCGTCACATGCCCGGCAAGACAATAGCAGCTTGAGAAAAGCATGCCCAGCTTCAGACAGCTCTATCTCAAAAAATATAGATATTCACACCGTAGGAATCCTGGGAACCAGATGCACATCTGTATATAATATGTTGTGTAGCTTAAAAACTGTAGTCGTGGTCACAAGTTAGAAAATGGGTTTGAAATTGAAATTACCAGCTGCTGCTAGAGTGGCGTTTTGAACATTCCACCATTTGTGTGAATGGGGAGCATGGTTTTCAAACAACACTGAATATTTTACAAACTAAAAATGTCACAGCTTAGACATTTTGATACATATTATGTCTGTGTACCTTAAAAACTGTAGTCGTCGTCACAAGTTAGAAAATGGGTTTGAAATTGAAATTACCAACTGCCGCTAGAGTGGAGTTTTGAACATTCCAGCTGTCAGCAAGGTGAGTTGCCGTAGCAACCCCCTGAAGCAAAATCAATACAAAATCTACCACCAGTGTTCTGCTGGCCCAGTTTTACAGCTCATGAACCTGCACCGCTTACTTCACCACCTGGGTGATTTTTATATTGTGACCATATTGGATCCACAATTTGTTTTCAGCCCCAAAATGGCATCCTACTTAAATATGTTTCATTCTAAATTGTGGCATAAAATGCATTAAGCCCACTTTGAAAGAATTATAGCCTACTGATCATATGAAAATGTCTACAAATTAAATCTGACAGCTGGGTTCCACGTGTAAAAAATATAGCCTAATATTGTACAATCTGACTGTAGACTAATGAAAGATGTTATCAGAGAAATAAACTAGATTGGATGAAAAGGTGGCCGCTATATTCCTATATTGATACACGGAATGTCTTCGTCGCTCAAGCGAAACATTGAAACGATTCAGGAGTTGAGGCTATAATCTCAAATGGATTCAACAGGCTTATGTATAATAGTAATTAATGTAATTTACAATGTAATATAGCCTAGTTTAACCATTTCATCAGTGAAAAAAAGTCCCCTATAACGAAAATAAATCGTTAACAAGCCTATAGGTCTTGTTGTCTCTATTTCATAGGTTTAGGCTATAAAGAGTTTCTGATTATCAATAAAAATAATTAGTTTCAGGGTAAATTATTATGTATTTTTGATTACATTAGTTTAGTTAAAAAGGTCTAACCCGATAGTGATAAGTGAGAGAAGTTACGTGCAGATGGAAATATGACTGTGCGGGATGGCACGCGGCATAAAGGGGATCTTGTGAATCGTTCACTACAAGACAAAAATGATAATGAACGTGATGACTGCTAGCCTAGCTTCTTCACAAAATTTAATTAAATTAGTAACTAATTGCTATAAGATAGATGAGGGTGCAGAAAGGCTTAGGGAAACTATTGCTCCTGAGCGCTGACCATGCTGCTGACCGTCTCGTTGGACAGCGACCAGGATGCTGCCTTGCACACGATGGCACAAGCCTAATAGCATGATATTTCTAACGCTCAATAATTGATGTTCATTCTTACCGATTCCTTTCAAATAGATAAGCGATCAAATTCAAACATAACATGAACTTTTACAGGAGAAAAAACAAAGGAACTTTTTAATGTCTCAATTTTTTTTACAAAATCAGTGGACAACACTAATCATTTTGGCGATAGTGACCAAATCTTCAGATTTTTTGTTCCAGAGTGCATGGTGAAATACTCTGATATGCATGCCTAATAATAATATACAGTATACAACAGAAGTGAGTACACCCCTGTGCAATATCACTTAAATGTCAAATGATTCAAAATTGTATCACCTCTCAATAATTGCATTATTTCTAAGTTGACAAGTAGTGTTTCCTCTTATGAACAATCAAAAACAAATACTTTAGAAAGACTATAGTGAAAATACAGGCCTCAAAGTAGGAACTCAATGCAACAAAAGTGAATACACCTGTGATCACTGACACACAAGTTAGAAAGTTACACAAGTTAGTTAAAGGTATACCATGTAGTTTCATTGTAAACTACTTGTTCTTTGTTTACATTCAAATTTTCTCCCCAAAAAACATTGTATGTGTCCTTGTGGTCTAATAATAATATTTCCTACCTCATAAGTCGTTCACAAAGTGTTTTTTTGTTAATGTTTTGAATGTTACACTGTTGACATCCCGCTGCCATTTTTAAAGCCAGAAACAGCAAAAATTGTGTAAACGTCATGAATGGGCGGTTCCTGCTCATTTGATTGACATGACCAGGCCATGTGGGCAGGCTTCCAGGTAAACTCTTATTTTAACTTAGGACCGAAACATGCCTCACGCAAATACGCGAACGTGGACGCTTCGAACTACGCGAACAGTTTTTATTTTGCCATGACATTTGTGAAAGACAAGCCAGAGCGTTGCAGCAAGGGACGCTATAGCAGCAACAACAGTAAACAACTTTCTTTTTCGATCCGTGCTTTCCTCTGGTTTGTCTTTCACAAATGTCATGGCAAAAGAAAAACTGTTCGCGTAGCTTGAAGCGTCCATGTTCGTGTAGCTATTTGCGTGAGGTATGTTTCTGCCCTTACGCATTAGCAAGATGTTTTCAGCCGAGAAGGTAACAATATCATTAAAGAAATAGCGACCATACACCTAGCTACATTAGTCATTTAGCAGACGCGTTTATCCAAAGCGACATACAATAAGTGCATACAGAAACGTCATCAAAGTAACTACAGAACAGATAAGACAAAGAACATCCTTCCCATAACGTAGCAGCTATCGATAGCTAAGGCTATCTATTGTCGTGATGTTTGTTTCTTGTTGATAATAGTCTATCATGTTTGACCAAACCTTGATCATGTAAATGGAGACTATGTTACATGCTCAAAGCATATAAGTTAGTAATCTTAGCTATTGCTCTATAAATTTGACCACTGTTCATTTTCATAAAATAATTCAAAATCATAATTTTGTAATTCTGCTCAGTTCATTCTGTAGTTGCGGCCCCAGAGTGAGGGGCAGTCATTACGTAAACATTACATTACAGTCATTTAGCAGACGCTTTTATCCAAAGCGACAATCGTGTTTGTGGTGCGCGAGGCAGGGCCAGGGGAAGAGGACAGCTTGATCAGAGTGACCGTGATAGAGTCAACAGACTCCGGGAGGAGAAACATTGCCATCTCAACAAAGTTGAGACGGAGCGGCACTTTATCACAAAATGCGAAAAATACAATCAAATCAGAAATAAATATTTTCCCAAAATAAATCAGAGATACCCTCAATTAAAAAATTTACAGACATCCAAAAACTCCCCATCCTCTTTGGAGAGGAGAGGACATGCTGTGACCTGGCAGCACAATATATAGGTAGCTGCCTGCCATCGTCTGAGGGACAGTGAGTGACAGATCATTATAAACCAATTAAAAATTTTTATATTTATTATATTCACTTTATAAGATCATATGTGTCGCTCTCATCATCATTATCATTTCTATTGATAATTATTATTATTATTATTATTATTATTATTATTATTATTAATTGTACTTTATTATTTTACATTATTGTTCTTTCTAAATCCACAATCAAAGAAAAGTTGTTGAAATTGTTTTCATGTATGGTTACTGTTCATTCGTTTCTAGTCTTTGCTGTTTTGTATTATTCAGAGTTAGATGTATGCCTTCGACTATTTTAAAGCAGTATGCTTTGACAATACAGAAGCAATGTCTTGTCATGCCAATAAAGCTAATTGAATTGAGTCCACGTTCAGAGAAAATGTGTGAAACATCACCACAATGCTCGTGCGTCGTCGTGCGTATCTGAGAAGAACACGTGATAAGCAATTTTCGGGGAGCCTTTTCTCCAACGTGCTCTATATCGTCATCTGGTGTTCTGAAACTACATAGTATACCTTTAATAATATTTGGTTGCATATCCTTTGCATGCCATGACTTCCTGATGTCTGTGACCCAACAACATCAAAAGACTCTTGATATCTTATTTTCTGGTACTCTTACAAGCGATCCTATAACGTTTCTGCATTTTTCACTATAGTCTTTCTAAAGTATTTGTTTTTGATTGTTCATAAGAGGAAACACTCTACTTGTCAACTTAGAAATATTGAGAGGTGATACAATTTTTTATCATTTGACATTTAAGTGAAAAGTTATATTGCACAGGGGTGTACTCACTTCTGTTGTATACTGTAAATATGAAAATGGTGAATGTAAATCAACAGAACATAAAATAATGACTACAAGATGAATACCTATCAAAATCCCAGCTGGCCCCCAAATAAATGGAACAACCCATTTACAAACTAGACCGATATTCAGACAACAATATCAAGTTATTTTTTTATATAACTACATGGAAATTATATAAAATTAGCGAAGTTTGAAAAAACCGTTGAAAAATCCGCTGACAATAGAATCATAGATATATGACGTCATACGTGGAGGAAGTGCAAATACTTCCCTATTGTACATACAGTACTGTGTACAATATTGGTCTGTAAATGTAAATGTCTATCACTTTAAATTAGCTATATTTGCAATGCCCTGGAACCCTTTCTACTTTATATGTGAAATTAAATGTATATTGGTGGTAGAGGTGTCCCGGAATGCACTTATGTAGAGCTTGGCTCTGACTTGGTGTCTAACTGGGGGGGGGCTGGTTAGCGCCTAGTATCGGTATGCAACAATGGCAGACTCAGACAAATCCGACAGTTCTGAGGAAGAGGAATTTCAGTTTTTTGAGCAGGGATAAATGGGGTAAAGATGTGTTTATTGAGCCGTTTCGCTTTGAACCCGATGCCCCACCATGCCAGGACCCAGTAAATCCTCCAACAGACGGACAATTGAATCGCGTTGGAAGATCGGACTGGTATAACGTTAGCTAGTTGTGTTAGCTAACTATTTCTGTGAGAAAAGTTGAAAACTGTCTCTGTGCATTGGTATGGTAAGACACAAAAAAAAATTCCCCACTGGCCACCTGATGGCCCACACATATTACATAGCCTAGTGATAATTTTAGCTGAGAGATGCTGAGATGCATAACGTTAGCAAGCTAACGTTAAGTTAATGCAGTAAGTTAAGCTACTAGCTCGCTACTGAGATCATGTTAACATTAGCTAACGTTAGTTTAATTAATCGACAATTAACGTTAAGGAAACCAAAACTTTTTTGTCACTCGAATAGCATGCAGTCCCCCGACTTTTTGTGGATTTCAAGTAGCTGAGGGAACGATCAGAAAGCTGGACGACTATGAGCGAGAAAGACAATTGGCATTACACCCGTGAAGATTCTGATCATCCTGTCTCGTCCTTTTTCCGGGGGGGATGCGTTCTTACAACTTCCTTCTATTGTTCGTAGTATGACGTCAGCGTTTTGACAAAAAACGTTTCATGAAATACGAAAAATGTTGGGGGCGGGGTGGAAAGCGGTACAGGAAACACTTCATAAACATCGATACCCAACATTTATATAACATTTATATACTTTATGCATGGGCGTAGGATTATGGGGACACGGGGGACGTGTCCCCCTCAATGTTTGGAAAGAGTCGAATTGTCCCCCCCCAACCATAACTAATCCTTCTCCCATGTAAAGCTTAGTCAAAAAAGGCTGCAAAAACGGTAAAATATTACTTAAATTTATGCAGAAAGATACGTAACGACCGTAAACATAGTATGAATTATCAACCCACCCCCTCGCTACTTCAAACAGTAGCAATGGTTTATCTCATGGCCACGACAAGTTCGAGTTTATGAAAGCACAAATGGGATATGTAGTCAACAATTAGAGGTGATTGCTCAAGCCAATAATACTATGGACTTCAATTCCCATAACCCAGTGTTTTAGCCAGTGTTTTGTGTAACGTTATGGATATGTTATAATCAGGTTGGCTGTAATGAGACGTCAGACCGCAAAAAAAGACGAGAAACTTCCCGGAGTATGAAATCGAGACGCTCGTTACGGGGGGTAGAGCAGATGGTTTGTTTGGTGTATAGGCCGCCTTTGCCACGTTTCATTCGTTTCACCAGAAATGGTCCTCTCAACTGAAAATCAAATCAAAATCCCCACAGTGAATAAAAGAACCGCCGACCCAGAGGTTTCTCCATTCAGGTAGGCTAGGCTACTGTAGGCGCTGTTCCTAACTTAAGCTATTTCAGTGATGACACTATCTTTAATTACTCCTTATTTTTTCGACAGTCTATGCCTTATATATACGTTAAAAAAAGTATGTTTTTTCATAACAACAAGCAATGTATTCAAGCCGCGAGTGCGATAACGTTAGGTAGCACTGTGGAAATGTCGACGTTGCTAGCCAATTGAATAGAGAATCTCTTCAGGGTTCATCAGAAAACAGTTGTACCTTCTTAAAGGTAGGCTATTTGGGTTCCTTAAAATGTTTATTTTATTGACCTGCAGTGCAACATGAGGCTGATGTATTCGCAAGCGGCGACACTAAGAATCCTGCATCGGAATTATGAGGCTTTTCTTAAAGTTGTAGCCTAATTTAGAAGTTCAGAGAAATGTGAATACCATAATTGGGATGTCGACGACTACCACTAAAGGCAGTGGTTCTTAAAGAGATACTGCAGAGGCTTTTCTAAGGCCTTTTTTACCGCTTCAATTTGAACTGGAACTTGTGAGTGGGTGTGGTCAAATGACGATGGTGCCACGTAGTCATATTATGAATATTCATACGGTCAAAGAAAAAAATATATTCATACGGTCAAAGAGTGAAAGGGTGTGTCGATATAAGTCGTAATATTAACGTTAGCAGTAATACTAAGCAATTCGCATTTGAACTTGAACGAACTAGTTGGCAGTACAAGGGTCTCAGTCTCAAAGAGACAAAAAAACCCGTTGGTCTCTGCTTTTATACCACGTGCCCAGCCGGGACCACCTCAACTCCACCCATTTTTATGTTAAGGATCTCGTGACGTTACGAATCCCCGGAAACCAGCGTATTGGTGAGCCTACACAAAAACTCAAATAAAACTATTTTGACTAAACATGAGATTTTTCTGACATAAACCGTTGTGCATGATCATAATCTAACCCAAAACATCAGTTTTCAATGGGAAAAGTCGGTTTTTGACTGCAGTATCACTTTAAACTCGGTCCTGGGGCCCCCTGCATATACTGGTTTTCGTTCCAACCACAATTGCAATCCCAGAATTTGAACAAGGTGTTGATTTTCTTAATTAGGTTTTTTTCATGTTTAGAGGGATTATTTCCCTTCTAAAGCCACATTATGTTGAGATGCTAATGCATGTCATGAAGAATAAAATATTCACATTGTGCTATATTGCAAACAATTACAAAAAGAGAGTTAAAACTGTTTTTAACTGATCAAATTAAACAAATTAAAGACTGAGGTGAATCAATAGGCTCCTAATTGGTGAAATTGTGGACACATTGGTAACTAAAACTAGAGACTTGGTAATAATGAACAATTCAAAAGACAAAGCAAATGATAATGAGCCAAACCTGCATTGTGTTAAGTTTTAAGGGAAAAATTAAGGAACTTTAAACACAAGTGTTCAACTACTGAATTAGGAGCCTATTGATTCACCTCAGTCTTTAAATTGATCAGTTAAAATAAATGTTACCTTGTATTATTGTTTGCAAGATAGCACTGTAAGCACAATGTGAACATGGGATAGTCTTCATGGTATGCACAACTATTTCTGACATCATTTGTTTTTAAGAGGGTAAATAATCCCTCTAAACATAAAAAAACACCTAACTTAGAAAAATGAACAGCTTGTTAAAATTTTGGGATTGCAATTGTGGTTGGAACCGAGTTTGAGAACCACAGAGTTTAAAATGTTATAAACCTATCTTATCCACGAATGTACTGATTAGCCTACCATGGTTTAGATTTATATGAAAGCATCTCAAATCTCACCTAGTGCTTTGAAAAAAAAAAAAAACTTCTCCAAAATGTTCATTAATAAAACATTTTATTTTAGAAAAATTCCATGTGAGGTTGTGTAGAAATGCAAGAAATGAGTTTCAAGAGGCTCAAATTTTTTCTGCGGGAGGACCCCCCCCAGACCCCCCGATACTTCGTATTGCTTTGCTCACGGGAATGGTCGAGGGCCTTGGTCCAATAGTCAGGGTTCACTACTGTTGTATGGTATATAGTGTGTGTCCCCCCCTCCATTATCATCAAAAAGAAAATTTACTGTTTGTGCCCCCCCCCCCCCCCCCCCCAATGTTCAAATGAAACCTACACCCCTGACTTTATGATTATGTAATCTTATACCAGAGCCATTTTCCTTTTCACATTTTTTGAATTTCCAGCGTTTTAAATTATCTGGTGCTTACACTTTAACTGTTGACAACAGTGTTGATGTGCCTTGGCTGATGCATAGCCTACTACTAGCCTATACTAATGGGGCCCTAACGTTAGGAAGTCTCCAGTCATTACATGACCGGTTTTGTCATTTTTATTTTTTTTAAAGAATAACGTTAGTTATTTTTTTGATGATATCTGAAACAGCAAGGTTATGTTAGATAGGCTAACTTACGATAACGTTCAGCTAGCCAACCACCGTTGTAAAGACTTAACGTCAGGCTAGCTACCTGAAATCAAATGCTCACTTGCAAATCCAACTTGTAGAGCTAGGTAGCCAATTATCTCATCGTAGCCATCGTACCATTTTGACCACTGGGTCTTTAGGAAACAGATAAGATTTATTTTTTATTATTATTTGGAACTGCCTTGTTTGAGCATCAAAAAGCAGAGCACGAAATCACCATTGACCGTGGAGATGATTTTGTGTTGATATGCAGTTGATGCCGTCCAGTATGTCGCACATACATGTCACGTCAGCCATGTCAAATAGCTGTGTCTAGTCAGCTCAGAGATAACTGTGTTAATTGTATTCAAAACTGTTTATTTCGCACCGAAATGCACACAAGGCTGGGATATAGCCGAACGAATGTTATCAAGTAACGTTACAGCCGAGTGTGAACGGAAAACACACGCGTTTGGAATCAAGTTACTTACCATGCTTCAACCGAGTATTTTTCAGTATTTGAGCTTTAAATGCTATCAGCGCAGATATACGTATACGTGGTAAAGTAGCCTACCATAACAATTAGAGCGTTCAGTGACAGAAAAGGAAACGTTTTTTAAAGTATCTCAAAAACTCAAGAGGACCTATCTGCAGCACGCTGGGAGACCTCCACGATGAGAACGGAAACACGTGACCTCTTCTTCTTCTTAATGTTTAATGGCGGTTGTAAAACAACGAAATGGTGTGTTGCCGCCGCCAACTGGGTTGGAGTGTGATTCGGGATTATTAAATTAAAATTTCAATCATATAAGTCGAAAGTTTACATACACTTAGGTTGAAGTCATTGAACTCATTTTTAACCACTCATTTCATGTTAGCAAACTATAGTGTTGGCAAGTCAGTTAGGACATCTACTTTGTGCATGACACAAGTAATTTTTCAACAATTGTTTACAGACAGATTATTTCACTTTTAATTCACGATATCACAATTCCAGTGGGTCAGAAGTTTACATGCACTAAGTTGACTATGCCTTTAAATTTTTTATATTTGGTCGCATATCCTTTGCATGCCATGACCTCCTGTGTCTGTGACCCAACAGCATCAAAAGACTCTTGATATCTTATTTTCTGGTACTCTT
The DNA here is from genome assembly GCA_029718625.1 of Synaphobranchus kaupii. Classification (NCBI taxonomy): domain Eukaryota; kingdom Metazoa; phylum Chordata; class Actinopteri; order Anguilliformes; family Synaphobranchidae; genus Synaphobranchus; species Synaphobranchus kaupii. The sequence goes on along the minus strand of CM056379.1, from coordinate 71,367,784 downwards.
ACAAGCGATACTATAACATTGATCGGGTTAACCCATAGTTCAATCTTCACATTTTTTTAATTACAGGTTTCCATACTTTCAGAAATGAAAACCCCCTGTTACTCCATAACTGAACAAAATGATATTAAAAAGAACTAAAAGTCTAATTAAGGAAAATAAACATTTTTAAAAACAAACAATTACACATTACATAATTAATTCTGAGAACTTTGGTCTTCATCCTTGGTTCGCACACCTCGCGCTGAGCAGGTCTGTTCATCAAGAGATAATCTCTCCTTTCAAAGTCTTCCTAAATCTGCCATTATAGTAGCAATCCGCCAAGGTGCAAATGTAGGTGGCTTTTAAAGGGAATGGGAGATGACATTCTGATTGATTTATTGCAATTTATGCTCAAGACACACCTATTATTAATTAAGAGACTAAGTTCAGCCCATTTGAACCTTGCGCCTTACTTTGTACTCAAATTATCTGCTCTTGCAACTACCAAAAGTGGATTTGTATATGCCCTACATCAGGAATGGGCAACTTTAGTGACTCCTCGGGTCATAATAAACTCCTCAAAAAAAGTTCGGAAACGTTATTTCGGTCGATTATTCCTCCCCTTTAATAATACCAATTGGTATTGTATTTTTATATTGTTGGAAAGCCTGATTAGTCACCTTTACAACGAGGTACAACTTGTAAGGATCATGCATTCGTGGAATGAGCAACACAGCTAACCGTGTGGGTAGCGGCCCAAAAAAATGTGCCAAAATCCCCTGCAATATTCTTCTGTTGGTATTCACTCTCGTTTTGAGCTTCAAGTGCTGGCAGGTGTATGCCAGTCACAGGTGTGTGACTGACACCTGATTGGCACCTAATTGACAGCACTTGTGTGCATGGGTCCTGCAACTTTGTTGAGTTTGTGTGTGCTCCAAGCATAAACATGCCACGTTTGTCCCTTCAGGATAGGGCAAGTGGAAGCTGGTGTTCCGGTACGCAGAGTGGCAGCATTATTTGGTGTCAGCCCTGGTACCATTTCCAAACTTAGGACTAAGTTCCGTGAGACTGGTGAAGTCAAAGACAGACCACGAAGTGGCCGTCCCAGGAAGACAACACCCCAAGAAGACCGGTTCCTCACCCTTGCTTCACTGACGAACCGTAGGCTTTCTTCCAGAGATTTACAGGCAAGATTTGCACAACGGTACCACAGACAGATCTCTGATCAGACGGTGAGGAACAGACTGCACATGGCTGGTCTTCGTGCTTATAAGGCTGCCAGGAAGCCTGCAATGACTGCCCTTCACCGTCAGGCCCGTTTGCGCTGGTGTCGACAGCACCGACAGTGGAACCTAAGAATGTGGGGCAACGTCATGTTCAGTGATGAATCAAGGTTCTGTCTGCGGAAGCTGGATGGCAGGATCAAAGTATGGAGACGGCGTGGAGAACGCTATGCATATTGCTGCACAGATCGCGTGACACCTTTCAATGGGGGCAGTGTCATGGTGTGGGGCGGTATCTCTCTCATAGGCAAAACAGAACTTGTCATCATTGAACGCAATCTCAATGCAGTGAGATATCGGAATGAGATTCTGGAGCCAGTGGCGATCCCATATCTCCAGAATCTGCGACCTAACTCCATCCTCCAGGATGACAAAACGCTCGCCCCCACAGAGCCAGGATCATCACAGAGTACCTCCAGAATTTGGGAGTGGAGAGGATGGAATGGCCTGCCGTGAGTCCAGACCTCAACCCAATTGAACACCTGTGGGATCAGCTTGGGCGTGCTGTACGTGCCAGAGTGACCAACGCAACCATGTTGGCTGACTTGCGGCAAATCCTGGTTGAGGAATGGGATGCCATCCCACAGCAGTGTGTGACCAGGCTGGTGACCAGCATGAGGAGGAGGTGCCAAGCTGTTGTGACTGCGTATGGATCTTCCACATGCTACTGAGGTCCCTGACAGTGCAAAATGAATAAAGTGTAAAAATGGCCAATATGTGTTGTTTTTTCCTTATTACTGTGGGAGAGTGCAATCATTCAATCCACCAAGCAACTCAAAACGAGAGTGAATACCAACAGAAGAATATTGCAGGGGATTTTGACACATTTTTTTGGGGCCGCTACCCACACGGTTAGCTGTGTTGCTCATTCCACGAATGCATGATCCTTACAAGTTGTACCTCGTTGTAAAGGTGACTAATCAGGCTTTCCAGTGATATAAAATACAATACCAATTGGTATTATTAAAGGGGAGGAATAATCGACCGAAATAACATTTCCGAACTTTTTTTGAGGAGTTTATATATTAAGGCACTTTGTTGAGGCCGAAAATTGGCACAGACTACCACACATGCCCGTGTAATTGTCACTGTGGTGGCTGTGGTAGTGTAGGCTCAAGTTTTATTCTTTCATTACAGAAAATACCTGTAAACAGGCACTGTGATTTCCCTTTAAATTATATGAAGAGATAACCATGTTCCCACTTGTTCTGGAAAACTTGCTTTTCTTAATCCACCTTCCTTTCAGTGAAAACATTTAACGAGCTGGCATTGTGCCAGGGTGCTGATTTTCTATTTCTGGCTGCAGAAGCCTATAGCATGGAGCTCCACCTGCTGTGCTGGCATGCTGCATATTTACAGCATCAACTGTGTGGCTTGCGCTGACACACATTGATCTGAATTACGTATATTAATTTATTTTTTAATTCAGACGGGACAGTGCAGGCTGGATAAACCATCGGGTCATTACCCACCCTGCCCTAAATGCACTTGCGCCATGAGCTTTAGACCAAGTGCTAAGATCCTTAAAATATTGCCCTAAGTCTCTCTTCGTGGCTGGCCAAAGAAATCTCTGCACAGAAATAGCGGCAACGGCAGGAAATAATTTTTTAGGTATACCTCATAATGACATAATGACCCCTAATTTTTGAACAACTACAATGGGTGCATAATTTGGAGATCTCCCTACTATACTAGGTGAATGGGGTGGTGACCCGAGCCAACAGACGGTCGCTTGGTATGTTCAGTAGTCTCGCCCGAATGTTCTCCTCAAAATCTTGGCGAGAGTGCCCGCTACACGCTCGCACATTCTTTAGCTGTGTCTCAGATGAATCTGGACAATATTTAGTTGTGTAACGTTCCGTTCCCATCCTGTTCGTTTTCCGTATTTTGCCCTTTCCCTCCGTGTCATGTTTGACTTCCTTTGTCCGTGTTTTTCCCCTTGCTGCAGACTGGGCGTGTTCCCTCCATTTATTTCACTCCATTTCCCCACTCCTGCCTCAGCCTATCTCCTTCCTCCATTTCGGCATGCATTCCTCACACTCCGCTCTGTTCAACCACTCACACATACATTTGCACGCTTTCTTGATTGTTACCAATTTCACTCCCTATTTAACCCACCTGCTGGCTGCTATCCAGCGCCAGTTCGTTACCATTGTTTCGTTTGTATCCTGGTCTTGTATTCCTTTGTCTGGTTATCTTGCAACAGTTTGGTTCTGTCTCGGTGCTTAAAGCACACTGCGAACTGCTGTTTGTTTAATCTGTCCTGTTTAGATGCGGTCCTACCTGCCGCGCCTTACCTGCCTTGTTAAACACTACTCTGTTGTTTTCTGCCAGTCTGCAGTTGTTCGCTATTCCCTGATTGTGTTGCGGTACCCCCGCTTCCCAGCGGGGCGTTCTGCTCCTCCATTCTGCAGCTGTTCCTCTTCCGGCCGTGGCAACCGCCAGTGTTACGGTTCCAGTTGCATCTACTGCTGTTTGCCCTGCTGCCTCTACCGGGCCAACCCGAGGTCCGCTGCACTGTCCTGCCCTGCCGTATCTGTGGCAACCCCTTCCTCTGCATCAACTACAAGGTTACCTGTTACTAGTAACACCCCGGTTTCCCCTTCTCTAATTTCATGCATTTCCATAACCGGTTGTCTGTACTTTATGTCCTCCCTCGCTTCAGGAGACAAGTTCGAAGCATATTTATTGGATTCCTAGTGCTCCCCCTATCTGTCCCGTCTGTCCAGATCCACCAAGTCCAGTTCCGGTTTGGAACAATTCCTGAGCGACCCGCGAAGTCCAGTTCCGGCTTGGAACGACTCCCGGGTGATCCGTCTAGTCCAGTCCCGGTGTAGGATACTCCTGTGAGACCCGCGCAGTCCAGTTCCGGTTTGGAACATTCCAGTGTTCCAGTCTTGTCCAGTTCCAGTTTGACCCGATCCAGTTCCTGTCCAGTCCAGTTCCGGTTTGGAACATCCAGTGTTCGGTTACCAAGTCCAGTTCCGGTTTGGAACAACCCAGTGTTCCAGTTAGTCCAGTTCCGGTGTGTTCCGATCCAGTTCCCGTCCTGTCCAGTTCCGGTCTGGAACGTCCCGTGTTCCAGTACAAGTCCAGTTCCGGTTTGGAGCATCCTGTGTTCCAGTACAAGTCCAGTTCCGGTTTGGAACATCCAGTGTTCCAGTCAAGTCCAGGTCCGGCTTGGAGCAAAGTGAAGTCCCGGAGATTCTCCGGACTTTATTATTTTTCTGTTTATATTCTGTGTACAGCTTGGGACTGCCCCAAGCTATAATAAACTACCTTTTCTGTCGTTCTGCCTCCTTGTCGTTGCACTTGGGTCCAGCCCGTATTCAGGTTCATGACAGTTGTCCCAACTGCAGTCAGCCATTGTTTTCACTTATCCTCATCTTACAGTAGCCAGCAAGAATAAATTCCTTCCTTTCTTCGCCGACATTTAACCCTTGCAATTTGCAACACTATAGTGAAGCAGCCTTTTCTTTTCAGTAGAACTTAAGCCTAAAGGAAATTAAACTGAACACATTACATTACATTACATTCATTTAGCAGACGCTTTTATCCAAAGCGACGTACAATAAGTGCATACAGAGACATCATCAAGATCACTACAGAACAGACAAGACAAAGCACATCCTTCCCATAATGTAGCAGCTATCCCTAGTAATGAACGTTGACTGTAGTTCACAGTAAGCTGTGGGTAAATCAGCAATACTACACTTCTATTCTAAATACTATTATAAACTATAATAAACAGACAGGAAAACACAGGGAACTAGTAAACACAGGGAACTGATATTCCTAGGTTAGAATATCAGTAAAGGTGGAGTCTGAAGAGGTGTGTCTTCAGGCCTCGATGGAATGCAGGCAGGGTTGGAGTAGAACGTAGGGGAATGGGAAGTTCATTCCACCACTGAGGAGCTAAGGTGGAAAAACTCAGCAGTCGGGACAAGCGAGAGCCTTTGACACGGAGGGGGGGAAGTGCGAGTCGCCCTGCTGTAGAAGAGCGAAGTGGTCGAGCAGGAACATAGTTCTGGATTAAGGTACGGTCGAATCCTCCTGATGTTGTACAGGAGGAACCTGCAGGACCGAGCCGTCGCCCTGATGTGCTCTTTGAAGTCCAGCCGGTTGTCCAGGACCACCCCCAGGTTCCATGCAGAGCGGGAGGCAGCCACCACGGTCCCGTCAATGGTCATGAAGAGGTCATGTAGTGGGGAGGCCTTGTACGGCATGAAGAGGAGCTCTGTCTTGTCAAGGTTGAGCTTCAGGTGATGGGTAGCCATCCAACTAGGGAACACCATACACCTAGATTATCTTTCTATAGTGGATAGTTTGCTAGCAGGTGATGTTAGCCTAACTCGAACAATGGCTTCTAGGCTAAGTAGTAACACCCAGCCCCTCTGTTTATATTCAATAGGCGTCAGGCGTTGTCTGATGCCTGCTCATAGACTGTAAGTGCCCGCCCCGTTGTAGTCCGTAGTAAAGCAGAAAACTGGAGCATGTGCAGTCATTTGGGGCTATACCTCTGCTCTCACTACATGTAAAGAGTTGGCTGAGAGCTCCATTTAATCAGGAGGTCAGCTGCTCTTCTACAAATAAAAGAAAAACCCATGGTGGAATTTCCCTTTAATTAGAATCCAAGGGTATGTCTCAAACCGCATACTTCGACGAATGAAATAAATTAAAATTGTTTGTCAATTAATACCATTGGTATTAAAGATTCTGAAGTAAATGCCCAGGGGGCTATGGCAGTTGCTTTTGTGAAAGGCTTATTGCCAAAGATTAATCAACATGTTAAGCTTATTTGTATTGCATGGCAATCTGAAAGTGCCGAGAAACTGATACAATATGCTGAACATTGTATGAATTTGCAAGAGCAAAAGAAAAAGAATGCTGAAGTAAATTCATGTCTTTGCAAAAATGCATTTTGAGGGACAACAGAGGGGCCGTGGTGGCCAACAGAGGGGGGGTTTCAGGTAGAGAGGGCTAATCGGACAATTAAACTAACAAAGCATCTCTCCTCTGTTTCCAGCAGGAACTGGGTGGCGGCTCTGCCAGCAGCCCTACTGACAATGAGAGCTGAACCACAGGCCCCACTAATTTCTCCCCTTTTGAACTTATGACAGCAGCTCCAATGAAAATTCCAGGGGCGATCTGCAGTGGAGAATTACATGTTGTTGGAGACACGCTGACAAATTAACTAACTGAAACTGTCAGGTCTCTCTGTAGATATCAGGCCCAAGAAGATGGGAAAGCAGACGACCTCGAGCAACTAAAAACAGATAACACCGCACATGTCCAGCCAGGACAGCTGGTGTATGTGAAGAATCAAACCAAAGGACCTTTTGACACACGTTGGATGAGGCCATTTCAAATTTTACTCTTAACCAACAACGCAGTGAAAGTGAAGGGACAAAAACGGTGGTATCACCACACACATATCAAACTGGGCTGACGACGACTCTGACTGTGACGGTGGAAATAATATTAATCACCAGACAAAATAGTACTCCGTGCAAATAGCTTATCGTTTGCTGAGTAAAAATGTCCACAAAAACAAAGCAACCAGCAAGAATCCACCCGGTTCGGTTACTGACATGGGGGATTGTCATGTTATCCTTTGCAGGAGATCTGGGCTAGCTAGCCCTGACTGTAGACCCCCTTCATTGCATTAACGGAACCTAAGATAGATGTGGATTGCCAGATAAAAATCACAGGGACAAACGTAGTTATCACTTAAATCGTTATCATCAAATAACTAAGAAATACGCAGAAGAACTAAACATCTCTAATTGCTGGGTCTGTGTTCATCACCCGTGTAGTGCGGAACAGGGAATGGAGATGATAGCTGTTTCTTTAGACTGGTGCTCATATGTTCTCTATGAAATAACCAATGAATTCAACCAAGATTCTAATCCTGATATAAAGCAAATTTTGTATGAAATGTTAGAAAAACCATATAAGTGTGAAAATAACCCCTACAACTATCCTGTAATACCAAAGAACAGCACCAACATGTCCCCTGATATGCTATTGGTGTTACTATGGAAATGGGAACAAATTTATCGGGAAAAGTGTGTGTAATCATACTATACAATGTGATTCTTCAAGCAATATGTTTGCTGTTATTACTAAACCGGATGGCAATAATTATACTATAGAACACGAGTGTTAAATTGTTTGGCGGCCTTATATACATACAATAGAATGTTTGTATGTGGGGAAAAAAGCATATGCATGGTTGCCAACCGGGTGGGGAGGGGTTTGCTATGTTGCATATGTAATTCCAGCCATAAGGCATCGTGCCACCCTGTATCCAGATCAGAACAGGTTTTAAAAGGGATATTACTGATGGGAATATTGCTGCTTCTGTTATGTTCCCAATGTATGGAGTGGGGATGAACAATCACAGAAGTTAAACAGATGGCTGTGATAATCAAATCTGTAGCCAATAACACAGCCAAAGCAATACAAAGTGTTTACCACTGAATTGGTGGCGGCCAGAACTGTTATTTTGCAGAATTGAGCAGCTCTGGATTATATTCTGGCATCTCAAGGTGGCACATGCGCTGTGGTTGGGAAAGAATGTTGTACTTATATTCCTGATAATGAAGATAACATCACTGATTTTGTTGCACATATTCATAAGGCAGTAACTGAGATTCACCAAACAGTTCAATGCATTCAATACAATAGCTATTCACATCATAGTTATCAACATTTGTTCACTTTATCCTATTATTTATTGGTTTAAATGAATATTTTACCTGGTCGCACCACCTGACGATTATCAGTTGTGCCACTGACAACATAAGTAATGACAGGAAATATGCTGAATAATTGCATTTTTATTTCAAATACAAAAAAGTGTTTTAGTCAACAGTCTCTATTGAAGTAAAAGTTGTAAATTTATCAAAAACAGATACATCACATGAGATCACATTCGGTACATAGCAACTGGAATAGGCTACAGTGCAATAGATTGATTAGATACACTGTAATGAAAATTTCATACAATTAATGGTATATTCCACTTAAAATTTAACCTTATAAACTTTGCCCCTAGTGGTTGAGACGTAAGCGTCTCAATTACAGTATTCATGTTTGTCTGAAGTTATAAACTACAGCTTTAAGAAAACCCCGTAAATTTTGACGCAGTATTTTTTAATAGAGTAGCCGCTTTCGAAAACCTCAGGTTCTCCAGTTACACTGCAGTGCCATAAAATGTTATCAATAGCCCAAAGCACTTACGACCCTCCTCTCGCCACAGCCACAGACTGTAAAATGCATAAAATGCACCGTTTATACACGCTAAGAAAATCATGTTCACGTATAGAAACAATACCATTTTTTTAAAACGTTGATGAGCAATTCGCAATTTTCCCTTGCTTACTGTACTATATACAGTACCTGATGCACTTTCGGTTTAGAAGACACCTAATTTCTTTCTCCAAATTCTCTCGTATAAATATGTTTAGGAAACCAAGTACTTTACCAGTATATTCTGCTACAGGTGTTTTCTGATTAACCATAAAGGTTGTTACATTTTGCCAAAGTCCTGTACAGTTAACATTTCCACAGCGACCACTTGTCGCACTTAGGGCTGAAATATGTTGCCTGTTCTTGTGTAAATACACACGCGCTTTTGTATGTTTTAAAAAAAAACGTAAATACATTCGGCGATGTATATTATGGTTATTATATATATACTGTATGTGACTATTCTGAAATAAATGTATTATGTTGCAAATTTCTGAATGATACAGCTTCTTCTTCAATTTGAACTGTAAACCATGGATGTGCAAGGAATATTTTTTGAGATATTGACATTTACATAAACTAGTAGAAACCAGGTGGAAATTGCCTCTGGAGGGCCAAAGTAAATACGGTTAAATCTTTTCATAGGAATTACTGGACGGGTAAAGCTTGTGCATTTTTATTCATTCATGGTTTTTAATAGAACTTGTATTCATCAGTTCCATTCAGCTTTCAGTTCATATAGCCTATTTCAGTTCAACATGCTCATACTAATCTGGAGGAAATGATGACACGACTTCTGAGGCCTGTGCACTCTAGCAGAATGATATGCTTTCATTGTACCACATATTAAAACCCTAACAATCACCTGGTAAGACCCTAGCAACCACCTAGTAACACCTTAGCAACCACCTAGTAATACCATGGCAACCACCTACTACACCCTAGCAACCGGCTAGTAACCACCTCGTATCACCCTAGCAACTACCCAGTAAGACCCTAGCAACCACCTAGTAAGACCCTAGCAACCACCAAGCAATCCCCTAGTAACACCCGAATAACCAACAGGGACCCTTAGCAACCAACAAGTAAGACCATAGCAACCACCTAAAAAGACCTTAGCAACCACCTCTTTGTCCCATTTCGAAAGATTTCATACAATTAATGGTATTCCACTTTAAAGAAAACTTTTAAAGTCAATAGGAATTATTGGATGGGTAAAGCTTGTGTGTTTTCTACTCCTTTGTGGTTTTTAATAGAACTTGTATTCATCCAGTTCCATTCAGCTTTCAGTTCATATAGCCTATTTCAGTTCAACATACTCATACTAATACATGCCATTGCTAACAATGTCTATTGTTTGTTGTGTAATGCCTAATTTCTATTACCAAAATACTTGAAGTTTGTGTTCAAACTTATATTGTCTACTGTCTTTCTGTAGGGAAGGCCTATTATAAACCTTATCATGTCGAACCACACAGGACAATGCATAAAATCTACATCACATTATACAGTGAAAAGTTCAATAACATGCAAACTCAGAAACTCTAAATCTAGAATTATAAATCATGAAAAATGTTTGAAAGTGTATAACATCTTTAACTTAAAAGTAATAAACATTTTAGAAATGTAATAGATAACCTTAGAGCTTTAAATAACATATTTATATCATATAGTGACATTGCAGTTGCGCCACCTGACTTTTGCAACTCATTTCAAATTAAACGGGCTTCTACTTGGACACTTGTATTAGCTTTTGCCATTGCTATCAAATTCATACATATAATTTTTAAATAGAATAAAGAGTTTATGATAAAATAACATTTTCCTAGTTTTACATTGGTTGTACCAAATGAGATGGAAAGTGTACCAGCCTACCTACAAGTTGAAAGTAGCTATTTTTATCAATATTTGAGAGAGATCTACAAACCTTTTCACTCAGCCATAAAGGTCACTTGGGGTCCACTTGATGATGCAATATCATGTTTACTGTTATTACCTCTTCACTGTTACACTCTCCGTTCCCTCTCAGTCCCCATCCCTGTTTGTGCTCCGTGTTTTCCCCTTTCTCTCATGTCTCTTGTCTTGTTTTTACGTTTCCCTGTCCGTCTTCCTTGTTATGTAGGCTGGGCGTGGTTTCCCTCCTTGTTTCACCTAATTCACATTCTGTCTCTGAGTCGTGCATTTCAGTCCAGTCCCTACTTGGATCCTTAACAGAACGAACTGGCCAAATTATGGACTCAGCCGACTCAGAGCAGTTACACCACGCCCTTGCCCATCAGGGCGCACTGATCGATCAACACGGCCTCCGCCTGGAAGACGTCCAGGAGACTCTGAAGACCGTTTAGGACCAAGTGAGTCAGATGGGTACCATGATCTGCCCCTCCCGAGGGCCCACGCCAGTCAAGCACTGCCACCGCCTCTGTGGTACCCAATGCCTACTCCAGCTCCACCAAGGCAACTGCAGTGTGGCTGAGATGGCAGTCCAATTCCGCACTCTGGCGGCTGAATCAGGGTGGAATGACGCCGTTCTCCAAGGGGTTTTCCTCAAGGCCCTCAGTGAGGACCTGAAAGATGAGCTAGCGACCCGTGAGGAGTCCAGTTCTCTGAACAGCCTAATCACACTCGACATCTCCCTTGACAACCGGCTTCAGGCCCGAGCCCAGGAGAAGAGGGGCCGACAGGGTGCATCTCCTTACCCACTATGTTCACAAGTCTCGTCACCTCCAAGTTACCTCGCTACTTCAGTGCTGGACCCACCGGAGGAGGAACCTATGCAGTTGGGCAGTACTAGTGTTGATGCCAGCGAACGTCGCCGAAGAGTGACCTCCGATTCCTGTTACTATTGTGGTCGGCTGGACCATCACGTGGCCTCTTGTCCTATTTGCCCAAAAGGGATAGCTTGCCGGTAAGACTGGACGTACTGGCAAGCCCTATCTCCACTTCTCACTCTGCTCAGTCTCGCTTCCAATTGAAAGCTACCCTGTTGTGGGGCACCCAATCTACCTCGTTGTCTGCCCTGGTCGACTCGGGAGCCGACGCCAACTTTGCAAGTCTGGTCAACAGATCTGGAATCCCTATCGAACCACTGTCTGATCCACTCAACGCCTTCGCCCTGGATGGTAATATCCTGGCCCGGGTTACACACTCCACCATTCTGCTCCAACTCATATTGACGGGAAACCACCGTGAGACCATACAGTTCTTCATCATCCACTCTACCCAGTCTCCGTTAGTCCTCAGCTAACCCTGGCTTCCCCTGCACAATCCACACATCAACTGGCAAACATCCCAAATTCAAAGCTGGAGCTCTCAATGTCACTCTGTTTGCCTTAGCTCTGCTCTGCCTCCGCCAGGGCACCTATTACTGCTCCTAAGCCAGATCTGTCCTGTGTACCTCAGCAATATCATGATCTGTCTCAAGTATTCTGTGAATCCCTTGCTGTGTCCTTACCTCCCCATAGACCCTACGATTGCTGTATTGACCTACTGTCTGGTGCTCCACTCCCGTCAAGCCGCCTCTACAGCCTGTCCGGTCCTGAGAAGGCTTCCATGGAAGCATACATTCATGATTCCCTGGCATCAGGTATTATTCGACCCTCTTCATCAACAGTGGGAGCGGGGTTTTCCTTTGTGGCAAAGAAAGACGGCTCGCTCCACCCGTGTATTGATTACTGTGGTCTCAATGCCATTACTTTGTGCAATAAATACCCTTTTCCATGAATTAACTCTGCTTTTGAGCCCCTGCATGGCGCAACCATCTTCACGAAGCTGGACCTTCGCAAAAAACCTACAACCTCGTTCGTATCCAGGAGGGAGATGAATGGAAGACGGTGTTCAACACCCCCCTCAGACACTTCGAGTACCTGGTGGTCCCGTTTGGCCTTACTAACGCCCCAGCGGTCTTTCAGTCCCTTGTTAATGACGTTCTATGTGACCTCCTCATCGGTCTGTATTTGTATATATTGATGACATATTAAAATTCTCAAAAAACCCCCAAGATCATGTCAAGCATGTCTGACAGGTTCTTCAGAGATTGCTGGAGAACAAGCTGTTCATCAAGGCAGAGAAGTGCAGCTTCCATGTATCCTCAGTCCCGTTCCTGGGGTTTATTATTGAGGAGGGGAAGATCTGGGCTGACCCCACCAAGATCCAAGCTGTCTCGGAGTGGCCTTGTCCCACCTCCCGCAAGCACTTGTTACAATTCCTGGGTTTTTCCAATTTTTATAGGCGGTTTATCCATGGGTATAGCCAGATCGCGGCCCCCCCTCACCAACCTCACTTCCACCTCCGTTCCCTTCACTTGGTCCCCTGAAGCTAACCATGCCTTTGCTACTCTCAAAGCCAGGTTCTCCACGGCCCCCATCCTCTGTCACCCGGACCCCAACTGCCAGTTCGTCGTTGAGGTGGATGCCTCCGACACCAGCGTTGGGGCCATACTCTCCCAACGCTCCTCCGTGGACCAAAAGACCCACCCATGCGCCTTCTTCTCCCGCCGACTCACCCCTGCCCAACGCTACACCACGACAACTACAATGTCAGAGACTGTGAGTTGCTCACAATTAAACTTGCCTTGGAGGAGTGGCAGCACTGGCTGGAGGGGGTGGAGGAACCATTTATTGTCTTGACTGACCACCGTAATTTGGAATACATTCAATCCGCCAAGCGCCTTAACTCCCGCCAGGTCAACTCAACACACAAGGAATTTCCAATAGTTCCAATAATGTATTGCTTCGACAAAACCTCCTGAAGCATAGGGAGAGAGACAGACAAGACAAAACCAGTTATGGATTAGCAGGGGATCAGCGGGAGCGGGAGAGGCCAGGGACTGGACAGTGGCAGGAATCCGGGCTGGTTGAGCAGAGGAGGAGCGGGGAGTGGGAGACAGAGTGAAGTGGGCACGAACAGCTGCAGGTTAGCAGAGCTGGCTGGATGCACACACAGCAGCAGGCTTGCAGAACTGGAGCACAGGCAGGATGCACACACAGCTGCAGGTTGGCGGAACTGGAGCACAGGCAGGATGCACACACAGCTGTAGGTGGGCAGAACTGGAGCACAGGCAGGATGCACACACAGCTGTAGGTGGGCAGAACTGGAGCACAGGCAGGATGCACAAACAGCTGCAGGCTGGTAGACTTGGAAGCAGACAAGAGTTAGTAACACCGAGGCAGGACAGAATGAACAGCGTGTTAACGCCGTTCCTGGCGAGAGCTAATTAAAGCTGGGCAAGACTGGAAAATAGCGAGTTAACGCAGATTCAAACGAGAGCTTTTAAGCAGGCAAGACAGGACTAGATACAAAGTATCCAATGAGACAAGACCAGGGTATTACTACAATGAGACTTAACAAACTGGCACAGGACAAAGAACACCGGGTGACTAAATACAAAAGTTAATAAGTATCAATTAACTGCCGCGTGCGAATGTATGCGTGAGTGATTAACGGAGCAGAGAGTGTGCAGAATGCATGCGGAGAGAAGGAAAGGGATAGGCGGACAAAGAGCAGTGGAACAGAGTCACACGAAAGGGAAAACCACGCCCAGCCTGCAGCACGAGGGGAAACAATCAGGAATACAAACAAACACGATACGAGAGGAAACAGGTAAAACACGGGACACAAAAGGACGGGAATGAGAGCATCACACACTCCAGACACAAAAATATGCATGTCATGTCATTGACCCGTGTGCAAGTACTGGACTCTTTCTGCAGAGAAATAAATAATTTTCTTCTTGGATCTACCTGGTCGTGCTTGGTAATTATGGAGAGAAATTCCTCTGCTCAACAGAACTATTTCGGAATTCTTAAAAAAATAATAAAAATGGTTGGATTTTGGATTGCATGGATATGCACAATTTAACAATTAACCCCTGGACCTTTGTAACTGGAACCTTTTTTTATTAAATTTTTTTAAATGTATTTTTCTACCTAATTATTTTATTTATTTATTTAATATGTATTTTTTTTAATCTCCTTCTTTCTTTTCCTCCTCTTTTCATGGATATATTTTTTACCTAATAGGTGACCCTGTATAAAAAGGGGCCCCAGTGCAGCTCCCGCTGCCGGTTGCCCAGCTTTCTCATGTCAGGTGGTCGTGCTGATCCCTCTGAGCTCAGTTCCGACTAGAGGAGACAGAGACTTCTCCGGGGCCAGACAGCATTGCTTCTCCCTCTGAGAGGTTGGTGGAAAGTCTGGTTTGGGACTAGTTTGCGGACGGTAACACTACTTGGGAGGAGGAGTTTTTGGATTTGGAGATCGGGTGGGAATTAACACCTGATTTTTTCCCTGACGGGGACAACGTTAGAGTAGGAGGGGCACTTGAATTCCCCTTACCGGTTAATGTTCCTTCCGATTACGTGGACCTCGCGGAGCTCTTTAGCAAACAATTCGCTACTACATTGCCTCTCCACAGACCTTAGAACTGCGCCATCAATCTTTACCCGGGCACGGTTCCTCCCAGGGGTTCCCTGTATTCATTGTTAGCTCCCGGGAGTGCAGCCATGAGGCAATACATTAAGGAGTCTCTTGCCAACGGCTTTATCAGACCTTCCACTTCTCCTGCAGGGGCTGGCTTCTTCTTTGTGAAAAAAGAATGGGGGCCTCAGGCTGTGTATTGACTATCGCGGCCTCAACGACATCACTGTGAGAAATCGGTATCCACTTCCCCTCATGAACTCTGCGTTTGAGCGCCTTCAGGGGGCGTCCATTTTTTCTAAGCTCGACCTCCACAACGCGTACAATCTTGTGCGTGTGCGTGAAGGCGACGAGTGGAAAACGGCTTTCAATACACATCACGGGCACTACAAATACCAGGTCATACCTTTCGGCCTCACTAGCGCCCCTTCTGTCTTTCGTCTATCTTGACGACATTTACATTTTTTCTCCCGATCTTTCTACCCACGTCGGCCATGTTAGGCAGGTCCTGGTGGCCCTTCTTAAAGCACAGCTGTTTGTCAAGGCAGAGAAGTGCATCTTCCACACTAACACAGTTTCCTTTCTGGGATTCATTGTGGCGGACGGGAAAGTCCAAATGGATCCCGAGAAGGTTTTGGCGGTCAAGAACTGGCCCACTCTGTCTTCTGTCAAGCAAGTACAGCGTTTTTTAGGTTTTGCCAAATTTTATTGGAAGTTCATCCGCAATTTCAGTGCGGTGGCTGCTCCCATCATTGCTCCTTCCAGAAGCTCCTCCATTCCAATTTCTAAAATCAACATTTTGACAGTCTCTTATTTAATTTTTTTTGCTTTGGTAACTTATCTGATATAGCATAGGTTAACTAGTTGACTTTCTGCGACGACATGTCTAAACACGACACATCTAAGAAGTCCAAAGACGCCAGGTCGCTTTGATCAGCTGCAGCTAAACCTAATGCTAAAGACGCCAGCGGTGGCAGTGAAAGTGACATGGAGGATTTGCCATCGGCTTGGGAGAAAATCTCAGACAAAATCCTCAAACACATCAATGTCAAGTTTGACAAGTTGGAAGAAACCCTTCAGGCTGTACAAAGTTCTCAAAAGGAATTGCTGGAGAAGGTGGAATCTATCGAAGAACAAGTGTTGGAGCAGGACAATCGAATAAGCTGCTTGGAAAAAGCATTCACCAGCCTAAAGAAGGAAAACAACACGCTTAAACTCAAGGTGGATGACCTCAAAGGGCGGTCGCGCCGCAACAACGTCAAGATTGTCGGCATACCTGAGCGAGAAGAGGGGAATAAACCAGCTGAATTTATCGCGGCCCTGATTCCGAAACTTCTTGGAGAAGATAACTTCCAATCTTCAGTGATTATCGACCGGGGCGCACCAGACCCTACCACCGCCTCCCCCGGAGGGAGCCAAGCCCCGCGCCATCATCGCCTGGGTCCATTTTTATCGGGAGACGGAGCTCATACTGTGACTTCGGAGAGCACGAGAGCTGGAGTATAAAGGCAACAAGGTGCTTATTTTCCCAGACTACACACCAGAGGTGATGCGGCAGCGACGCAAATTCAACGAGGTCTTGAGTGCCCTGCGGGAGCTCAAAGTGGAGCATAGTCTCCTTTTTCCAGCGAGGCTTTGGATTAAGAACAAGGGCGAGTTCAAGGCTTTCACTGAACCGGGTGAGGCAATGACATTTGTGAACACTGACTTAAAGAATGCATCCGAAGAACACTGAGGCCACTCTGCATATACAGAGGGATAATCATATTATTTTGAGTTGATATTGTATTATTCAGATAATTCAGTTGGTCTTTATAAGAGACTGTACATTTGTTTTACTTATTCCTACCAGATGGGATTGGCAGCGGAGTTGAGGTATCCTCCTGTAGCTTTTAAAAAAAATTTTTTAGTTACTGCTCTGGGAGTTAGTCATTTAGCGGTCCTAAGCTTAGAGGGTCATTTGTGCTTCGTTTTGGGAAGCACTCAGTGGGCGGGTAGGGAATATGTTCACGGGAAGTGGTATTTCACGCCACCTGTATGGGTTTATATGTATGTTATGTATTTTATATGTCTGTGTTATTTTGGGTGGATGCCAGATTGCCTTTATCTCAGGGACAGTGTCAGTACCTGATAACATCGCGCATAGCAGCACTAATAGTAACCTAACATGGGTCTCGTGGAACGTGAAGGGTCTCGGTCATGTAATAAAAAGGAGTCTCGTTTTCTCGCATCTTAAATCACTGAAGTCAGACATAATTTTTCTCCAGGAAACGCATATTGGTGTAAATGAACAGCGTAGGCTCAGAGCAAATTGGATTTCCTGAGACAGGTGCGTGAGGGTAGGACCCGAAATGCACGACTCAGAAACAGTGATAGCTGATAAAGTCCCGTCAGGGCTTTATTAAGGGAATGTCCAATGAGCGTAGTCCAAAAACAAGCAAAGTTCATACACAAATAATCCAGCCAAAACCAAAGTACAGTACCGAGGGAGAAGGCAGTCTCAGAATCGGCATAGGGGGTGAGAGGAAACAGGCTTTAGACAGGAAGCATGGGATGTGGGGTGAATCTTGAGTGAAGCAGGGAGTGACAACTTAACAGAAGAGGGGTTGATAATACAGAGAATCTTAAAGGGACCAATGAAACAGGGTTGCAGTTTGTGGGAAGTAGATTGAAGGGGAATGTCCTTAGTGGAAAGCCATACGGAATCTCCTGGCTTGTAAACTGGGGCTGGTGTGCGGTGGCGATCTGCAAAGCGTTGATTACGGTCTGCCGTGCATAAAAGCGCGGCCCTGGCATCCTTCCAAATCTTGACGGATCGTCTCATGTGGGTGGCGAGGGAGGGAACAGCGATCTCAGCTTCCTGGTCAGGAAACAATGTAGGTTGGTAGCCAAGGGAGATCTCAAATGAGGACTTTCCGGTGGCGGAGCAGGGTAGGACATTGTGCGCGTATTCCACCCAGGTGAGCATCTTGCTCCGGATTCTTGGCCGAAACGCAACATAGTGCGGCTCCCAAATCTTGGTTGGCCCTCTCGGTTTGCCCATTGGACTGGGGGTGGTAGCCAGATGAGAGGCTAGCAGTGGCACCGAGGGCCAGGCAGAAGGGTTTCCAAACCTGAGAGACGAATTGAGGGCCTTGGTCGGATACGATGTCCGCGGGGATGCCATGGATGCGGAACACCTCTTTGACTAGCACATCAGCGGTCTCTTGGGCGGTGGGTAGTCCGGGCAGGGGGATGAAGTGGGCCGCCTTGCTGAACCTGTCCACTATGGTGAGGATGGTGGTGTTACCTTCGGAAGGGGGAAGTCCGGTAACGAAATCCACCCCGATGTGGCTCCAGGGTCGGCTGGGCACAGGCAGAGGTTGGAGCAGTCCAGCTGGAGCCTGGTGGGAGGCCTTGCTTCTGGCGCAGGTGGTGCAAGCCCTGATGAAGCGCCTGGTGTCAGGGATTATGGAGCTCCACCAGAACTTACGCTTAAGCACCGCCAAGGTACGGGTAAAGCCGGGATGGCAGGACAGGAGAGACGAATGAGCCCATTGAAGCACCTGTGTCCGAGCAGCTGAGGGGACGTAAAGGCGTGTGCCGGGGTTGGACCTGGGATCAGGCTCCTCACGTAGAGCCCTCTGGATCACCGCCTCAATCTTCCAGGTTACAGAAGCGACAGTGCAGGAAACAGGGAGGATGTTCTCAGGTGTCTCTTGCTCGGAGCAGGTGTTGACTTGTCGGGACAGGCCATCTGGCTTGACGTTCTTGGAACCCGGGCGGTAGGTGAGTGCGAAGTTGAACCTTCCAAAGAATAGCGCCCATCTGGCTTGGCGTGAGTTCAGTCTTTTAGCTGTCTGGAGGTACGCCAAGTTCTTGTGGTCTGTCCAGATGACAAAAGGTTTCTCGGACCCCTCCAGCCAATGCCTCCACTCCTCCAGTGCCAGTTTGACAGCGAGGAGTTCTCGGTTCCCCACGTCATAATTCCTCTCCGCCGGTGAAAGCTTCTTGGAGAAGAAGGTGCAGGGTGCAGCCGATTGTCAGAGGAAGAAACTTGCGAAAGCACGGCTCCCACCCCAGTGTCGGACGCAAACTGGCGGGTGGGGTCGGGGTGCACCAGGATAGGAGCGGAGGAAAACAGTTTCTTGATCTTGATAAATGCTCCCTCCGCTTCGGGACCCCAACGGAATGGCATGGCAGTGGATGTGAGTTTGGTGAGGGGGGAGGCAACTTAGCTGTAAGACCTGATGAACCTTCTGTATAAATTGGCGAATCCCAAGAAGCGTTGGAGGTGTTTCCGAGAGGAAGGCGTCAGTGACCGCCTGAACCTTCTTGGGATCCGCCCAGATCTGTCCCTTCTCCACAATGAAGCCCAGGAACTCGACAGTGTCAGCGTGGAAGACACATTTCTCCACCTTGACAAACAGATTGTTCTCCAACAGTCTCTGGAGAACTTGCCTGACGTGGATCTCATGTTCCTTGGCATTGGTGGAGTAGATTAGGATGTCGTCGAGGTAGACAAATACATGTCAGCCCAGTAAGTCCTCAAGGACGTCGTTGACGAGCGCCTGGAATACGGCGGGTGCATTAGTGAGGCCGAACGGCATGACCAGGTACTCAAAGTGTCCGAGGGAGGTATTGAAGGTGGTCTTCCACTCGTCACCCTCTCGAATACGAACCAGGTGGTAGGCGTTGCGTAGATCTAACTTGGTAAAGATGGTGGCATTGTGTAGAGGGTGAAAGGCGGAGTCCATCAATGGCAGAGGGTACTTGTTCTTAACCGTGATGTTGTTGAGTTCTCTGAAGTCGATGCAGGGACGCAATGAGCCATCTTTCTTCTGAACAAAGAAGAATCCGGCACCCATGGGTGAAGAGGATGGGTGAATCAGTCCACTGGCTAGGCAGTCCCGGATATATTTCTCCATGGCCTCCCTTTCAGGTCTGGAGACATTGTAGAGGCGGCTTGAGGGGAGTGTGGAACCAGGTAGCAGCTCGATGGCGCAGTCGTAGGGTCGATGAGGAGGGAGCGTCTGTGCCAGCGTCTTGGAGAAGACCGTGCCCAGGTCGTGGTAAGGGGTGGGCACCTTCTCAAGAGAGGGATTGGGAACTTGCGGTGGAGTGGGTGCGCCTTCTGCTGGTGCAGGGGCAGATCGCAGGCAGGACTGGTGACACTCACGACTCCAGGCTTGAATCTGGCTTGAACTCCAGTCGATGGTAGGGTTGTGTCTCTGGGGCCAGGGTAATCCCAGAATGAGCGGATCGTTAGGGGACCGGATGACGCGGAACTGGATCATCTCATGGTGGTTTCCGGAACTGATTAGCTGGATGGGTTTGGTGATGTGGGTCATGCGGCAAAACGTCTTGCCATCCAATGACCGAGCATTCTCGGGGTGGGGCAGTGGGAGGGGGGGAATGTCCAGTTCCTTGACCATCACATCATCAATGAGGTTTGCGTCCGCTCCGGAGTCCACCAACGCGTTCACCTGGACCATTTTATTGGGAAGCATCAACATGGCGGTAAGGGTGGGACGATGGTCAGTCCTAGCAGACCCCTCCTGGTTGTCAAGCACTCTCACCTCAACGGATGGGCCTGACTTCTTGGAACGGAGTGTACACTGCTCTTGGGTATGTCTCAGCCTCCCACAATAGAAGCAGGAACCGGTAGCTCTCCGATGTCTCCGTTCCTCGGGCGAGATCTTCATACCCGCACGGGAAAGATCCATGGGTTCGACTCCCTCAGCTTGCATCTCCTCGGGCCGTGAACTAGATCCTCGCCTGGGGTACGGCTGGCCGGGTAGAACCTGTCTTTCAGTCCGGCGTTGTCTGGCCCGGTTGTCCAAACGAATGGCGGCACGGACGAGTGAGTCGAACTGGGTGATAGGTTCGAGGTACTTCCATTCACGTTTTATGACCCATTACATACAGTACTTCCATTATCTTTATGTTAATGAAGACGCCCCCTGGAAGCATTTGAATGCAGAGTTCATGAGTGACAGCGGGTAACGGTTCTTCACCGTGATGTCATTTAATGCTTTATAATCAATGCAGGGCCTCAAACCCCTGTCTTTTTTCTTCACAAAAAAGAAACCAGCACCAGCCGGCGAGGTAGAGGGTCTGATGAAGCCATTGGACAGAGCTTCCTTGATTTATTCCCTCATAGCGGCACTTTCAGGGACAAATAAGGAATATAGAGAACCCCGAGGAGGTACTGTGCCCAGATGTAAATGAATGGCACAGTTATAGGGTCCATGAGGTGGCAAGGTAATAGCTCACTCTTTGCTAAAAGCCTCAGCGAGATCCCCATACTTGGCAGGCACGTTAGCTGGCAGAGGGAAATCAAGCACCCCCATAACTCCAATATTATCTACACTAGAGGGCGAATGAGGCATGGACTCCCACATAATCTCGGAATCAGAGAGACTGTCCAGGGAGACATTATCCCAAGGAGTATTCCCATCAGCCAGTGAATCCCAGGCCAAACTCTCCTCTCCATCCTCTGAGAGAGGAGGAGACCTAACCTGATCCGTAGGGAAATCCCCTTCCTCATCATCACTGACAGAACTAAGCTCCGGATGATACCAACGCCCACCAGAAGCAGACGATGACGTCAGTCGACAGTGAGATGTGCAATGGGGACCCCATTGGAGGATGGTATCTTTGTTCTTACCCCAATTTACGTGCGGACCATGTTGGACTAGCCAGGAATGCCTTAAGATGAGGGGATTGGCCGGGGAGTCTACCAGGAAGGATACCGGATATGCTCTGAATGACCCCCGTAAAAAGCGCACATGCAGATAAGCCCCATGGTCACATTAACAGGACCGAGCATAGATTTTGACTGACCGTTGATCCCAGAGTAATTGAACCGGCAGTAATGTGCGGAGGACTGTACTATTATGTCTCGCTAGGGTCCCTCGTTCCCCTAGCGAGACCCCCCGTTTCCCATCAGTTTAGGGCACTGGGCCTTGGTGTGTCCCCTGTGCCGACAATAATGACACCAATCTCCGTGAGATCGAGATTTCGGGGTGTCGCGTAGAGATGAGCTATCTAGTTGCATAGGCTCGTCCCGACTCAGGGAAGTCTGGACGGCGGAGGAATTTGAAGGGGAACCTGGAAGATGGGGTGTGTACCGGGTACAGTCTCTTTGTCCTACACTGATAACAAATATGTCAATTGAAATGCACCTACATGCTTCTATCATTAGCTATTGAAATTTGAAAAACGAATATCCACTGAATATCCAATCCCCAATATAAAACCAACTTTATGACTAATTTTCCTGTATTTCATATGATCATGTAAATGCCTACTTTATTTATTCTTGACCTTCATGCGCCATTAGACTGCTACTCACTGCACTCAACGAGATAGCGCCGATTCGCCAAAATGCTGATAAGATAAGTTGCCCTTCGTTACTAGCTAGCTATAGCTAATTACTTGTTTATTACAACATAAGATAGTTAACGGCTTAATCACCACCCCTGTCGTGCCATATATTCTTGTATATATACGGCATGCCATGGTTTATATCTTACATATCTTATAGACAATCTGGTTTTAACAAGAATCTTCTAGAGAATATATGGTTTTACTGAGCAAGCGAGAGCTACTGGCTAGTTGGCTACCATTGATTGAGGAGCCGCCAGTCATGAATATTCATGAACCAGCGAACTCATCAACATTGCGTAGCATCAATGCTAGTGGAAATGTTTTGAAAGTGAGATTATAACACAACCATCGATTCCATGTCGACTTATAATTATGGTGAAGCTATCCTACTCGATATGTAGGCTAAGTACTACAGCTTGTAATATTTTGATTATATATGTAAGTTTTACCACTCTGCCTTTAGTCATGTTTTTGATATTGTTATATTCTCAATGCTCGTAATAGACAACTGTTAGTCTGCTAATAATGCTGAACATATTTGTATTGATAATATCTGTTAGTATAGTGTTATCAAAGCCCATAGAGAGAGAAAGCCTTGCCAACTCCAATGACTGCAATGTAACAAAAAAAAGTGCAATGGCATTCTTTGAGCATCAGGGGGCAGTGCTGAGGCACTGCTAAACAGTAGAATCTGGAAAAATCTGGTGAATGGAGCTAAATGCTATAAAATTATCATCACAGTCGATTTCAAATATTTTCGCGGAACTGGATTATTACTGCCAATGTTACACGGCCTAAAGCATTAGGCCGTGTAACATTGGCAGTAATAATCCAGTCTGTCTGTGGTTATTGTGGTTATTTCTGTAGGAAATGAGAAAAGTGGGGCCTTAGCCTATTTAACAAAACAAATTCTGTTATACCCACAAATCCTGGGCCCAGTTAGGTCAGCAGCCCAAGTTGCCTGGTTGCCAGCTCTGGTTGCTCAACAGGGAACATTTCTCCCTCCCAACTCCTCTAATCACTACTCTGGGAAACGTTGTGTCTCATGACGTGATAGATAGTTTATCAATACACTGTGAAAAATGAACTGTTTGTGCACTGGTATAAAGACTTCACTCACAGGGTGGGAAATTTCTGACCTACCAGCCACAGTGGCTGATAGATGCCAAATTTTACCAGCCACCCCAAAATTTTAAACAGTAGAATCTGGAAAAATCTGGTGAATGGAGCTAAATGCTATAAAATTATCATCACAAAGGCCGTGTAACATTGGCAGTAATAATCCAGTTCCGCGAAAATATTTGAAATCGACTGTGATGATAATTTTATAGCATTTAGCTCCATTCACCAGATTTTTCCAGATTCTACTGTTTAGCAGTGCCTCAGCACTGCCCCCTGATGCTCAAAGAATGCCATTGCACTTTTTTTTGTTACATTGCAGTCGGCAAGGCTTTCTCTCTCTATGGGCTTTGATCAGGGGCGGAGCGTCAGGGGGTGCTGGGTGTGCGGCTGTCCCAGGGCCCGCGGCATCTGGGGGCCCACTGATCTAGAGCACGGGCCCCAGCGCAGGATGCAACGTTTAACGAGAGCGCGATTGAAGTTAATATCAATACATCGATGTCTAGGAACAATCGTACTAAAGAAAATAGTAGCGCTCAATTGTTTATATACCACATATTTCACAGAGAAAATACGGTCATGGTTGGTAGTAAATTAGATAATTATGACTAAAATAAAATAGTTAAATGAACATATAAATTTGGTATTTTGTGTTACATGCAGTTATTTAGTACGCAAACAGTTATAGCATGCAGATTTATGAGTGAATCGTAGCATCCAAATGAATGTCGGGTAAGGTTACGGTGTCGCGTAGCCTACAATTCCTCCCAGTATAATTTTTCCCACTTCCGGGTCTGTTGCTGTACGTCTCGCTAGCTACTAGCAACTAGCACTGAACTGTGTCGATTATACGCTCTATGCTTGCCAGAAATCTACAAGTGGTTTGATCATTTTCAATGTCTTTGTTCAATTGGCCTGTAAATAAACATTATGAGCTAGTTATACACTCGCATTAATGCTATGTAGAGTAGCACGAATGCTATCTACGGACCACGGATAGGTTCAAAAAGATAGCTCGTCTTTTCATAAACGCACACAGCGAAAGTGTTATCTGATTGGACATTGCTGAAATTCCCGCTTGAAATCGAAAGCAGTGTTCTGTACAGCCCTATAGCCTAATATATATAGTGCTATTTGTTTTGTGTCTTAAAATGTCTGGTAGCAACTACAAGCATAAAAGTGGATACCAAAAGAGACAAAAACGTCATAGTTTAGAGCAAAAAGTCTCCAAACTGCCTAAATTAGATTCGTTTTTTTCCATCGCTCCTGCTGCAACAGGAGAGCTAGAAAGTGCTGTAACGGTGCAGGATGAGACAGCTAGCAGCGGTGTGTCTTATAATCCACCATCCCCACTACCGTCAGGGAGCCCTTGTAACAGGTAGGCTAGGTCTAGATTACGCAGGCTACTGTAGCCTGACTATGTAGCAATTTAATAGTAATTAAATAATTTCCTTCCCTCTGTCTTTCTTGGTTGTAATAGAGCCTCGGCTAGCTGCTCGGTAGGAGAAGAGGTAGGTCTGTCTCCCGCGATAGACCAGCTCCCCCCCTTTCAACTATCCTCACCATGCTGCAGTGGAAGTAGCAGGCCTCCTGCTCCTGACCACGGTCTGGGTCAGAGCAGAATTAATGAGGAGGACCCTGCTCTGGAGCGTTTTCCGACCGATCGAGGCAATTTCCCTGAGAATATTGACAATGCCAATGTTAAAAGGTACATTCTTCAAACTGGCCCATGCAAACCTAAAGGTCAATTTCCCATCGATAATGACAACCGCTGTTTTTCGGAAAGCTATTATACATCCACCACTAAAGTTGGGATGAAATTGCCACGTAGTTGGCTGTGCTATTCCCCAAAATTAGACTGCGTTTACTGCGAGCCTTGCTGGCTTTTTGCCAATCGGAATGCCCCGTTCTACAATAACGCATGGGTAAAGGGAATAAAAGACTGGAGGCATCTCTCCTCCAAAATTGAGAAGCATGAGTCTACTCAAATACATCTCGGTGCATGCGTTGTCTATGAACAATGGAAACTCAATGGTACGATAGACGCTGAAATTGAGAAGAATGTGCGAAGCGCGGCACACTTTTGGAGACAGGTGCTGGAGCGTATAATAAATGTAACACTCACCCTAGCTTCATGCAACTTGGCATTCAGGGGGCATAGAGAAGTCCTTGGTCAGGGCAGTGCAGGCAACTTTTTGTCAATAATCGAACTGTTGGCACGCTACGACCCTGTCCTGAAAGAACTCATAAACCGGCCAGAAGGATCTGTAAAATACCTCAGTCACTCCATTCAGGATGAGATTATTTACATATTATCTCAACGCGTGAAATCCGACATCATTGATGAGATTAACGGAGCCCCGTTTTATTCTATTATCATGGACACGACCCAGGACGTGTCCAAGCTAGATCAATTGAGCCAGGTGTACAGATATGTCACCGTTGTTAGGAATGACATGGATATCTACAGATATACATATAAATGAAACTTTTTTGGGATTTGAAGTGACTGTAGATTCATCAGCTTCAGAGCTTGAAAGCAAAATCCTGGGCTCTATAAAAAAAAACAGATTAAATCTTTCCAAGTGCCGTGGACGGGTACGATGGGGCTGCGAATATGAGCGGTGTGTATTCGGGCGTACAAGCAAGAATAGCAGAGAAGGAGCCCCTCGCTCTTTACGTGCATTGCGCCGCTCACAATCTCAATCTAGCACTCAATGACTCCGTTAAAAACGTCCCAGAAGTGAGGAAATTCTATGACACTATAGAGATGCTGTACAACTTTTTCGGGCACAGCATCAAACGATGGGCTTTGCTCAGTGGTTTTATGACCCCAGAGAGCATGAACATTTCTCCAGGTGTGAGTCGTGCACCTACCTCTTCAGTCCAGTTCCGGTTTGGAACAAATCCGTTCCAGAACCCGTTTCCTGAGTGGACCTCCCGGTCCAGTTCCAGTCCAGTCCAGGTGTTGCCTTCACCTACTATCCAGTCCAATTCCGGCTTGGAACCCGTTCCGGACCCTCAAGTCCAGCTCCGGCTTGGAGCAGTCCGTTCCGGGCTTCCTGACATTACCCAGTGTGATAATTGTGTTTTCCTTTTCCTGTACAGTTTTGGGACTACCCCTAAACTTAATTTAAAAATAAACATCCCTTCATTGAATCTGCCTCCCAGTCGTGCATTTAGGTCCAAACCTTCCCAGGATCGTAACAGAATGAACCGAACAGATAAGGGCCTAGCCGACTTCTTGTCCCTGATCCACCCCGCCTTCGGCGATGCAGTAAGGCAGTACGAGCACGAACTTGCCCGCCAGGATGCTCTGGACGAGCACCTGAGCCATTGCCGGGGTGGGAACCAAGGCCCGGGCGATGCAATCATCGCCGGCCTTCAGGGCGAGGCATTCGCCGTCAACACAGGCCAGTCTCCTAGGCGACGCCGTCGTCCCCCCCGACCGGCCTCCAGGGCGACGCAGCCGCCGCCGCCGGCTTCCAGGGCGACGCAGCCGCCGCCGCCGGCTTCCAGGGCGACGCAACCGCCGCCGCCGGCTTCCAGGGCGACGCAGCCGCCGCCGCCGGCTTCCAGGGCGACGCAGCCGCCGCCGCCGGCTTCCAGGGCGACGCAGCCGCCGCCGCCGGCTTCCAGGGCGACGCAGCCGTCGCCGCCTCCTGTTTCCAGAGCGACGCAGCCGTCGCCGCCTCCTGCTTCCAGGGCGACGCAGCCGTCGCCGCCTCCTGTTTCCAGGGCGACGCAGCCGTCGCCGCCTCCTGCTTCCAGGGCGACGCAGCAGTCGCCGCTTCCTGTTTCCTGGGCGATGCAGCAGTCGCCGCCTCCTGTTTCCAGGGCGACGCAGCCGTCGCCGCCTCCTGTTTCCAGGGCGACACAGCAGTTGCCGCTTCCTGTTTCCAGGGCGACGCAGCAGTCGCCGCCTCCTGTTTCCTGGGCGATGCAGCAGTCGCCGCCTCCTGTTTCCAGGGCGACGCAGCCGTCGCCGCCTCCTGCTTCCAGGGCGACGCAGCAGTTGCCGCTTCCTGTGTCCAGGGCGACGCAGCAGTTGCCGCTTCCTGTTTCCTGGGCGACGCAGCAGTCGCCGCCTCCTGTTTCCAGGGCGATGCAGCCGTCGCCGCCTCCTGCCTCCAGGGCGATGCAGTCGTCGCCGCCTCCTGTTTCCTGGGCGATGCAGTCGTCGCCGCCTCCTGTTTCCTGGGCGATGCAGCAGTCGCTGCCTCCTGTTTCCAGGGCGACGCAGCCGTCGCCGCCTCCTGTTTCCAGGGCGACGCAGCAGTTGCCGCTTCCTGTTTCCTGGGCGATGCAGCAGTCGCCGCCTCCTGTTTCCAGGGCGACGCAGCCGTCGCCGCCTCCTGCCTCCAGGGCGATGCAGTCGTCGCCGCCTCCTGTTTCCTGGGCGATGCAGTCGTCGCCGCCTCCTGTTTCCTGGGCGATGCAGCAGTCGCTGCCTCCTGTTTCCAGGGCGACGCAGCCGTCGCCGCCTCCTGTTTCCAGGGCGACGCAGCAGTTGCCGCTTCCTGTTTCCTGGGCGATGCAGCAGTCGCCGCCTCCTGTTTCCAGGGCGACGCAGCCGTCGCCGCCTCCTGCCTCCAGGGCGATGCAGTCGTCGCCGCCTCCTGCTTCCAGGGCGACGCAGCCGTCGCCGCCTCCTGTTTCCAGGGCGACGCAGCAGTTGCCGCCTCCTGTTTCCTGGGCGATGCAGCAGTCGCTGCCTCCTGTTTCCAGGGCGACGCAGCCGTCGCCGCCTCCTGTTTCCAGGGCGACGCAGCAGTTGCCGCTTCCTGTTTCCTGGGCGATGCAGCAGTCGCCGCCTCCTGTTTCCAGGGCGACGCAGCCGTCGCCGCCTCCTGCCTCCAGGGCGATGCAGTCGTCGCCGCCTCCTGCTTCCAGGGCGACGCAGCCGTCGCCGCCTCCTGTTTCCAGGGCGACGCAGCAGTTGCCGCTTCCTGTTTCCTGGGCGATGCAGCAGCCGCCGCCTCCTGTTTCCAGGGCGACGCAGCCGTCGCCGCCTCCTGCCTCCAGGGCGATGCAGTTGTCGCCGCCTCCTGCTTCCAGGGCGATGCAGTCGTCGCCGCCTCCTGTTTCCTGGGCGATGCAGCAGTCGCCGCCTCCTGTTTCCAGGGCGGCGCAGCCGTCGCCGCCTCCTGCTTCCAGGGCGATGCAGTCGTCGCCGCCTCCTGCCTCCAGGGCGATGCAGTCGTCGCCGCCTC
The DNA here is from genome assembly GCA_029718625.1 of Synaphobranchus kaupii. Classification (NCBI taxonomy): domain Eukaryota; kingdom Metazoa; phylum Chordata; class Actinopteri; order Anguilliformes; family Synaphobranchidae; genus Synaphobranchus; species Synaphobranchus kaupii. Next base: position 71,339,155 of record CM056379.1, on the reverse strand, counting down.
CTGCTCCCAAGGCGATGCAGTCGTCGCCGCCTCCTGCTTCCAGGGCGATGCAGTCGTCGCCGCCTCCTGCTTCCAGAGCTATGCAGGCGCCGCTTCCTGCTCCCAGAGCAATGCAGGCGCCGCTTCCTGCTCCCAGGGCGTTGCAGTCGTCGCCGCCTCCTGCTCCCAGGGCGTTGCAGTCGTCGCCGCCTCCTGCTCCCAGGGCGATGCAGTCGTCGTCGCCTCCTGCTTCCAGAGCGACGCAGTCGTCGCCGCCTCCTGCTTCCAGGGCGATGCAGTCATCGCCGCCTCCTGCTTCCAGGGCGATGCAGTCGTCGCCGCCTCCTGCTTCCAGAGCAATGCAGGCGCCGCTTCCTGCTCCCAGGGCGATGCAGTCGTCGCCGCCTCCTGCTTCCAGGGCGATGCAGTCGTCGCCGCCTCCTGCTTCCAGAGCAATGCAGGCGCCGCTTCCTACTCCCAGGGCGATGCAGTCGTCGCCGCCTCCTGCTTCCAGGGCGTTGCAGTCGTCGCCGCCTCCTGCTCCCAGGGTGATGCAGTCATCGTCGCCTCCTGCTTCCAGAGCGACGCAGTCGTCGCCGCCTCCTGCTTCCAGAGCAATGCAGGCGCCGCTTCCTGCTCCCAGGGCGATGCAGTCGTCGCCGCCTCCTGCTTCCAGGGCGATGCAGTCGTCGCCGCCTCCTGCTCCCAAGGCGATGCAGTCGTCGCCGCCTCCTGCTTCCAGGGCGATGCAGTCGTCGCCGCCTCCTGCTTCCAGGGCGATGCAGTCGTCGCCGCCTCCTGCTCCCAGGGCGTTGCAGTCGTCGCCGCCTCCTGCTCCCAGGGCGATGCAGTCGTCGTCGCCTCCTGCTTCCAGAGCGACGCAGTCGTCGCCGCCTCCTGCTTCCAGGGCGATGCATTCGCCGTCTCCTCCTTCCTGGGCGATGCAGTCGACGCCTCCTGCCTCCAGGGCGATGCAGTCGCCGCCACCTGCCTCCAGGGCGATACGTTCATCGCCGTTCCTGTCCGGTCCCGTTCCAGCCGCCCGCCTCCAGGATGATGTCGTCGCCGACCCCCTGGGCGATGCAGTCGCTGTCGCTACCCGTCAGGGCGATGTAATCATCGCCGTTCCTGTCCGTTCCCCTTCCAGCCCTCCTGTCCGTTCCCCTTCCAGCCCTCCTGTCCGTTCCCCTTCCAGCCCTCCCGTCCGTTCCCCTTCCAGCCCTCCCGTCCGTTCCCCTTCCAGCCCTCCCGTCCGTTCCCCTTCCAGCCCTCCCGTCCCGCCACATTCCAGCCCCCCCGTCCCGCCACGTTCCAGCCCCCCCGTCCCGCCACGTTCCAGCCCCCCCGTCCCGCCACGTTCCAGCCCCCCCGTCCCGCCACGTTCCAGCCCCCCCGTCCCGCCACGTTCCAGTCCCCCAGTCCCTCCTCGTTCCAGTCCCCCAGTCCCTCCTCGTTCCAGTCCCCCAGTCCCTCCTCGGTCCAGTCCCCCAGTCCCTCCTCGTTCCAGTCCCCCAGTCCCTCCTCGTTCCAGTCCCCCAGTCCCTCCTCGTTCCAGTCCCCCAGTCCCTCCTCGTTCCAGTCCCCCAGTCCCTCCTCGTTCCAGTCCCCCAGTCCCTCCTCGTTCCAGTCCCCCAGTCCCTCCTCGTTCCAGTCCCCCAGTCCCTCCTCGTTCCAGTCCCCCAGTCCCGCCCCGTTCCAGTCCCCCAGTCCCGCCCCGTTCCAGTCCCCCAGTCCCGCCCCGTTCCAGTCATCCAGTCCCGCCCCGTTCCTTTCATCCAGTCTCGCCCCGTTCCTGTCATCCAGTCTCGCCCCGTTCCTGTCATCCAGTCTCGCCCCGTTCCTGTCATCCAGTCCCGCCCCGTTCCAGTCATCCAGTCCCGCCCCGTTCCAGTCATTCAGTCCCGCTCCATTCCTCTCTTCCAGTCCCGCTACGCCGCCGGCCTCCTGAGCGGTTCCGCCCGCGCCGCGGCTGGCCTCCTGAGCGGTTCCGCCCGCGCCACAGCCGGCCTCCTGAGCGGTTCCGCCCGCGCCACAGCCGGCCTCCTGAGCGGTTCCGCCCGCGCCACAGCCGGCCTCCTGAGCGGTTCCGCCCGCTCCACAGCCGGCCTCCTGAGCGGCTCCGCCCGCGCCACGTCTGGCCTCCTGTACGGTTCAGTCCGCACTGTGGCCGACCTCCTGAACGTTCCTGCCCTCTTCCTCCGGTGGTGTTTCTGTTGGACGCCAGGAGGCGTCCTTTTTAGGGGGGGGTACTGTGACGTTCCGTTCCCATCCAGTCCGTTTTCCCGGTTTTGTCATGTCCCTCCGTGTCTTGTTGGATTCCCTTGTCCGTGTTTTCCCCTCTGCTTCAGGCTGGGCGTTTCCCCTCTGTTTCGCTCTCTTGATTTCCCACTTTAGTTTCCGCCTATCACCTTGCCCGCTCGTTGCATACATTCCTCACCTTTGTGTGTAGCAATCACTCCCGGTTTCTTTCCGCACCTGTTCCTTATTGACTCCAATCTCACTCCCTTATTTAACCCACCTGCTGTCTCCCCTTCTTTGTCGGTTCATTACGTGTGTTACCGTTCTGACCCTGTTACTGTTTGTTAACTATCCTCACTCGGTGTTCATGCTATTCGCTCCTGGTCTTTAAAAGTGCTATTCGCTTGGTTGTGGGATATTATCCCCTTACAGTGTTTAGTTCTCGCGAACTACAGATTGGTAGTTTACCTCCCCTGTCATTTCAGTATTGCATGCAGCTAACCTGTCTTCCTTCAACCTCCAGTTTACCCGGCTTCCAGTCCTCCATTGCAGTGTTCGTGTTCCCCGTGTTTGTTTGTGTGTGTTGCGGTACCTCCACCTCCAGCTTGTGTAGGATCCGTGGTGGCGTTATAACCTGGCTACCCTCCAGTTGTTCCTGTCCGGCCGAAACAGCCACCAAGTCCTTCGGTTACGGTTCCGGGAGCTCTGGAGACCAGTCAGCTCCAACCGGACCTACCGCAGCTACGCCACACCACCCAGCTCTGCCGTGCTTCACCAGCTACCTACCTGTCAAACCCTGCACCCCTGTGAGAACCTCCCGGTCCTTCCCGTGCCTACTCCCAAACTAACCTCCCTCTGCTTTTTACCCCGTACCGGTGTAGTCGTCCCGGTCCAGTTCCAGTCCAGCCGTAGTGAGTCGTGCACCTACCTCTTCAGTCCAGTTCCGGTTTGGAACAATCCGTTCCTGAGCCCAGTTCCAGAGTGGACCTCCCGGTCCAGTTCCAGTCCTGTCCAGGTGTGAGTCGTGCACCTACCTCTTCAGTCCAGTTCCGGTTTGGAACAAATCCGTTCCAGAACCCGTTTCCTGAGTGGACCTCCCGGTCCAGTTCCAGTCCAGTCCAGGTGTTGCCTTCACCTACTATCCAGTCCAGTTCCGGCTTGGAACCCGTTCCGGACCCTCAAGTCCAGCTCCGGCTTGGAGCAGTCCGTTCCGGGCTTCCTGACATTACCCAGTGTGATAATTGTGTTTTCCTTTTCCTGTACAGTTTTGGGACTACCCCTAAACTTAATTTAAAAATAAACATCCCTTCATTGAATCTGCCTCCCAGTCGTGCATTTAGGTCCAAACCTTCCCAGGAGGTCAAAATATCGCTAACTTTGGCCGATTTTGAAAAACCGGAAATGCTACTGAATGAAGAGCCGTTTGGGAGCCGAAAAAGCCGGCTCTTATTGGTGAGCTGAGCCAAATGATCTGACTCACTGAAAAGAGCCGGAATGCCCATCACTAGTGAGTAGCCTTGATATATTTATGAACTGGTCGGCCGCCGTGCCAATGTTTTGTCTATATTAATATGTCGCTGTGCTGATTTTATTGGACAATTTTTCTAATAATTTACACTAGGTGTTTTGATGCTTATTTATCAAAGTAACAAAACGCCATGATTTCTTCGTTACCGTTGTGTGCTGTGATCGCTGTCAGTGGGGCTGAACTTTCGCTAATGAGGTAACATTACCGCTGGCTATGTGTGCGCTGTTATGCTGTGTGCATAGTAGGTTGGAGTGGGTGGGGCCCGTTCGTGCGTTCTGCACCAGGGCCCGGCGTCACGATGTTCCGCCACTGGCTTTGATAACACTATACTAACAGATATTATCAATACAAATATGTTCAGCATTATTAGCAGACTAACAGTTGTCTATTACGAGCATTGAGAATATAACAATATCAAAAACATGACTAAAGGCAGAGTGGTAAAACTTACATATATAATCAAAATATTACAAGCTGTAGTACTTAGCCTACATATCGAGTAGGATAGCTTCACCATGTTGGCTACGTACACACTGCCAGTTTTCAGGAGTGACTACCGTATTAGTCACTACCTGTGAATTGTACATACTAACAGCAGAGGGGACTCAGTGGCGTGAATTCAGTATTTAGGTTTGTACAAGTCCCAGAAGTCACTCTCCTCACCCGAGCTGGAGATGACAGTGAAAACACCTGTAAACATAGCAAGTTTACTTTGGACAATCAGTTCGCAAACAATTTGCAGTTCTTTTGACAGCTCCAGTAGTTAGAGGCGTGAGTTTGTCCAACAAATTATTGCGATGCTGAGAGTCTGTGGTTATTGTGGTTATTTCTGTAGGAAATGAGAAAAGTGGGGCCTTAGCCTATTTAACAAAACAAATTCTGTTATACCCACAAATCCTGGGCCCAGTTAGGTCAGCAGCCCAAGTTGCCTGGTTGCCAGCTCTGGTTGCTCAACAGGGAACATTTCTCCCTCCCAACTCCTCTAATCACTACTCTGGGAAAAAGTTGTGTCTCATGACGTGATAGATAGTTTATCAATACACTGTGAAAAATGAACTGTTTGTGCACTGGTATAAAGACTTCACTCACAGGGTGGGAAATTTCTGACCTACCAGCCACAGTGGCTGATAGATGCCAAATTTTACCAGCCACCCCAAAATTTTAAACAGTAGAATCTGGAAAAATCTGGTGAATGGAGCTAAATGCTATAAAATTATCATCACAGAGGCCGTGTAACATTGGCAGTAATAATCCAGTTCCGCGAAAATATTTGAAATCGACTGTGATGATAATTTTATAGCATTTAGCTCCATTCACCAGATTTTTCCAGATTCTACTGTTTAGCAGTGCCTTAGCACTGCCCCCTGATGCTCAAAGAATGCCATTGCACTTTTTTTTGTTACATTGCAGTCATTGGAGTTGGCAAGGCTTTCTCTCTCTATGGGCTTTGATAACACTATACTAACAGATATTATCAATACAAATATGTTCAGCATTATTAGCAGACTAACAGTTGTCTATTACGAGCATTGAGAATATAACAATATCAAAAACATGATTAAAGGCAGAGTGGTAAAACTTACATATATAATCAAAATATTACAAGCTGTAGTACTTAGCCTACATATCGAGTAGGATAGCTTCACCATGTTGGCTACGTACACACTGCCAGTTTTCAGGAGTGACTACCGTATTAGTCACTACCTGTGAATTGTACATACTAACAGCAGAGGGGACTCAGTGGCGTGAATTCAGTATTTAGGTTTGTACAAGTCCCAGAAGTCACTCTCCTCCCCCGAGCTGGAGATGACAGTGAAAACACCTGTAAACATAGCAAGTTTACTTTGGACAATCAGTTCGCAAACAATTTGCAGTTCTTTTGACAGCTCCAGTAGTTAGAGGCGTGAGTTTGTCCAACAAATTATTGCGATGCTGAGAGTCTGTGGTTATTGTGGTTATTTCTGTAGGAAATGAGAAAAGTGGGGCCTTAGCCTATTTAACAAAACAAATTATGTTATACCCACAAATCCTGGGCCCAGTTAGGTCAGCAGCCCAAGTTGCCTGGTTGCCAGCTCTGGTTGCTCAACAGGGAACATTTCTCCCTCCCAACTCCTCTAATCACTACTCTGGGAAAAGTTGTGTCTCATGATGTGATAGATAGTTTATCAATACACTGTGAAAAATGAACTGTTTGTGCACTGGTATAAAGACTTCACTCACAGGGTGGGAAATTTCTGACCTACCAGCCACAGTGGCTGATAGATGCCAAATTTTACCAGCCACCCCAAAATTTTACCAGACATCTTTTTTTTTTCTTTTAATACATTGCGCTAGAATAACGTTTCAGAATGCACTCATGTTTAGTAGCTCTAATAAAATAGTTATTATATAGTTTATTATATAATGTATTGCAGGTCAAACATTGTATATAAATTTATTACATACATTTCATATAATCTAATAGATACGTTTTTCTGAACGAACAGATGCCAGTAGGCTGAACGTTAGAGCAAGCTGTCCAGAGATATCACTTTTACCTTAGAGCGTATTGGCAAAGGTATTGGTCAGTTTTTTGTTTTTCTGTGTGATGCTGTGCGTCACTTGTTAAAATTGCTTTGTTAAATGGAACGCATATCAGTTGCACTTGACTCTGTGTTGCTAAACGGACCATCGGAATTGGTGGAAGTAGAAATTTTTTTTATTTTACTGCTTGTTTCTTTGATAACAACTTGTAAACAATCTTATTTTCCAGAATACGAATAAAATTATGTTAACAGACAATATTGAATGACACCCATTTTCATTCTGAAAGGTTTGTTTTTATAAAAATTATACGAATTTTATTAGGCAAATAATTCACATATTCTCCGTCCAAAATGTATCTTTATATCGAGGGTATGACCGTAGCTTATTTCGGGAAGTAACCTAGGCTATTTCTTTCATTTAACTTGAGAGCCAAGACTCGCAAAGTTCTGCTAATAACGTTAGCTCAAGAATAAACTCTGCAAGATGGGCTACTGGGTTCACCCACTGCTGAGATTTTCCTTGAACTCCAGCTAACTTATTCAGCGAGTTCAGATGGTAGCCTATTTTCTCTTGTTGTTTCCGTCAGATCTGTTATGGCGCTGCGTTGCTCTGGGGGCGGGGATTACGTTGCGGATTTTGTGTCACATCTGCCGTTTCCCTCCAGTTCACCTTCCTTTCGTTTCTCTTGTTTTCCCATTCCTTATGTTTCATGTCATGTTTTTCAGTTCACCATGTCTGTCTTGTTCCGTGTTTGTGCAGGCTGGGCATGGTTCCCCATTTTGTTCCTCGTTTTCTCCCCATATCATTTAGCCTATCATTCACTCCCTCTGCTTACATTCTACTTTAATTATTCCATCAGTACTCTCACCTGTTCCTCACTCTATTTAAACTCCCCAGTTTCATTCACTCACTGCCAGTTCGATGTTTGTCTCAGCTCTGTCTAGACATACCCCGGCCATTCTGTCTGTTTTGCAATTCTACCTAACCTGTTTGTTTTCTGTTCCTCGCTCCAGCCTGTCCTGCCTGCTTCCTGTCCTGTTCGTCCTGCCCCATCTCCTGCCCAGCCCTGTTTATTTCGCCAACACTGTTTCCAGTCCATCACCTAGCCTTCCCTGTTCCATAGTTTTTTGCTGACCACTCTAATAAATATACTCCTTTTGGAGTTTTTGCCTGAGTCCAAATTTTGGGTCGAAATCAGTGTTCGAACCACAACATTATGGTATGTAAAAACAACGGATGAGTTGTGAACATTTGGCGGGTGGCGGGTGTTAATTTCCCACCCTGTTCACTCACACTCATAAGACGTTTTGAGAACCTTCACTGAATAATTACAGAGCTGATGTGTTGCTTCTCCGAGCAGTTATCTAAAATGTGCAGGGTCTGAGATATTACATTACATTGCATTCATTTAGCAGACGCTTTTATCCAAAGCGACGTACAATAAGTGATATCAAATAAGAGATATCAAACAAGCCTCAAACCATCACTCTGCTGCTAGATATGCAGTAGATATAGATGGATCACTTTAAGGGTTGTTTCTCTTGGCTCATCTTTCGATAGAGTTCAATAGGAAAATGAGTCAGGAGAAACAACCCTTCAAGTGATCCCTCTACATCTACAGCATATCTGGCAGCAGAGTGATAGTTTAAGGCTAGTGTGGTACCTCAGACCCTTGATGACTTACAGACATTTAGTCAAACGTGTTACATACTGTTCCAGTGTAATTTATGGCTTAATCTAGTCCCACCCTCCCAATTCCCATAGAGATCCATTCAAATGCAGAGAGATTATAGCTAGTATCACTTGTAAGAGTACCTGAAAATAAGATATCAAGAATCTTTTTTGATGTTGTTGGGTCACATGCATCAGGATGTCATGGCATGCAAATTATATGCAACCAAATTGGGATGGCAGGTATGCCATCCGCTAAGTTACGGCTTGGTGGGGCATGCCCCATACCTATACAGCACCGAGAGTTTTCAGGGTTTCCTACAGAAGTAACCACAATGACCATAGACTCTCAGCCCTTGAAAACATTAACTTCTGTATGTTCTGACCTCATGTAACCACACAGCATTCAGATACAACTTCAAACAATAAAGCCCCAAACTTGGGTCATTTTGCCATTTTTCTCCTTCCTCTTCCGCTTCTTCTTCTTCTTCCCATTTTCCTGCCAAACTGCCTGCCTCCATCGCAATGATAACCAATGGGGAGAATTCTTATTTGAGGGTATGGTCCGTATACCTGCTCATCAAGCTTATCGTCCAATTAATGTTAATATAGCTAATGGCTTCATGCTTTCCAAGAAGGTACTGTGGCCTTGTGGTTAGAACTGCAGTCTCGCACACAGTGGATTGTGGGTTTGAGCCCAGCAGGGCACGTGTATGTCAGTGGCGGCTCCTGAGCTGAAAATTGGGGAGGCAGAAAACTTCCCTTTAAACTGATTATTGGTCTTAATCATTTTTCAATCAGTTTCCTTGATTAACAATAGGCTACATCAGCGTTTAATTCACCAATTACTCAATGCCATCAAATGTAGCCAGTTCTTCTCAATGAGGCTATTAGGCAAGTAATAAAATTATTTTCACTTGCATCGCATAATTGTGCACATTTTAATCAACATTATAATTGTGGATACATGTGCTCTTCGTTCTCCGCACTCTTAATTACGAAAATATTCATGGAAATTAAACGATCTGAAAGCTCAGCTTTTGTTAGATTCTTTTTTATTGCAGGTTTAGCACAACCTCATCTTTTGTTAGATTATTTTAAAAAAATAATTAAAAAAATAATCTAACAAAAGCTGAGCTTTAAGATCGTTTAATTTCCATGGATATTTTCGGAATTAAGAGTGCGGAGAACGAAGAGCACATGTATCCACAATTATAATGTTGATTAAAATGTGCACAATTTTGCGATGCAAGTTAAAATAATTTTATTACTTGCCTAATAGCCTAATTGAGGAGAACTGGCTACATTTGATGGCATTGAGTAATTGGTGAATTAAACGCTGATGTAGCCTATTGTTAATCAAGGAAACTGATTGAAAAATGATTAAGACCAATAATCAGTTTAAAGGGAAGTTTTCTGCCTCCCCAATTTTCAGCTCAGGAGCCGCCACTGGTGTATGTGCATGTGCAACTGTTAAGTACTTTTCATTTATTAGACTGTTATTATTTTCACATTGACACATTAACGTATTTTTATTGCAAAGGCAAAAGAGGTTTCCAATATTAACTGTTCAATGTTTCGCTTGTATTTCACTTGTACTATATCACACCCTCCCCCAAACCGGACGCTCGTTCTTGTCTGGTTTGGGGAGGGTGTTATGCTCTGCTCTTGCGGTCATGACTGACTGACTGTGGAAACCCCTTGCCTCGGCCAACATTTCTTTATTCATTAATTTCTTCACTTCAGCTCTGTTCACTTTATCCTTTTCACACATAACACAAGGTCACCATAAAATTAACTACTAGGAAAATTAAGAATTTACGATAATAGCCTACATTAAGAATTGAGGATAGCCTCTTTTAAGCTGCAAACCTTTAAGAGATCGGATTTATAAACCGTCAATTCCCAACATATCTGATTCATGGTTAGTCACTTTAATAAAAAAAATAAATAGCTTCCGAATGTGGCTCTAGTCTACGCTACTCTGCTGATAATGTAGCTTACTGCAAACACTTTTAATTATAATAATAATAATAATAATAATAATAATAATAAGAAGAATAATCTCTGGTATGTACTTTCTTAGTAGTATTTATTGTTTTCTTTCTGGCTAAAATTCCTGGGAAATATGCGTTATCCAATTAAGCTTGTTCGCCAGCGTTACTTCCTGCTTCTCGTCAGGAAGCAGATACAAGCTAGGCTACTAGGCTACTACGAAGTGAATCAACATGCATTATAGCCTACATTCATTGCACTACAGAAAACTAAACTAAACCTAGCTGTCCGGTACCAAAACATTTCCCGCAGGTAACGTTCTACACTACCGGAAAAAAAACTCTGCTGTGCAGAAACTCACTAGCTTGCTCGCTAGCTCATAGCCCACACATGGAAGGTTGGAGTTACGCATCCGGCAATCCAGTGTTGAATAGCCTAACTCTGCTGTGCTTATGAACTCACTAGCTTGCTCGCTAGCTCGTAGCCCACACATGGAAGGTTGGAGTTACGCATCCGGCAATCCAGTGTTGAATAGCCTAACGTTATATGTATTTCAACCCTGTGTTACCATCTCAAGAGAATGTGGTCAATGAAACTGTATGTGCCACATCAAACTGCAAAATGAAAATAATTTATAGTGGAAATACTCTGATTCAGATGTGTTGCACTTAGAAATTAAACAGAAAAATTACTACACTATAGGGCATGTTTGAACAATTGTTTGCATCCACTGCTTTGGGTCTACGAAAAGCACAGAATGAATAAAATGTATTATTATTATGTATTTATTGATTTATTTATTTGGATTTCTATCAATACCTGTGTGGTCCTACAGAGCATAGATATCCTTGTGTTCACAAAATTCTGTTTGCAAATATCATAAATACTATTATGTTAAGAAAATTGGTACTATTACTTATTTGCCACCATCTGACCCACAAACATGTCTGGATACGTTTGTAAAAATGCTTTATGTACGCTATTTTCTAGGTAAAAATATTACTCATTTTTATCTGCATTTATTTATTCATCACCCCTTTCTCTATTGTACATTTCTCTATTGTTTCTTCATATAAATGTCTGTTTGTGAATTGTAAAGAATGCTGTAGCAGCAGTTAACATTTTAAAACCTGTACATTTTCTAAAGTAAACTTGCCAACAAAGTACAACCATATCCTTTCTGGAGTGTAATTATTCATCAACTGTTAAAACCATTCATTGAAATCATATGTTGTTCCATGAGGCACAATCTCTTCACATGCAAAGATGAAGAAACACAGGGCCAAGTTGCATTAAATAATTTAAGAAAGTTTGGATAGCATTGCTTTGGAATAGAGCTAGTTTATTTAGTGTGAGCTACGATAGGCAATATTGTTAGTTGTAACTTGGCCACATTTTGATATCAAGACTTTTAAAGGCAGGCCTAGTTTTTGCAAGTTGGAATTAAGAACTTATAGACAGTGCTATGTAGGCTATGCATGAGTAACTTGGCTTTTTTTTTTTACATCGTAGACGTTTTTGATCTGATATGAAATATGTTAACTTTATTAAAGTTTATGCTAATTTGTCCAATTAGTTTTGGTCCCCTAAAATGGGGGGGATTTGAAATTCCATTTCAAATGCAATGTGTTGGAGTACAGAGCCAAAACAACAAAAATTGTGTCACTGTCCAAATACTTATGGACCTAACTGTATTTCTTGTACAGGTGTATGCATCACTTATATCATGCTCTGCTGCCTCCCCTGGACATAGTATCTCAATGATATGGGGGTATTCAGATTAAATATGGCTCAGTTTATTAGTCAGGAAGAACTTTAAAGGAGGGGGGACATTTTACCACAGCGGCGTTTTCATTTTACCCTCTCTGTTCTCCACAGCCAAATCATTTAGGCTAGGCTATATGCTGTTTTGAGTATACTGAGACGTTATTATACAATAGAAAGGTCTTGATGAAATAACATCGAAAAAGCACCTTTACTCTGCATATTTTACACTCTGCGATACATTTTTTTAATCAGTCTCTAAATGTAAAAGTATACCAAATTGCTCTATTATTCTTAAACATTAACCATCTATATTCTTCAACACCACCGTTTATTTCGTCTAACGTAGCCTACTTTGCCGTTTATCAAAACAGTAACACACCCCACACTTTAAATAACCAACGACTACTAATCGTGCATATGACGTAGCTACGAACCACGCATAGGCTAGCCTACTTTCGATTAAAGTCTATACAGTACTAGCTTTCTAAGGTGACAAGGAAGTAAGCGCTTCTCGAATGCGGTTCTTCGTACTGGCCGTCGATTCTTTCGGAATTACTTCAGTTGGTATTTTCGTAGTTCCTGAACTCAGTTAATTTTTTTTTTTTAAATCATTTTTTATAAACGACAATATGAAGGAGGCTTCTCTGGTCATTGTTTTCATTCTCATTATTATACTTCAAAATGCACGCACATTGGGTAAGTACCGATTGGAATCACCAGGTAGCCTACTTACTTTAATAAGGTAGGAATACCGTTCCGTGCACAGACTTTTTTGGGGGCATATGTTAAAAAAAGGGCATCAGTGGTTAGATGGACCGTATAGCTGAGATTTAGTTTCACCTAGACTCCCGTAAAAAAGGTACGTAAAGTAGCCTACCTAAAAAGGTACAAACGCTTGTCACTTGGGTAGTAGCCTACCCTATATCTACATACAATTGTACCCCTAGCCAGCAATACAAAATTAATTTGTACCTTTTTTGCTTGAAAAGGTACTTATTACTACCCAAATAGATTATTGTACTTTCATGGTACAGACAATTGTTGCTTGTAGGCCACCTCCACTGTAGGCCTACTTTTATTTCTGAGATTGTAGGTACGCCTGGATTAACGTATAAGGGACGACTAACCTTAACTGCTGACACGTTATGCATGCGTAGTATACATTTATGTTACCATTCTTTTCTCAAATGGTCTTTGGCGGAGACGTTGCTCTGCAAATAAATTTTTAAAAGATACATAGTCCATTTTGTTGGAGCCTTAAGATCATGTTAGGTGGCATATGCTTTATTATTGTAAATATTATGGTACGTCATTATTTGCTGGTTGAATGTTTGCCATTGGTTTGCCAAGTACACGGTTATCAACAGCAGCGCACCGCAATGTAAGGAAGCAAATATAATTTTTTTGTTTCATTTACTTGACCACCATTGGTTACTTTTATGTTTGGCTATGACAATAAATGCGTTTATAGAATACATCCATGCTCTAAGGAGCTGCTACCCTTTGCTGCCTGCTGTAGCTCCCTGGCATGTTTAAGTCTCTCCTTTCTGGTTATTATAACCATCAAGAATGAGTAAAGCCGGGCTATATTTATTATCATTCAATAAGGGGGGAATTTCACAAAGCTGGCTAAGAAAATCCAGGCTTACTAAAATAAGCCTGGCTTCAATTAGCCAGGTTAGACAGCATGGATATATTCCGTTTCACAAAGCTAGATTGCAGCTCAAGAGTTGAAGCTAATTCAAGCCTGATGAAAACCAGGTTTGAGAATGAAGTTACATGCGTGTTCATGCATGGACTATTTAAACAGCCCGAGTAAGTGAATGTCAATTTAAACATTCGATCAGAGTAAATTAGCAAAATAATGTACAGTGTCGTTTACAGCTGGGGAACAGGAACTCATTATGCAGTTTTATGAAGATTACAAGTCTATAATTACAAAAAAGACAATACCACAGTAATTAATGAAGCGAGAGACACAGCCTATGAATTGATTGCTGAGCACATAAATGCGTATTTTAGTCCCATTCATTGCGCAATCTGTGCTATGTGTTTTACTTCTTCACAATTAAAAAAAGTATTTTAATAGTATATTTAATAGTGTATTTAGGAGCAATCACAATGGGACAAAAAGGACCGGAATACAAATCAAAATGTTGGTGTAGAGTTGCAGATCTTTAGAAATTATGAAATGATGACCATATAGCCAGATAGCTGTGGTAAAACTAACAGTGCAAAAAGTTATAGGCCTTCTGCATGTATAGGCTAAAGGTTAGTGCATAGGCTGTTTGGTTATATGCTGACAGTGTGTGTATGAAAACCATTTGGCTACGTGTACATTGATGCTATGGAACTATACAATAACTTTTAATAGGGTACCTACAGTTGAAGTCAGAAGTTTACATACACTTAAGTCATTAAAACAAATTTTTAACCACTCCACAGATTTCATGTTTTTAACCACTCCACAGATTTTTCCAACAATTGTTTACAGACAGATTATTTCACTTTTAATTCACTATATCACAATTCAGTGGGTCAGAAGTTTACATTCACTAAGTTGACTGTGCCTTTATTTATTTGGTCGCATATCCTTTGCATGCCATGACTTCCTGATGTCTGTGACCCAACAACATCAAAAGACTCTTGATATCTTATTTTCTGGTACTCTTACAAGCGATACTATAAAGTCTCTGCATTTGAATGGGGCAGGTTATGTTCAGGCTATCGGATTGAAATCATATTAAAGCACCGCCCTTTGACCAATCAATTCCTTGGCTTTGGAAAAAGTTGTCTTCATTCCATTGGATCCCGTAGAGATACGTGCCGATAGTGAGGGAGTCTGAGATTGAGTTCCGGAAAAAGGTTTGGGGCTTGAGACCGACAAAATCCACCGTCTTCACCCGAGTTCATGAATTTCTTGAGTTTATGAATAAACTTTGGTGTGATTGTTTTTGCAAGATTTTAAACATGCTGTGTCAAGTTTAACGCTTAGGAGCTCTAGAATGTACAGTTGTCACATTAGAAATAAGCATAGATTTATTTGTTAGGAGTGGTAAGGTAAATAAATTATTAACTAACGAATTTAACACGATGAGTTTTTTTTTTTTTTGCAAAAGCACCTCCATAGCTATATTGGAGGCAACGGTGTTACTTTTTGCTCTTATGATTGTTTTTTGTTCTTCGTATCCATCTATATATCAGTCTTTTTTTCTTCAGATGTCACGGTATTTGAGGTTGCCGTGTTCTTTCTTGCGGAAGCTCCTGCTCAGCTGCGGGACGGGATCCGTGCCGGGTTTTCCCTCCATCCCAGCAATCATTGTCTACACCTGTTCTGTGTTTCCGCAGGCTTCTTAAGCCTGACGGCTTCCTTGGTCTGCGCTTTCGTGTCAGTTTGCCACAATACGAAGCCAGTAACAGGGACAGTTTAGGGGAGATTGTTTCCTTTGGAGTTCAAAGGAAACAGTTTATCTCCCACTTGGTTTGAGTGAGGGCTAGAAGTTAGTTTCTTTATTTTTCTCCTCTTCACTACTGTCCTTGTTACGTTAACCTCCCTGAGGTTTGCGCTGTTCTGTTTTCCTCTTTGTAAAGCTATTACCTCGTTTGTGTTGCTCGTTTAGTTAGTTGTCGAGCTCGAGGTTTCCGCTTTTCTTTCTGTTTGTTTTACACTCCATATTTCGAGTGTTCGCCCTTTCTTGGGGTTGTTCTTGGTTCCCTTTCTTTCATTTTCCTCGCTAAGTCATTGTGACGTTTCTCGCCCACGTTTTGTGTGGGTTGATTTATTTTTCTCAGCCTTTCTGCTGAGGGGTTACTCCCTTTTTTCTGTTATCCTCTCTATTTGTGGTTATTCCACTTTGTGTGGATAACTTATTGAAACCCCCCTATCGGTCGCATCTGGTCCTCCGCCCAGACCCCCCTGACATCAGAGAAATACGCTGCTCGAGTAGTCTACAGCTCATGCTGTACCGCTATAGGCTTGTTGTTGCAGACACCGCCCCTTTTATGGGAACGCGCACAGAGCTTCATTAACAAAGCCTGTGTTCACTTAGCAAGTTGATAACCATGTTCGTAGTACAGGTTAAGCCAGATTGCGGCGGTTAAGCTTTCTGAAGCCAGCTAACGCAAAGAAGCCTTAGCTATGTTAAGCTTCCTTCGTAGTATACCTCTCTGCTCCCGACCAGGCTAGCCCCAATGCATATGTTGCCTTAGTGACATAACTGGCATCTAGTCAAGCTTGCTTTGTGAAACAGTCATCTGAGAAACAGTCATCTTGGATATTTGCCTGAAGTCGGCAGCTGAGAGGAGACACATGCAGCTGAGACTTCAACTTGTTTTTACCATAATTTGATATTTCTACCTCTTGAAAGTTTTCCATTTGATGTGCAATTTGACATCTTATGGTAAGGAAAGCAGACAACCTGTGAAAAACGGTGGATGTTTTTTACAATTTTTGATTCTTGGTGGATTCACCCAGCTATTACCAACAGAGCTGCCACTACCTCTACTGTGTTCGACCACGCCCCAGGGGATCTATCCATTGTTAAAATCCACCTATCAACTTCTACAGAGGGTAAGCATGTCCCCTCGCAAGAACAAAACAAAACAAAACATCTCTGATTATGATGAGGACTATGTCTCTATGGAAAATGTGAAAGAATTGATGGAACAACAGAAATTATTCTATGTGGAAATGCTTAACAGGCAAGACTCAAACTTCATGTCCTTCACCAAGATGATCATGGAATCTACAACCACTAGAATTGATGGCATGATGAAAGAGGTACATGAGGTCAAGTCCAGCCTTCAGTTCTCTCAAGTCCAAATTGATGACTTGAGTGATGGAGAAGAAACTTGGCTCATTCGAATCACAACTCCAGTCGCTCCAGTCCCTGCCCACTCAGTGTATGACCCCTGAAAGCAAAGACATCATATCCAAAAGGGATTATCTGGAAAATCAGAGTCGAAGAAACAATGTAATTATTGATGGTCTGACTCAGGAAAATGCGTATGAGTCCTGGTCAGATACTGAGCAGATGGTCAGAGAATTCCTAAAAAACAAACTGAAAATTTATCCAAAGTCTATCGAAATCGAAAGAGTCCACCGCATTGGGAGTGTGAAACAGAAAACTGGTAAAGCAAGACCAATTGTTGTGAAATTCCTGAGATTCAAAGATAAAGATCTCATACTTGCCAAGGCGAGAGCTCACCTCAAGAACACCTTAACTTATGTAAATGAGGACCTCTCTGACTTGCTAAGGAAGAAGAGAGCTGACCCCATTCCAGCAATGAAACAGGCAAGGGATGAAGGAAAGTATGCTGTCATTAACTATGACAGACTGGTGATCAAACCACGAAAGCCTCAAGGGATGATTCCAACCTCACAACACGAGTGATTGTCAGCAGGAACCCACTATGGTGGCTCCTTTTAATGATCTTTTCTCTACCAATTTATCATGTCATCTTCTTCACTCAACCAATTTGACGCTCATTTCCAAATCTTCCCTACATCAGTCTCTGGTAAATTACATGCAAATTCCAACCCATATGATCAAGCAAATGAACTTTTGAATGACTAGCCCACTACGTTGCTTCAGTTAGAAAGTGAATCATAATAATGACCCTGACACAAACTGTTTTGCTCAAATGAAACAAGTCTTTGGAATATCCGACTACTTCAGTGAGAACGAATTCAAATCCTCTGTTGACCCTCAATAAATTAGGAGTGTCTTTTCCCTCATTCATATCAATGTCCGCAGCCTGCCAAAAAACTATGATACTTTATGCCTTTGTTTGACTAACCTTGACTTCCCTTTCAGTGTAATAGGGCTAACAGAAACGTGGTTGTCTAAAGACAATGCTAATTTCTATGAATTCAACAACTATAAGCATATTCATAGATGCAGAGAAGGCAAAAGTATTTAACCCTTTCTGCTGAGGCTGTGTTTGTTGAAACCCACCAGGCCATTATTGCATGTATTTATAGACCTCCCAGCTCTAGCTTGTCTGTATTCAATGCTGATCTAACAAATGTCCTAGATGTCATCTCCAAAGAAGGGAAAAACTGCTATTTAATGGGTGACTTAAATATCAATATTGTAAACTATAAGAATGATAATTCAACTAAGGAGTTTATTGACACAATGTATTCCCATTACTTTCATCCTATGATTGCAGTACCAACCAGAGTGACAGAGACGTCTGCCACTCTGATTGATAATATCTTTACTAATGTGTTGGATAAGAGCATGAAATCAGGAGATCTGTGTATGGATATTGCTGATCATTGTCCAATCTTTCTCATATTATATAGGGAACATGATGAGTCTCCATCTATACTCTATCCTAAATATAGGAGAAACTTTAATGAAGCTAACTGTTAGGATCCTGTAATTCTGTCTGTTTATTTCTTTATTTGTTATTATTTTCCTGATTTCTTTTCCCTCGCGATTGTCAGTCCGCGTTCCATGTTTTCTGAACTTCCACTCTGTCTTTGTCATTGCACTATTCGGGTGATTTTGGGAACATTCGGGTTTCCTCTGTATTTCGTATATCTCGTTTTCTTCCTTCTGGCTTTATTTATATTTGTATATAATACTAATGTACTAATCATACTAACTGTTAGATTAGATTTAAAGGATAAGTTCGCTATTTTGGACCTTGGACCCTATTTGCGGTCTGGTCTGTCTTCCATGAACCTGACACATTGAGTCCATATTTTCGCTGATCGGTCCAGTATTGAGCTAGCTACAGATTTCCTGTAGGCTCTCACTGGGCTACAATAGAAGTGAACGGGGCAATTAGAAATGTTATGGAAAAACAACGATAAATGTGCTTTTATAGCTCAGTGTGTATTCTTACGGTCTCAGTATGCTCTCCTGTGAAATGTAGGCTATCGCAAACGCAAACCGAACGTTGAAACAACAGTTCCATTTGAAACAGAACTATTTCTCCGACCGCACTACCTCGCACTGACTTCGGATAACATTACCTGCGCAACTTCAGCCTCTCTCTCTTCTCTTGCTCTCTTATCATCCATCTCTTGTAGTTCCGTGTCCGTGTATTCTGGCTCAAATCTGTAGCCAGTAACGTCAAAGTCAAAATCGAATTCTTCGTCTTCGTAATCATTATAGTCATCCATCATCCAAGTTTTTTTGTGGAAATTGTAGCCTACGTTGCTGCAGGTAAACAAACGCAGACTGCTCACATAGATAGGTTCGTAAACGGCCGGCACACCTTCCCGCTCCCCCACCCCCGACACATCGTACTCCGCGGGAGCAGCGAAAACAAGCAACAGAGAAATGATTACTTCCAAGCCATGCCAAGCATGTAAAAATGTTCGGATTGAGATACATTTCACAGGAGAGAATACTGAGACCGGTAACAATACACCCTGAGCTTCCCGTCTCATTTATTGTACATGAAAGCACATTTATCGTTGTTTTTCCATAACATTTCTAATTGCCCCGTTGACTTCTATTGTAGCCCAGTGAGAGCCTACAGGAAATCTGTAGCTAGCTCAATACTGGACCGATCAGCGAAAATATGGACTCAATGTGTCAGGTTCATGGAAGACAGACCGCAAATAGGGTCCAAGGTCCAAAATAGCGAACTTATCCTTTAATACTAACCTGCTAAAAAACTAACATGTATATAATACTAACCAGCTAACCGACTAACATTAGGGTTCTAGAGTTCACTACTAACATTACTAATTACTAATTCATCTTGAGTTTCTATCTGCAGCTGTCATTTCCCTCCTCGTTATCCTATCCCTGTATCGATCTGTGATTTCGCATTCTCTGCACGTGTCCACTTTCGTGTTCCTCCCCTCTGAGCTGTGCACTTGTTTACCTGCTAACTCCAGGCCGTTTGTTATCATTGTGTCTGTGTATTCCAGTCCGTGTCTTACGTTTCCCCTGTCATTGTTTTATTGGTCCCTGTTAACCCTCACTGTTCTCACCTGTGAGCAATCTCCCCTCCCTGCTTCTACACACCTGATTCCCATTATGTCTGTCTCCCTCTGTGTATATATACCTTGTCATTTCAGTGTTCTTCGCGAGTTCCTTGTACTAAATATTTTGCTTCTGTGTTGCCTGGTTTTTCCTGAGATTCTGCCCGAGTTGTTCTGTTTATTCCTAGTATCTGTTTTCTAGTTTTTTTGTTTCCCTCGTCCGTTACCTGTTGTTGTTTTATTTCTGTTTTGTTTTCTTTTTGTTCCTCCTCTGCCTTACCGGTTTTGACCCCTGCCTGTGTTCTCGCGACCCTGGTTTTGGATCCTGCTTTTGTACCGTTGCCCTGTCTCCCCGGTTTTCGACCCAGCCTGTTTACCTCGGATTGCTGCCTTGCCCTTTATTAAACTTCGGTTTTTTTTATACTCCTGCCTGCGTTTGGGTCCTTCCCCCACCGACACCTAACATTAATTTGACCAGGTTTGGACTAGTGGTCGGTGAGTATCCATGGACAGATATCCTCCATTCTGTTGATGCAAAAAAGGCTTTTACTTTGTTTTCCGAATGTATCTCCCAGGCCTGTGATCTGTGTTTTCCCCTTGTACAGGCATCTCCAAAGCCTCATCATAAACCGATCAAACCATGGATAACCCTAGCTATTATCAAATCCCTAAATACTAAACATAGATTGTATAAAAAATATCTTCTCAGTCCCACTCCATTTAATCTAGCTCAATTTAAGAACTATATAAATAAATTAAACCACATTATTAGAGGAGCTAAAAAACATTACTACAATATGGAATTATCTAAAAACAAAAACAACATGACTCTCTTATGGAGAACAATTAACTCTATCCTCAACAAAAAAAATAAACGTAATCAGTTGCTTAATGAATTTAAGGTTGATGGGGGTATTATCACTGATCTGCAATTAATTGCCAATAATTTTAATCGTTTTTTTTCAGAAGTTGGTCCAACTCTGGCTTCAAAGATTCCATCAAGTAATCATAGTCCCCTTCAGTTTATGAATCCTCCAATCAATGACAGTTTTCATTTTTTGCCGGTTACAGAGGATGAGGTTCGGGAGATCTTGATCAACCTGGGGGACTCTTCTCCGGGTTATGATGGTATTGGAGGTAGATTACTGATATCCATTCAAGAATCCATTGTGAAGCCATTATCTCCCACAGGAACTTAGCTAAGATCATCCCTATTTATAAAGATGATGACCCAGCTGTCTTCAACCATTATAGACCTATATCCATTCTGCCTGCCTTGTCAAAAATACTCGAAAAGCTTGTCTATAAAAGATTAATTGAACATCTCAACAAGCACAATATTATTTACACTCACCAGTACGGGTTTAGAAAGAAACATTCAACATATATGGCAATTACACATCTAATTAATGAAATATACAAAGCTAAAGACAGAAAGGAAAACACTATAGGTATTTTTTTAGACTTATCAAAGGCATTTGATACAGTCAATCACCATATCCTCCTCCAGAAGCTCTCACATCTTGGAATAAAAAACAATGCACTGCTTTGGTTCACCAGTTACCTTATAGATAGACAGCAGTCTGTATCCTATAATGGGACCAATTCTCCTTTTCTTCCTTTACTTTGCGGTCTGCCACAAGGTTCAATTCTTGGGCCTTTGTTATTTTTGATATATATCAATGACCTCCCTAACATCTCAGACAGGCTGTCGAAAATTTTATTTGCAGATGACACTAGTGTATTCTATTCACATAAAGATCCTGATACGATCATTAGGGTCTTAAATGAAGAACTTAACAAACTATCAATTGGTTTAAATGCAACAAATTATCATTAAACATTAAAAAAACAAATTTCATTTTTTTTGGTCTCAAATTTGTGATTTTTAACTCCTCATCTAAAGTTGTGATCGATGACATCCCCATAACTAGGGTGTTTTCTACACGATTCCTTGGTGTTCTGCTTGATGAATCTTTATCATGGAAACCTCATATCATGGCCATAACTACAAAAATGGCCAAGAGTATTGGTATTCTTTGAAAAACACGTCACTTGATGAGCACTGAGGTTGCCACTATGTTATATCACTCTATGGTTTACCCATATATCAATTACTGTAATTTAGTTTGGGGTAGTACTCATCAGACCAAACTTGAGCCCATATACCGTCTGCAGAAACGAGCTCTAAGAATAATCAGCTGTGTACATCGAAGTCATTCTTCTCAGCCTCTATTTCTTAAGTTAGGTATCCTTAGTGTTTATCAAGTGAACCATCTCCAGATTGGTTTATTTGTGTATAGTTCTTTAAAAAGGGCCCTTCCCCCTTTCTTTCATGACATGTTTGCCCACAATTACCAATTTCATAATTACTCCACACATAGCTCCTGTCTTCTTAGACCACCCCATTCCCGCACTTCCCAATCTCAGTTTAGTATACTCTATCGAGGGTCAAAGTTGTGGAACTCTTTGCCTCCACATATTTTGGACTTTTCTTTTCTGAAGTTCAAAAGAGCACTGAAATCACATCTCTTAGTTCACCAATATTTTCCATATGGGCTCCCTATACAAACTGTGGTCTGATGGCTTTCTTCTCATAGAACTTGTTTTATTTTTTGTTGCATTTTTGTTCATTTTTTGTGAGTAGTTTCTTTACTTTTATTCTCACTAAACATGAAGCCGTATGGCATAAGTGCCTACTTCAGTGTTTATCTGTAGACCTGCTTGTATGTATTATGAATGAATGTTCCTTGTGTGTGTGTGTGTGTGTGTGTGTGTGTGTGTGTGTGTGTGTGTGTGTGTGTGGGGGGGGGGGGATTTTATATTGATGTAATCTGTCTACAATTTAGCTTTTTGGAGAATGCCACATACAAGCCCCTAGAGGGTTTTTAAGGCAATTCTCCTTCACATTTCTTTGTGGATTATATTGTATGATATGTAATTGTTTTTATATGTATAAATAAAAAATAAACAAACAAACAAGAACCTATCCAGACTTACTGAAATAAGCCAGGTTTACAGCTTAATCGCGCTTTGTGAAATACCCCCCAGGACTTTATTGTAGCGCTCACTAAATCAATTAACACACCCATCAGTTTAATTAGCCTAGATGTAATTTACTACTTATCCTATTAGGCCTATTCATATAATTAAGGGAAGAATAAATCAATGAACCCTTATTGCCAATCATACAAGTTGTGGACATTAAAAGTAATTTTTTTTTAAATCACCAGAACAAAATAACTAAAATTTTCCCATCACATTCTGTAAGGTGGAGTGAAAGATTTGGAGAACCAAACGCCACAACCAAGGAATCTGAAAGCGTAATTCGTTAGAAATACGCCACTAAGCGGACAGCTCCGCAGTAACAGGAAATAAAACAAAATAATGGGAATAAAACCCTCCCGGCATAAGCCAACGCAAAACAACCCCAAAAGAGGGCAACTCGGCGATAGCGAGTAGTAAACAACAAAGGAACCTCACGCACTCACAAAAGAGGCGTATAACTAGAGGTCAGAGAAAAACAAAAGAAAGCCCGTGTAACAAGGGTGAAAGAAACGTAATAGAAAAATAACCTGTTACCTACAGCTCTAGGTGTGAACGAGCTGACAAAAAGGTAACAGGTAGAGGAAAATAAAAGGATAAAGAGAGAAGGAAACAAAAAGACTAAATAAATCTTTACCCTAACTCCTTAACCGGACTACCTATGTTTCTGATGAGTAACAACCAGAAACATGGAGACCGCTGTCCTTTTCCTTACCGACTCCGATAGTCAAAAGCAAAGACAATCTCGAAGCGTCGGCAATGCGGAACACCTGTGCTATTTATAACCGGCAGGAAATCCAAAACAGGTGAAAGGAATAATTGCCGGGCGAGATTCAAACACCGAAACGGATGCAGAAAAATCCGATAGATCGCCCCGATGTCGTCAAACAAAAGAACGACCGCAGAAACAACAGCAGGCTGCCAGAAACCATGACAACATTCATTACTATTGATACTGTTATACACTGCCTGGCCAAAAAAAAAGTCGCCGTTGCACCCGTCATGCATAGTGCCCACTGTACAAGCCTCTGGAGGCAGTGTTATGATCTGGGGTTGCTTCAATTGGTCAGGTGTAGGCTCAGCAACGTTATGCAGCAATAAAATAAAGTCAGCTGACTACCTGAATGTACTGAATGACAAGGTTATCCCATCAGTGGGCATATTTCAGGACGACAATGCCAAGATTCATCGGGCTCAAATTGTGAAAGAGTGGTTCAGGGGGCACGAGGAATCATTTTCACACATGAATTGGCCACCAGAGTCCTGACCTTAACCCCATTGAAAGTCTTTGGGATGAGCTGGAGAAGACTTTATGGAGTGGTTTGACTCTCCCGTCGTCAATACAAGATCTCGGCCAAAAATGAATGCAACTCTGGACGGAAATAAATGTTGTGACGTTGCATAAGGTTGTCGAAACAATGCCATGACGAATGCACGCCGTAATCAAAGCTAAAGGTGGTCCAAAGAAATATTAGTGTGTGCGACTTTTTTTTTGGCCAGGCAGTGTATTAATAGTATGTTATGACCCCGGCTTGAAGGGCCGCAACACAAAGGATTTCAAACACAAAATAGAACGCTTGCAAAGTTGTTTTATTAAAATGTCACAATAGATGGACATGAAACAAAGGGAAACGGTGTAGGAAGTATAAGCAAACATGAAAATATAGCCGCAAGTGGCAATTGGGGGTTTGAGTATATAAGACATTTAAGAATATAAAAGCAATATGACATGCAGCTGTGCAATGATACACATTCTACACAAATCAGAAGAATATTTCCTGTTTAACATTGAAAAACAATGTATGTCTATGGGAATTTTTGTGAATGTAGTCCACTGACTCGACTAACTTGGCTAGCGTTGGTAGACCAGGTACATCAGAATGCTGCAGGTTGTGATGGGAGGAAGTAGTTATACTGGACAACAGCAGAATTACCCAACCAGAGCCATGGTGTGAGACTAAAACTTTAATTTGATGCAATAATCAATTTTTCTATTACAAAATAGTGTGTTATTACTATCTTTAGTCTCCCATTTTCCTATTTGTTTCCAAATGAAATCTCTATTTTATCCTCTAATTTATTTTGTAAATATGTATGTATTTTATGTAATTGGTACACTATCCAAAGCAAACAGCTGAAAAAAATTGTCTTACAGCAAAACTACTAAGATGCCATCTTACATTACCCATGTGCCCCACCGGCTATTGTTTATCCAAATAAAATTAGCAGAAAATTAAGTCACCATCAAATTAAAAATACCATCATACTCTAAATAACTCAATGCATTCAGTATACATTTGCCTTTTCATTTTACCTTTAACTGAAATATGGCTACTACAAATATGTTTTCAGCTATAGCAGCCTTAATAACCATGTCATGCTGTGTCCGAATCAGCACCCTTCCAAAGCCTACTAATGAGTGGGCAGGACGAGAAAGTTGTTAAGTAGGCAAAAAAAATTATAAATGTAGTATATTTAACTGCGTAGAAGGTGACGCCGGCGGGACCTTTTTGCTCAACTGAGACATTCCTTGCTACTGCAGTCAAACTATTAGTGGAAATCACAAACTCTGTGTTTTAACTTTAACTATTGGTAGATGGTTCGTGATGATTTCTGCCGAATACGGAGTTTCTAATTGTCACTATTTCCCCGTAGCAAGTCCATTTAACAAGCAACCCCCCACCTAGTCTATACCTACCCATGCGTGACATAGTGGACAATAGCGTCTATGTTTGAGTTCATAAATATATTTATTCATCATATAAAATTAGAATAACGTCATAGCAACGAGATCAACCCAACAATAGCCTGATCCTATGCCAGAAAAGCCGCGAAAAGCCCTGCTCACTCAAATGCAAAATAAACTGTGAAAGTACTGTCTCATTTTACCATGTATTCTACTAGCAATATATGCTACTAAATATGAAATAAATATACAATCCTACCATCGGTTTTACACATCGAGATGTTCCTTTCAAAATTCAGTGGTCATTTATTGTCTGGTATAATCGGTTTGAGAAATATACAACACTTTATACCGCTATTACACTATCTGAAACGTTGACGCGTAATACCCCCATGCCCTGTAAGCCTGTCTCATTCATTACAGTTCATTCTGGTTTAATTGTCGACTTTTTTATCCAATAGAGTACATTATAACCTTAGCAACGATATATGCCATGTCTTTTTCGGTGCTTTGAACAATTTACTACAGCCCAGCGTAATGGCAGTTTTCGTTTTAACGGTCGAGTATTACACAAGCTCTATAGAATACGCATTAGGAAGGGGAGTTTCGCTTTTCCGATATGTAAGTACTTTTGCGTCTAAAATACCATTGGTCTCGCTGGCTACATATGTAAGTTTGTGTTTCCACTCGAGCACTGTCTTTCCAATATGTTTGATAGCCCTATTGTTATTTTCACATTTTGAGTGCATTTCACATACTGTAGTGCAATCGTTAAATGTATTTTTGATGTAGGCTACCGATGTGCATTGAAGATAGAACATTTGGCAGCATTTTGCAGATGGTGGAATACTATTTTATGTTCATGTTATCGTACATAATATAGGCTATGGCGTATATACTTGTCTCTTAGGGCATGACAAATGCTCATTCCAATTTACTATGCGCTGATATGTGGTAGATTAAGGAAAAATTTCCTTAGAGTCATTATGAATAGGAAAATTAAAATAAAATATTTATAATGGACAAAACTAATTTTATTCATTTTATGACATGTTTTGCATAGGGGTTTTGGACCCATAGATATCTACCCCCCTTATACTGATGAAAATATAGTAATTCCCACTTGAAAATTATGCAAAAGTGAGTTTTATGAACCAAAATTGTTGATTTGTAGTTAAATATATCATAATGTTTTTTATTTAGAGCAGTGCACAATTTAGCCATTTGGATAGATTTGGACAACAGGGTACACTGCTATATTTTGCATCTTAGACCTTTAGTAGTTCTGCATATCATCCTCAGATTTAGCAAAACTTGTGGACATGGAGTTTATGATCCAGGAAATGTATATATGTGAAAATATTATACTGGGACACATAAACACCAAAAAAATGTATTGTTGCAAAAACCAATGCAAACACATTTATTTACAAGTTTGACAACTCTCTGACTCTATCAAAAAGAAAGTAGTTCAATAACAGGATAGTCTTTTCAGGTCATATAAAATTTACCACAGTAGTGTTAACGTATGTAACATGGTGTCTCAATGACACGTGAGTGCAGTATAACTTATTTTTTCTAATTCATTAAAGTGTAGATACATACCGCATCCAAGGCGGTCCACAATGAAACTGGACTTTGAAGCACTAATCTATTTATGGCTGTGTAATACCCAGTTGATTAGAGGACACCGTTACGTACGTAATCAATGCAAGAAAAGATAAATTTTAGTTTCATAATCCCCAAACATGTATGTTCAAAGACATCGTTTTTTAATAAGATGTGACACGTAGTGCTAGTATAGTACGTAACGAGGGACGCCCAGCAAAAGTGCACAGCCTTCATGATATTGTTGTCTTTTGTTACGTACATTGACTAAATGACAGGATCACAAGATACAATTTTATTATTGCAATTTCGCTCACAAGCGGAGATAAACCCAAAACATATGTTCAAAGACATCGTTTCAGAATATTAACACAACAATGATTCGCATCACATCTTAAAATACAGCATACGAGTTAACATACGTAACGAAGGAAGCGCAGCAGAAATACACGAAACTTGGTGCACAGCGCTAAGTGAGCCTAACATCGCGCTAAGTGAGCCTAACATCGCATACAACATTCGAGTGAAACATGATCAATCATCAAAATATATCCCCCAAAATACATTTAACCCTTGTGTGGTGTTTGGGTCTGTGGGACCCATTTTCAATGTTTACTAAAAGAAAAATGATACAATTAATTATTATTTCAACCTGAGACTCATTGGCCTTGGCTCATTTTCTGTGATGAACATGTAAAAGAACACTTTTTCATTGAGTGCACACTGTGCACTCCCCCTACACATTTATATTACATATGTGGTGTTCGGGTCCACTGGACCCTATGGTAATACAAGTTACATTACATTACATTATAGGCATTTAGCAGACGTTCTTATCCAGAGCGACTTACATAACTTCTTATTACATTTATCCATTCATAGAGCTGGATATATACTGAAGCAATTCAGGTTAACCCTATTTACTTTGGCCCATTTGACCCAATTTTCGTCTAGTTTTTACTAGTGTCAATTAAGTGCCAATATCTCAAAACCTATTCACTGCACATCCATGGTTGAAAGTTTCAATGAAAGAAGAGGCTTGTACCATTCAGAAATTTGGAACAAAATAAATGTATGTCAAAGTGGTCACATACAGTTTATACAAAATACACATAAGAATACAAAAAAAAAGTACAAAACGCCTCGTGTTTTTATAGTTTATCACTGAATATCTGAACTTCAAAGTACTGGAGCAAGCCAGACTTGTTTATAGTAGTGCACTAATATGTTGTCCACTTGGGTATACAATTTGGTAAAGATATCTACAGGCTTTCCTTATGCATTGGTATTTTTACCAAAACGGGGCCCAGGTGTCCCAAAACGTTTCCAAACCTCGCCAAATATAAAACATGTGCATATCTTTCTGTCTAGGCATGTCAATCATCAGAAAACTTTATTTTTCTTTTAAAACATTTTTTGTAATACAGAATGTGAAGAAAATTAACCTACTCATGTTTTGTGTTTATGTGTATGAGGGTATTCACTTACAAAGCGTGCCCAAAAGTGCCCAAATAACTCTCCGAAAAGGATTACTTACCCTAATGTTATCCAACCAATCTACTTTACATTTAAAATGGCACTGTACTTCAAAATTAGATTTATCAGAGCCCCATAAGCCAGCAGAATAACAGGTTTATCTATAACAAGCCTTCAACTTGACTTTTTACAGCAAAAGTAATGAATTATACATCACTTTATTTGGCAAACCTGTCTGTTACCACCTCCTACGACAGAGGTGTCAGGTGGGGGAGGTGTGTCTTCACTGTCCTCCCTGAAAAAGACAGATTCAAGTACATTACTAAGTAGAATCACTAAAAAATGAGAACACAAATTATCTCAAAAAGTCATATGGCAAGTATTACAATTAAGTGGAAAACATTTTTTATTTTATAAAAAAAAAAATATATATATATATATATATATATATACACACACACACACACACATACACACATATATTATATATATATATATATACGTATATACATTAAAAAATCTTACATCCACAGTACGTCTGATATTAGCTCCAACATAATTAGCAATCGTAGCTAACTAGGATTTATGAATTAGTTTGTCAGCTTGCACGAACTAAATTACATTATTATAATACTGTAATGTCTTGACTGAACCGTGAAATAAAGTACTGAGAATGGCGTAGTTTCATGCAACTAGCCCTTGTGTTGGTTGCTACACAAAGAAACTGCGAATGAACGCTACAAACAAACCCCTTTAGCAGCTCCATACCAGCCTGTGACAACATAGAAGCTAACTAGCGAACTCCTGCGAGAATCCATTTATCACCAAACTAAAAATACTCTAGATAATAGCGCTCCATACTGTTGATGATTATGATAATGATAATGATAATAACAATAATAATAATAATTTGTAATATATATTTTTAAAAACACTTACATGTCCAGGCACGGGTCCATGCCACAAGAGTCATTGCTCTGCCAGAGCACAGACTTCTTCACCTCTGGGACACTGCGGTGGAACACCTCCAAAACCTGAGCAACCGTGAAATAAGTGCTCTTATTTCCACCGTTGATTGCCACGTTCGCGTATAAATGTATAAAATAATCGCAATAGTTGAAGCAGCAAAGACATGACCAGCGCCACTACACCATACAGCAAACCTTGTATGCGTACAGAGAAAATACGTCACAGGACAGTTTTTCAGCTCACAAAAAAGCTACACATTGCTAAATATCATCTGGATATACTAAAAACGTACTTGTACAGCAATCCAGTCCATCCCTTCCAGGATAAAATGGCCACAGGCGTCATCTGATGCTGTCGACAGTCAGGAGCGCACAGCCGATTGCCCTATGGGCTGTCTTTACGCGTGGATACAGCGCCGTTCCCATTCGCTAGAATATGACATATTTTACATAATTTAAAAGGGCAGGAAACCCCGTAGAAGATAAACTACGTGGTTTACGTTAGATCAACCCTGAAGCAGTCTAGTAATGTTTTTACGCAACGGTAGTAACGTACTACAAACGCAAATGCGATGGGTACGTACCATGGAAATCGAGATTTTGCTGGAGAATGGATAAATGGATTACGAAAAAACGTTCAAGATTCTTCAGAAAACAGTTATAACTGCATAACCAGGTATAAAATTTAATTGATTAAACATGTTTATCAAGAGATCTTGTAGAAAATAAAATATATTGAAACAAAACCGGAAGAACATCGGTTGTATGCGTAGTGAAGTGAGCACGGGGAAAAAACACATAATGTTCATTTATACAACTTTTCAGTAACATACAATTGTTCCTAAATCGGATCTTGATTTTTTAGCGTGTAGAAACTGTACCAAGAGTTTTTTTGATATGCATTTTATTGCCTGTGACTGCGGCGAGGTGAAGGCTGTAAACAAAAAAAAAAGTGGGTTGGGCTATTAGCACCCTGCTGCTTTATGGCTCTGTAGTGTAACCTGAGAGCTGATAAGCATAAAATGAAGGTGTTCGCAGGCTGTGACTGTTTTTAACAATTTTGCGTCGAAAGTTCCGTGTTTTATTAACGTTATAATTTAGAATTTAAGAGAAATATGAACACTATAAAAAATTGGGGCGCATGCGTCCCACCACTAGGGGTCCAAAGTCTAAGTACCTTGCTCAAGGGTACAACGGCAGTGTCCTACCTGGGAATCGAACCTGCTACCTTTCAGTTACAAGTCCAGTTCCCTAACCATTATACTACACTGCCGCCTACAAGTGTAGAAATTGTAGGTGAAAACAAGTAAACATAGTAAAAATGAAACAAAAACCTTCACTCCGTCTTCCTACTACCTGGACCTGCTGTGTGTGTGCGTGTGTGTGTGGTTGCTCTTTTAGATTTGCAGCATGTTTCATAGATTGAACATGATCCTCTCCACCATTTTATAGGCATTATTGGGACAAATGCCTAGTCCCATCACCACCCCCCACACCCACCCAACCTCCCCCAATACAACCCAACACACACACACAAAAGGTTTCAACATAGCATTGAGAACATGTCTGTTCCCTCATTTTCCCGCACTCTTCACCGTAGTGTGTGACACTACACAATGTCTTGCGGGAACCTGCATAATGTTATTTCAAAACAATGTAAACCAGGGCTGCCCAACCCTGTTCCTGGAGATCTACCGTCCTGTAAGTTTTCATTTCAACCCTAATTTGGCACACCTGATTCTACTAAATAGCAGCTCAATCAGATCTCTAGCTGTTGAATAAGGTGTGCTTTGTTAAGGTTGGAGTGAAAACCTACAGGATGGTAGATCTCCAGGAACAGGGTTGGGCAGCCCTGATCTAAACATTCTATATTTTCTCGCACTCTACCCCAGCTGCAAATTGGGGGAGGGACACAACAAATAAATAGCTTTGCACGTGTGGCTCCTTACAAGAATCGATCAGTATGGCAAAAATAATCTCTGCTCACCCTCATGTGGTGTGTAGACCGGCATGAATTTGTGTTCAGAATTTGTCATTCCAATTTGTTCAGTTCAAAGCAATAAACATCAATAGTGAGGAAACCCTTGTTTAATTTATATTTGTTCAAGATAAACATGATTTATTCCTCCCTCTTGATTATAATTTGTTTTTACAAAAATCACATTTTATCACAAAAAACGAATAGCACTTTTATTGATAAATGTGATCTAGCAGAGGTAAATGGCCAATATTAACAACAACTTTCACTAAGCAAAGTGGGGTTTAGAAAGGCATATCAAACATCTTCAAAAATATTTGGTTGAAAGAAATGTAGGCCATTAGGATAGGTATATATTTCCACATCAATTATGACAGTGTAAAAAATGTCACATTTTCGTGTCCCATTAATGGGTAAAAATCGAAAACAAAGCTTAAATTTACAACAGTTCAAGAAAGTCTGGCCCATGAGTTTATGTTATGTATTACATGGCTATATGAAGTACCACATACAAGTAAAACTTTCGCATAAAGTAAACACAAGACACTTTCGTAAACAAATGAATCACTTAAAAAAATCTCTCCAGTATCATATTTTTACATATATACAGCCGTGGCCAAAAGTTTTGAGAATGACACAAGTATTGGTTTTCACAAAGTTTGCTTCAGTGTTTTTAGATCTTTTTGTCAGATGTTACTATGGTATACTGAAGTATAATTACAAGCATTTCACAAGTGTCAAAGGCTTTTATTGACAATTACATTAAGTTTATGCAAAGAGTCAATATTTGCAGTGTTGACCCTTCTTTTTCAAGACCTCTGCAATTCGCCCTGGCATGCTGTCAATTAACTTCTCTGGCCACATCCTGACTGATGGCAGCCCATTCTTGCATAATCAATGCTTGGCGTTTGTCAGAATTTGTGGGTTTTTGTTTGT
This sequence comes from Synaphobranchus kaupii, assembly GCA_029718625.1. Lineage (NCBI taxonomy): Eukaryota > Metazoa > Chordata > Actinopteri > Anguilliformes > Synaphobranchidae > Synaphobranchus > Synaphobranchus kaupii. The sequence goes on along the minus strand of CM056379.1, from coordinate 71,306,803 downwards.
CCACCCGCCACTTGAGGATTGACCACAAGTTCTCAATGGGATTAAGGTCTGGTGAGTTTCCTGGCCATGGACCCAAAATTTCGATGTTTTGTTCCCCGAGCCACTTAGTTATCACTTTTGCCTTATGGCAAGGTGCTCCATCATGCTGGAAAAGGCATTGTTCGTCACCAAACTGTTCTTGGATGGTTGGGAGAAGTTGCTCTCGGAGGATGTTTTGGTACCATTCTTTATTCATGGCTGTGTTCTTAGGCAAAATTGTGAGTGAGCCCACTTCCTTGGCTGAGAAGCAACCCCACACATGAATGGTCTCAGGATGCTTTACTGTTGGCATGACACAGGACTGATGGTAGCGCTCACCTTTTCTTCTCCGGACAAGCTTTTATCCGGATGCCCCAAATAATCGGAAAGGGGATTCATCAGAGAAAATGACTTCACCCCAGTCCTCAGCAGTCCAATCCCTGTACCTTTTGCAGAATATCCGTCTGTCCCTGATGTTTTTCCTGGACAGAAGTGGCTTCTTTGCTGCCCTTCTTGACACCAGGCCATCCTCCAAAAGTCTTCGCCTCACTGTGCGTGCAGATGCACTCACACCTGCCTGCTGCCATTCCTGAGCAAGCTCTGCACTGGTGGTGCCCCGATCCCGCAGCTGAATCAACTTTAGGAGACGGTCCTGGCGCTTGCTGGACTTTCTTGGGCGCCCTGAAGCCTTCTTCACAACAATTGAACCTCTCTCCTTGAAGTTCTTGATGATCCGATAGATGGTTGATTTAGGTGCAATTTTACTAGCAGCAATATCCTTGCCTGTGAAGCCCTTTTTGTGCAAAGCAATGATGACTGCACGTGTTTCCTTGCAGGTAACCATGGTTAACAGAGGAAGGAACAATGATTTCAAGCACCACCCTCCTTTTAAAGCTTCCAGTCTGTTATTCTAACTCAATCAGTATGACAGAGTGATCTCCAGCCTTGTCCTCGTCAACACTCTCACCTGTGTTAACGAGAGAATCACTGACATGATGTCAGCTATTCCTTTTGTGGCTTTTTACGTATCTACAGCTACTTTTCATGCTGGAGGGGTGGGGGGTGTTCTGGGGCTTTTGGGTGAAGGGGAAGTTTTAGAGGGTGGGGATCGGGGGGGAAAAGTTTACAATATTGTCTAATTTGTAAATGTTTAAATTACTATGTAAGTTAATGTTGTAAACAAAACCAATAAACATATTGATAAAAAAAATAAAAAAAGTCTTCTCCAGCACATCTTAAAGACTTTAAATGGGGTTAAGGTCAGGACTCTGGTGGCCAATTCATGTGTGAAAATGATTCCTCATGCTCCCTGAACCACTCTTTCACAATTTGAGCCAGATGAATCTTGGCATTGTCGTCCTGGAATATGCCCATTGATGGGATAACCTGGTCATTCAGTATATTCAGGTACTCAGCTGACTTAATTTTATTGCTGCATAACGTTGCTGAGCCTAGACCTGACCAATTGAAGCAACCCCAGATCATAACACTGCCTCCAGAGGCTTGTACAGTGGGCACTATGCATGATGGGTGCAACGGCGATTTTTTTTTGGCCAGGCAGTGTACAATCTAAACTCCTCAAAAAAAGTTTGAAATTTGTGTTTGGTCGATCATATCTCTGTTGTCACTATATTATTAGCATTGTATCTTATATCATTGGAAAGCCTGTTCATTTCCCTTTACAATGATGTCCCATTTGTAAGGATCGTGCATTTGTGGGATGAGCAGCACAGCTGATTATGTGGGTGGGGTCCCAAGTGAAATGTTCCAAATTTCCCTACCAATGTCAAACAGTGTATTCTGTTGTTGGTATTGACTCTATTGTTTTGAGTTGTTTGGGGGATTGGATGATTGAACTCTCTATCAGTAACAAGGAACAAACAAGACATATTGGTAATTTTACGCTTTATTCATTGAGCAAACATTCAGGAACCTCAGTAGTGGGTGGAAGAACCATACGCAGCCACAACAGCCCCCACAGAGCCAGGGTTATCACAGACTACCTCCAGAATGTGGGAGTAGAGAGAATGGAATGGCCTGCCAACAGCCCAGACCTCAACCCAATTGAACACTTGTGGGATCAGCTCGGGCGTGCTGTACGTGCTAGAGTGACCAACGCAACCTTGTTGGCTGAGTTGTGACGAATCCTGGTTGAGGAATGGAATGCCATCCCACAGCAACACGTGACCAGCATGAGGAGGAGGTGCCAGGCTGTTCTGGCTGCATATGGTTCTTCCACCCGCTACTGAGGCTCCTGACTGTTTGTAATGAATAAAGTGTATATGTCTTGTTTGTTCCTTGTTACTGATAGAGAGTTCAATCATCCAATCCCCAAAACAACTCAAAACAATAGAGTCAATACCAACAGGAGAATACACTGTTTGACATTGGCTGGGAAATTTGGCACATTTCACTTGGGACCCCACCCACTTAATCGGCTGTGCTGCTCATCCCACAAATGCATGATCCTTACACATGGGACATCATTGTAAAGGGAAATGAACAGGCTTTCCAATGATATAAGATACAATGCTAATAATACAGTGACAACAGAGATATGTTTGCGTTAGGAGCAGGTGGGGGGAAGGACCCAAACGCAGGCAGAACTACAAAAAACCGAAGTTTAATGAGGACAAGGCAGCAATCCGTAGTAAGACAGGCTGGGTCAAAAAACCGGGGAGACAGGTAACGAAACAAATCACAGTCCAAAGAATGGTCAAGGAACAGGCAGGGGTCGTAACCGGGAAGGCACAGCAAAGGTACAAAAGCAGAATCCAAAAAACGGGGTCGCGAGAACACAGGCAGGGGTCCAAACCGGGGAGGTGTAGGAGGAACACAAAGAAAACAAAACAGACTGAATACAAAACAAAACAACAACAGGCAAAAAAAACTAGGGAAACAAAAACTAGGAAACAGAAACTACAGAATAAACAAACAGCTCGAGCTGAATCTCAGAAAAACAGAAGGTAACACAGAAGCAAAATATCATGTGAGGAACTTGCGAAGACAGACTGAAATAACAGGGGTTAAATACACAGGGAGAGACAGACATAATGGGAATCAGGTGTGCAGACACGGGGAGGGGAGATCGCTCACAGGTGAGCACAATGAAACAATAAGGGAAGCTGATAGTACAATAACGAGGGAAAACGTAAGACACGGACCGGAAAACACATAGACACAATGATAACAAACGGCCTGGAGTTAGCAGGTAGACAAGTGCACAGCTCGGAGGGGAGGAACGCGAAAGTGGACACACGTGCAGAGAATGCGAAATCAGATAGATACAGGGATAGGATAACGAGGAGGGAAATGACTGTAGGTAGAAACTCAAGATGAATTAGTAATTAGTAATGTTAGTAGCGAACTCTAAAACCCTAATGTTAGTAGGTTAGCTGGTTAGTATTATATACACGTTAGTTTGTTAGCAGGTTAGTATTAAATCTAATCTAACAGTATGATTAGTACATTAGTATTATATACAAATATTTCAGTCAGGCCACTGTTGTTCAAATAAATTTATTGACATTATGAAACAATACATTTTAGGTTTGGCGGTATGGTTCTGTTCACCAAGCCCTCCCGCCCATCCACGTGAGCAAGCATGGGTATGGCGGCGAGGGCAGCTGCACAACCCCCATTAGGGTTACGCTAGAATAGAACCGCAGCACTGAGAATGGTTTGACAGATTCCATTCAGTCAGTTATATATATATATATATATATATATAAATGGCACTTTTAAGTGTCATTATCACAACAATTTACAAGGAACCGGGCCTGAACCCCCGTAGAGCATGCCTAGGGCGACAGTGGCAAGGAAAAACTCCCTGCTGTTAGCAGGAAGAAACCTTGGGCAGAACCTGACTCTGAGGGGGAAGTCCATCCGCTGCTGACTGGCACCGGTTACTAAATGCGGATTACGGAATAGAAATTTGTAGACCGAACATATGAAAATGTCAATGTATAGGAGCCGGTGAGGAAGACTGATTGAAGCCCGGCAGGTGCATCATAGCTGGGTACATGCATGGAGCTGGAGCTGACCGTCTGCTTCTGGAGAACGATGTTTGTTGATCTATAGCTACCGCTCCGGCGGATGCCGAAGCGGGAACGAGAGAGGAAAAGAAATCAGTAGGCACTGATTCATGCAGGAGCGATATAGGCTAGGTGTATGTGCGCAATGGGAAACTGAAGAGGGTGGAGGGGGGGTTTTTTGTGTGCAGCGGGTGTGCTGACAGGGGATCCACCATGGTAGGGCGAGGTGGTTAAATAGACCGCCTTGTTATGTGAATGGACTGATGGGTGAATCGTCACTACTCAGCTGAGCTGTCAGCTGATTGACTATGGCCGGGTTTCACTCTCGTGACCTGCCTGAACTGACGCTATGCTCGATTTCAGTCAGGCCACTGTTGTTCAAATAACTTTATTGACATTATGAAACAATACATTTTAGGTTTGGCGGTATGGTTCTGTTCACCAAGCCCTCCTGCCCATCCACGCAAGCAAGCATGGGTATGGCGGCGAGGGCAGCTGCACAACCCCAAAAACAACCATATGCCAAGTGCTGCCAGCATGTGCACACGTGATGACCGTGCAACGACCCCTCGCCTCGGAGGAAGCCGATCTGTCCATCAGCTCAAGGCTCCCCCAATACCACACGATCAATGTCATGTGCACCAACGCCTGTTGGACTCCCCCGTGCGCCAGACGGAGTGCAGACCAACCCCAGGAAATCCATGTGTAGTGATGAAGAACAATGTGTGGCCTTCTGGCTACCGATGAAGCCATACTGTCCTTCAGCACAAGGTCCTTCTAACGTTACATGGATCAGTGGCTATGTGCACCAACGCCCGTTGGACTCCCCTGTGCCAGATGCAGTGCAAAATAACCCCACGAAGTTCTACGTGTAGTGATAAATGTCATGGTTTTCAACCCTGTTTCCCCATGCGGTCGTTTTCCTCTGTGGCCACGCGAGGGCGCTGTCCTTTTGATAGATGCTTGCTCCGCCCTGCTTAGTTGGCGGAGCATTTGTTAAGCATTTTCACCTGTGTAGTGGCCGGAGAGATATATAAGCCTACCGTTTCCTTCGTTTGGGGCTTCGACATTAATTATTAATTGTTAATTGTTATGTACTGTGGTGTTATTGTTGGCTGTGAGTTCTCGTACCATTTTGGCTACTCGCCTATTTTTAGCGTCTCTTTTTAGAGGCAGGGCTTATTTCTTACTGGCTTGGTAGTTGATTGTCTCGTAGAAGTTTGGGACCGTAAATCTCTGCTCTATTCTGCCTTTTTAGTGCTTTTTCTCCGTGTATGGAGTTTTGGGCAATTCTGTTCAGAACTGTAGTTCTGCTCGCCCTTTGGCACATGTCTTCCCATTGGGAGATCAGGCTTTTCGCTTCTACTTAGTTATTAGCTCGTAGAAGTATAGAGTAGCAGTTCTTTGTTCCGTTTTTCGCCTGTTATTTGGTTTTCTTACTGAGAGACCTGGCGTTTTGCTTCTACTCAATTCCGTGTTACTGTGAGCCAGTAAGTAGCTTCGGTACGTTTATTCCCTGTTGTCTCCTTCTCGTGGACTACGTTCCCCTTTGTTGTGACTCAGGGTTTTTATTTATATTGAGAAGCTGTCATGCTATTTTGCGTTGGTCTTTGTTGCAGCTGTCCTCCGTCCTTTTTACCTACGGGACGATTTTGTTTCGGAACAATTGTTCTGTTCGTTTTCCGGGTGTGTTTTCTCCTTGTGTGGAGTTTGGGCTAGGTTGTGGACATGTTTGTGTGACTGCGCGTAGCATGGTAATTTCAGCTCTCTGTTCCTTCGCTTCGTTACATTCTTTTACTGAGAGGCTAGGGCGGTTGTTCCAATTTAAGTTTGCGTGAGTCTTTTGGATAGTAAGTTATGGGACGACGGTGCTCCATCGGCTCACCTGTAAAATGTTTCTCCCTCCTGGGAGATCGGGTGTTTACCGCTTTGCTTTCTGCATTTGACTGCTACTTATTAAACTAGCCATGGAACGTTAAATCTCGGTTCCATTTCGCCTCGTTACATATTTATTTACTGAGAGGCTAAGGCGGTTGTTCCAACTTAAGCTTGCGTTAGTCTATATGGATCGTAGTTATGGGACGACGGTGTTCCGTCGGCTCACCTGTAAAATGTTTCTCTCTCCTGGGAGATCGGGTGTTTACCGCTTTGCTTTCTGCATTTGACTGCGAGCCTATCAATCTCGCCATGGGAACGTTAATCTCTGTTCCTGTTCGCCTCGTTACATTTCCTCATAGAGAGGCAGGGCATTTATTTTCAGTTAATCTCGCGTTGGTCTAGCCGGTAAATGTCCGGTGCTGCCTGTCCTGCTCGTTCCTTTCGGTGCCTTTCTCCTTGCAGGGAGTTTTGACGATTTTGTTTGGAACTGCTGTTCTTTTCGTCTTATGGCGCATGTCTTCCTATAAGGAAGATTGGGCGATGTTGTGGACACGTTTGTGTGTGACCGCGAGTCTGATAGTAGCCACGGAACGTTATATCTGTTCCTTTCGCCTCCTCATACTATCGTATTATTTTGCAGTGTTTGTGTTTTATGTTTGTCTTTACGCTACTCGCCCGTTCTTATTTTGTCTCGTTACCGAGACAGGGCGCTTATTATTTCTGGCTGTTCTGATCCCTGTCCTTGCGCTCTACTTGGCGTTTGACAGTGAGCCGGTTAGTAGCGTTTGTAGTGGTGTTTGTGTTCCTTGTCTTGTCTCCTCCCTTATCTGCGGGTATCCCGCCTTAGTGGCCTAAGGGCTTAATGAATCCCCTTGCTGCGTTTGGCTCCTCCCATCTCACACGTCACGCCCCATTACAGATAAAGAACGATGTGTGACCTTCTGGCTACCGATGAAGCCATGCTGTCCTTCAGCACGAGGCCCTCTAACGTTACATGGATCAGTGTTTATGTGTGCCAACGCTTGTTGGACTCCCCTGTGCCAGATGTAGTGAACCAACCCCAGGAAGTTCTATGTGTAGTGATAAAGACAATGTGTGACCTTCCGGCTACCAATGAAGCCATCCTGTCCTTCAGCACAAAGCTCTTTACATGGATCAGTGGCTATGTGTACCAACGCATGTTGGACTTCCCCTGGGAGCCAGAATGTTAGATTAACCAGGGAAATTCTATGTGTAGTGTGAAGAACAATGTGTGACCTTCCAGCCGCCAATGTAGCCGTCCTGTCCTTCGACTCAAGGCCCCTTTTAACATTTACATGGATCAGTGGCTATGTGTACCAACGCATGTTGGACTTCCATGGGAGCAAAACCAATCAGGGGAGTTCTATGTGTAGTGATAAAGAACTATGTGTGACCTTCCAGCTCTCGGTCCTCTAACATCACGTGAATCAGTGGCTATGTGTACCAACGCCTGTTGGACTTCCACGGGAGCAAAACTAATCAGGGCTTTTTAAACTGGCAACGGAAGGAACGCTAAGTTCTTAATGTGTCATTCCAAGGTCTACAGCAATCAAAATACGACACGTCATTATCTGAGGACATACGCAAGGACCCCGAGCAAATCGTTGAGCCGAGCAGATCATTGACCGACAGCGGCCCTGCACGTAATATGAATTTCGGATGAAGCTTGAAATTTTCTAGCCGAAATTCATTGCCTGTGTCTGTCTGCTGTGAGAACAGCCTCACGGAATTGATGTTTGACAATGCTTCATTGTATAATCAAACTAAATTAGTTAAACAAGCAGGCTAATTTGGCATTTTCTAAACTGAGAGGGAAGCCATGTTCTGGTAGCTTAATCTCAGCTGCTGCAGGTGTTATAACAAAATTATAATTAACGTATATTTTTTTAAATAGCAGCCCTGGTGTAAGGTCATAGAATTTGTTTTTCCCGTTATTATATTTCAGTCAGGGCCACTGTTGTTCAAGTAAAACTTTATTGACATTATAAAAACAATACATTTTAGGTTTGGCGGTATGGTTCTGTTCAAAAAGCCCTCCCGCCAATCCATGCGAGCAAACATGAGTATGGCGGTGAGGGCAGCAGCAACAACCCCCAATAGGGTCACACTTAGAACAGAACCGGCAGCACTGTGAATGGTTTTAACAGATTCCATTCAATCAGTTATATATATATGGCACTTTTAAGTGTCATTATCACAACAATTTACAAGGAACCGGGCCTGAACCCCCGTAGAGCATGCCTAGGGCGACAGTGGCAAGGAAAAACTCCCTGCTCTTAGCAGGAAGAACCCTTGGGCAGAACCTGACTCTGAGGGGGGAGTCCATCCGCCGCTGACTGGCACCGGTTAACTAAATAGCTGATTACGGAATAGAAATTTGGCAGACAGAACATATGAAAATGTCAATGTATAAAGAGTCGGTGGAGGAAGACTGATTGAAGGCCAGCAGGTGGCATCATAGCTGGGTACATGCATGGAGCTGGAGCTGACCGGCTGCTTCTGGAGAACGATGTTCGTTGATCTATAGCTACCGCTCCAGCGGGTGACGAAGCGGGAAGGAGAGAGGAAAAGAAATCAGTAGGCACTCGAAAATGTTAGTGAGTCATGCAGGAGCGATATAGGCTAGGTGTTCAATGGGGAACTGAAGAGGACAAAGCTGGGGTGGAGGGGGGGGTTTTTGTGTGCAGCGGGTGTGCTGACGGGATCCACCATGGTAGGGCGAGGCGGTTAAATAGACTGCCTTATTATGTGAATGGACTGATAGGTGAATCGTCACTACTCAGCTGAGCTGTCAGCTGATTACCTATGGCCAGGTTTCACTCTCGTGACCTGCCTGAACTAACGCTACGCTCGATTTCAGTTAGGGCCACTGTTGTTCAAATAAGACTTTATTGACATGATAAAAACAATACATTTTAGGTTTGGCGGTATGGTTCTGTTCAAAAAGCCCTCCCGCCAATCCACGCGAGCAAGCATGGGTATGTCGGTGAGGGCAGCAGCAACAACCCCTAAAAACAACCATACGCCAAGTGCTGCTAGTCTAGTGCTTACGTGATGACTATGTGTAACGACCTTTCGCTTCCGGAGGAAGCCATTCTGTCCATCAGCTCAAGGCCCTTCTAATATTACATGGATCAGTGGCTATGTGTACCTTGTTGGACTCCCCTGTGGCCAGATGTAAGAGTAAACTAACCCCAGGAAGTTCTATGTGTAGTGATGAAGAACAATGTGTGACCTTAAAGCTACCAGTGAAGCCATCCTGTCCTTTAGCTCAAGGCCCCTTAAACGTTTACATGGATCAGTGGCTATGTGTACCAACGCATGTTGGACTTCCCCTGGGAGGTCGGAACATTAAATTAACCAGGGAAATTCTATGTGTAGTGGTGAAGAACAATGTGTGACCTTTCAGCTACCGTTGTAGCCATCCTGTCCTTCAACTCAAGGCCCCTTTAACATTTACATGGATCACTGGCTATGTGTACCAACGCCTGTTGGACTTCCATGGGAGCCAAACTAATCAGGGGAGTTCTATGTGTAGTGATGAAGAACTATGTGTGACCTTCCAGCTCTCGGTCCTTCTAACATTACATGGATCAGTGGCTATGTGTACCAACGCCTGTTGGACTTCCATGGGAGCAAAACTAATCAGGAGAGTTCTACGTGTAGTGATGAAGAACTATGTGTGACCTTTCGGCTATGGATGAAGCCTGACATGCCTATAGGAAGAAGCTTTTCGTCCCTTCAGGTCAATGCCAATTAATACCATACCAATGCCTGTTGGTCTTCTCCCTAGAGGTCGAGGAGGATGCTGTGCATAATATTGGCTTCATGGCGCCCGTATGCCTAGGGCCATTCTAACTACTGAAGTTGTGTTTTGTAGTATATATATGTACCAACCACCTAAAGGCAATTTCCTGAAGCTAAATTAACCAATTTAATGGAAATAGAAACTTCTAGGCTACCCTTATCGGTGTGAATGAATCCTCGCTTGTTGCTGGGAATTACAAACTTTTATTTTGACAAGCCACACACAAACAGCCATGTTCCTATGTTTCTAAACTCATTGTTTTTTGGATAGAAATGATTTCATCAACGTCGGGACGAATGTAACGTTCGTAAGCGGCGGATGACCAACGCCCCATGGCTTTTATTGTGCACGTCGGGGCGACTGTTGCTGCTGTCGTTGCCGCACTAATGCGGAAGGAGTGGGCAGTGTATAGCTCAGGGGCGAGACCACAGTACTGACAAACTAAACGAAGGCATGCTGAAAACCAGGATCTCGTCATGGCATTTCCTTTGTCGGTGATGAAAAGTGGTTCGTCGGGACTCGTGAGGGGGCGCCGCCGCAGGTACCCGGGTCATGGAGGAAAAGGGACAAAAAGAGGGGCTAGTTTGTGTTATGACGATAGTTCCTTTAACATCTTTATCGGGTTTTGAGTGCTCAAGGTGAATGGTGAATGGTGAAATGACATGAATTTAAAGATAAATCTGAGAAGGATCAAATTTGTTTGTGCGCGTAGTGGATTCCCCACACCTGAGAAAACCATAGAATGCAATCAAGAAAACAACCTCCAACAGTGAGTCTACGTATGAACACCCTTGTCTTAAGCGAGACACCAGTTTGTGAACTAATTTTAAAGTGAGGGGAAGGCATTTATCTTTGCTTTGTGGGTTTTCTTTTTTAAGGCCGTTTAAAAGCAGATGGAGGGATGGATTCCCGAACAGGCTACCGACTGAGGGATCCCTGCATCTTAAGTGAAATTGTATGCCTGCAACGAGTGCCTTAATAGAAGAAGGTTGCATTTTCCTTGACTCGAAACAGTGGACTATAAAGGCGCAAACAATTGGAATGTTATCGGGTAAGATGTGGACAGAAAAAGCGGCGCAAAAAGAGGAAAAATGAGACCATGCTGAGTCGTATGTTTTTAATGTAGATTTTGCCAATCCAGATCTCATGTAGTGTGACGCTGAGGACAAGTAGGCTTGTAGGGTAGCGTTTAATCTAAAATGGTTTGGTCGAATGCTGGGCAGGACAGGCTTGCAGGGGCTGCATCGGGGCACAGGTTTTGGAATTCCTGGAATTTAAATCGGGACAAGGCATCAGCGATTTTATTGTCGAGCCCAGGTAAATAAACAGCGTGAAGCGTAAAATTATGCATAACGCAAGTCCAGGTAAGGCGTCTAACTAGCCTATTGATGAAAGGGACAGATGAGCGCCCTTTGTTAATGATGTTGACGGTGGCTTGGTTGTCGCAATAGGCCAAAATTAGTTTTCTTGGCCAGCTGTTTCCCCATAGGATGCAAGCAACGACGATCGGGTATAGTTTGAGCAAAGCTATGGATTGGATATTACGAGGCAGAGTTTACAACTCTTTAGGCCATGTTTCTGCAAACCACTGATTATTATAAAAACCCCCAAAACCAATGGAAGGCGCTGCGTCGGTGAAGAATTTTAAAGTAGCTGATGTTTTGACGTAGTCGTTATAAAAAAACTAGATGCCGTTCCAATTGTCACATAGCAATGACCAGAACCGCAGGTCGGATCTACACCCTGAATCTAAAATAATATGATCGTGTAGCTTACCCACAGTTTTTGATAAATCGAGCAGCCTTGATATAAAAAAACGTCCCTGAGGGATAATTCGCATAGCAAATTTGAAATGACCCAATAGGGAGAGCAGCTCCTTTTTTGTAAGAGATTCTGCTTTCTCTGTATATTTGATAGCTTCGCGAATGCGAGCCAATTTATCAGATGGCAGAGAGGCCTGCATGCGATTACTATCTAAAATAATGCCCAGAAACTCGATAACTTTTAAAGGGCCTTGTGTTTACTCCTCGGATAGAGGAACGCCTAATTCATTAAACGTATTTTTTAACGCTGTAATGCAACGATCCGCCTGGGAGTATGGAAAATGTATCGAAAATACAGGGACTGCTACGACAACCAAAAGTAAGCCTGACCGAAAAGTACATTTTATTACGCCACATGACGCCAAAAAAATGCCATTGGGATGGATGGAGAGGCATGATTTTAAATGCATCCGTTATGTCGGCTTTACCGAGCCAAGCTCCTTTACCGGCATGTTTGATAAGTTGAATCGCGTGGTCGACTGTTGCGTAAAACAGGGCAAATGGTTGCGGGGGATTGATACTGTTAATAGCTTGGACGTAGTTGTTATTATGAGGGGCGGATAAGTCGATTATTAGGCGCTTTTTTCCTGAATATTTACGTGTGGCTACTCCTATAGGATTGATGCGGAATATTGGAAATGGCGAGCTATCGAACGGGCCAATCATATAACCCTTCTCGACCTCTCTGGCAAGCAGTTTGTTCACTATTTCGAGTTCGGTTACAGCTGATTGAAGATTAGGGAAAACTTTTTTTGGAAGGAAAGAAAGTCCAGCTGAAAAGCCCTGAATCAGACCGATTAACAAATAATGGACAAAACAACGATTTGGATGCTTCTTCAGAGCTTTTTCCAGCTCTGGGACATTGACAGGTGTAGAAGGCTTTAATTCTTCTTTTTTACAAAACGGGTTCGTCTGGGACACAGAAATTTTGGGTGCCCGTCACCGCAGAAGCTGCAGACGTGCATATATTTACATTGAGGATGATTACAGACATTTTAGTTAAATTTAAACGGTGTGTGAATAGCAGGAGTCACCTTTCCCGCGCTACTGCGTTCTCTTCTGAAGCCGTCAAGGCGTGCCGGTGGGTTAATGGATACCGCCTTAGGGCAGAGGTTTGCGATATGGGAAAAAGATCCGCATACAGAGCAAGAGAGGGCGCGATGCCCCGTGAAATGTCTGCTGACCAGGGCCAAATCGACAATGGACCAGTCGAGTCTCTGGTTGAAGCGTTGAATAAACATAGCCGCTTTAGCAGAAAATGATTTGTGGTACTCGTAGAATAATGCCCCCCCCCCCGTAAGACATAGCTAAGTCGGAAATTATTGAGAGATAAGTGTCCAGTTCCTGTCTGCGCTGTGGGTAGACTTTGCATATTGTGTCCCGGTACACCCCGAAGGCGATATTAAATTCGGCCATGGTAAGGCTTTTAAGAAGTCTGGGGTCGCACTCTTTAAGTGTGACTGATATGTCCCCGCAGTCTACGACGCGTTTATCGCTAGGCTCTGAGCATAATAACATTTTTATTAAATTAATGTCATTACCTGCCAGGATCTGAGCTCGTAGATGTGGAGATATGGCTGCTGCTGGAGGGAAGAAGGGCACTCCCGACTGGAGCAGCGGGAATAGCAGTTCCCATGGTTCTTTGCGGCTCTATGGCAAGATTGGAGGGTGCAGGATTGGCGTCATAGGTGGCTGCTGAGAAAGCTCCGATTCCTGGCTCGTTGAAGGAGAATCTTGTAGCTGAGGGAGAATTTTCCAGGTTTTGGATCCGGGCATCCATATCGAGGAGAGAGGATTTTGCTTAGGGCAGCCAGGATTGGGTCTTCAGTCTGCTGCGGGATTGCTCCCTGTGACTGTGACCTCGCTCTTTTAGCGGGGGCGGAGGCAGCCGAGGACGTGGCAGGGGGAGTGCAATGCTTCCGTTTTGAAGAGGCTTTTCTGGGGGCTGGAGGAGTAGAAGCGGGGATTCCCGTCGCAGGAGCAGTCGCGATGCCAGGAACATTGGCAATTAAAAAGTGAAGAAGCTCTTCATGGCTGGCCCCTAATGGAGCTTGGATGTTAAGGCTGAAGAGGACTCCGAGGATCTTGGTTATCGGCCAAAGAGCGATGCACAGACTCTCGGGGCTTCTGACTGCCAAGCGGGCGCTTCTATGGACTGACATGGAGTTCCCGTCTGTTTGCGGTTGTGAGTCTGAGACGCAGTCTTCCAGCGTCCACGGATCCTCGTCTTGATCCGCGATAGACATGGCCGTCTTTGAAAAGGTAATGAACAGGCTTATTATAATAATTGCTCTCATTACAGTGCGTCGTTTTTGTGTGTAGCGTTTTTGTGTGCAGCAGGTGTGCTGACAGGGGATCCACCATTGTAGGGCGAGGCGGTTAAATAGACCGCCTTATTATGTGAATGGACAGGTGAATCGTCACTACTCAGCTGAGCTGTCAGCTGATTACCTATGGCCAGGTTTCACTCTCGTGACCTGCCTGAACTAACGCTACGCTCGATTTCTGGGAAATTGTTTGGTCAGGAGTTACCGGGAACCCATGCTGGTGTTAAACCCTAATGTGAAAGATTATTATTGTGTATGAAAACACGTCATAATGGTTAGTCCAAATAATATTGATCCATGTAGCCTATGATAATTTGCGAATACATGTGTAACCTTACACTAAGCATCACACATTGCCTGGATGTGGGCTCCCTTACGTTTCACATATATAAGAACGTTCTCTGCTGGGGCAGAACCCCCGGGAAAGTTTGCTGTGAACTCGCTTTAAACAACATGACGCTGGATGGTAAAATGACAACTGCATTGGTCTGAAACTAGCAAAGACACTTGCGTTTGGGTTATCCCCGCTTAGCGCCGAGTGTAAGATAGAGCCCTATGTGTTACGGTTACAGACACGAGAGTGGACCCAAATGTACAACTCAGGAACAGATTTCACAAATAAGCTCCGGAGGAGCGTTTATTAAGGCAAGCAAACTACTAAGGGGACGGGGACCGAATCCTGGGTTAGCCAGAGCAGAGGGGCAGAGCAGGAGCGGGGAGCAAGGGAATGCAGGGTGGCGACTGAGTCCTGGGAAGGGGCGAACGGTGGCAGAGCAGGAGAGGAAGCGGGGCGAAGAGTGAGCGGGCAGGAACCGCAGGCTGGCGGGCAAACTGAGGAGGCAGAAGACAGGGTTACTGGCGCAAGACAAACAAACCAGACAAGAGCTAGACTAGACTGAGCAAACTAACTAACAAGGCTAACGAACTGGCGACAAGGTAACGAACACAAGGGAATTATATAGAGAGGGGAAATGAGTGAATGAATGAATGCAGCGTGAGAATGCATGAGAAAAGTAATTAACCGGGGACTGAGGCATGTGGAATGCAAACGAGGCATGAGGGCGATTGGCTGGGGCATAATGAACAGAGTGAATGAGTATCTGCAGCGTGAAAATGAATGCGACAGGGTTCGTACGGTCATGAAAAACCTGGAAAAGTCATGGAATTTGAAAAGTGTTGTTTTCAGGCCTGGAAAGGTGCTTGAAAAAAATTAAATCTCAAAAGTTTTGGAAAAGTCATGGAAATTTCTTAAATGAATGTTTTCATGTCGTTAATTTACGCTGAGTTTAAAATAATGCTTAAAAAAAAAAGTAGCCTACGTAGGCTACGCTCTCGTATGTTACCTGGGGCCGGTTGCACCAGCTATACGTAAGTTCAAACGTAGGCTAGTTATAACGTAAGTGTTTACTAAATGAAGGTTTACACATTACTAAATAAAAATGGGTTGCACCACACAAACTAGTTTGTACGTTGAGCTTAGTAGCTACTAAATATTTACACCTACCCCTAAGGAGGTGTAAATTGTGGCGTAACCATAACCAACGGAAAACAAAATGAAAACATGGCCCGTTTAGAGCGTTTCGGAGGCTCTTACCGTTATTCCTACTAAACCGTTGTTTTGAAATCTTGTTGCCATTCGGTTGTTGCAAGCAAATATAAAAAAAATACACAAATAAACTGTAACCGTCTGTTCATCTAATTCATAGTTTTCACGTGATGTCACAGCCCTATGGGAACGCCCACCTGGCGGGCAAAAAGCCACCTTCCACTGCCCGCCAACGACAACTTTTCCCAAAAGTTTGCCAAAATGCCGGATAGTTGTTGTTCAATTGGATGCACTAACCGAAGAGGAGACAAGCCTGGATTGTGTTTGTACAGAATCCCGTCTGACAAGGAAAACCCAGAGAGGAGGATGTTGTGAATCCCTCCTTCTCTACAGCTACCCAGGCTGTCAATGGCGGGTCATTTAAGCTGTAGGAATGGTTTACCTGACAATGGAAAAAAGTTTATATTACATGTATGTCACAATATGTTGTGTTATCTTAACCAAAATATTACTGCCCTAGAAAAGCTAACTGCAGTAACGTTAGCTGACTAACGTTACACTGACCACCCATGCAAGCAACGTTAGGTAGCTCACGTTAGCTAATTAGCACTCACCTTCGCTTTGACGATGAAGAATTTATTGTCCTTCACCTCCCAAACAACAGCATTATTGACCCATCCAGATCGAAAGTACAGATAACTGTCTGTACTTTTGTACGCTTTCATCTTCGCGGCAGTGTAAGGGGATGGATTCTCCACAAGATAAATGTAAACGTCACCGAAGTACAGCTCCGGCAGCGACTTCGCGGTTTTTAATAATTGAAATAAAGCAGCGGGTGCTGTATATGGGTCACACGTACCTAAGACACTTAGTTTGTTTGCGTATCTTTGTTTTTCGTCTTTTGATAAGTGATCTAAACACACCTGTGTTGCAAAAGAAGGAAATTTGACAGGCTTCTGCGGTAGCTCTATGGGGTTTCCAGTGTCCGTCCGCATTCTGGAACGTTGTTTTGTCCGCCAGGGCTCCGCAGCAGTCACGTGACTGAAAACTATGAATTGGCTACCTCCGCCGTTTCTTCATAAAACACTGTAAAAATAGTTGACGCGTGGAAAACGTTCAGTTTCAAAACAAAGCAAACAGAACACTCCCGTTATGTAACTTAGGTATGTAACTTGTAAGTTTCCATATATTTTCAAAGCACATAATGGCTGTAACATAAATAAATAGGCTAAACAAACAAATAAGGATATTTTGAATTTTATTCGTAAAAACATAAACATGCACACATTGTAATTCTGTTCAATGTTCTATTTTTTCCATGGAATGCAAAATAGACGTAGCCTGTTAAACTCAATGCAAGTTTATTTCCGTGTTTACATTGTAGCTTGTTGATTGATTGGTTATGGATGTGTTATCGTCATGATAAAGCGACAATGCTTACCTTAGTATTGAACTAAGCATTACTTAGTTTTCACTAGCTAAGACATTACTTACGTATTGGTGGTGCAACCGAATTTAGTAAAGCGATAGTTTGAAACTAACTAGTAGCAACTAAGGACCTAGTAAATACTTTACGCGCAAACTTAGTCACGAACTTACGTATGACCGGTGCAACCCAGCCCTGAAGTTTGGTGGCCACACTGCAAAGCCTCCGTTTGCAGACGGTTAGCTAATTGATAATGCGCTAACGTTATGCCAGGGCATTGTAGATTTAACCATGGTTGGTTACAAATGGAAAAGTACAAGTCTTGGGTCGCTACAGACAAAGTCCCGGGACGAGCGAAGTGCAGCTTGTGTTGTAAAACGTTCGATATATCAAACATGGGAGAGGCGGCATTAACGAGCCATGCCAGAGGAACCAAACATCAGGCTGCTGCTAGCCCAAACCCCATCACCGGCTTTTTCACCACACCGAGGCCGAGGGCAACTGCTACGGCGAGCACGCCTCTCTCTTCGACTAGCAAGCAGCCGTCGATAACCGATGCTGTAACGAAAAAAGAAAAAGAAGTCCTAACTGCGGAGATAATGTGGGCGCTGAAGGTGGCCAATTTGCACTATTCTTTCAAGTCATCCGAAGATGTCAGCCTGCTCTTTCCACGTATGTTCCCCGATAGCCAGATTGCAACACAATTTGCTTGTGGGGAAGGAAAATGCGCATATCTCTGCTCGTTCGGGCTCGCTACCCACTTCAAGCGACTCACGTTGTCCAACGTGTCGAAGCAAAGGGCATATGTGATGTTATTTGACGAAAGCCTGAACCACTACTTACAGTCCAAACAGATGGATTTGCATGTGAGGCTATGGGATTCGTTTTAGTTGGTTTATGGTCATTGAGTTAGTTGTCAACTCAACTTTTAGTTAAAATTTGCTAATGTGTGCACTAGCTGGATGCCACTATACATACTTATTGATGTGTCAAGTGTCAAGTGCCAAAGTATATTTATAAATGTTTATTCTTTTAATCAAACTATTGTCTGTGTCATTTAAGGTATACTTAAATGTGTCATTTAAGGTATAGTGTATGCTTTGGAATTCTCATTGTTAGTTTAAATACTACATTTTATCCTCTTTTCCATGTATACACCGAGACTTCGCAGAATGTT
The DNA here is from genome assembly GCA_029718625.1 of Synaphobranchus kaupii. NCBI lineage: Eukaryota > Metazoa > Chordata > Actinopteri > Anguilliformes > Synaphobranchidae > Synaphobranchus > Synaphobranchus kaupii. The sequence continues at coordinate 71,288,745 of CM056379.1, read as the reverse complement.
TGGTCATGGAAATTTGGTTTAAAGTCATGGAAAACTCATGGAAAAGTCATGGAAATCCATTGGTCAAAATGTGTATGAACCCTGATGCGAGAGTAATTAGGCGGGGATAGAGGTGTGTAGAATGCAAACGGGAGATGAGGGTGATTGGCTGAGGGATAATGAGAGGGGAAATGGGTAAACAAGGAGGAAAACCACGCCCAGCCTGCATGGAAGACAGACGGGGAAACGTAAAAACATGACATGAAACGAGAGGAATGGGTGAAAAACACGGAGAACAGCAGGGAAGGGAACTGGGAGGACGCGGAGGGTGTAACAGTACCCCCCCCTTAACATTACATTACATTACAGGCATTTAGCAGACGTTCTTATCCAGAGCGACGTACACAACTTTTTTGCATTTATTTTTATAAATTTTTTTAACGTATTATCCATTTATACAGCTGGATATATACTGAAGCAATTCAGGTTAAGTACCTTGCGCAAGGGTACAACGGGAATCGAACCTGCAACCTTTCGGTTACAAGGGCGGTTCCTTAACCATTATACTACACTGCACGCCTGGTGCCACCGGGCCTGGTCTTCTCAGGGTGGTCCCGGTGGAAGGCACGGATAAGGGAGGGGTCCAGGATGAGGCTCTTAGAGATCCAGGAGCATTCCTCCGGTCCGTATCCCTCCCAGTCCACCAGGTAGGTGGGGGGGGTGACGGGTGCACTGAGGGGGCTGGAGGAGATGGGCTTCACCTGACTGACGTGGAAGACTGGGTGGATCTTGAAGGAGGCGGGAAGACGGAGCTTGACGGTGGCGGGTTGAGGATTGTGAGGATGGGGTAGGGACCGATGAATCAGGGCTGGAGTTTGCGGGATGTGGCTTGGAGAGGGATGGAGGAGGTGGAGAGCTAGACCTGTTGACCTGGGGAGTACCGTGGGGCTGCGGTCCGGCGAAGGTTGGCCCGGCGTCGGGTGCGGGCGGTGGTGTTGAGGAGGGCAGTGCACGTCAGTTTCCAAATCCTCTAGCAACGGAGGAAGTGGACCCAGACAGATGGAACTGCAACTTCCTCCTCCTGGACGGGAATCAGGGGGGCCTGGTACCCCAATGAGGCCTCGAAGGGTGACAGCTGTAGATGAATACAGACCGGTTGAGGAGGTCATGCAGGACGTCATTGACGAGGGCCTGGAAGACCGCTGGGGCATTGGTAAGGCCGAAAGGGACCACCAGGTACTCGAAGTGCCTGAGGGGGGTGTTAAACGCTGTCGTCCATTCGTCCCCCTCCCAAATCCGCACAAGGTGGTAGGCATTGCGGAGGTTTCGTTTGGAAAAGATGGTGGCGCCGTGCAGGGGCTTGAAAGCAGAGTTAAGCAGAGGTAGGGGGTATTTCTTACGGACAGTGATGGCGTTGAGGCCACAGTAATTGATGCAAGGGTGGAGGGAGCTGTCCTTCTTGGACACGAAGAAGAATCCTGCCCCCACGGGCGACGAGGAGGGACGGATGATACCTGTAGCCAGGGAGTCGTGGATGTAATTCTCCATGGCGGCCTTCTCAGGACTGGACAGGTTGTAGAGGTGGCCAGACGGGAGTGGAGCGCCAGGCAGCAGATCGATACAGCAGTCGTAGGGTCTGTGAGGGGGCAAGGACAAGGCAAGAGACTTACTGAAAACTCTAGACAGGTCAGGGTACTGGTTAGGAACAGAGGATAGGTCAGGTTCAGGGAGCGTGTGGGGAGGACCGGAGCCTCCTGACGGAGGTAGGGCAGAACGGAGACAAACTGTTCTGCCCTACCATCCCCACAAAAGAAAAAAACACCATCCCCACAAAAGAAGTTTGCTGTTTTCCCAATAACAAGCCCTGAGTTACAAGCAACCTGAAGGCCTTGCTCAATGAGAAAAAGAGTGCCTTTAGGACAGGGGACAGGGCTAAACTAAAACACATTCAGAGAGAACTGAAGCAGAAGCTAAGGGAGAGCAAGGACTCATACAGAAGGAAGCTGGAGGAGAAACTACAGAGAAACAGGGTGAATGATGTCTGGAGTGGAATGAGAGATATCACCGGCTTCCAGAAAAAGGCTGGTGCAGCTGAGGGGAATCTAGAGTGGGCAAAATAACTGAACCAATTTTTTAATAGGTTCGACTTGGCCCCCACTCCACCCTTCCAGGTGGATCCTGTGCTGCCTCCCTGCCCACTCCCCCAGCTCCTAGGACTATGTCTCCCTGGCATCCAGTCCCCCACTCCAAACACCAGGCACTCCATAATAAACTCCCCCTCACCGACACCTGCTGCCGACCCAGCCACATCTCCCACTCCCCAGGCTGAATTCCACATCACAGCCAACCAGGTGAAGAGAGAGATGGAGAGACTTCACCAGGGCAAGGCAGCAGGACCTGATGGCATCAGCCCTCGTGTGCTGAAGGCTTGTGCTGACCAGTTATGTGGAGTATTTCAGCACCTGTTCAACATGAGTCTGCACCTCAGGAAAGTTCCTGTATTATGGAAAACATCATGCCTGGTGCCAGTGCCGAAGAGGAGGTGCCCCACAGTCCCCAACGACTACAGGCCCATTGCACTAACATCATACGCAATGAAGGTCATGGAGAGACTGGTCCTAACACACCTTAGACCATTAGTAAGCTCATCATTAGACCCCCTGCAGTTTGCATATCGGCCACATGTAGGCGTTGATGATGCAGTTATATTCCTGCTGCAGAAAGCCTATTCCCACCTTGACAGACCCAACAGCTCGGTGCGGATTACATTCTTTGACTTTTCCACCGCTTTCAATACGATCCAGCCCAGACTGTTAAAATAGAAACTGGAAGTCAGGCAGGTGGGCGACCCCATGATCACATGGATTGAGGACTACCTGACAGGCAGACCGCAGTTTGTGAGGCTGTAGAGCTGTGTGTCTGCACGCCTTGTGTGCAACATTGGGGCTCCCCAAGGGACTGTGCTGTCTCCTTTCCTGTTCACACTCTACACATCGGATTTCAGCTACTCCTCTGAATCCTGCCATGTACAGAAATTCTCAGATGACACTGCTATTGTGGGATGTGTGGAGGGTGGATGGGAGGGGCAGTATAGGGGCCTGGTGGACCGCTTTGTGAAGTGGTCTGGGGAAAACCACCTGCAACTAAATGTGGCCAAAACCAAGGAGATTGTGGTGGACTTTAGAAAGAGCAAGAGCCCACCTGCTCCATTCTGCATCAGTGGCAGTAATGTAGAGATTGTTAAGACCTACAAGTACCTGGGAGTCCATCTGAATGACCAGCTGGAGTGGTCCACCAACACCGAGGCCATCTACAGGAAAGGCATGAGCCGGCTGTACTTCCTCAGAAGGCTCAGGTCTTTCAATGTCTGCCAGAAGATGCTACACATTTTTTATCAGTCTGTTGTTGCGAGTGCCATCTTCTTTGCGGTGGTGTGCTGGGGTGTTGGCATCAAAGTAAAGGACAGCAACAGGCTAAACAAACTAATAAAAAAGTGTGGCAATGTTATCGGCTCTAAGCTGGTCACACTGGAGGAGGTGGTGGAGAGGAGACAGCTGGCCAAACTGGTGGCGATCATGGACAACCCCTCCCACCCCCTCCATGACATGATAGGCAGGCTGAGGAGCTCCCGAAGTCAGAGCAACAGACTGATTCAACCCCGCTGTCTCAGGGAGCGGCACAGGAGATCATTCCTGCCAAGAGCAATAAAACTGTACAACTCTTCCTCCTTTGCCAGGACCGGCTAAATCACAGTCAGCATACATACCTATTTATTATTTATTCATATGTCTATTTATCTGTCCAGTCACCTGTTTTAATCACTATAGCATTCTGTGTTTGCATCTGTTGTGTTGGTATCGTCTGTTGTGTTTTTATAGTGTTCTAATGTTGCTGCTATAACAATGCAATTTCCCTTCGGGGATTAATAAAGTTTTTCTATTCTATTCTATTCTATCTGGGGCTCCAGCTTTGACCTTGAGTGGTTTCCCAATTGAGATGGGGGTTGTGCAGACAGAGCCATGGTTGGCAGAGGACCAGGGGAGACTGAGAGGAGTGGATGATGTAGAGTTGGATAGTTTCTCTGTGATTCCCGGAAAGGACTAGTTGAGCAGTGAGTGAGTGACACGGGCCAGGATATTGCCGTCCAAGGCATAGGCGTTGAGTGGAGTGGCGAGGGGCACGGTAGGGATACCGGCCTGGCTGATGAACTTAGCGTTGACAAAGTTGGAGTCGGCCCCGGAGTCAATCAGGGCCGACGGGGTGGCGGACTGGGTGTCCCACAGGAGAGTGGACGGGCCCGGACGATGCTTCTTCTCTCGGGCTCGAGCTCACTGGGTGATCGAACACCCTATGCATTTCCGCGGTGAAGGATAACTGGGAACAGATGGCCCGGTTGGCTGTCCCAGACTGCCGTCACCCACTCCCGCGCCTCCCCGCCCAGGCAAGCCATAATGAAGGCAACTTTACTGGAATCCGAGGAGTAGGAGGCTGGCTGCAGTCGGAAGACGGTGTCGCATTGCAGCAGAAAGCTGCGACAACTCCCCAGATTCCCCATGTAGCGTTCCAGAATGGGCACTCGGGGCTCCCTGCCTGGGAGGGGTGGCGGATCTGCCGGCGGAACTGCAGGAGACGGCTGCGGCGGGTTAGCGTGGGCCCTCGGGAGAGGGAGATGGACCGATAACTGGCTCAGGACGGTCCCCATCTGACCCACTTGGTCTGCGACACTGTTCAGGGTCTCCCAGATGTCATCGAGGTGGAGACCATGCTGACTGATTCTGGCGTCCTGACAGGCAAGGGCGTGGTGAAGCTGTTCAGAGCTGTTCGGCTGGGTCCATGTTCTGGCCAGTTCGTTCTGTTACGGTTACAGAATGCAAACGGGAGATGAGGGTGATTGGCTGAGGGATAATGAGAGGGGAAATGGGTAAACAAGGAGGAAAACCACAACCAGCCTGCACAACATGGAAGACATGAAACAAGAAGAATGGGGGAAAAACACGGAGAACAGCAGGGAAGGGAACTGGGAGGACGCGGAGGGTGTAACACTATGGCTTCAGAGACATGAACTGGTAGCTGACAAAGTGGGATCAAAGTGAGATAATTTCTTGTATGTGTATAGCTCTGTTATTTAATGAAAAGGTATAAACATATCTATCTTGGAAAACTAATAACATAGGTCACTTTTCCTATTGCACTTCTTAAAGATGAGCCTAAACTACTCTTAATAATTATACCAAATTCTCTTTCCCATTTTTGCTATGATACATGTAAATTTTTAGCAGTAACACCGAAAAAAACATTAAGAGGACCCTAGCCCGATGTTGATTGCTTCCGTTCTACAATCCTGGTGCCTAGATGACAAAGGCCATAACCATTTTCAAGACGTTGGATGGATCCTAATAATTTAGCAGATGCTTTTATCCAGAGTGACGTACAAATGTGTAGATAGGGTGTCCCTAGATTAAAGGGGCTATGTGTAATATTTTTCACATGCATGAATCACTTTCAATTACCAATGTATGAACAGATTGTAATGTAACTTAAAAATGAGACCTTCTCCGACTTTCTCTGTTGCGTATAAGAGCCTATGGGTTGATTTTTATGTAAAGGGCTCTGGTCGGATTTGCTGGGAAAATCATTTTGTGAATGAAGGATGTGACGTCTAAGCTCGCTTCCAAGTGCCTTCCCTCTCTCTGACCCGCCCCCTACAGCACTACAACAAACTAGAGGGCTAGCGAACTTGTGAGTCCTGTAACACTAGCTAGCTGCTGAGAAATGGACCAGTCAACCAGCAAACGACCGGCTCCCATTCCAACACCGTCATCGAGTTCACCGAAGGCGAAGTTAAATAAAATTTTATCGACTGAAGCCCGTTTGGCCAAATGGCAGTCTGACCGAAATCGGGCAAACACAAGGGTGAGCGTTATCACTAGCAAAATACTGTCTGAGTGGATTACAACCAGACAAGAGCACTGTAACAAATTCTTACAGCATTACATGCTCAAAAAAGCAAGCATGTAAAACATGCCCAAGGCTACTGCAGTTATAAAATAATAAAAAAGAAAAAATGTAACTCAAAATTAGTGCCTTTTTTCTACCTGCACAATGGAACAGCAGCTCCCTACTTTCAACCCACACCAGAGTCCAGAACCCTTACCACTACGGCTGGTGCTACATTACATTATTTTTACATTCATATATGCAATATTTGTCCCTAATTTACATTTAATAATTTGCCTAAATTACTATATGTGAGCACCATAATTCATTGAGCAGTGACACGTTCTTTTGTTATTTTGGTTCTGTACTCTAGCACTTTCAGTTTGAAAGGATACAATGACAATGGGGTTGAAGTGCAGACTGTCAGCTTTAATTTGAGGGTATTTTCATCCATATCGAATGAACCGTTTAGAAATTATAGAACCTTTTGTACATAGTTCCCCCCATTTTCAGGCATCAAAAAATATTGGACAGTTTGACATAATGTAGAATAAGTAATCATTTTTAATATTTGGTCGCATATCCTTTGCGTGCCATGACTTCCTGATGTCTGTGACCCAACAATATCAAAAGACTCTTGAAATATTTAGTTGGACCGCCTTTAGCTATGATTACGGCGCGCATTCGTCGTGGCGTCGTTTCGACAACCTTATGCAACGTCGCAACATTTATTTCCGTCCAGAGTTGCATTCATTTTTGGCTGAGATCTTGTATTGACGACGGGAGAGTCAAACCACTCCGTGAAGTCTTCTCCAGCACATCCCAAAGACTTTCAATTGGGTTAAGGTCAGGACTCTGGTGGCCAATTCATGTGTGAAAATGATTCCTCATGCTCCCTGAACCACTCTTTCACAATTTGAGCCCGATGAATCTTGGCATTGTCGTCCTGGAATATGCCCATTGATGGGATAACCTGGTCATTCAGCACATTCAGGTACTCAGCTGACTTCATTTTATTGGTGCATAATGTTGCTGAGCCTAGACCTGACCAATTGAAGCAACCCCAGATCATAACACTGCCTCCAGAGGCTTGTACAGTGGGCACTATGCATGACGGGTGCAACGGCGACCTTTTTTTTGGCCAGGCAGTGTATAACTTCTCTGCATTTGAATAGATGTCTATGGGAATTGGGGTGGGACTAGATTTAGCTGTAAATTATGCTGGAACAGTATGGAATACATGGTTGGCGAAATGGCTGTAAGTCATCAAGGGTCTGAGGTATCAAACAAGCCTCAAAGCATCACTCTGCTGCCAGATATGCAGTATATATGGATGGATCACTTTAATGGTAGTTTCTCCTGACAAATTTTCCTATTGAACTCAGGAGAAGAAACCCTTCATCAGATCAAAAACGTCTCCAACGTAAAAAAAAAAAAGCCAAGTTACTCACGCATAGCCTACAGAGCGCTGTCTATAAGTCCTTAATTCCAACTTGCAAAAACTAGTCCTGCCTTTGAAAGTATTGATATCAAAATGTGGCCAAGTTACAACTAACAATATTGTCTATCATGGCTCACACTAAATAAACTAGCTCTATTCCAGAGCAATGCTATCCAAACTTTCCTAAATTATTTAATGCAACTTGGCCCTGTGTTTCTTCATCTTAGCATGTGAAGAGATTGTGCCTCATGGAACAACATATGATTTCAATGAATGTTTTTAACAGTTGATGAATAATTACCCTCCAGAAAGGATATGGTTATACTTTGTTGGCAAGTTTACTTTAGAAAATGTACAGGTTTTAAAATGTTTAAAACTGTTTAAAATGTTTAAACTGCTGCTACAAATTTCTTTACAATTCACAAACAGACATTTATATCAAGAAACATCATGTACAATAGAGAAAGGGGGGATGAATAAATAAATGCAGATAAAAATGAGTAATATTTTTACCTAGAAAATAGTGTACATTTTTACAAACGTATCCAGACATGTTTGTGGGTCAGATGGCACAGCAGGCTCCACACAGACAAATTTCTTTGTCTGCATTTGTGTGAGTTTAAAACATGTAGCCAATAGCACAGTTATGTATCTAATTTCTTTTTATATTAATGCAACAACGTGATGTTAACCAGATGATATTCTGCGTTAAAACTGTTTTCTTTGCTTGACAAATGGCCATGGGATACCTGTTCCCATGACGTTAGCTATTGCATAACTGCCGTGGTGTCCAGTGACTGAATTGTTTAACTAACAGGCTACAGGTGAACAGTTAATATTGTAAACATGTCTTTGCCTTTGCAATAAAAAACATTATTTTATGAGAAAACCAGAACATGTGCACACTGTTTTAGGCCAAAATTAAATTACACTTTAGTACCAGGCAGGAATTGAACCCAGGTCTCTCGCATACTAAGGCTTGACGCTAACCACAAGACCAAAAGGGTACAGTCACGTGACAAAGATTTGTTTCCATACTGTGTACCGTTACTTGAAGTGGTGTCGTCTGACTTTCACCATTTAGCTGTAGTACAAGTGGAATACAAGTGAAACATTGAACAGTTAATATTGGAAACGTATTTTGCCTTTGCAATAAAAATACGTTTGTTAATGTGAAAATAACAGTGTAATAAATGAGAAGTATTTAACAGTTGCACATTGTTTTTGTCGAAAATAAACTTGTGCCCTGTTGGGCTCGAACCCCCAATCCTCTGTGTGAGCGGCAGCAACTCTAACCAGTAGACCACAGTAGCTTCATGCTTGGGAGAGCAGGTATGCGATGTTGTTAACCAATGGGGAGAATTATTATTTGAGGTTACGGAGGCAGGCAGGTAGTGAGGGTCTCTGGGTAGGCAGGAAAAATGGGACGAAGAATAAGAATGAGAAGAAGAAGAAGAAGAATCAGAAGAGGAAGGAGAAAAACCGGCAAAATAACGCAAGTTTGGGGCGTTATTGTGTGGATGTGTGAAGTTGTATCTGTATGCTGTGTGGTTACATGAGGTCAGAACATACAGAAGTTAATGTTTTTAAGGGCTGAGAGTCTGGTCATTGTGGTTACTTCTGTAGGAAACCCTGAAAAGTGCCAAACTCTCTGTGCTGTATAGTTATGGGGCATGCCCCGCCAAGCCGTAACTTGCCATCCCAATTTCAATATCTTTGATTATGGAACTAATAATTGATTGAAGTTTCATCAGTTATTTAATTGTGTTGATTTTGTCATTGGATATTTCCCTGTTCTCTGTTCAAAACTCCTGCTAAGCACAATGCAATTAACTCATTGCATTTGCTTGGTAAATCATAACAATAAACTCATAACAATAGTAATATAGGCCAATTATTAAATGTAAATTAGGGGGAAATATTGCAAATATGAATGTAAAAATTTGGTGTGGGTTGAAATGGAGCTGTTGTTCCATTGTGCACGTAGAAAAAAGGCACTCATATGTGAGTTATATTTCTTACTTTTTTTCCTTTTTGCCTAAACCTCTGAATGTTGGTAACTGACTGACTGACTGGCTGGCGGTCTGCCTGTTCCCCGTTGTTGAAAAGTGCATGCGCAAATTGCGAGTATTGAAAAGCGCATGCACAAAATAAAAATTTTGTGTAATTATGTTAAAAAGTTGAAAAGCGCATATGTAAAATTTAGAGTAATTACGTTAAAAATTTGCTGTCTCATCCTTCGCAGGAAAGTTTTGGCTTTGCTAGCAAACATATGTAACGAGTGGTTAAAAGCATCAACTTTGTATTTCAATGTTAACCGCATCTTTTATTGTGAAAAAAGTGGCACCTCGACTGTCTGGCTGATAGACTGCTGTTTCAGCCAATTATTGTGCAAAAAGGACAAAAAAGGAGGAAGTTGCATGTTTTGCTAAGCTGGAGACAAACATGGCGGTTGTGAAAGACTGCGTGCAGCAGGAGTGCTCCTCAGCTAAGAGCTAGTCGATAGGAGATATCCAAAGTAACCCTTAATTTGGCGTTATTAGGGGTATAGGTGTCCTAGTTTATGACCTTTTCACTTGCGGTTGTGTTCCTCGGTCGCCACATGTGGGTGCTGCTCCGTTGGTGGAGTTTTGGCTCCGTTTCGTCTTTTCGCAGAGAAATCTAGTCAGCGCTCACAGGTGTGCGTATTTTGCCGGTAAGCTATATAAGCCCATGTTCCCTTCATTCTGGGCTTCGATATTGATTGTTTGTTTCGTATTGTCTGGCGTTAGTGTTTTTGTGTGCGGTATTATTTTGCCCTTTTAATGTTTAGTCGTATGATTAGGTCTAGGGTTTTAAGGAGACCGTTTTGCTCCGTTGTGCTTTGTTGTAGTTTTGCGGGACTTGCCTTTGTGCTTTGAGCTTTTAGGTTGAATTTGTCATGTTCTCACTCCCGTCCTCTTGTTTCCCGTGTTTTCCTTCTCCCTTCGTTTCATGTTTGTCTCTCCCTAGTTTGTTTCCTCGTGCTGCAGGTTGGGCGTGGTTTTTCCCCTTTCGTATCACTCTGTCCCACTACTCTTCTACCGCCTATCCCACTCCTCCGTTTCGCATGCATTCCACACACTCTCTGCTCCGTTAATCACTCTCTCATACATTTGCACGCGGCACCTAATTGATACTCATTAATGTTTGTATTTAGTCACCCGGTGTTCTTTGTCCTCTGCCAGTTCGTTAACTCTCCTTGTGTGAACCTCTGGTCTTGTCTTGGTTATACCTGATATCCAGTCTAGTCTTGTAATTAAAAACCTTTTGTCTTGCTACCGGCGTTTACTCGCCTTTCCACTCCGTCAGGTTTTCTGTCTAGCTCTCGCCAGGAACGGCGCTTCTCGCTGTTCGGTCTGTCCTGCCTCACTAACCGTGTCTGCTTGAGTCTACCAACCTGCAGTTGTTTGCATTCCCTGCCTGTGTTGCTGTTTCCTGCCAAACCATCTGCCGTGTGTGCATGCAGTCGGGACCCCAGCTCTTCCACTCTGCGGCGGTGCCCGCCTCCTGCCTGTGCTGCTGCCGCTGCTGTCCTGTTGCTGCGTACACACCCAGCCTGGACCCTGCTCCACTAACCTGCATTGCTCCTGCCACTCTGCTCTGCCCTGGTTCCCGCTCCCCGCTCCTCCTCTGCTCAGCTTGCCTGGTTTCCTGTCACCATCACCAACCCCCGGCCTCTCCTGCTCCCGCTGTTCCCCGGCTATACCCATAACTGGACTGTTAGTCTTTAAATGTCTCCCTATGCTTCAGGAGGAAGCCTGGTCAAAGCATAATTTATTAGAGCGTTGCGCTCTCCATTGTCTGTCTATTTGAATCCAGTTCCGTCTTGGAACGATAACTGCCTTTGCCTTTTCTCTCCATGCTTCAGGAGGAATTCTGTTGAAGCAATAAAATAATTGAGTATTGGCATTCCCTGTGTTCGAGTCGTGCATTTGAGTCCAGTCCATATCCGGGATCGTAACAGAATTCCTTTTTTGTGTGCTCGTTTCTGTCACCGCTTTCTGGTCTTTCCTTTGTTTGTTTGCCTAGATCGTTTGCCCCTTTCTGTCTCTTTCTCCTCTTTCTGTCTGCGGTCTTCCGTGAAAGCGAGAGGAGTCTTTGTTTGTGTGTATTTGTATGGTAGTTTCTTACTAAGAGACAGGGCGTTTTATCATACTGACTTTAGGGCTTTATTTATTCTTAGAGGCAGGGCATGTATTTTCGATTGAGCTTGCGTTAATCTGTTAGCCGGTAATTCCGGTCCAGCTGTCCTGTGAGTCCTTCTGTACCAGTCTCCGTGCATGGAGCTTTTTGGCGATTTTGTTCGGAACTGTAGTTCTGTTTGCCCTTCGGTACATGTCTTCCCATAGGGAGACTGGACGATTTTGTGGACATGTTTGTGTGTGACTGCGAGTCTCTGAAAATAGCCTTGGAACGTTAGTTTTCTGTTCCATTTCGCCTCGTTACATATTCGTTTACTGAGAGGCTAGGACGTGTGTTTTCAATTAAGCTTGCGTTAGTCATGTTTGATAATAAAGTTATGGGACGACGGTGCTCCGTCGGCTCGCCTGTAAAATGTTTCTCTCTCCTGGGAGATCGGGCGTTTACCCCTTTATGTTTTCTGCATGTGACTGCGAGCCTATGAAACTAGCCATGGAATGTTATATCTGTTACATTCCTCTTTACCAAGAGGCACGGCGTTTAATTTCTATCAAACTTGTTTTGGTCTTTTATGTCACGATTCTAGCCTGTCATGTCATGTTTTATGTTTCATTTCTGTCTTAGTTAGATTTCTTGTTAATGTCACGTATTGTGTTTAGTCTAGTCACGCCACGTTTTATGTTTAATTCTTGTTGCGTTTCATTTTCATGTCACGTTTATTGTTTGATTATTGTTATGATTTATTTTCTTGTCATGTCACGTTTTATATTTTATTCATGTTACGTTTTCCGTTCATTGTTTAGCATACACATTTCCGTGTTTTTCCGCAGCCTTGCGTTCATGCTGTTTCCCTCTCTCTCTCTCTCTCTTGCTGTCGCTCACGCTTCCCTAATTGTTTCATTTTCCCATGTCTATTTACTAATCTACTAACATTAGATCAGGATTGGGTAATACTAACTCTCTAACCATGTGTTCATGTTTACCTTACGTTTCTCGTGCATGTCATTTAGTAATTTACTAACGCTAGGTCAGGATAGGTTAATTACTAACGATTACTAATTAGCTTGTCAGCCTTCCACACCTGATTTCCATTCACATGCTGCTCTCAAGCTAAGTGTCTGCACCTGTCTACACCTGCATATAAGCTCAGTGTTCATGTCTTGTCTTCGCGGAAATTGTTGTCTCCTGTTTGCAGTGCACTCTTGAGCGTTTTTCCAAGCCTGTCTTTTGTTTACGATCCAAGCCTGTTTTTGACCACTGTTACTGACTTCTGTTTTGTTGACCACTGCCTGCCTGTACCACGAGTTATTGCCTGCTGTCTTTGTACTTTTGCCCCGCGGAGCGGACTCCGGTCTTGACTCTTGCACCGTCTTCGACCTCGAGCCTGCCTACCGTCTGCCTGTACTACTGCCCCGCTGACAGCTACTCTGGTTACCGACTTTTTGCATGGTGTACTGATTCCGAGACTGCCTTCTCCCTCGGTACTGTACTTTGGTTTTTTGGCTGGATTACCCGTTTATCATCATTGCTTGTGTTTTGACTACGCTCTTTGGATTTTCCTTAAATAAAGCCCTGACGGGACTTTATCATCAGTCACTGCTTCTGAGTCGTGCATTTCGGGTCCTACCCTCACAAACCCATCTCATTTTAGCCGGTAATTGTCTGGTGCAGCCTGTCCTGTTTGTTCCTTTTGGTACCTGTCTCCGTACATGGAGTTTGACGATTTTGTTCGGAACTGTAGTTCTGTTTCGTCTTTCGGTACATGTCTTCCTATAGGGAAGATTGGGCGATGTTTTGGACATGTCTGTGTTTGACTGCGAGTTTCTGAGAGTAGCCTTGGAACGTTAGATCTCCGTTCCTTTCGCCTCCTGTATACTAATTCGTATTAGTTTTCAGTGTTTGTTTGCTGTGTGTTTTGTTTGTGCCATTGTGCTACTCGCCTGTTCTTATGCGACTCGTTATCGAGACAGGGCGTTTGTTATTTCTGGCTCTCTTTAGTCACTTAGCTCTTAGAAGTATGGGAGCCCAGTGCTTTGTGCCATTCGTCTTGTTTGGTTCTCTTACTGAGAAACCTGGCGTTTGCGCTTCTACTCATTGGCGCATGACAGTGAGCCGGTTAGTGGCTTTGGTATGTGTGTTCTATGTCTTGTCTCCCTTCCTTATCTGCGGGGTTTCCCGCCTTAGTGGCCTTAGGGCTTAATGAATCCCCTTGCTGCGTTTGGCTCCTCCTACCTCACACGTCACGCCACATTACAATTGGAAGAAATCGCTGTGAGAAAGGATGGTAGCCTAAGTTATAGCGGTCGTCATTACCGAAGAGAAAGAAAGTTTTTTAAGAAACGCGGCTGCCAATTCACACTACACTGGAATTAGAAGAAGTCTGTTAGATAACCTACTGTTGGTCGGGTTAGTGAGAAGAGGACTGCCTAGCCGAGAGAGTTTGGAACGTTTTCCCTCCGGTAAAGTGTGAGTTCCAGTCTGCGGTTTCACAGCTGTTTACTGCGGGAGGAGGAGCAGTGGTGTGTTCGGCAAACTGTTCGTTGCTACTCGTTCTCTGCGCCATTTCGTGGGGAAAGGCCTTAGCGTCCGGGCTGGCTTCAGTGTGACAATCCATGTCCAAGCTCCATGTACGGAGACAGGTACCGAATAGGACAAACAGGACAGCTGCACCGGACAGAAAACATAAAGGGGGGTAAACACCCGATCTCCCAGGAGAGAGAAACATTTTACAGGTGAGCCGCCGGTAAACCGCCGTCCCATACCTTTACTAGCAAAATGTCTAACACAAGCTTAGTAGAAAATACACGCCCTAGCCTCTCAGTAAAGGGGAATGTAACGAGGAGGCGAAAAGAACAGAGCTAACGTTCCAAGGCTACTTTCAGAGACTCACAGTCACACGCTAACATGTCCAAAACATCGCCCGGTCTCCCTATAGGAAGACATGTAGCGAAGGAGGAAACAGAACTACAGTTCCAAACAAAATCGCCAAAGCTCCATGTACGGAGACAGGTACCGAAGGACGAACAGGACAGCTGCACTGGACATTTACCGGCTAAAAGACTAACGCAAGCTTAATAGAAAATACACGCCCTGCCTCTAGGAATAAATAAAGCCCTGCCTATCAGTACGATAAAAACGCCCGGTCTCTTAGTAAGAAATGACTATACAAATACACCCACAAACAAACAAAGACTCCTCTCGCTTTTCAAGAGACAGAAAAGGCAAAAGGTCTAGGCAAAGGAAGAAAGGAAAGACCAGGAAGCGGAGACAGAAAAGAGCCAGGGGGGAAGAGTCCTAATATATCCACAAAGGCAAGTCCCGCAATACTCCAATAAAACCCACTGATGCAAAAAGGGTCTCCTTAAAAACCTAGACCTAATCATACTGACTTAAGCAATCAAAGGGCAAAATAATACCACACACAAAACAGTGCAAATAATGCCAGACAATACAAATTAATATCAAAGCCCAGAACGACAGAAACGTGGGCTTAAATAGCTCCAAGGTAACCACGCACAGGTGTGATGCTGAGAGAAGCTCCGCAATCAAGACGGGGCGGAGCAAACACCCACCCCATTGCTTTCTTGTTTTTAGAAAATTAAACGCAAGATCGGTTTACAACAAGACTTTCATTCTCCAAGACTTCTTCACCTCGCACGCTCTGGATGTACTTTTTGTGACGGAAACCTGGATAAATGCGGGTGAGTCAGCCGCCTTCACAGAACTTTTACCTCCGGACATTTTTTAATTCACCGAGGACCACTGGTCGCGGAGGAGGAATAGCGACTGTTTTCAACAACAGTTTATACTGTAAACTCCTGTCGCCAATTTCTTTCACCTCCTTTGAACTGAGTTTGTTTGAACTGGGTCGATCGGACCCGGTACTATGTGCGGTGATCTACCGGCCGCCTAAATATAACAAAAACTTTATAAAAGACTTCTCTGAATTCTTGGCTGGTATCATGACAAACTATGACAGGATTTTAATTGTTGGTGATTTTAACGTGCATGTCTGTTGTCCTTCTAAGCCACTGGCTAAAGACTTTTTAGATTTGATCGATGCTTTTAACTTTTCACAGTATGTTACTGAACCTACACAAGAGCTTGGACACACGTTAGACCTTGTTTTATCATATGGTTTGCCCATTTTTAATATCCAGGTATGTGATGCCGTTTTTTCTGATCACATGCCTGTTTTATTTGATTTTACCTTGCCGTGTCATAGTTTTAATCAGTGCGCTCCTGCACGCCACTGCCGTATGCTAAAACCTTCCACCGCTGCTCAGTTTTCTTCTGTTTTTATTAATACAGCTCAGTCTGACATTAGGTCCTCTGCTTACCTGGACACGGAGCAATTAACCTCATCCTTTCTCTCCACCTGTGCCGGCATTTTTGACACTGTCGCTCCTCCTAAAGTTATGCGCCCCATCTGAGCCATGGCTCAATGACACCACCCGTGCGGCTAGGCGAGAGTGCAGGAGAGCTGAGCGCAGGTGGAAGAAGGACAAGCTTCATGTGTCCTATGAAATCCTTAAGGAAAGCTGGAGAAAGTATCAGAGAATTGTAAAAACTGAAAAAACAGGATATCTCTGATATTATTTCCCAAAATTTTAATAAACCACGTGTTCTTTTTAAAACTATTGATTCAATTTTAAACCCTCCCCAATCCACCTGTCTGGAAGCTTCATCTGAAGTCTGTGAAAATTTTCTCTGCTATTTTATTGACAAGGTTGCTACCATTAGAGCCCATATCTCACCCCCCTCTTTCGACCCCTCCATAGCCGTCACTTGCTCAACTGTCTTAAACCAGTTCGAGCCTGTGTCGTTTTTATCCCTCACTACAACTGTCACCCAACTCAAACCCTCATCCTGTCCCACAGACATTGTTCCTCCTCGCCTCTTTAAAGAGGTCTGGGAGACTATTGGACCTAATATCCAAACAATTATAAATAGTAGTCTTGCCTCAGGTGTTGTCCCAGCATTTTTCAAAGAAGCAGTTGTGGAACCCCTGTTAAAAAAAACAAATTTGGACACTTCGGTTTTATCAAACTACAGACCTATTTCCAAGCTTCCATTCATTTCAAAAAATTTTGAGAAAACTGTACTTTTACAATTATAGTCCTTTTTAGATGTACACGGCATTCTTGAGATTTTTCAATCTGGTTTTAAAGCCTTTCACAGCACTGAGTCTGCACTTTTAAGAGTTTTTAATGACCTTTTACTAATGACTGATTCTGGTGATTCTGCTATTCTTATGCTTTTAATTCTCACTGCTGCCTTTGACACAGTTGACCACACAATTCTCATTCTCGTCTAAAGCACTGTGTGGGTATCAGGGACACTGCCTTGGAGTGGTTCAGGTCGTATCTGTCTGAGAGATGCTTTTCAGTTAGACTTTGAGACTCTGCATCGTCCTCTGCCCCCCTATCTTGTGGAATTCCCCAAGGCTCAATTCTTGGGCCCATCCTCTTTTCTTTATACCTTCTCCCCTTGGATTAATTTCTAAAAAACATGGCATCTCCTACCACTTTTATGCGGACGACTCCCAAATCTACCTGCCCCTTAAAAGAAATGATAACAGCTCCCTGATACCTCTACTAGAGTGTCTAATGGACATTAAGGCCTGGATGGTTTTAAACTTTCTTAATTTGAATGAAGGCAAAACTGAGGTCATGGTGTTTGGACCTAGTCGGGCCTGTGATGTCCCTCTTATGGACCTGGGTTCCCTGCAACCATATGTTAAACCCATAGTCACCAACCTCGGCGTCAAAATGGACAGTGATTTTAAAGTTGATAAGCAGATTAATTATGTGGTAAAATCCAGTTTTTATCATCTTTTATCTAAAATTAAATCCGTTCTATCTTTTAATGATTTTGAGCGAGTGATTCATGCTTTTATCTCAACCCGTTTGGACTACTGTAATGCACTACACTGGCGTTAACCAGGCCTCCCTTGCACGCTTACAGTTAGTCCAAAACGCAGCTGCTCGTCTTTTAACAGGAACCCGCAAGCATGAACACATTACCTGTTCTGGCCGCCCTCCACTGGCTCCCTGTCCGTTTTAGAATTAATTTTAAGATTTTATTGTTTGTTTTTAAGTCGTTAAATGGGTTGGCACCTCAGTACATCTCGGACCTCTTACACGTTTACACCCCCTCGAGGTCGCTGAGGTCTGCTGATCAGGTGCGTCTTGTCATCCCGAAAACCAGGAAGAAAACCAGGGGCGACCGCGCCTTTTCAGCAGTAGCCCCTAAATTATGGAACGAGCTACCCCCCCCATGTCAAAATGGCCCGCACCCTAGAAACTTTTAAATCTCGTCTTAAAACTTATTTTTACTCCTTGGCTTTTAATCCAGCATGAGAGTTGTGTGGTCTCTGTTTATCTTTTTCTGTTTTTTGAATCACTGGTTGTTTGTTGTCTATGTGTTTTATGTGTTTTTATGTATTTTATAAGTGCTTTTATATGCTTTTATTTATTTTACTGTGTTTTTTATTTTTTATTATTTTACTGTATTTTTATTATTTTACTGTATTTTTATTATTTTACTATATTTTATTTATTCTCTGTGCAGCACTTTGGTAACCTTGTTGTTTTTAAAATGTGCTATATAAATAAAGTGGATTGGATTGGATTGGATTGGATTGGATTGGATTGGATTGGAAAAGGGCAGCAACCTCGCGTGGCTACCAAGGAAACCGACCGCAAGGGGAAAAGGGTCAAAAATCATGGCATGTCCGTTCATTGACAACCCTGTACTGTAGATTAGGGGGCACAGATAGTAAGGAGAGCATTTAGAGCGGGGAGGGTGTTCCGAGATTGGATCTGCAGGCAGTTATGAACACTACAGATTTTGCAAATCTTGATTTGCAATTTGCTAGAGGCCGATTTTGCAAATGAAATGCATTGCAGAAACCGTGTGCATTAAGTTGCGTTCTTTGGTAAGTCGCACTGCTAAATGTCTTTATAACATTTATAACAAACTGCACACCCAGCTAGCCAAAAGTCATTGCGACAACGTCACTGGACAGTCCTGTTTTCGTTCCAGTGATGTCACATAATAACGTCGCCACAACGTGACAAGTGAAAAGAATTCTATACGTCGTAGCAACGTCTTCGTTTGACGTTGTGAGGACGTAGTAGCAACGTGGTGAGAACATCAGTTATTGGTAACCTTTATGCTGTGTTCAAATGATCTCGGAAGTCTGAATATTTCCAACTTCCGAGAAGAATAAAACAATTTGAACGTGCAAATAGTTTTTTCTTCTTGTAAATCAGAAATATTCAGACTTCTGAGATCATTTGAACACAGAATTAGGTCTCCCTCTCGTCACTGCCATCAGAGCCAAGTTCTCTTTAAAATGCAGACTTAGCAGCAGCAAGATTATCCTGGGGTCTTTTTCAGAAAGCAGGATTATTGCGTTGGCTGGATAACTGTACGGAGTGAAACCTCAAACCCTCCCAAATCTGGAACATGGGATTGAGGTAAAAGTGTTGTTCTGGATTTTACTTAGTGCAGTTAGCTCAGTAATCCTGCTTTCTGGAAGAGGCCCCAAGTGTTGCTGTTCTCAGTCAGTGCATGTCTGTCTCGGATCCACTATAAGTTATACTTGTAAATAAAAGCTACTTTAATTAGGTGTGGTTGTGAAACCACACTATTGTTATTCACCATACTTATTAGTTGGGCTGCTACTCATTTTGCTGCTACAAGTATTGTTCTTACTCATACTTCATATTATTCAAGTCAAGTCAAGTCAAAATTTATTTATAGAGCACATTTAAAAACGACTGCGGTCTAACCAAAGTGCTGTACAAGTGGTCAGATAAATAAAATAATCAAATACATTACACAAATGAAATACAAGCAGACAAAGAATAAAACCAACAGTACAAAACAAAACACACAATTGCCAGGGTGTCATGCTCCACTTGAGTTGAAGGCAAGGGAGAAAAAGTGGGTCTTCAAGGAAGATTTAAAAATCCCTAGGGTCTGGGCAGATCTAATATAGAGGGGCAAGCTATTCCAGAGCCTAGGGGCAGCCGCCGCAAAGGCTCGGTCACCTCTGGTCTTTAGCCTAGTTTTGGGCACATCCAGCAGCAACTGGTCAGTTGACCTTAAGGCTCTGATTGGGGCATGGCGGTGCAGGAGCTCGGTGAGGTAGAGAGGGGCCAGCCCATTTAGGGCTTTAAAAACAAGAAGCAAAAGCTTAAAATTGATTCGAAAGCGGACGGAGCCAGTGGAGTGAGGCCAGCACTGGAGTGATGTGGTCACGCTTTTTCTTGCCAGTGAGGAGGCGAGCAGCTGCATTTTGGACCAGCTGCAGGCATCTGAGTGAGGACTGGTCAATGCCCACGTACAGGGAGTTACAGTAGTCCAACCTCGAGGTAATAAAGGCATGAATTACCCTCTCTGGATCTTTCAGGGAGAGGTAGGACTTTGTCTTGGCTAAAAGTCTTAGCTGGAAAAAGCTGGTTTTTACTACAGAACTAACCTGTTTGTAAAAATTGAAGCCGCTATCAAAGGTCACTCCGAGGTTCTTCACAGAGGAACGGATGTTGGAACTTAGAGGGCCCAGGATATCAGGAAATGTTTGTGAATGATATTAGTTGGGCTACAGCAGCCCAAGTATTGTTCTTACTCATACTTCATATTATTATTATTATTATTATTAGTTGGGCTGCTGTAGGCAGCCCAAGTATTGTTCTTACTCATACTTCATATTATTATTAGTTGGGCTGCACATCATTCTGAAAAAATGCGCTGTTCTGTTTGTTAACATTCCTGAATTTACTGTAAGGTGTTTTATTATCAAGTCGAGTAGTCTACGTGGCGTATTTGCCTATTTATCATCTAATAGTTAAAGCGCATCTCTGGGAAGCCACTCCGTTTTGATTACAAACGATCGCGAGCTCGAGTGATGCACTGAATGTTGGTATTAATAGCCTAGTCTGTTTAAAAAAAAAAAACATTCGGCTACATGACCGTGTTTTATCTGTCTTGCCTGCATTGTAACGTTAGCCTAATAGTATTAAGCAACACCCAGGTTAAAACCGACATCTAGGTTTTTTCACTGGATATTTTGTTTACTGTAGCCTTATTCCAGAATTGCGATGTGCCCGATGTCTGCACATAGAGCTACGTAACATCAATATAGGCAACTGTAGCTATAGCCTGTACTGCTATAATGTGAAAGCATTCATGCCAGCATCGGACGTAGGCTCATTCACAAACATTTCCCTAGATGCGTGAAACAAATTGTCACGGCATATTATCGGACATATCCCATTGTTCATAATTTCGCAGTGTGACATCTGAAATCAAATGTAGCCAAAATACGTCATTTGGAAACGATTGGTTGTATAAATCCATTAATGCATATTCACATACTGAAATGGTAGCTGGCATACTTATTTAGGCCTATGTTTAATCATGTTCGTTTAAGCAACGTGTGCAAGGAAATAGCGTAAATGCTGCTTCTTCCCCGTCTCTAAAATGAGATCTCCACCATGGGACATGAGAGACTGAGCAATCTAACTGGGCCACTAGAGGGCACCAAATACATGGGAGTGGACGGGAGCATAAAAGAAGCATACAAGAACCCACTCTCAATACATTGACGTTAACAGACATGTGCAGACATGACCTGAAGTTGTAGCTACAGCCCAACTTTTCTAGTTATTAGAAAATTGATTCCCACCATCAACACCTCCAACCACCACCAACATGGCCTCCAGGTTGCTATTACTTTTTACCTTTATAACATATACACTTTTTCAGATAATAAAAACCTTTCAAGCAAAAAAAATTAATGGGAGTCAATGGGCACATTTTGAAAACCGATGCAATAGAATGTGGATGCTGTAACATGTAACACTGCTTATGATATCACAATGCCTTCCTCGACAACACTGTTATGACCTAACAATACTATCCCAGATGATTTGACATTACCTTTTTGTGTTTTCATCACAATTCGTTATTTCTTGGGCACTTGGGTATGAGAGAACAGGTCCGCCACTACATCTGACCCGAGTTGGGAGAAATATTACTGTAGCATTTTCAAATAATCCCACTCCAAACTTTCTATGTAATCCAGTGTAAATCTACTGAAAAAGGTGAGATTTTGAATAGTCTTGCCAATTTTAGAAGGTCTCAAACTTTTGAAACTTCGGTATGAGAGAAGGCGTCCTCCTCTACCACTGACTCCAGGTGGGTGAAATATTACTGTAGCATTTTCAAATAATCCGTGTTCAAACTTCTGATGTCAACCAAATCTACTCTCTGGGTCAGAGAGGCCTGCATGGACACTGAAACCAAAACCGGGCCCAGGAAAACCCTCTCTCTGGACAAAGGGGAGGACCGAGTGATCGTACCCTTTGCCTTGGAATGAAATGCGGAGGTACTTCCGGTGATCCCGGTGTATGGGGATATGGAAGTATACGTCCTGCAGGGCCATAGAGGTGAACCAATCGCCGTCTCCCACCAGTAGGGGGAGACTGGAAAGGCAGAGCATGTGGAAGGGCAGGCGCTTGAGCCCTCTCCGGCCTAGGATGGGGCGGAAGCCTCCATCCATCTCAGGTGCCGGGAAATACGTAAAATAAATCCTATTGCCACTTAGGGCAGGTTTCTTGCTCCATTCTAATAAACACCAGTCTCATCTAGGAGAGTCCGCGCAGTAGCCCGTTTCTCCTGATTCGGGATAACCCAGCGAAAGCGGGGGGCTAGCTAAGCCAACAAGGCAGAGGCCTAGTAGGCCGGCGCAGGTGGCTAGCAGTAGGCTGCGGTATCGAAAGCTGGGAATCCCGTTGGAAACCCTGCTTGAAGCACTGGGAGCTGTGATCCGGAAAAATGAAAAGGGGGGGGGGGGGGGGGGGGGGGGTGAAGAGGAATACTCCTCAGTCTCCGACTGTTGGGGTTCAAGTGAATAATTTAGGCTGTCCAACTCTGCGGGAACTGAGGGGCCACAAGGGGGTGAAGAGCCTCAGGTAGTGTATGCTTTCATGGACAGAGGCTGCCTGCGGCATCGTCTGAAGTGCTACCGTATCACTGATGTATGTAGTAGCTTCGACACAATAAGTGTTGAAGTATACATACCCCTATACCACGGGCCCGAACAGCACCACTGAAGGGTGGCTAGGGGCCTGGATTCTGCACACCTTCTGACATCTTAGATGTTGAAGTGTGTCTAATCACCAGCCGAGGGCCCAAATCAGTACTACTGAAGGGCAACAGGGGGGGTGAAATGTTTAGCCCCCTGAGAATCACCGCCCCGTCGGAGAGATCCAGGGGCAGGGGGGCTCATGAACAGTATTCCTGGTCAGCCAGGAAGTGTGTACAACACCAAGCCAAGAGCCCGAATCAGTAGCACTGGAGGGCCGCCAGAGGCCGCTGAAACCTCAGGTAGCGTGTGTCTACTGACACAGAGGCTACTTCCGGCTTGTCTTTTTTCCCTTTCTTAGTAACAAGGAGAAAGAAAATTCAATGCCCCAACATGGCTAAATACAGTCAGAAGATATTGGCATAACCCGTTCTACTTTTGCAAGGAAAACCGGCAGTGAAATGCCTAACACAAGGTAACAACTCTACCGAGTAACCTTAACCAAACAAACAGCAACAAACCGCGATTCCGCTTTGCTGGGGAGGGAAAGCCGCGGAAAGCATACTCCTTTCAGGACGTAGCTCCGGGCTATCGGCAGAGGCAAGAAAAGTTGTAATTTCGCGGATTCCAAAGGGAACCATACAAATCAGTCTCAGCTCATACTGAAGGAGGCAAAAAAGGCCGGGCAGCGTACAAGCGCCATATTTATGGCGTAACGTGGTTCCTCCCGTAGTGATGGTTAATTAGCTATTCAGTTTCCTAGCAGCTCCTGTATCCCTTCTGGCTTGCTCCTCTGAAGAAGCGCAGTGAAATTTTGAAGTGAAGCCAGTCATCCAGATCGTTCGCAATGCAAATCACTTGGTGACAGAGTGGGATCAGCATGGCCTCCCTGCACTTCATATAAAGTGTGTGGGGCCAGGGCTAGGACAAAGGGGAGGACCGAGTGATCGTACCCTTTGCCTTGGAACGAAAAGCGGAGGTACTTCCGGTGATCCCGGTTTCCTAGAAGCTCCTCCTCTCGGCGAGAATGACCCATACCATGGTGTATTGATATGAAATAGAAACTCCTTCCTCTCTCATATCCAAGTGTCAAAAGTTTGAGACCTTTTAAAATTCACTTCAAAATTTCACTTCTTTTAGTAGATTTGGGTGACATTGGAAGTTTGAACAGGGATTATTTGAAAATGCTACAGTAATATTTCACTCACCTGGAGTCAGTAGTAGAGGAGGACTCCTTCCTTCATACCAAAGTATCAAAAGTTTGAGATGTTATAAAATTGGCAAGAAAATCCTATTCAAATTAAATAAAATTAAAATTTAACCTTTTTAATATTTACATTGGTGGACATAGGAAGTTTGAAGAGGTATTATTTGAAAATGCTACAGTAATATTTTGCCCAACTCTGTTCAGATGTAGTGGTGGACATGTTCTCTCATAGCCAACTGTCAAAGGTTTGAGACGTTCTAAAATTGGCAAGAAAATCCTATTCAAAATTTCACATTTTTCAGTAGATTTACATTGTATTACATATAAAGTTTGGAGTGGGATTATTTGAAAATGCTACAGTAATATTTCACCCAACTCGAGTCAGAGGTAGTGGAAGACGTCTTCTCTCATACCCACATGTCAAACGTTTGAGAACCTCTAAAATTGGCTAGACATTCTTATTCAAAATTTCACCTTTTTCAGTAGATTTACGTTGGATTACATAGACAATTTGGATTGGGATTATTTGAAAATGCTACAGTAATATTTTACCCAACTCGAGTCCGAGGTAGGGGAGGACCTGTTCTGTCATATCCAAGTGTCATAAATTTGAGACGTTCTAAAATTGGTAAGAAATTCCTATTCAAAATGTCACCTCATTTAGTAGATTTACATTGGTGGACATTGGAAGTTTGAAGAGGGATTATTTGAAAATGCTACAGTAATATTTTGCCCAACTCGGGTCAGATGTAGTGGAGGACCTGTTCTCTCATACCCAACTGTGAAAGGTTTGAGAGTTTCTAAAATTGGCAAGAAAATCCTATTCAAAATTTCACCTTTTTCAGTAGATTTACATTGGATTACATAGGAAGTTTGAAGAGGGATTATTTGAAAATGCTACAGTAATATTTTGCCCAGCTAGGTTAAGATGTAGTGGAGGACCTGTTCTCTCATACCCAACTGTGAAAGGTTTGAGACTTTCTAAAATTGGCAAGAAAATCCTATTCAAAATTTCACCTTTTTAAGTAGATTTACATTGGATTACATAGAAAGTTTGGAGTGGGATTATTTGAAAATGCTACAGTAATATTTCACCCAACTTGGGTCAGATGTAGGGGAGGACCTCTTCTCTGATAAACACATGTCAAAGGTTTGAGAGTTTCTAAAATTGGCAAGAAAATCCTATTCAAAATTTCACCTTTTTCAGTAGATTTACATTGGTGGACATTGGAAGTTTGAAGAGGGATTATTTGAAAATGCTACAGTAATATTTCACCCAAATTGGTTCAGATGTTGTGGAGGACCTGTTTTCTCATATCCAACTGTCAAAAGTTTGAGACGTTATAAAATTGGCTAGAAATTCCTATTCAAAATTTCACCTTTTTCAGTAGATTTACATTGGATTACATAGAAAGTTTGGATTGGGATTATTTGAAAATGCTACAGTAATATTTTACCCAACTCGAGTCCGAGGTAGTGGAGGACCTGTTCTCTCATATCCAAGTGTCATAAATTTGAGACGTTCTAAAATTGGCAAGAAAATCCTATTCAAAATTTAACTTTTTAAGTGGATTTACATTGCATTACATATAAAATTTGGAATGGGATTATTTGAAAATGCTACAGTAATATTTCACCCAACTCGGTCATAAATTTGAGACGTTCTAAAATTGGTAAGAAATTCCTATTCAAAATGTCACCTCATTTAGTAGATTTACATTGGTGGACATTGGAAGTTTGAAGAGGGATTATTTGAAAATGCTACAGTAATATTTTGCCCAACTCGGGTCAGATGTAGTGGAGGACCTGTTCTCTCATACCCAACTGTGAAAGGTTTGAGACTTTCTAAAATTAGCAAGAAAATCCTATTCAAAATTTCACCTTTTTCAGTAGATTTACATTGGATTACATAGAAAGTTTGGAGTGGGATTATTTGAAAATGCTACAGTAATATTTCACCCAATTTGGGTCAGATGTAGGGGAGGACCTCTTCTCTGATAAACATATGTCAAAAGTTTGAGAGTTTCTAAAATTGGCAAGAAAATCCTATTCAAAATTTCACCTTTTTCAGTAGATTTACATTGGTGGACATAGGAAGTTTGAAGAGGGATTATTTGAAAATGCTACAGTAATATTTTGCCCAGCTAGGTTAAGATGTAGTGGAGGACCTGTTCTCTCATACCCAACTGTCAAAAGTTTGAGCCGTTCAAAAATTGGCAAGAAATTCAAATTCAAATTTTCACCTTTTTCAGTAGATTTACATTGGATTACATAGAAAGTTTGGATTGGGATTATTTGAAAATGCTACAGTAATATTTTACCCAACTCGAGTCCGAGGTAGGGGAGGACCTGTTCTCTCATATCCAAGTGTCATAAATTTGAGACGTTCTAAAATTGGTAAGAAATTCCTATTCAAAATGTCACCTTTTTCAGTAGATTTACATTGGTGGACATTGGAAGTTTGAAGAGGGATTATTTGAAAATGCTACAGTAATATTTCGCCCAACTCGGGTCAGATGTAGTGGAGGACCTGTTCTCTCATACCCAACTGTGAAAGGTTTGAGACTTTCTAAAATTGGCAAGAAAATCCTATTCAAAATTTCACCTTTTTAAGTAGATTTACATTGGATTACATAGAAAGTTTGGAGTGGGATTATTTGAAAATGCTACAGTAATATTTCACCCAACTTGGGTCAGATGTAGGGGAGGACCTCTTCTCTGATAAACACATGTCAAAGGTTTGAGAGTTTCTAAAATTGGCAAGAAAATCCTATTCAAAATTTCACCTTTTTCAGTAGATTTACATTGGTGGACATTGGAAGTTTGAAGAGGGATTATTTGAAAATGCTACAGTAATATTTCACCCAAATTGGTTCAGATGTTGTGGAGGACCTGTTTTCTCATATCCAACTGTCAAAAGTTTGAGACGTTCTAAAATTGGCTAGAAATTCCTATTCAAAATTTCACCTTTTTCAGTAGATTTACATTGGATTACATAGAAAGTTTGGATTGGGATTATTTGAAAATGCTACAGTAATATTTTACCCAACTCGAGTCCGAGGTAGTGGAGGACCTGTTCTCTCATATCCAAGTGTCATAAATTTGAGACGTTCTAAAATTGGCAAGAAAATCCTATTCAAAATTTAACTTTTTAAGTGGATTTACATTGCATTACATATAAAATTTGGAATGGGATTATTTGAAAATGCTACAGTAATATTTCACCCAACTCGGGTCGGATGTAGTGGAGGACCTGTTCTCTCATACCCAAGTGTCATAAAGTTGAGACGCATTTTTAACAAGTAGCCTACTTTCATATTTTTCATGAATCATAAAATTTAATCAATTTGTTTTTACTTGCCAACATATTTCTAAAACATACATCAAAAAACTATTGCCTACCCAACCACACTGATGCTGTGACTGTAAGGTTGGGTTCGTGTTAACATTTTTCCCATGCTGCACTCAGTTTGCTATATGGGGGTATTATTGCCTCATAATTCATTATTTTTCCACAGGTGGAAAGTATGGAACACCGAGAGTGCCACAATGATAAATAAATAAATAAATGTGGAAATATAAAACTGAATAAATAAAATTATTTGGAAATAAATCAATAAATCTGGGAATGAATATAGAAATGTATGTATGTGCAATTCATTTAATTTAAGTTATTAAATTTATTTTTACATTTATTTTCTAATATTTTTTCTTATATATTCATTGATTTATTTCCGTATATATTTCCCAATTTACTTATTTATTTCCAATACGTAGGCTATTTACCGATTTCCTAACAAGCACAATCTGTCATTCAATCTGTCTATCAACTTGCTTTGCTCCACCCACTCGTTCACACCCTTCCAACGTATGTGTTCAATTATGCCAGATTGGGCATATTCCAGCCCAATTGGGCTTGCATTAGACTGAAATGTTTATGAATATGATTTGCGAACCCACACACACACGCATTTAAGTTATGGGCTAGTTATATTTTCCTAATCAAACACTGTGTGCTTAAAGCTAATGTTCCAAGGGTACTTTCAGAGACTCGCAGTCACATACAAACATGTCCACAACATCGCCCAGTCTTCCCTATAGTGTACCGACTGACGAAACAGAATTACATGTACGACTATAGTGTACATGTACCGACTGACGAAACAGAATTACATTTCTGAACCAAAATCGCCAAAAGCTCCATGAACGGAGACAGGTACCCGAAGGACGAACAGGACAGGTGCACCGGTCATTTACCGGCTAAAAGACTAACGCGAGCTTGAATAGAAAATACACGCCCTGCCTCTCAGAATAAATAAAGCCCTGCCTGTCAGTACGATAAAAACGCCCGGTCTCTTAGTAAGAAATTACTTTACAAATACATCCACAAACAAACAAAGACTCCTCTCGCTTTCACGGCAGAAAGCAGACAGAGAGAGGAGGGAGAGACAGAGAAGGCAAAAGGTCTAGGCAACGGAAACAAGGAAAGACCAGGAAGCGGAGACAAACAAAAGCCAGGGGGGAAATGTCCTAATATATCCACAAAGGCAAGTCCCGCATTACTCCAATAAAACACTCTGGAGCAGAAATGGTCTCCTAAAAAAATCTAGACCGAATCATACTGGCAAGCAATCCAAGGGAAAAATAATACCACACACAAAACAGCACAAATAATGCCAGACAATACACCACAATACAAATCAACAATATCGAACCCCAGAACGAAGGGAACATGGGCTTATATAGCTCACCGGCAAACACACACACCTGTGAACGCTGACGAGACTTCTCCACGAAAAGACGAGATGGAGCCAAAACTCCACTAAAGAGCAGCGCCCACGTGTGGCGACCGAGGAACACGACCGCAAGGGGAAAAGGGTCATTAACCATGACAATTACATCGTGGGTCTATTATGTTGCAGTATCATTGTATTTAGTTTTGCATTGCCAAATTTGTATTTTGTGTCCAAAGGATAGCGTTTGGAAAT
This sequence comes from Synaphobranchus kaupii, assembly GCA_029718625.1. Taxonomy (NCBI): domain Eukaryota; kingdom Metazoa; phylum Chordata; class Actinopteri; order Anguilliformes; family Synaphobranchidae; genus Synaphobranchus; species Synaphobranchus kaupii. The sequence continues at coordinate 71,259,934 of CM056379.1, read as the reverse complement.
GCGTCTTCCATCAAGAATGAAACGTGGGCCTATAGGCTGTGTACGAGCTCGATTCAGCTTCTTGTTGTCTTCTTGTTCAAAATTAGTTTGAAAAATATTATTGAAGATGACTGACAGGCTGTATAACCAATTTATCAGTTCTAGTTATGGGGGATCGGCAGTTGAATTTAGCAACTGACTAAAGTAAAATTGCATAAGTGTACTATGATTAAAAAAAATAAAACTAGGTTTCTATACTGCTGTTGCCGCACACCGCTGATTACATATTCTCATTTAGAAAAATGTGTGAGGGACAGAAGACTACTGCAGATCGTTGTGTCCTGGACAAATTACGCAGAGGGAAAAGAGTTTCACCATTTAGCAGTAATCTACACATTACACAGCCTTACACTTCCCTCTAGCGGCCATATATGTTACAGTCAAATTATTAATAGCTGGAAGGGAACTGAATAAGCGCAATACAGTAGTTTGGTTTAAAGTTAATTAAATATATCCCCTTTAAACTAAACATTGCTAATGATTTGTGGATCATGCAAAATACGACAACACTAGTTGTCAGAATTCCATACGATGAAGCGGTAAGATTAATGAGGAACGCAATTAAAAAGCAGCCTAAAGCACTGGACTGCTATTTCATATCGTGATACAGCGTTGGTTATAAAAGGCAATGTGCGTAAAAACCGCCTCATACATGGCACAAAATCACGAATTGGGCTACACAATATGCATATACCCCATTGTAATAACATAGCTAAAGCATTTTAAAATTATCGCTTTAATTCTATCGTAGCTACACTGTAGCTCTATACTCTGTAGGCTATACTTGCAAAGATGGAAACACTTCTTATAATATTGGAAATATTAAGCGATTAGAAGCATTCACAAAGCCAAAGGGTAAACCAACAGCTAAACTATTCACAATTATATTAGCAAAGCTAAGCGAGTCGCAGAACAATTACCAAAGCAAATAGCTAAACCATTCACAATAGGCCATTTGTAGGCTATATCCAGTAGCTAAGCGAGTAACAGAACCAGGAGTAATGCACATATAGCCAGTAGCAAACGAGTAGCAAAACCATTCGCTAAGTCACGCTATGTTATTCGAAACTAGCTCTACAGTTAGCTTCGCAGCTAGCTCAGCAAGTGGTTCAGCAGGTAGCCCAGCAAGTAGCCCTCCAAGTCACAAAACCAATTGCATTGCACAATGCATGTAGCTGAGTAAGTAGCAAAGCCAAGCACATTGCACAGTGCAAGTGGCCGAGTAAGTAGCAAAACAGATAGCACCGCACAATGCAACTAGCAAAACCAGTCGCATTGTAAAACGCATATAAACAAATATCATTCAACGTCAAAAAAAAAAGAGCCAAGTTACTCAAGCATATAGCCTAGAAAGCACTGTCTGTAAGTAATTAATTACAACTTGCAAAAACTAGGCCTTCCTTTAAACGTAGTATTGATATCGAAGTGTGGCTAAGTTGCTCACAAAATATCGCCTATCGTAGCTCACACTAATTAAACTAACTCTATTCCAAGGCAATGCGATCTTTCCTAAATGATTTAATGTAACTTGTAGTTTTTTTCATCTTTAGTTTAATGTAGGCCTACCATCAGTGCAGAGAAACAATAGAAACACAAAGTTAGACCAAAACTAAAGCAAGAGGCTGAAATTGTTTTCTTATAACATAAATTAACATAAGAATATGACGAGAACAGGCCAACGTGCTCGTCTAATCCTACCACTAAATGAAAATAAATAAAAGCAATAAAATAAAAAATACAGCTTCTGTATTTTTTGCAGCTTCTTATTCTTAATTCCCGGTCCACCTTAAATTTTCGAAACTGGTTTCTTATTTGGTGCGCTTGTTCGCAAATTCACAGGCTGATTCAGAAGAGTTTTAAAGGCTTAAATCGTCTTGGGCCGCACATCACACGCATTATATCAATGCAAAAATACATAGGCTATACTTTGTATAAAAAGTTATTTCTGTCTGGCCCAGTACATGTTTCATGCTCAAAAACAAATAAAAATGAGGCTGAAGTTGGTTTCTTATTCGCAGCTCTGGACAAATTACAGTGAAGGCTTATGCGGTCTATAGCGAGATCAGGGCAGCTTTTAGAGGGTTTATTCATTTTGGCCAGTCATATTGCCACTCATTCTTGAAGAGAGGGTCCTCCCCAATTCAATCAGTCTAATTTCTCCCCGGCCAAAATATGTTTTCTATGCCAAAAGCGGTGCCGAAAATGGGTCTGCAGCCTAATTTAGCCCCATTCACAATACCAGTAGGCTAGCAAAGCGAGTAGCAAAACCAGTAGTAAGCTAATGCACATAGCCAAGCTAGTAGCTAAACGAGTAGCAAAGCCATTTGTAAAGACATTTGCAAAGCCACTCGCTAAGCCACCCGCAAAGCCATTCGTAAAGCCCCTCGTAAAGCCACTCACAAAGCCATTCGTAAAGCCACTTGCTAAGCCATTCGTAAAGCCATTCGCAAAGCCATTTGTAAAGCCACTCGCTAAACCATTCGTAAAGCCACTCGCTAAGCCATTTGCAAAGCCATTCGTAAAGCCACTCGCAATTCGTTAAGTTTAAGTTTTAAGTTTTATTTATTTCTAGAGCACATTTCATACAGAAGGCAACACAATGTACTACACAGACCAAGAGCAATACATGTATAATGACATGCAATACAACAATATAAATAATCAGACATAAAAAATAAAAAAACATACGCATGCATACATGGACGCATGGATAATTAAAATGCATAATAGTTCAGTTAAAAATGAGTTAAAACAGGAGCAGTCAGTGCATAAAAATTCAGCTAAAGCCATTCGCAAAGCCATTCGTAAAGCCACTCGCAACTAGCTTTGCAGTTAGCTTCGCAAGTAACAAAACCAGCAAGTAACAAAACCAATTGCATTGCACAAAACAAGTAGCTGAGTAAGTAGCAAAGTCAATTGCATTGCACAACGCAAGTAGCTGAGTAAGTAGCAAAACCAATAGCACCGCACAATGCAAGTAGCAAAACCAGTGGTATTGTAAAACGCATATGTAAAGGTTTTGGCCCTAACCACCCTCCATAGTGCCGGTCTGCCAGATCGAGGGCTGCACTGAGGGGAATGGATGACTGAAGCTCCCGATTCAAAATTTCCGGTCCACCTTAAATCGGTTGTGAAAAGCCATTGTATGCTTTCACGGTCATCCTTCCGCTTTTTTCTCCACTAAATCTAATTGTCTCAACATTCCAAGTTCTATAGCTATATGAAATACCAGGGAGGCTACTGTTATACATCTGAAATGATTTGGGTAATGCACCGTTTTGAAATAATCCCACTCCAAACGTTCTATAGCTATGAAACAATAGGCTACAGTAATATTGGGGAATGGTGCAGCGGCCGCTTTGCTCAAGCAGTCAAATACACTGCAGTGCTTCAGATTTATGGCATGTTGCATTTGTAAGTCTTTCATTAGATTGCTAGTATTACTCCCCTTACACGCAACAGCTTTTTATTTTTTTACATAAATTGCATTTTGCTGTGTTTACGTTCGCTTTGGTAAAGTGGGCCCACACTTTTGAACGTCAACCTGTCTGCCATCAGTGCCACATGACTGAAGTGCACAGAACGTAAACAGACAACGTCTAACGTAATCGCCTGATGCGTGCAACTCATCATCATTAGAAGGAAAACAAAAAGGCGTCATTGTTAGGACCCGAGTACCCAGCTAACAAAATTAGGTCCCCAGGACATCCCCTGAACGTCTCGAAATGTCATCAGGATGTCGCCTTGACGTCTTTTTGTAGGGTTTTCTAAACGTTACGCGGACGCCACAGAGAACGTTCCCGCAACGTTCTAGTAACCTCCCCCAGACATTCATTACATGACGTTATATTGTAACCATTTACAGACGTTGCAGGAACATCCCTGAATGTCCCATGAATGTTATGAGTGGCATATCTTAACCGGATACGGACGTTGCTTAAACGTCCCCGAAAAATTCTAATAAAATGTCATATTGCAACCAAACAGTGACCATCCTAGGACTTTAATAACGTTCTAGTAATGTTTTTAGGACATCCCTAGGGAACGTCCACAATAACTTTGAGGGGACTAAAATGGGACATCCCTGTTTGCTGGGTAGAAACTGTTTGCTGGGTAGAAACATATATTTTACGGTAGGTCATTTGAAAATGCCTGCCAGCTATGTTAGAATGAAATAAAGTGAATTACGTTCAAATATCGATAGCAGCACCGTTTGTTCAGGAGCTTATCGGTATTTCGGTCCTGACGAATCAGGAGCCGGTACCAGTTTAACACCGATTCTCGATATTCATCCCTAGACGGGTGTAAGAAGAAGAATTGAATACAGTAGCCTACCTCCGGGACCACAATGCAGTACAATAAACTCAGCCTAACAAAAAAAGAAAAATGCAATAAATGCAAAGTGTGCATTTTTCCTGCTTGGGGGATTTATATTAAAGACAAACTGGACAGCATATGATCCACAAAAACGGTTTATTGGCTGTTGAATAAGTTAATGTCATGCATGCATTGCTTGGGAAAGCCCTGAAATTAGCAACTCATGCAGGCGGATGGTGCTGGCGTGAATCGCAGTCTAATCTGACCGCAACCAGGTCCAAAATTGTAGTGCTCTGCTGCAATCTGGACTGATGCACCACACACAGTGGCTCTCCTCCCACTTCAGCGCACAGAGAGTCAAACGGGCTCAGGCGCATGAAAATCCATGACGAAATTGCCACTTCGCCAATGCGACAACTCGTCACACGGCCGGAAAATAGAGCCCAAAATATTTTTTTCTTGCTGCTGCTAAATGTTTTTCTGTTGCCAGTATTTAAAAACGGGGCTTGTGGTCTGCTTAGCTAATGTTGCATTTGAACAATCAGCGATGTTCAGTACTGCAAGTTCCACCCCAATAGTTCGGAACCATTGAAAAGTACTTCCATAGCAAAAGGACTTATTCCGCGTTCCAGACAACTTGGAAAGTCAGCATTCCCACATAGGAAAGGTGCAGTGAAACGTCACTTGATGTCGGAGTTCCAACTTGGAAACTCGGCGGAAATCAACAACTCCGACTTCACATAGAGGTGTCATATCACGTCACATGAACGTGGCGGCACTTACACCATGAATTGTAAACAATCGCCTCAAGACAATTTTAAGCTATTAAAATACATCTTTGGGCAAAGTTTCCTACATGGCATGATAATAAAACCTGTTATGCTTGCAGACAAAGGTGTGTAACCAGTGGGTTAATCACTAATCGTTAGCTAGTCAGCAAACATAGCTGTTCAACCTATGTTTTTCTACATTTATGTATACATCACCTTTCGATGGATGGACTTGTTTCAAGCGGTACGCCTGCTAGACCCAGTGGGCGTGTTCTGAACTCGTTTCGCACAAAAAGTGGCCACCGAGCATCGCCGCTTTGCCTGCCGAAAACGTAAGGCGAAAGTGGAGTAAGCACCTGTGAATGACATCAAATGCCAAGGAGTGGTTCCAAATGAGCCATGCTGGTATTTGACTCCTTTGATTCGCTGATGATACACGCTGCCGATTAGGGCGCCTGTTTATACTCGAGTCCAGAAGTGAGCTCCTCCCTCGCTCGCCACGTAATGTGGTCAAAACGAGACCACCCACTGGAATGCTTTGTGATCGGAAGTCAGAAAAATCAGGTCGGAACTTATCACATCCAATACTGTCTAGACCACTGCATAAAAAGGGCATTGGAACCATGCCCCAGGATGTTTCTGTGTTCCGCAAAATGTTCCTGAGTACCGGAAAAGGTTCCTGCAGTGGAAAAGGGACTACTGTATGGAGGAATTGTCTCAAATCCCTTGGTTATCCAACCTTATGAATCATTCCCATTTTTTCTGATAGCCAATAAACTGAATTTAATCTTTTTTGTTACTATTAATTGAGGTCGCCAATAATTCAATGGCATCCATAAAACTAAAATAACTGTTGTTCTTTGACAGTTTGTGGTAATTCTTCAGTGAGCATAACAAAATGAAACATTGACGCCTCCCTTTGTCTTTGTTTTGCAAATCAATAAATAACTGACTGGAAGAATAATAATGAATGCTATTTCCTTAAGGGGTAACTACACTCTAGATCTTTTTTTTCTCTCGCTGTAAACGTGTTTGTATGCCTACCTTATAATTAAACTTATTCATGCATTCCGTTATTTCAACAATTCTGAAATAATATTTGGGTGGCACGGTGGTGCAGTGGTTAGCACTGTCGCCTCACAGCAAGAAGGTACCGAGTTCGAATCCCGGCCGAGGACCCTTCTGTGTGGAGTTTGCATGTTCTCCCCGTGTCCGTGTGGGTTTCCTCTGGGTACTCCGGTTTCCTCCCACAGTCCAAAGACATGCAGGTTAGGCTAATTGGAGACTCTAAATTGCCCATAGGTATGAGTGTGTGAGTGAATGGTGTGTGTGCCCTGCGATGGATTGGCGGCCTGTCCAGGGTGTATTCCTGCCTCTCGCCCAATGCATGCTGGGATAGGCTCCAGCACCCCCCATGACCCTGACCAGGAATAAGCGGGTTAGATAATGGATGGATGGATGGATGAAATAATATTGTATATCATAAGAAACTGGTATAAAAGCATCTTTGTGCTGCCCCTAATGGTTTAAATTTCCTTTCTGCTCCCCACACTGCCCCCGCCCCAATCGTGATGTCAGAGTACCTCTTTGGAGGTACCTCTACGTCATATAGATTATTGTTGTCACCCACAATGGAAACAGCCGGCACCTGATTGGTTAGACCCGCTACGTTACTTTCGTTTCGCCTCCACGTTTTTAAACCGCTGTAACTGCATGAGCTGCATCTTCTGCACAAACGGCATCTCCCCGTTTCCACTTCCAGGGGCATGTGCTGTATCAACCCCTTATTGGATACAACACTACCGCATACGTACGGATATGCTTATTCACGTACAGCTATGTTACTATGCCTTTCTACAGTTAACCAACCTTAGCTAACGTTAATTACTTAGCCAGCAACCTAATAACGGGCAAGAATGGCCTAGGCCTATGTGAATAGCCTAAGACGAAGCTGGCAATGTAGCTAATATTTATAACTTAGGCTATAATGTGAACAAACAAACGTCCTTACATCAGAGCCATGTCCCATTACTGTGACAATTGACGTTATCATATCCTAAATATGTTTTCCGAAATTGCAACTTAGGCACTGTCTCGCCTTCTAGCTTGCTATTGTGAGTAAGCAGGCTATCGGTTGGTACTATTTTGGTTTTTATGTAGCGCCTATAATTTGTTCATGCATAACATTCGAATAGTTGTGCAGCTAGTTTGCCCAGCTATAAAGCTTTTTAGCAAGAAAAATGTGTTTAGCTATGTTACAGCTAAGTGTATATAACTACAATAGATGGGTAGGAACAGAATATTTGTTCCTATCAAGACCGGCAGTAAGTGATAGCTAGCTAGGTAGGTAGCATTTTGCCATAGGTATATCTATGGCATTTTGCTACCTTTTTAGCCACCAGGCTAATAAGTTAAATAACGTAAACAGTAACTACACGTGCACAAGCGCAAAACGGTCTCAAAGTGCATAATCACGTGGTAGCTTTATATCCAATAAGGGGTTGATACATCACATGCCCCGGGAATTGGAAACGGCGATATGCCGTTCGTGCAGAAGATGCAGCTCAGTTACACCGGGACAATGTGGCGTCCTGTTCAATTCTCTTATTCCACCTAAATAGTCCACTAAAATATGTTTCTGAAAATATTTGAGGTAAGAAATAGGCCATGCAGTTGCTGAATCTTTTTTTTTCACTAGTAGCCAGAGAGAATGTCTGTTAGGGACGTACATTGCAAAGCTAAACGTGTAGCATGCATATACTAGCCTACAACTCCTGGCTCAACTATTTTACCCAAATCTCCCCTTTCTGCAGGAAATACCACATATAGTAATAATATACCCTAAAACATAAATTCAACAATATTTTTTAAAAGTGAATTGGAATTAACATAAACTTATTTATCATATTTAATATTTGGTTGCATATCCTTTGCATGCCATGACTCCCTGATATCTGATAGCTGTGACCCAACAACATCAAAAGACTTGATATCTTATTTTCAAGTACTCTTACAAGCGATACTATAACTATAACATCTCTTCATTTGAATGGATCTCTATGGGAATTGGGAGGTGGGACTAGATTAAGCTGTAAATTATGCTGGAACAGTATGGAACACATGGTTGGCTAAATAGCTGCCAGTCATCAAGGGTCTGAGGTAGGGATGGAGCCGATCGATCGGCCCAGATCTGTATCGGCCGATTTCCCTTCCATGTGACTCGTCAGTCCCTGAAAGTCACAGATACTCTTAGCCGATCTTTAACATGCTATTTATAATCTAACTGCATGTCTTGTTTATATTGGCCTCTGTCAATATTGAAAGAAAAAGAAACTCAAAAATAAAAAATCATTATTGTAGTAGGCTATGCTAGTTTGCTTCTATGCACCTTGAAGGCACGCAGCCAATAGGATGCAACCAGGATGCAAGCCTCTAGCTGTGTTCCATTATGCATACTTGCACTCGAGTCAATGTGCATAGCGCCATTTTGTTTGTCATAAGTGCGTTCCGAACTACAAGTATGCAAAAATCAAGTATATTCTAAAATCCCTGGATGTGGACTTCCGTACTTGAAAAGACCCAGAATTTCAAGTGTGCATCGATGCACACTTGTACAGGTTTTTCGTTCCCATAGATCATTGCGCTAACCATAGAAAAATAGTGTAACACAGCATGGAACCAAAACTGTCTTATGAGCTCAGTTAAAATGTAAAACACCGTGACCAAAATTGCTGCGGTAGGCTAACTATATGCTACTGATTTGCCATTTTTCGACTCCCCTGCAGATAAACATCCTGCGCCTTTCTTTTGCTTAATTTCTCCAGTTAAAATGTAAACGATAATACTGTGGATTGTGGTATGAGCTATGAACCATGAATTGTGGATAGTTCTATTGATTGTGGTCAACCATGATGTAAAGAGTAACGATGTTGAACACATCTTTTACACTGGAAAGCAGAGATTGGGATATCTTTCAAGTGTCACAAAGCGAAGTGCAAGGTCTGACACTCAACAAAATTAGCCTACAGTAGCCTACGGTGTCTTAATCATGTCTCTTAATAATATGCTATTATTTAATATATACTATGCTGTCGCTTCGAATCATGACACTTGAATATCCCACCCTCTGCCTGCTTTTTACCTCTTTATTTTATGGTCCACCTCCAATCAATAAGAACAATTGTGCAGCGTCTTTGTGACAGTTCTCTGTAAAAAGCGCAATACAAATAAAATTTAATTGAATTCATATTTCATAGCTATGCTGAGTATGTTCGTACCACAAGCCACAGTATTAGCCTATCATTAAAAATTTAATTGGAGAAATTAAGCAAAAGAGAAGCGCATGCTGTTCATAGCATATCGCGTAGCTTGACGAGTGCATTTATGTGAAGGGGGGTTCTGCAGGGGAGTCAAAAAACGGCGCAAAATTACACCGGCTCCATAGTTAAATAAGCAGAGATTTTTCCGGAAACTGTACCGTTAACCGAAGCTGAGCTTGTGACTACTGACAGCATGACCTAAGCAGTATTTATAATATTTCTGCATTATATTTAAGGCATCTTGCTATTTCGTTTTAGGCTACTGCTGGTACGAGATGATCTGGCCTGATTCCGCCACTGCTTAGGTCGGGCTGTCCGTAACTGAGATAAAACGAATTGCCTCATAATATATGGTTCACACACAAAGTAGCTAGTTTAACCATGGCAGTAATGTCTTAATGAAAATGCTAAATTTGGCAAAACAATATTTATTGTAAATAATGCCATGCACCATAACATTTGTAGTTAATTTCAAATGCTTAGGCCTAATGGTGCTAACTGTACCGTAGCTAGGTTATCGAGTAAGGTAATTCGTGGAGGTGATTCTATTGTTTTTCCTGTGTAAGGTCAAAGGTAGGCTATTCTGCTGACTACGTCATCAAGTGTGTTCCAAAATGGAAGCATACTTGCGCACGTGCATACTATCAAGTGCGTTCTAGCTAGTGTAATTGGAAGAATGTACTATCTAGAATGCAAGTACGTAGAACGCAAGTGTGCATAATGGAACGCAGCCTCTCTCTGCGTTCCTGACCACTGCGCGAGGTGCAGCCAGTGTTGGCAGGTCCGCGGTTTTTACACCATTTTGAGCTAGTTTGAAAGTCCACTCCAGTCGCGGTTGAAAACTTTTTGGGCTGGTTATAAAACACACCGCTACTGCGAAAAAGTGTTGGTTAGAGAAGTATAAATTATGTTATTATTATTATTATTATTATTATTTTACGACAAATTAAACTTGGCAAACTTGGATGTGGTGGCGAGAGGGGGTGGGGTGGTGGCAGACAGTCAGACATACAGAGAGAAAGCGTGAATAGCGTCCCACTAAGTTTGGTTTCTGCGAAAGGCCTAGGCGGAGAGGTCCAACTTCGGGGCTGGAACGTCCGCACTTGGAACTTATTAGACAACAGGCACTCATTGAATGACTGGCGGTCAGGGGAGTTTTTACAAAACAGTTCGCTAAACGGGTCATTATCAGACAGACGAAATCAAAAGTCTCCCTTTCTTTTTAGATTATATATGCCGAGGTTGTCAGGACCCAGTACTACTACTTATAACCCGTTATGTTTTTGACTATCCAACGAAAACCAACTTTAAATCCGGCTAGCGCTGGTCGGATGCACACCACTTTAGTTGCTAAGCTACTGTTATTGGCTAACCTTTTATTTAGTGAATGGTTGTCATGTTTTGTAGGATAGACTATAGCCTAACAATTTAGGCTAGTTTTTTTTAAAAGCAACATTTTATTAGGAAGACATGACAGTAATTTGTGTGCAAATTAGCTAACTGTTTAAAACAAAACGTAAATGTCTTAATAAAAAAATTGCTTAACCGACTAGTATTTCCCGACTAGCAGGAGCAGCACCGTTTATTCGGCTAGCCGACACAACCCCAATGGTGGCTAGGCCTATAGCATCCAATCCAAGCGCACGCTTGATCAGAGTGTTAGGATCCTGTACTTTGTTTTTCTGTTTATTCTGTGTAATTATTTTTCCTGAGTTCTTTTACCTATTTTCCCGCATTACCCTCGCGATTGTCAGTCCGCGTTCCGTTTCCTGAGATTCCACTCCCTGTCTTTGTCATTGCACTATTTGGGTGATTTTGGGAACATTCGGGTTTCCTCTGTATTTCGTATCTTGTTTTCTTCCTTCTGGCTTTATTAATATTTTTATTAAAGAGATACTGCAGAGGCTTTTCTAAGGCCCTTTTTTCCGCTTCAATTTGAACTGAAACTCGTGAGTAGGTGTGGTCATATGACGATGATGCCACGTAATCATTTTATGAATATTGATACGGTCAACGAGTGAAAGGGTGTGTCTTGGTGAACTGACTCAGCCCCCTTCCAGCTCTCTCCTCACAACTAAATAAAATGGCTGTATTAGTTGAGCAACGTCTTCGCGAGGAGAGGACCCAGGATGTAACCGAATGGTAAAGCTAACGTTACCTAGCTAAGTTAGCTTGTTTGTCTGCCTAAAGTAACGTTACTATTGAATACATTCAAATACACAGCAAAACCCAGTCACACAGTAACGTTAGTATATTGAACATGGCTGGTTGTAGCGCCCTCATAACTTCACTTGGTCCGGAGAGAATTATCATTTATTAGCTAACATTATTCATAAATGATATAGCTAATATAACTAGCTAGCTAAGTTACCAGTTCTCTCTGGACCAAACGGGGCTAAACTCACACACAATAGACTGCCTTGCATTACCTAACTTATCGATACATTCCGTCCGAGTTACTGACCAACTGGTTATGCTAGGGCTACATCAAATGTATTATTGCTATCGTTTATTAGCTAACGTTACATATTCATAAAAGATAGTTCACACAATAGGTTGCCTTCAACCCCACATTAGCTATTACCTATCAGTAATGTCAACCGTTTGCAAAAGCATTTTTGTTGTAGTTTGTACAGATAACTTGCATGTAAACAGAAACAAACTAATGTCCCAACAGGTGTGCTTGTGGCCACTGCTCTAACCTGTTCCCTCCAGAAAACCTATGTTGCCGTGAGGTTACTGAGGTAACGTTATGTCAGCGTAGTTATGAAGCTATTCTTTATTTGTCTAATACTGCGGTGCCGTAGTCGGGCATGCTTGGCCCAACTGTATAATAGTGGCCAATACATGTGCAATTACACAATGTCACAAATACAATGTAATAGGTATATTGTACTTAGCTGTTTTACTTAGCTGATGTAATGATTACAAAATTACATCCATCACTGTTGGGATGGCACCTGGCTTCAGCGACAGAGTTTTAAAGAAGCCCATCTCAAAGCCAGTTAAATTGTGGTAGCAGTCCGGTGTGAAGTGCGCGTTGCACACTGTCACTAGGGCTTTCTTCGGCAAGTCCGCGTGCTCTACACCGATAGCTTGAAGCCACTGGCTAAGTAGCGCTGGGTCTCTCGGCAGATTATGAAAGCTAGCAGAGCTGGTGGCGTTGCACCGAGGAACGATACATCTCTGACTCCTTGGCATAATGCAGGCAAGTTAGCTAAAGATACCAAGTAGTAAGACGTCATATATGAATAACTGTAGCTCGATATAAGTCGTAATATTAACGTTAGCAATAATACAAAGCAATTCGCATTTGAACTTGAACTAGCTAATTAGCAGAACAAGGGTCTCAGTCTCAGAAGGAAAAAAAAAATCGTTCTCTGCTTTTATACCACGTGCCCAGCCAAGACCCACCCCTAGGACCACCTCAAGTCCACCCATTTTTATGTTAAGGATTTTGTGACGTCACGAATCCCCGGAAGCCAGCATATTGGTAAGTCTACACAAAAACTCAGATAAAACCATTTTGACTAAACATTAAATTTTCGGACATAAACAGTTGTGTATGATCATAATCTAACTCAAAACATAGGTTTTCAATGGGAAAAGTTGGTTTTTGACTGCAGTATCACTTTAAATACTAATGTACTAATCATACTAACTGTTAGATTAGATTTAATACTAACCTGCTAACAAACTAATGTGTATATAATACTAACCAGCTAACCTACTAACATTAGGGTTTTAGAGTTCGCTACTAACATTACTAATTACTAATTCATCTTGAGTTGCTACCTACAGCTGTCATTTCCCTCCTCGTTATCCTATCCCTGCATCTATCTGTGATTTCTCATTCTCTGCACGTGTGTCCACTTCCGCGTTCCTCCCCTCCGAGCTGTGCATGTGTTCACCTGCTAACCCCAGGCCGTTTGTTATCATTGTGTCTATGTGCATTCCAGTCCATGTCTTACGTTTCCCCTGTTATTGTATTATTGGCCCTTGTGAGCAATCTCCCTTCCCCGCTTCTGCACACCTGATTCCCATTATGTCTGTCTCCCTCTGTGTATATATACCTTGTCATATCAGTGTTTCTTCGTGAGTTCCTCACTGTTGGTTTGTGTCATTAGAGGTTTTCCAGAGTTCCTTCCGAGTTGTCTTTGTTTCCTTAGTATCCGTTTCCGAGTTTGTTATCCCTCGTCCTTCCCGTGTTATTTTATTTTTGTTGTCTGTTCTTCGTTTTGTTTTCTTTTTGTTCCTCTTACGCCTCCCTGGTTTTGACCCCTGCCTGTGTTCTCGCGACCCTGTTTTTGGATTCTGTTTTTGTGTGCCTTCCCGGTTCCGACCCCTGCCTGTTCTTTGACTACTCTTTGGACTGTTTTGTACCGTTGCCTGTCTCCCCGGTTTTCGACCCTGCCTGTTTGTACTACGAATTGCTGCCTTGTCCCTTCATTAAACTTTGGTTTTTTGTACTCCTGCCTGCACTTGGGTCCTTCCCCCACCAGCCTGTAACAGAGTGGAACAAACATAACATAATGTATGTTTCGATCATCGCACATACACTACACATTCATTAAAAAATGAAAATGGTCTTGTTTTTTATCAAAGGATATGTGAAAATGTTGTGCATTATATAAATGTCTTTTTTTTAATAGAAGGGTGTGTGGAAATGTAGGCTAATTTATTTTAATAAAATTATAAATGTGCTTAGGGTGATTTACCGGACATTATGATTTAAATTTGTCGGACCTGGACAGTTTTTGCCGGTAAAAAACCAGTAATTACCAGATAACGGAAACTGATACTAATGTTACTCCTTTGAGACATGTCCACAATATTATATGTAACGTTAAGGAACAGGGGTGCAAACTGGTGAGGGCCCAAAAAGGTGACTTTTTTTTTTTTGCCTGAAAATGCATAAAATCCACGTGTGGCATAGAAAAGTCAGTTTCAAGAATTATACTACTAACACTTATGTTGCTTCACATGTACACATAATAGATACATCTATCTAATATACGTGTGGACAACAGGCTACACATCAGAGCAATATAAACAAAACAATATAAACATAAGCAATATAAACAAACAAACCAACCAAGCTTTCCTCCAACACGTAACAATGCAGCAAGCAGCATCGAAATGCGTGCTTTTTAACCAAAAGATAAATATACACAACACATTCAGTGTTTCCCCCAGGTTGTTTTTGTAGGGGGGGGTGGTGTGATGGCATGACCGCGATTGTTAATGGGGGGTGTTAACATAACCAAAACAAATCCATTCTTCTGTGCGTGGCCACGAATTGCCGTGATTGAAAACACTAATTATCGCTATTTTATATTTTCAGGCGGGGCGGCAAGCTCTAATATCATACACACAAGGCACTGGTGTATATCTTAGTAGCCAGATGTAATTGCTCATAGCGCTCGGCTACTGCTGCCACCCCACGGTAGGCTACATTTGAAAAGGATTAGCCTTCTATCTACTGTCACGGTAAAAAAAAAAAAAGATTTGCTGAAAGACGCTAAAATTGGCTATGGCGAGCCGGTAAAAAACCAGTAGCTATTGTGACTCACCCCTTAGGCTACTAGTAGAAGTCCAAGGCCAGCAAAACGGCTTCAGTTTAACTGAACCGGTAGCTATCTAACTTTTTTTTTTTTAATCTTGCCGTAAGCAAGCAACCAAGAGAGCGTACCCCAGAAATGTATTAGAACTATCGTTAAAAGGCAACTTTCTTCTCAATACTGCGCTTTTTCCACGGCCTCTGATTGGCCAACGTGACAACATAAATGTCACTAATTTAGCATAGCAGTGTCGCTGGCTAAGAGCAGTAGCACTGTGCAAAAGGGACAGAATGACCATGTTTCTCAGCCAATCAGAGAAAAAACTACGGGCTACTTTCTAGTTCTTCAGTTCTGTGGACAAAACAGCTTGTTGGAAGACTGACTGTGACGCGACGGAAAATGTGTAAACACGCCTACTCGCAGATTACTTTGATGAGAAGTAGACCCCCCCAGCCCCAAATATTTTTATTGCAGATCTGCACGATCCACGTGAATTACCTATTTTGAAATACAATCCAGGGGAGAACAATAAGTGCCTAAATACCAAATGAAACATTATGGGTAGTCAACATATTTATTGAAACAGAACCAAACCAAAAATTTCACATTAGTGGGTTAAAAAAAAAAAAAACAGCTGCCAAAAAATGTTTTGTCCCCCTCCACCTGCGGCCTCTCCACGCAGTCCAGATGATACCAACACCCACAATCCTGTCTGGTGCACTCAATCTGAAAAAGAATACATGAATGAAAATTTACAATGTAGCACATTGGTAGTGTGGGAGCAGGTAAAAATGGCAGACGCATCTCTAGACAGTTGTAGAAAAATAATACAAACCCATTCGTCCAATTGAACATTTCTTGCACGTTTGCTGGTGACCTCACCACACGCCACACACAGGTCTATCATGTCATCTAAGAGAGATTGAATGGTTGTGTGAAATTGAAAAAATATATTTTTTAAAAGCAGGCTGATTTTGGATAACAAGCCAAGTTATGCATAATCATACCTTTGTAGCTCAGCAGAGTGGATGCTATTTCGCGACGGAAGGTAGTCATCCCTGCGTCCACTTCAAACTTTATTTGCTTGTCCATTAAGATGCATTTTGCAAACTAGAAATAGTTTCAATTAGTATTCATTCACAGTGGTATACATTTGCAAATGACCTGTACTTACTTTGCAGACAAAGGCTCCACACAAGTTCCCATCCTTCTGTCATGGTTATTGCTGCCTCTGCGATTCCTCTGTTTGAATTCTCGTTTGGGCGTCGTCTCGACGCTCTATCTGATTTTTTTCCTCCTCCGTTCCGGTGTTTGCTTTTCGCCCGACAATTATTTCCCACACCTCTGCGGTGTTTCTGCCGGCTATAAATGCTCAGGACTTCCGCATTTCCGCACTTCGATATTGTCAGTTGTTATGTTGACAACGAAGTCGGTAAAGGTTTAGGATTGTCGGTCACTGGTTTGTCTTAATAGAGAACGCAGCAAGTCCGTTTAAAGAGAGTATCAAAGATAGGGTTAGATAGGTAGGAAAATAATAAACCTATCTTATTCTCCTTCTTTGTTTTGGCTGCCTTGTATCGTTTGGTTTTAAACTCGTTTTTTCTACTGAGTTTAAAGATACAGGTTCGCATATTTCTTTCCTTTTCCCGTTTTCTTCGGGTCTTTATTTTTTTTTTCTCTTCTAGTTACCTCTTATCTACGCCTACTAGGTAGTGCGTGAGGTTTCTTTTTGGTTGTTTTATTATTCTCGCTGTTTATTCGAGATTCACCTCCTTTTGAGGTTGGTTATTATTTTGGCTTGAGTCAGGGAGGTTTTGTTCCCGATCTTTTGTTCTACTCCTTTCCCTGCGGTTAGTTTTCCGTTTCTGTGGCGAGTTTGTATTTAACTCGCTTTCTGATTCCCTATTAGTCGCATTTGGTTCTCCGAAACGAAAGAAAAACTCCAAACATTACACCTTCTGTGTAGGATGTGCCAGTGTTCCACACGTCCAGCGTGAGACATACATTTATTTTCTTATAAATTCCCTGGAGAAATCCAGTGTTGAGATGGACTCTTCCCACCATTTAAGTTGTCAGATGTTATATTAAATTAATCTTACCTGGTCGCATTTTTACATTTCTCTATCGCCGCAGGCAGAGCTCCAAATGGGTCCAGGTACAGCGCCCGTCTCTGTTGTGGATACATTGCCTGCCAAGACAATATATAGGTTTTTGACAAACAAAATATTTTCATTATAATTTCACATATCGTGCGGCCTTAGGTCTTACCACTAATGTCCAGTGGTGGTTTTCATTTACTGCACCAAGGAGTATGTTTAGAAGAAGGAAGAACTAGGTGATTTGGAGCAAAGTAGGCCCATATAAGTCTTCACCCTCGATATTTTGAGTACTGCACCTGGAAATGACTTTGTTGATGAGGTATTTCCTTCTTGCCAGTTTCCCAGAGTATAATTTTCTCCGGGTCCGTTTTTTGACTGTAGCCACCTAGCACTGAACTGTGTCGATATATGCTCTATTCTTGCCAGAAATCTATAAGTGGTTAGACAATTTTCAATGTATTTGTTCAATTAGTCTGTAAATAAACATTATTACCTAGTTCATATATACTGTATATATATATATATACACTACTCACAAAAAGTTAGGGATATTTGGCTTTCGGGTGAAATTTATGGAAAATGTAAGTTCACGCTACAGTGATATTATACGTATCATGAAAGTAGGGCATTTAAGTAGAAGCATGCAATGGTGATTTCCTCATCTCAAACAATTTATTGAAACAAAAGCCAACAACAGTGGTGGGTATACCACAACAAAAATGTCAATGTCTCAATAACTTGTCATGTGCCCTTGAGCATCAATTACAGCTTGACAACGACGTCTCATGCTGTTCACAAGTCGACTTATTGTCTGCTGAGGCATGGCATCCCACTCTTCTTGAAGGGCGGCCCTCAGGTCATTGAGGTTCTGGGGTACAGAGTTACGAGCCTCTACACGGTGAGTCAGCTGATCCCATAGGTTTTCTATGGGATTCAGGTCTGGAGAAAGTGCAGGCCACTCCATTTGAGGTACCCCAGTCTCCAGCAGCCTTTCCCTAATGATGCGACCTCGATGAGCTGGAGCATTGTCGTCCATGAAGATGAAATTAGGCCTGTGTTGTTCATGCAGGGGCACAATGACTGGATTAATGATGTTATTCAGGTAGTATGGGTTTGTCACTGTACCATTCACAAAGTGTAGGGCAGTTCTGTATTGACTAGACACACCTGCCCACACTGTAACACCGCCACCACCAAAGGGTCGTCTGGTGACAACAGTGGCTGATGCATAGCGCTCTCCTTGACGTCTCCAACATCGTTGGCGGCCATCATTTCTGCTCAACGTGAATCGACTTTCATCAGAGAACAGCACTGAGGCCCACTGGTCCCTCGTCCAGCGTAAATGCTCCCTGGCCCATGCAAGACGATGACGCCTGTGTCTGGTGGTGTGGTCAGGTACCCTTGCAGGTCGTCTAGCACGCAGACCACGCTGATGTAAACGGTTTCGAATGGTCTGACGTGACACTTGGGTGCCTCTCACCTCCCTTAAATGTGCCTGGAGTTGAGTGGCATTCATCATCCGGTTCCGCAGGGCACTGTTCACAATGAAGCGGTCATCAGTGTGGGATGTGGCCAAAGGACGTCCACTTCTATGCCTTTCTGTGACTCTTCCAGTCTCTCTGTATCTCTGTTGCAACCTGCTGATGACACTCTGTGACACTCTAAGCTCAGTGGCCACTTCCCTCTGAGAACATCCTGTTTGAAGCCTCGCAATGGCGAGGTACTGTTGATCAATTGTTAGGTGTCGTCTTGGTCTCATGATGTCAAAATGTGAACAGCATGATGAAGAGGACTGTTTAAATACCAATTCTAATTGAACCAGGAAATGTATTGGTCGATTCATGGATCAAACACCTGTTGTGAATTTTGCCGTTCAGCTCCTTGTTAGAGAACAGCAAGTTGTGCAAAAAGTACTGAAACATTGAATAGTTGGACATGTGCATTCAAAAGTTTAGAGAAGGTCAAATTAATTTCACCTGTAAAGGTTATAGTGCATTTTAGGTTCATCCTGAAATTTCACCCGAAAGCCGAATATCCCTAACTTTTTGTGAGTAGTGTATATATACAGTTGAAGTCGGAAGTTTACATACATTTAGGTTGAAGTCATTAAAACAAATTTTTAACCACTCCACAGATTTTATGTTAACAAACTAGAGTGTTGGCAAGTCAGTTAGGACATCTACATTGTGCATGACGCAAGTAATATTTCCAGCCATTGTTTACAGACAGATTATTTCACTTTTAATTCACTATATCACAATTCCAGTGGGTCAGAAGCTTACATACACTACGTTGACTGTGTCTTTAAATTTTTTATATTTGGTCGCATATCCTTTGCATGCCATGACTTCCTGATGTCTGTGACCCAACAACATCAAAAGATTCTTGATATCTTATTTTCTGGTACTCTTACAAGCGATACTACACTGCCTGGCCAAAAAAAAAGTCACACTAATATTTCGTTGGACCGCCTTTAGCTGTGATTACGGCGCGCATTCGTCGTGGCATTGTTTCGACAACCTTATGCAATGTCACAACATTTATTTCTGTCCAGAGTTGCATTAATTTTTGGCCGAGATCTTGTATTGATGACGGGAGAGTCGAACCACTCCGTAAAGTCTTCTCCAGCACATCCCAAAGACTTTCAATGGGGTTAAGGTCAGGACTCTGGTGGCCAATACATGTGTGAAAATGATTCCTCATGCTCCCTGAAGCACTCTTTCACAATTTGAGCCCAATGAATCTTGGCATTGTCGTCCTGGAATATGTCCATTGATGGGATAACCTGGTCATTCAGTACATTCAGGTACTCAGCTGACTTCATTTTATTGCTGCATAACGTTGCTGAGCCTAGACCTGACCAATTGATGCAACCCCAGATCATAACACTGCCTCCAGAGGCTTGTACAGTGGGCACTATGCATGACGGGTGCACCGGCGACTTTTTCTTTGGCCAGGCAGTGTATAATGTCTCTGCATTTGAATGGATCTCTATTAATGGATCACTCTGCTGCCAGAAATACAGTAGATATGGATGGATAACTTGAAGGGTTTCTTCTCCTGACTTATTTTTCCATAGAGTTCAATAGGAAAATTTGTCAGGAGAAACAACCCTTAAAGTGATCCATCCATATCTACTGCATATCTGGCAGCAGAGTGATGGTTTGAGGCTTGTTTGATACCTTAGACCCTTGATGACTTACAGCCATTTAACCAATCATGTATTCCATACTGTTCCAGCATAATTTACAGCTAAATCTAGTCCCACCCCCCAATTCCCATAGAGATCCATTCAAATGCAGAGACGTTATAGTATCGCTTGTAAGAGTACCAGAAAATAAGATGTCAAGAGTCTTTTGATGTTGTTGGGTCACAGACATCAGGAAGTCATGGCATGCAAAGGATATGTGACCAAATATTAAAAATTTAAAGACACAGTCAACGTAGTGTATGTAAACTTCTGAACCACTGGAATTGTGATATAGTGAATTAAAAGTGAATTAATCTGTCTGTAACAAATTGTTGGAAAAATTACTTGTGTCACGTACAAAGTAGATGTCCTAACTGACTTGCCAACACTATAGTTTGCTAACATGAAATCTGTGGAGTGGTTAAAAATTAGTTTTAATGACTTCAACCTAAGTGTATGTAAACTTCCAACTTCAACTGTATATAGTTTGGTGGTTCATACACACGCATTATGCTATGTAGGATAGCACGAATGCTTAAAACACATAGCCTATGTGCTTAGTCAGCTAACTTTGCCAGGTCTGCACAGTGCACACTCTGGGAGTATAGTTAACACACAGCTAACTTAGCCAGGTCTGCACAGTGCACACTCTGGGAGTAAAGTAACTTAGCCAGGTCTGCACAGTGCACACTCTGGGTGTAAAGTAACTTTGCCAGGTCTGCACAGTGCACACTCTGGGAGTAAAGTAATTTAGCCAGGTCTGCTGCACATTGCACACTCTGGGAGTAAAGTTAACGTGCAGAACAGTTCTGTGGGTTAATGTTAGCTCAGCAAGCACGATACCTTTCTAAGTGCAAAAGTGGGGTGTTCTCGAGGTGCATTGATCGAACTTTCTAGCGGTAGCTATACATTTTCTAATGATTGTGTAATCTTCAGTTATGTTTACTCAACGTTCAAGTGGAAGTGTAACAATAGTTATGATTAAATTTTTTAAAGAAATTGACACCTTCTGGAGAAAAAACCCTGGGAATTAATAACAAAAACCTACGTTTTAAGTGTTAAGTTTGGCTTGGTCAAAAGCCGCAGGGATTTCCAGTACTCCGTTTTTTATATCTGACTGCTATGCAGTTCTGTAGCTATATCGGTCTACTGCATTTCAAACAACATGTACTCATCACTGGGCAGATAGGCTCTTTGAAAGAAGGTTTGAACAAAATTCATACTCTTAAATAAAAAATAGTAAGCGGCCTACGACTGCTGCATTAGGCTATAGAGTAGGTTTAGACATTGGCTATAGATCTATAATGCATTAAAGGGATAGTTCAGAATTTTGGACATAATGTCTCAATTACGACTTACCCATGATGTAGTTGATTGATGAAAACAATTTTCAGCTAATTCCATGCTTTCCCTTCTTTTGGACATACACACGTTGCTAATGCTAGCGCAACTCTAAGGTAACCAGTAGCATCCACTACCAAACGCACTTAAACACTCCACAGTGCACCCAAAGCAAATAAAATACGATGACAGTCTATTTGGGGAGCGATACTTTACGTTACCTACGAATGTATTGCCGGCACTGGTCGACTACAACAACAAAGAAGAGCAACAAGTTGCAATGGCCACGTTTGCTCCGCCGCCGTACTTCCACAGAGAATATAGGTCAGCACAAAGTAAAGGATTCAACGATAGTTTGACTTCAAACATTATGGTATAAACACTCAAAATAACCCCAATAGACTGTCGTCGTATTTTATTTGCTTTGGGTGCACTGTGGAGTGTTTAAATGCGTTTGGTAGTGGATGCTACCGGTTACCTTAGAGTTGCGCTAGCATTAGCAACGTGTGTATGTCCAAAAGAAGGGACAGCATGGAATTAGCTGAAAATGGTTTCCATCAATCAACTACATCATGGGTAAGTCGTAATTGAGACATTATGTCCAAAATTCCGAACTATCCCTTTAAGGGCAGCACAATAGTATATATATTTCTGTACGTGATGCTGATTATTTTACACAGAAGAATGACACACTTGAAAACTAAATAGGCTATCACTTGCTACTGGAGTGCATAAATACAGTGGTATTTCATTTTGACTTAAACCATCATAGTTCTACTCTTAATTTGTTGATTAGAAATAGAATCATCCATCCAAGGAGTAGCCTATACTGGACATGTGGCCTAGGCTTACACCACCACCCATGAAATCACTTATGTACACCTAAGAAGTATGAAATATATGAAAACATACGCTGTCGACATACAGAGTAGTAGTCGATAAAATTTCAGTCATAGCATAACATGTAGGCCTAATTGGCCTGATATGTCACAGTGGAGTTCAAAGGGTAGAAAAACAATAGGCAAAAGTGTACATTTAATAGCCTAATGCAATCACAGCATGCAATTATACATCTACTCATATAGCTTTAGAATACTTCTAAAAAGGATTTGAAATGTAAAAAGACAAAGATTTAGATCCACCTTTAGATCCAAAAAGCTACCTACCAATATTTTCACGTTAGCTATCAATATTGGTATGAGGCATAAGAGGAATAGAGAAATAGCCTACACAGAACTGCAGTAGGGAAATACTAAGCCTTTTCGTTCAGGTCACTATCGTGGGTGGCAGCACATACTCTAAGAGTATGAATTAGGCTCTTTGAGAGAAGGTTTGAACCAATCTGCCCAGTGATGAGTACATGTTGTTTGAAATACAGTAGACCAGCATAGCTACAGAACTGTATAGCAGTCAAATATAAAAAACGGAGTACTGGAAATTCCTGATAGTGTAGAGAGCTGAAGTTTGGCTTGGTGGTGCTCATTTGAATTTCCTGTCTTTTGCGGCTTTTGACCAAGCCAAACTTAACGCTTAAAACATAGTTTTTTGTTATTAATTTCATTCTTTAATCACACACTGTAACTTTATTGAACTGCATTATTAGTCAGAGATTACGGTCTTGAACGGAGAGAAGGAAAGAAGGAATAGAGAGGGAGAAAGAATTTGAAGGAAGAAAAAGTTGCTAGGATGATGGAGCAGAGGGAGATTTTGAGGTGAGGAGTGAGGACACTGTGAAAGATGAGAAATTCAGTGCAGTTTCAGCTACTGGTAGGGTCCACAGTAATTCTAAATTCTAAAGTAGACTACATACTGAATTAACCTTTTTTGTTGTTGTGAGCATAGTTTGTTTTTACATAAAGTGACAACATTCAAAACATTTAAAATAGGCCTACTCAATACACATTGCTGCTAAAACAAAAATAAAGAATGTTCAAATATGATCTCTATTAAAGGAATACTTCCATTTTTAATATTTGGGTTCATAGTGCACTTCCCAAGGTTCTTATGAAATGTCCATTGTAAGCTTGTTTGCATTTTGTAGCAAGGCTAATGGAAACGAATGGTTACAGCCAGTAGGCTATATGGCTCTGGTTACAGCTAGCCAGAATCGAACCGAAATATAAAAACTGAAGTAATTATCCCTTTAAAACACCTAAATGGAGCATAATTATATTTGGGCTAGTTTTAGGACATTGGGGTGGGTTTTGAACTGATTTTGGGCTGGAAATTTCAGCAGGGACCTTGCAACTCTGGGTGCAGTTGTTATGGTTAAACCTCCTTGGATTCAGTCAGTGTAATGTTACCCGGTTCGTGTTCTCCAACTTCCCTGAAATAATGCCAGAGTAAGTTAGTTAACTAAAAGATGGTCGTTTTATGTTAGCTAGTTGCCAGCTGTAGAAGCTTTCTTGCTAGCTAACGTTTCAAAACTTTGTGGAACTAACGTCAGCCCATCGATAAACAAGTTAGCTAACGTCAATGGCGTTAGCAGTTAGCTAGCTCGTCTGTCAATGGGCTAACTGTTGACCGTCCGTCAGAAGTTGGGCACTTCAAACGTCAGTTACGTTAGCTAACTAACGTTAGTGAACTAATGTCACTTGGCTGACTGTTTTCTTGCTAGCAAATTGTTTATTTTGTGACTAATTAGCTAGCTAACATAGGAGGAGGGTAGCTTTTTTGTTATTTTTAACGTTATTTGGTGTGTGTGTGTGTGTGTGTAATCTGATACATACACCTCTGTGACTTAAACAGGTAATTAGCTATGTTTTGTGCCATTTTTTTTGTGACATTATAAATTTTATTCTCTTTATTCAGCTCAAAGTGCATCAGAATGATGCATTTACTTGTTGAAATTTGAAAAATGTTCTGCCGGGGGAGTATGCCCCCAGGACCCCCCTATCAGTGTAGAGTCCCCGCCAGTACATTTTAGCCATTTCCAGCACTGGTTACATGGTATTCCAGTATTTTTATGTGGAACAATTTGGGGGGGTGTAGCTAAACTTAGGCTACTCGGAAGGAGTATGATTAATGTTATCATAACATCAAGTTAAGTCATATTCGACATAAACAGGCCAGAAAGAGCACATGATGATTCAGCAAGGTGCAGAAAGTCAGCAACAAGTGGATTCGACGGGCAGCAGACATGAATGTTGAACACCCCAACAATCAAAATTCTATCGAATTTTGGCATGATAGAAGACAGGAGGTCAGAGAACTGCGCAATAAAATCCTTATTATATTTTGACGGTTGGTAAATGAGGACAGACAAGAGGATTAGTCAATCCTGCTTCTAATAATTGTACCTCAGCTGGAGAATTGTTCAGCGTTCAGGAGCCGGTAATTATAATGTTTCTTAAAAACAGCAGAGGGCTGAATCTACCGGGATGAAGTCACGTCTCAGATACAAACATGAAGTCCGTAAAATTTAGTTTTGTTTTAACATAGAAATACTGGAAATATCCACACCGTGCATGCAACGCAGAGAGTAGCTCTCTGTGTCCCTGTCAGATACGCAGTTTTCATATGCTTTATACAATAGTGCTGTCCACTATTATTGGCACCCCTGGTAAAGATGAGTAAAAAGGGTTAGAAAAAATTCACCGTTTGGTGAATTAGGTTAATCTCACACTGAAAAAATTAGAAAAATCCAACCTTCAATTGAAATAAATTTATGAGATAAAAAAAAACCCTCATCAAGAAATAATTATTTTTAACAAAACCACGTGTGTCACAATTATTGGCACCCCTGCATTTATATATAGAATAAAGCAATAATTTTTTATATCTGGTCGCATATCTTTTGCATGCCATGACTTCCGGATGTCTGTGACCCAACAACATCAAAAGACTCTTGATATCTTATTTTCTGGTACTCTTACAAGCGATACTACAACGTCTCTGCATTTGAAGGGATCCCTATTAATGGATCACTCTGCTGCCAGAAATACAGTAGATATGGATGGATAACTTGAAGGGTTTCTTCTCCTGACTTATTTTTCCAAAGTGTTCAATAGGAAAATTTGTCAGGAGAAACAACCCTTAAAGTGATCCGTCCATATCTACTGCGTATCTGGAAGCAGAGTGATGGTTTGAGGCTTGTTTGATACCTCAGACCCTTGATGACTTACAGCCATTTTACCAACCATGTATTCCATACTGTTTCAGCATAATTTACAGCTAAATCTAGTCCCACCCCGCAATTCCCATAGAGATCCATTCAAATGCAGAGATGTTATACTATCGCTTGTAAAAGTACCAGAAAATAAGATATCAAGAGTCTTTTGATGTTGTTGGGTCACGAATATCAGGAAGTGATGGCATTACATTACAATCATTTGGCAGACGCTTTTATCCAAAGCGACGTACAATAAGTGCATAATGAAGGTCATTGACACGACTACAAAGTAAATCCGACCAAGCACAACTTTCTCACAGCGTAGGAGCTATCCCTAGTAATGAACATGAGTAGTACACAGTCAGCTATACATTCTGAACTAAAAATAACCAAAAACACGTTAAATAGAAAACAAGAAAAAAAAAACAGGAAGCGAGTACTATAGAATGGCCCTATATAGGTATTTTAGTCGAGGTGGAGTCTGAAAAAGTGCGTTTTCAGACCACGATGAAAAACAGACAGTGTTTCAGCTGAGCGCAGCAGAGTGGGGAGTTCGTTCCACCACTGGGGAGCTAGGGTGGAAAAGCTCCGCAGTTGGGACGAGCGGGAGCCGTTAACACAGAGGGGGGGAAGTGCAAGTCGCCCTGCAGCAACAGAGTGAAGTGGTCGAGCAGGAGCGTAGTGCTGGATTAAGTCCTGTAGGTAGGAGGGGCCTGACCTTTTGGCTGCAGTGTAGGCCAGGGTCAGAACTTTATACCTGATCCTGGCTACGACCGGCAGCCAGTGGAGTGACCTCAGCAGGGGGGTGACGTGCGAGAACTTCGGGAGGTTGAACACAAGCCGAGCAGCCGCGTTCTGGACCAGTTGTAGGGGCAGAATGGCGCAGGCTGGTAGGCTTGCTAGAAGGGAGTTACAGTAGTCCAGACGTGAGGTGACCATAGTCTGGACAAGAAGCTGGGCGGAGTAGGTGGTCAGGTACGGCCGAATTCTCCTGATGTTGTACAGGAGGAACCTGCAGGACTGTGCCGTTGCCCTGATGTGTTCTTTGAAGTCCAGCTGGTCGTCCAGGACCACCCCCAGGTTCCTTGCAGAGCGGGAGGCGGTCACCATGGTTCCGTCGACGGTGATGGACAGGTCTAGGAGCGGGGAGGTCTTGTATGGCATGAAGAGCAGCTCAGTCCTGTCGAGGTTGAGCTTCAGGTGATGGCTAGACATCTACTCAGAGATGTCAGCCAGGCAAGCAGATATCCTCTCCTTAACCTGTGGGGTAGAGGGAGGGAAAGAGGAAGAGTTGAGTGTCATCAGCATAACTATGGTAAGAGAAGCCATGTGAATTAATAACCAAACCAAGAGACTTAGTGTAAATGGAGAACAGCAGAGGACCCAGTACAGATCCCTGCGGGGCTCCTGTAAAAAGTGGATGAGGTGCAGAGACAGAGCCCTTCCACGAGACTTGATAGGATCTATCTGTGAGATAGGATGTAAACCAAGAGAGGGCAGTTCCAGAGATGCCCATCTCAGCCAGTGTGGAGATCAGGAGTTTGTGGTTGACCGTGTCGAACGCTGCAGACAGGTCAAGGAGAATCAGGACAGAGGAGAGGGAGGAGGCTCTGGCAGTGGCGAGTGCCTCGGTCACAGCCAGGAGCGCAGTTTCAGTGGAATGCCCGGTTCTGAAGCCGGACTGATGAGGGTCGAGCAGGTTCTGGTGGAGAAAAACTGACAGTTGGTTAAAGGCAGCTCGTTCAAGAGCTTTGGACAGAAAGGGCAGGACAGACACAGGATGATAGTTTCTAACATCAGAGGGGTCTAAGCTAGGTTTTTTAAGGAGTGGGGTAACACGAGCCGTTTTGAAAACAGCAGGAACATAGCCACAGGTTAAGGAGGTGTTGATAATGGAGGAAAGATATGGAAGGACCTCACCGGATATAGACTGGAGGACTGCTGACGGGATGGGGTCCAGTGGGCAGGTGGTTGCACGCTGGCACGTTACAAGTTGGAGTACATCTGTGTCCTCCAGAGTCTTAAAGGACGAAAATGTAGCGGTGGGTTCATTATGGGGCATATGGGGCATCACCGGATGTGTGAAGGAGTTTTGGATCATGGCTACCTTCTCCTCAAAGTGGATCAGGAAGTCATCTGCAGAGAGGGAAGAGGGTGAGGGGGGTGGAGGAGGGATCAGCAGGGAAGAGAAGGTGGAAGAGAGTTTACGGGGGTTAGACATGCATGCATTAATTTTTGACTGGAAAATGTCATCTTAGCAGACGTAGTTGCTGATGTGAAGGCTGCCAGCAGAGTGTGATACGAGGCCAGATCATCTGGGGATCTGGATTTCCTCCACTTTCTCTCAGCAGCTCGCAGCGTGGTTCTGCTGGATCGGAGAGAATCTGTCAGCCACGGGCAGGGGGGTGATGACCGGGCCGGTTTGGAGACAAGAGGACATAGTGAGTCAAGAGACTGAGAGAGGCAGGAGTTAAAGGTGGAGGTGGCAACATCAATAGGCAAATTAACAAAAGATGCAGGAGGAGGAAGTGCAGAGAGAGCAGAGGTAGAGAGAGAGGAGTGCGAGAGAGTGCTGAGATTTCTCCTGAAAGTTACAGAGGGTAGGTTGTTAGAGGAGTTGCGGGAGAGTGGGTAGGAGAGAGAGAATGA
Source organism: Synaphobranchus kaupii (assembly GCA_029718625.1). Taxonomy (NCBI): domain Eukaryota; kingdom Metazoa; phylum Chordata; class Actinopteri; order Anguilliformes; family Synaphobranchidae; genus Synaphobranchus; species Synaphobranchus kaupii. The sequence continues at coordinate 71,231,538 of CM056379.1, read as the reverse complement.
AATAAAGAAATGGTCCGATACATGGAGCGGAGTCACCGTGAGTTCAGACGTGGCGCAGCTCCTGGTGAATACAAGGTCTAGTTGGTTACCGGCCTTGTGGGTGGCGGGCGATGGGGACTGGGTGAGGGTGAGCGACTGGAGGAGTGAGGTGACACTGGATAACTGGGAGCTCTCTGGCTGGAGGTTGAAGAATTGTAGGGGTGCCATCCTCAGGGAAGGAGCTCAGGAGGGTGTCCAGTTCATCCAGGAAAGCGCTGAGTGGACCTGGAGGGCGGTAGAGAACAACGTTAAGTTTAGACGGGTGAGTTACAGTTACTGCATGAAACTCAAAGGAGGAAATATTTAGGCTGTGTACAGAGGGCATGGAGAATTTCCAGGACTGAGAGAAGGAAACCAGTGCCCCCGCCTCGGCCAGAGGCCCTGGGGGTGTGCGAAAAGGAGTAGCCATCAGACAGAGCAGTTTGGAGTGGCCGTGTTGTCTGGGGTGATCCAGGTCTCCGTGAGAGCCAGGAAGTGGAGGGACTTCATCTTGGCGTAGGCAGTGATGAAGTCAGCTTTCTGGACAGCTGATCGGCAGTTCCATAGTCCACCCACCACTGAAAGTTCCTTATAAGAGGACAGGGTTGGGCAGATCAGGTTAGCCGGGCAGCGCCTGTGGTGGTTGGACCTCCTGGGGCGAGGCAAAGAGCACAGAGGAATGGGGGTTAGACACATGGTAGGTGGTGAAGAGAGGTTAGATAGGGCCCTAGCGAAGATCAGAACAAACAAGTCAGGTAAATTGATGCCTGTTTTAGCTTAATTGCACTCAGCTGCTTGCAGGCCTAATACACACACGTGAAACTGGTTCCAACTCGTTCTAATTAGCAACACAAAAGACAGGTAGCTGGCCCAATCACAGCGAGCAAGCTACGGACTAACTGCAAACAATTCAAAATAAACTAAGCTATCGAGTGACTCCAATATGTTCAATTAACTAACAACAGCTGAAAGCAATGAAAAAAGATACGCTTATCTGAATCCGAGCGTAGCCTAGACGATCCTCGACACAGCAAAATGCACTCTGCAAAGGCATGCAAAGGATATGCGACCAAATATTAAAAATTATTACTTTATTCTATATATAAATGCAGGGGTGCCAATAATTGTGGCACACGTGGTTTAGTTAAAAATTATTATTTCTTGATCAGGGAATTTTTATTCTCATAATAAATTCACTTCAATTAAAGGTTGGATTTTTCTAATTTTTTCAGTGTGAGATTAAGCTAATTCACCAATTAATTCACCCAGTGAATTTTTTATAACCCTTTTTACTCATGTTTACCAGGGGTGCCAATAATAGTGGAGGGCACTGTATTTATTTTTAATAAAGTAGCCTATTTATTTTAAAAAAATAAACTAGCTACTAGCTAGCTACTTGGTAAGCTAGACTGAAAAACGAACTATCAAAAAACAAGGGACTATAAAGCTAACTATAAAGAAATATACAGTTGAAGTCGGATGTTTACATACACTTAGGCTGAAGTCATTAAAACACATTTTTAACCACTCCACAGATTTAATGTTAGCAAACTATAGTGTTGGCATGTCAGTTAGGACATCTACTTTGCCAGCAACAAACTTTCGACTTCAACTGCATATACCAAAAATAATAGGCTACTATAACTAGAATATTCAACAAAGCTGAACTGTAAGCTAGCTATATTGCTCGCTCGCTCGCTCTCTCTATTTCCTCTCCACGCAGATCAACCGCTGGGCTGCCTGCCCTCACTCTGAAACTTCAGGGTGTAGCTACCGAACTATTGGTGGGCGTAGCTGTACAGGTTTCTATTTAGTCACCGGGAGAAATACGTCAGTTGGAGGAAATTTCTGGGCAATCACAGATTGAACGTGCAGTACCTAACGTTTTACCACTAGCGACACTTTTGAGCCAGATTCTTAAAGTTTATGCTTCTTTGCACTGACTGCAGTAATTTGTCAAGATTTGGACCAGGATCAATCAGTAATACTTAGAAAAAACCAAATGTATCAGTTGTTTTAAAATAAGTTGTTTTAGTGCTTTGTTACCCTTTAAACATTTTGGCACTGCAAACATGATTTGTGCTGTTGTCATGTGCCTTCTCTTTTAGACTGCAGGCTAATTGATTTTGAGTTCACTTTGCTATCTTTTTTCCCTAACAGTTCCCGCTCCATTCAATGTGAAGGTGAGCTGCCACAACTTTGTGAGTGTTGCGTACTGGAACTTCGGCAAAGGCTCTCTGCGACCACTCTTCAGAGTGCAAATCTTAAAGGACATCAAGTGGGTTTCCATTCACCGTGCATAGGGTGCAACATTCCTTTGAACAATGTATACCATTAGAGCTCCAAGTGTATGCCAAATCTACATCTTTGTAAATGGAATAGTCTGGCATAGCAGCTAACATAGAAAGTAGGGATGTACTGAAATGTCACTGTGTCTGTATTGAAAATTGGGATTGGGCATGACTTAAAAAGGACATTCTGTATGTGAGAGAAAATGCCAGTTTTCCAGCTTAATAAACAGTGCCTTCAGAAAGTTTTTACTCCCTATTGATTATTTCTCATTTTGCTTGTTGCAACTCAATAAAATGTTTTTTTAAATAACTCAAATTTTTCTTTGCCCACCACCAGCCCCCTCAGTGGAGGACCGGTTTATTCAAATAATTATAATATTTGTACATACCACAGTGGTGAATTTTCCATAGATATGAAGTCTATAAGAAGATTTTTCCACTGTGATATTTATACTGTTTTTTTATTTAGAATTCAACAAGATGGTTTACTTGGCGATCATAAGGGTAGTGAGGAGAGTTTTTAGTGTGTTATTGCTTGCTTTCATTGCTGATGAGTATCCTAGCAAACAGAGTTGTGGAGACAATGGGATGGAGCAGCTCAGCAGGTGTGATATTCGTTTGGTGACTTCTCGCCTAAAGTGTTAGATGGGTGTGATGTCCCAGATTGCATGCAGGAAGTTATCTGTAATGTTTTGTGAGTCTAAACATATTTCAGGTTCTTTGAACCTCATTTTGAATATCTTTTGCCCCATATAATATGCTCTATGGATTGGCCTATTATGTATGAGCTGTAAATTAGGATTGTTTGTCATGGAGAAGTTTTTTTTACAGATTTGGGCCCTGAAGTCGGCATTGAGACAAAAAGCCAGGTCTTGCTCCAATTTTGAGGTTGGGAGGGATATTGTTGAGTATTCTGTACATAGAATTATATATAATTTCACTGGAATCTTCAGTCAGTTTTTCCATTGATTCTGGTTGTAGATTGTTAGATTTTAGAGTGATGACATAAGGCTTGTTTGATACCACAGACCCTTGATGCTTATAGCCATTTAGCCAACCATGTGTTCCATACAGTTCCAGTGTAATTTACAACTTAAACTACCCCCCCCCCCCCCCCAATTCCCGTAGAGATCCATTCAAATCCAGAGAGGTTATAGTATCACTTGCAAATGTACCTGAAAATAAGATATCAAGAGTCTTTTGATGTTTTTGGATCACAGACATCAGGAGGTCTTGGCATGCAAACAATATGCAAAGGTTCACCCAATATGGATGTAAAAACCCTCAAATTAAACCTTATACCATGGCTTGAATAAATACTTGATTCTGATTGGCTGGAGGGTGGGCATTTAATGTGTGTACCGCCTGGCTATGAAGTAGCGCTGGCAACATTTTAATCACCATTCTAAATCAATACGCTGTCTACGTTATCTGCTGCCAGCGCCATTAGAGTAGACCCTTTTTATGAATGGTAACCATAGCAACAGCAACAGCTGATTAATAAAGCCGGCAAATAACGCTAAATCCGCTTATTAAAAAGTTTGTATTTGCCAAATATCTTAGTTACAACAACTTTCATCTAGCAAAGCAGTTTTGTGGTTAGAAGTGCAGTATTTATTCAGTTTGGAAATATGAACGTAACATAGTAGTGTAAGGGGGAGGCGAATGGTTCGGAGGTCCAAATGCAACTAAAGGGATTCTTTAAGTGTCCAACTAAGTACACCAATGAGGCGGACCGAATCCGCGAATAAGGGAGAAAAAAACAGAGAAAGAAATAAACAGCTCCTACTCTCAAAACTGGAGAGAAATACAGAGGAAACTGAAAAAAGGAGAAATAATAGCGACCCGAAAATAATCGGGCGAGCGAGACTCGTAGGCTCGAGAAAATAAAAATAAAGGAAAATGCCTCTCACTCTCGATAGAGAGAAAACAAGGAAATAAAGAGAGGTACAGAGAAAACGGAAATGAAAGCTGTCTCAGAGAGACCAGAGCGGTAGCAGGAGCGAAGGACAGAAAATGCAATGGAAAAGAGTATCCTATGTGTGTCTAACGCACAAAAAGGCAAGGCCCTCATAACTCCAAAGCAGGGCAATGAAGGAAAGAGGTCGCCTTAGAGTGCCTAGCTATACCTTACCGGCTTAGTGTCAAAATGAGCAAATAACAACCAAGCACCGGAAGAAGGAAATCCTCAACAGGTGCACTCACTAAGTGCCAGAAAGGACGGAAACCCCGGCGTGGAACACCGAAAAATCTGATAGATTGCCCCGTCGAAAAGAAAAGAACAAACGACCGTAGAACAAAGGAAAGACAGGCGCAAACCATGACAAGTAGGGCTTTACCTAATGTAATGTTAACGTGGGCAACGCTGGTTGCAAATGCGAGCAAGTTACTTCACAATAAAATATTAAATTGCTAGTTCAATGTAAGTTGGCCAAAAGCGTGTCTATTTTGTGGAAAATGCAGAAATTACTCAATCAACATTCACTTAAGACAATTTACTCGGCACTCATAACACCCCACCTTCATTACTGTGTCGAAGTGTGGGGTCACACTTATAAAGACACTACAGAGCCGCTGTTTAAACTCCAAAAAAGGGCACTGAGAGTTGTATATTGTGTCCCATATAGAGATCACACTAATGATTTGTTCATTAAGGCAAAGTTTCTCAAGTGGCATGACATAATTAAGTATAATACCTTACAAATATTATTTTTAGCCTCCAAAAGTCTTTTACCAGTAAATATACAGGATTTGTTTTTAAAGAGAGATAACATACACAACTTGAGAGGAAACATGATTTATAAACAAAAATCGATAAAGTCTACACTCAGAGGTCATTCTGTATCTATTGTGGGGGTTAAGCTTTGGAACAGTTTACATGATGAGATTAAATCGTCTACGAATTTGAAGGTCTTCAAGAGTAGGATAAAATGTAAGATGGTAGAAAACTACCAAATATAAACAATAGTGGGTTATCAAGAAATGAAAACAATGTCACGATGAGCAAAAAACATTGTAAGCGGTTTCATCATAAAAACGAAGAAACGGACACAATTATTTGGACATTATCTGAACAATATTCTGGACTGTTTGCTGTTGAAATGAAACAAATTGTTTTGACTAATGTATGACATGTACATTTAAATCCGACTTATTTGGACTTTAATATTTGGTTTATTTTATTTTAGCTTATTTTTTCTTTCTCGGTCTGTTTTGTTATAAAGAAAATTCAGCTATGCTGTTGTGATACGAAAAAATCTGTTTTAAACAAATGTATAATGTGAACATTTAAATTTGAGTTGGGAATTGGGGCGGGACGTTTGATAAGCAGGCTGCTTTTTCCCGTATCCCTTTTCGGCAGGTACTGTGTTTATTCAGGGTAATTACAGAAATTGTGATGAAGTGTGACTATATGCGTGCCGAAATAAATAAATAACAATGCACGTTAATCTGTGTATTAAAAAAACTTTTTATCCTCCGAACTGTCTTAGATATATACAAGTTACAAACAAACTCTGTATCTATAGTAGGCTATTTTTTCAGATGTTCCCATCTCATGATGCAAATCTGAAATGCAATTTCCTTAGCCTAGGCTGTTTAAAATAGGCTGCGTAACCAAACCATTTTTAAAAAGCAAGACAGAGGGAGGTAAATTGAGTTGCGGTTTCATGCAATTTTCTTAAATAATGTAACTAATGACAAAAATAACCAAAATTGGTGTTATGTTTATGGTATAAAGTTGAGAAGGGACTATTTATTTCCTTATAGAATTAATTGTTTTCAAAACTACCAACGAGAGGTTTTTGCATAACTACGGACAAAATAGAACTAGTAACCAGAAATAGAATTAGCAACGAGATGTTTTCTGTTCAAATAAACTATCAACGAGCAGTTTTGCATGACAAAGGAAAAAAACATGCGAAGAGAACTCACTGATGAGGAAATTAGGGAAATTTTCTTTCATTCAGATGATGAGGGTGATTACAATACTGAATCAAGTGGGAGTGACAGCGATTCTGAGGAGAGACTACCCCCAAATTTAGTTTCCCTTGAGAGGAACCCTGAGCTCGGGGAGGGAGATGACGATGTGGAGGAAAACCCTGGGTAGGGTCCATCTGTCGTCCCCTGTAGCCACCCTGAAGGTCCGGTGCCAGTTGAGGAGGTGAGGTCCAGTGACTGGAGGACTGCCGTCGACTTCACTCCCCCTGGGCCAGGAATTGAGTTTGACAACTCAATTTCTGGTGTCCAAAATCCTCCGGAGACTCCCACTGCAGTAAACTGCTTCAAGATGTTTCTCCCTGTAGAGACAGTGGGAGAGATTGTGGAGGAGACCAACCGATACGCCAGTGAGCAGCAGGGAAAAACAGCGATTGGCATAATTGGAAAGCTTTCCAAATGGGTACCTACATGTTTAAATGAAGTGTACACATTCCTCGCCATTGCCCTTCTGATGGGACTGGTCAGGAAATCCACCCTGAGGGAGTACTGGAGTACTGACCCGGTTCTCCTCACTCTTCTCCCAAGACCATTTTTTAAATCTCCTGCGATGTTTACACTTTGTCAACCCTGCCCATGCAGACACCAGAGATGCCCTCAATAAAATCTGAAACGTCTTCAATGCCCTCACCTCAGTCTTCAAGCGGTCCTTCATCCCATACAAGGACCTGTGTGTGGACGAATCCCTGATGTTGTGGAAGGGTCGACTGGGATTTCGGCAATACATCCCTAGCTAGCACCACAGGTTTGGGATAAAGTTTTTTGTCCTGTGTGACGTGGTGACGGGGTATGTGCAAGATATGGTAATTTACACTGGGCCCACAACATCTATCGAATCAATTGAAGGACTGGGGGTCTCTGGGTCTGTGGTTATGACCCTCCTGGCTCCACATCTGGGGAAAGGGCACGTCCTGTCTGTGGATAATTGGTACAGCAGTCCTATGCTGTTCCAGCACTTACTCCACCAGGGGATGGGGGCGTATGGGACAGTCCGGGTGAATAGGAAGGGGATGCCAACATTCCCAAAAAAAATGAAGAGAGGGGAGGTCACCTTCAGGGAGAATGGCACTCAGCTGGTGGTAATGTGGCAAGACAAGAGGGATGTGAACTTCCTCACAACTGTTCACCCCTCTTCCATGGCTCAATCGGGAAGGCTGGACCACTTCTCCAGGGAGCCAAAGGTGAAACCTGCATGCGTCCTTGACTATAATAAGAAGATGGGAGCAGTGGACAGGGTGGACATGATCACCAGCTTTGTGGACTGTGCCAGAAGTACCAAGTGGTACAAGAAACTTTTCTTTCACCTGCTCGACACTGAAGTCCTCAATGCCTACACTGTCCATCGAAAACTGTCTGGTAAGAAAATAACATTTAGTGTCAAGACCCACATCAACAATATACTACTACTATTACTACTGCTACTTTTATTTCTACTACTTAGAATAACAAAAAGAATAACAACAATAATAATAATAACCAACTACAGAAATAATAATAATAATTAAACAATAATAATTGTTTTTACTCACCCATAGAGGAACGCATGCCGTACAAGGACTTTCGGCTGAAGCTGGTGAAAGAGCTGATCCAGGAGCATCCCTTACCCCGGCGCTCAACTGGAGGGCGACCTTGCATCAACACCCCACTGCGGCTCACAGGGAGGCACTTTCCTTCTTTTGTGCCTCCTACACAAGCCCAGGGACAGAGCACAAGGCGGCACTGCAGAGTCTGCCTCTACACCACCCGACGCAAAAGGGAGAGAAAATGAACGCGTGATACAGATCCTTTCCAAAAAATTAGAATATCATGGAAGTTTTTTTTTTTTTCCATAATTCCATTCAAAAAGTGAAACTTTCATAGATTATAGATTAATTACACACAAAGTGAAATATTTCTAGCCTTTATTTGTTTCATTTTTCATAATTTTGGCTTACAGCTCCAGAAAACCCCCAAAACAGTATTTCAAGAAATTAGAATAGTGTGTCGAAAATCAGCATTTACTTCAGTTATTTCAGAGAATGAGTGGAGTGGCTTGACTCGAGGAATCCGACAGTTGTAGCCCATGTCCCGGATACGTCTGTACGTGGTGGTTTTTGAAGCACTGACTCCAGCCTCAGTCGACTCCCTCTGCATCTCCGCCAAATTTTGGAATCGTCTTTGCTTGACAATCCGCTGAAGCCTACGGTCATCTCTTTTGCTTGTGCACCTTCTCCTGCCACATTTTTCCCTTCCACTAAACTTTCTATTGATATGCTTGGACACTGCACTCTGTGAACAGCCAGCCTCCTTAGCGATGACCTTTTGTGGCTTACCCATCTTCTGGAGGGTGTCAATGATGGTCTTCTGGCCAATTGTCAAGTCTGCAGTCTTCCCCATACTGAACCAAACTGAGATAAACTTTGCAGGTGTTTTGAGTAAATTAGATAATAGTGTGACACTCAGTCTAAAACATTCATTCTCTGAAATAACTGAAGTAAATGCTGATTTTCGACACACTATTCTAATTTCTTGAAATACTGTTTTGGGGGTTTTCTGGAGCTGTAAGCCAAAATTATGAAAAATGAAACAAATAAAGGCTAGAAATATTTCACTTTGTGTGTAATGAATCTATAATCTATGAAAGTTTCACTTTTTTAATGGAATTATGGAAAAAAAAAAACTTTTCCATGATATTCAAATTTTTTGGAAAGGATATGTATGTGTTCCTCATGTGACACTGCCCTATGTCCAGCTCCCTGTTTTGAAAAGTTCCATACTCTAAACAATTACTAGGCCAGGGGGTTGGGGGATGTGACACAGCATGATTAGTACTGAGTTAGCTGGATAACTGCACTGAGTAAAACCCGGAACCCTCCAAAATCTGGAACATGGACTGAAGAGTTGTTCCGGTTTTCACTTAGTGCAGTTATCCAGCTAACTCAGTAATCCTGTTTTCTGGAACAGTTAGAGTAGGATAGGATGAGATATGGGGGGGGGGGGGGGGGGGTTGTGTGTGTCACTGTTCAGTTAGGGGGGTGTTAGGGGTGTGTGTGTGTGTGTGTGGGGGGGGGGGGGTTGTGTGTCAGTGTTCAGTTAATATTGTTCTGGTATTCTTGTTCTGCTTTTGTCTGTTACTGTTGTGTTATTTACATTGGATATAATTAAATTTTCTATAAATAAGCAACATGGTTTCTGTATTTTTATATATACATAGAATATGGTATTATCATAGCATAAATTATGCCAAGTAACGCTTATTTACTCATTTAGTATCATTTGGTCAATACTGTTAGGTGTCGGAGGGGGAAGGACCCAAATGCAGGCAGGAATACAAAAAACCGAAGTTTTAATATGGGCAAGGCAGCAATCCGTGGTATAACAGGCAGGGTCAAAAACCGGGGAGACAGGCAAAGAAACAAAACAGTCCAAAGAATGGTCAAGGAACAGGCAGGGGTCGTAACCGGGAAGGCACAGCAAAGGTACAAAAGCGGAATCCAAAAACAGGGTCGCGAGAACACAGGCAGGGGTCCAAACCAGGGAGTCGAAGGAGGAACACAAAGAAAACAAAACAGACTGGATACAAAACAAAACAACAACAGGCAAAGAACTCGGGAAACAAAAACTAGAAAACAGATATACAGAATAAACAAACAGCTCGGGCAGAATCTCAGAAAAAACAGGCAACACAGTAGCAAAATATTTAGTACAAGGAACTCGCGAAGAAACACTGAAATGACAAGGTATATACAGCGCTTCACTTTTTCCACATTTTGTTCTGTTACAGCCTTATTCCAAAATTGATTAAATTCATTTTTTCCCTCAAAATTCTACACACAACACCCCATAATGACAATGTGAAAAAAGTTTTTTTGAGATTTTTGCAAATTTATTAAAAATAAAAAAATAAAATTTCTCATTTACATAAGTATTCATACCCTTTGCTTTAACGTATTTTTAAAGTATCATATTTCATATTTGGTCGCATATCCTTTACATGCTGTTACTTCCTGAAGTCTGTGACCATCAACATCAAAAAACTGTCGATATCTTATTTTCAGGTACTGTTACAAGCGATACTATAACCTCTCTGCATTTGAATGGATCTCTATGGAAATTGGGGGGTGAGACTAGATTCAGCTGTAAATTACACTGGTACAGTATGGAACACATGGCTGGCTAAATGGCTGTAAGTTATCAAGGGTCTGAGCTATCAAACGAGCCCCAAACCATCACTCTGTTGCCAGATATGGAGTAGATGTGGATGGATCACTGCAAGGGTTATTTCTCCGGACTCATTTTCCTATAGAACTCTATGGGGAAAAAAGTCAGGAGAAACAACCCTTACAGCCATTTAGCCAGCCATGTGTTCCATACTGTACCAGTGTAATCTACAGCTGAATCTAGTCTCACTCCCCAATTTCCATAGAGATCCATTCAAATGCAGAGAGGTTATAGTATCGCTTGTAACAGTACCTGAAAATAAGATATCGACAGTTTTTTGATGTTGATGGTCACAGACTTCAGGAAGTAACAGCATGTAAAGGATATGCGACCAAATATGAAATATGATACATTAAAAATATGTTAAAGCAAAGGGTATGAATACTTATGTAAATGAGAAATTAAATTTTTTTATTTTTAATAAATTTGCAAAAATCTCAAAAAAACCTTTTTCACATTGTCATTATGGGGTGTTGTGTGTAGAATTTTGAGGGAAAAAATGAATTTAATCAATTTTGGAATAAGGCTGCAACAGAACAAAATGTGGAAAAAGTGAAGCGCTGTGAATACTTTCCGGATGCACTGTATACACACAAAGGGAGACAGACATAATGGGAATCAGGTGTGTAGAAGCAGGGAGGGGAGATTGCTCACAGGTGAGAAAAGTGAGGGTTAACAGGGACCAATAAAACAATGACAGGGGAAACGTAAGACATGGACTGGAATACACGTAGACACAATGATAACAAACGGCCTCGAGTTAGCAGGTAAACAAGTGCACAGCTCAGAGGGGAGGAACACGAAAGTGGACACATGCAGAGAATGCGAAATCACAAATAGATACAGGGATAGGATAACGAGGAAGGAAATGACAGCTGCAGAAAGAAACTCAAGATGAATTAGTAATTAGTAATGTTAGTAGTGAACTCTAAAACCCTAATGTTAGTAGGTTAGCTGGTTAGTATTATATACATGTTAGTTTGTTAGCAGGTTAGTACTAAATCTAATCTAACAGTTAGTATGATTAGTACATTAGTATTATATACAAATATAAATAAAGCCAGAAGGAAGAATATAGATATATGAAATACAGAGGAAACCCGAATGTTCCCAAAATCACCGAATAGTGCAATGACAAAGACAGGGAGTGGAATCTCAGAAAACATGGAACGCGGACTGACAATCGCGAGGGAAAAGAAATCAGGAAAATAATAACAAATAAAGAATAAACAGACAGAATTACAGGATCCTAACAAATACAAAATCAAAAATATAACATAGCTCATACTACTCTTAGACATTCTGTGTTTTTACTAATATAAATTCAATAAATGACAATATAAACGCTACCCTCACAATAATCACAGTTGTGAAGCCATAGCAGCTACGGAGCACGCTGAGGCAACGTGAACATGAGTGAACTGAACTCCACGGTATCATGGCGTGTAAAATAAATACTTCTTTACAACTGCAATAGCCTGCTAAATGTCTTAGATAAAATGCTAATATTTATATATATATATATATATATATATATATATAAACATCGAACAAAAAGTTCAGAAATTTGTGTTTGGTAGATTATTTCTCTGTTGTAACAATGCTTCTTGGCAATAAATTTTATACCGTTGGAAAGCCTCTTTATTTCCCTTTTAAATGGTGCCCCATTTGTAAGGAACATGCATTTGTGGGATGAGCAGCACAGCTGAGTATGTGGGTTGCGCTCATGTAAAATTTGCCAAATCTTCTCTGCCAATGCCAAACAGCTTATTCTGAGGTTGCTATTGACTCTTGTTTGGTGTTGTTTGGTGGATTGGATGATTGAAGTCTATCAGTAACAAGGAAGAAACAAGACATATTGGCAATTTTACAATTTATTCATTTAACAAACTCAGTAGCGTGTGGAAGAACCATACACAGCCACAACAGCCTGGCACCTCCTCCTCATGCTGGTCACCAGCCTGGTCACACACTGCTGTGGGATGGCATTCCACTCCTCAACCAGGATTTGTTGCAAGTCAGCCAACGTGGTTGTGTTGGTCACTCTAGCATGAACAGCACGCCCCAGCTGATCCCACAAGTGTTCAATTGGGTTGAGGTCAGGACTGTTGGCAGGCCATTCCATTCTCTACTCCCAAATTCTGGAGGTAGTCTCTGATAAACCCCGCTCTGTGGGGGCGAGCGTTGTTATCTTGGAGGATGGAGTTCGGTCCCAGACTGTGGAGATATGGGATTGCCACTGGTTGCAGAATCTCATCTCGATATCTCTCTGCATTGAGATTGCCTCCAATGATGACAAGCCTCGTTTTTCCAGTGATGGAGATGCCGCCCCACACCATCACACTGCCTCCACCAAAAGGTGTTACTCTATCGGTGCAGAAATCAGCATAGCGTTCTCCCCGTCTTCTCCACACTTTGACCCTACGATCCAACTTCTTGTAGGCAGAATCTGGACTCATCGCTGAACATAACGTTCCTCCACATGTTCAGGTTCCAGTGCAGGTGTTGCCGACACCAGCGCAAACGGGCCTGACGGTGAAGGCAGTCATGGCAGGCCTCCTGGCAGCCCTATGAGCCCGGAGATTGGCTGCGTGCAGTCTGTTCCGGATTGTCTGGGCCGAAAGCCGTGTGCCATATCGTCCTGCAAACCTTGACTGCAAATCTGTAGAAGACAGTCTACGGTTCCTAAGTGCTGAAAGGGTGAGGAACCGTCTTCTTGGGACGCCCACTTCGCGGTCTCTCTCTGACATCCCCCGTTTCATGGAACTTGGCCTTCAGTTTGGAGATGGTACTAGGGCTCACTCCAAATGATGCCGCAACTTGCTTTTGTGGAACACCAGCTTGAAGCTGCCCTATCGCACGGGCCTTATCGAGACAAACGTGGCATGCCGATTCTTGGAGCAGACACCAATTGACCACTGTAGCAGGGCCCATGCTCACAGGTGCTGCCAATCAGGTGCCAATCAGGCACCTGATTGTTAGCACTTGGGGGTACCGGAAGCTCAAAACAAGAGTCAATAGCAACAGCAGAATAAGCTGTTTGGCATTGGCAGAGAAGATTTGGCAAATTTTTCATGAGCGCAACCCACATACTCAGCTGTGCTGCTCATCCCACAAATGCATGTTCCTTACAAATGGGGCACCATTTAAAAGGGAAATAAACAGGCTTTCCAACGGTATAAAATTTATTGTCAAGAAGCATTGTTACAACAGAGAAATAATCTACCAAACACAAATTTCCGAACTTTTTGTTCGATGTTTATATATATATAATATATGTACGTAGACCTATATATTTAAAAATCCATTTCTACTTACGAGCTGGTAGTCAGGAACTACTAAGGTAATGCAGACGGAACGGCGACTCCAAACAGTTTGGTGGCGAATTGCTTCCGCACCGGGGCATTATCGCCACCTAGTTCACCGAGTAAAAGTAAACTAGTTATGTGTATTAGCCCAGTTTGTTGTAAAATTGAAGATAATAGGCATATTGTAGATGTTATTTCCTGATTTATGAGAGAAAACTGATTTGAACTCCATTCTTAATTTTCTGGAAGGGTCTGTCTTTCTTGTGAGTATCGTGGCCATTTAAAAAAGACGCGTAGGCTACTATTATCTCCTTTTGATGACATTTGTACATGATGTTTCTTTATTAGCTGTAGTGTATCATTCAGGTTTGTATGTCCAACTCTCAAAGATAATACAAACAATAATCATTACATTTATATACAGTAAGTGCTTTACAAATAAATATAGTTAGCCTCATAGATAGCCAATCATTAACTAGATGACGAATAATAAGGAAATAAGCAGGGGATTTTAGAGGCAGATCTGTTGCGTCATAATAAGGGTTTAGAACGTCACATATTCTGAGAACACACGCAAAAAATAACTCACGCTGGAGGGCCAGTGTCTGGAATCTGGAACGTATGTGCGAAAGGGTTAACTAAGTTAGCTAGCGATGCTACCTTCTATTGTCTGCAAAGAAACAGACTTCCTGCTTAATTTAAGGTGAATTCTATTAATACATGTAGCTAATGTAATTAACATAACCTCTCTGAGTCTTTGTATCTGTAAAGTTAGCCTATTCTTGTTTCTCTCAAAAAATGTCTGGAAAAAACAGAAATGAGAACATTATCTCTTCGTGCTCACTACCAGCGAAGAAACATTAGAAGCCACACCAGTTGAGTAGCCCATTTGACAGGGGTTTTACATTGCGGTGGCGAGTGGAGCTAACGTTAGGTAGCCATTGTGTAAAAATGCCTATGTGTGTGGCTTTAGATCGTTAGCTCAGTGGTGTCATTTGGGTATGGTAGAGTATGGCTCTTGCGATACCCTAGCCTCTGGTTTCAAAGGCGATTCGAGCTTCTCTGCTGTCCTGCTACTCTGCCTGGAGAGGGAGAGCGCACCTTCCCAATCCCCCGTCCCAGCAAAAGTCAGGCAAAACACTAGCAATAGCTTAAGGCTTACCCATTTTGCTGCTGCTGTTGAAATATTTCGCTCATTTGGCGTTTGGTTCCTGCGAATCACTTTCGCCAGCACGTCAACCTATCCTGCTAACGCTGGTTAGTTGACCAGCAGCTAGCTAGCTAGCAGACAGCAAAACTTTACAGATGAGTCCTGAAAATCTTGCTTAAAAAAAAAAAGTGTCTAATGAATTAACATTAGTCTAATGTGGGAATAGTTTTTTATTGCTGCAAGAAGGGAATATGAAAAATGAGCTATGACTACATATGCTATCCAGCTAACAAGTGCACAGAGCAGAGACTAATGTCTCTGAAATGAACAAATTTTCTTTGCTCATTTCAAGAATGTTTGTCAACCTAGCTAATCATATATTGTTTAGTAGCTATGTTTTACCACATTAGATAGCTAAATGCTAATCGTGATTAGTTTACAACCAATGATAGATCATTTTTAGAATAATCTTTCTTTAGAAGTCACCAAAATCCACTATTTAAAAGGCGTTTTTAAAAAATCGCTCGAGCATTTTTGACTTAGCTAACGTTAGCTATAGGCCTATGTTCAACTTTAACAAAACTAACAACGCCTAACGTTAGACAGCTAGCTAGACATTTTACGTTTCTGTCAAAACCTTTCTATTCTTAGGTTAGTTTCACCAACAAATAGCCTAAGGACATAACTTCCTGAAATCTTCTGATCCCATCCATACAGAGCGTATGTAAAAGGGCAGTCTGTGCTTCTGGATCACTATAGAGATGTCATAATATATCGAATATTGCATTGATGTATTAAAATTATAGTAGGCTATCTAAAACTTTTTTTGTTATAAGTAGGCCTATTCTGTTTATCTATTCATTTTTTACATTACATTACATTCATTTAGCAGATGCTTTTATCCAAAGCGACGTACAATAAGTGCATACAGAGACATCATCAAGATCACTACAGAACAGACAAGACAAAGCACATCCTTCCCATAATGGAGCAGCTATCCCTAGTAATTAACGTTGACTGTAGTTCACAGTAAGCTGTGGGTAAATCAGCTATACTACACTTCTATTCTAAATACTATTATCAACTATAACAAACAGACAGGAAAACACAGGGAACTAGTACCATGAGGTCCTAGGTTAGAATATCAGTCAAGGTGGAGTCTGAAGTGGTGTGTCTTCAGGCCTCGACGGAATGCAGGCAGGGTTCGAGTAGAACGTAGGGGAATGGGAAGTTCATTCCACCACTGAGGAGCTAAGGTGGAAAAGCTCTGCAGTCGGGATGAGCGAGAGCCGTTGACATAGAGGGGGGGAAATGCGAGTCGCCCTGCTGTAGAAGAGCGAAGTGGTCGAGCAGGAACATAGTTCTGGATTAAGTCCTGCAGGTAGGCAGAGCCTGTCCTATTGGCTGCAGTGTAGGCCAGGGTCAGAACTTTAAACCTGATCCTGGCTGCTACTGGCAGCCAGTGGAGTGACCTCAGCAGGGGGGTTACATGGGAAAATTTTGAGAGGTTGAACACAAGCCGGGCAGGTGCATTCTGGATCAGTTGAAGAGGCAGAATGGCGCAGGCCGGTAGGCTTGCGAGCAGGGAGTTGTAGTAGTCCAGGCGTGAGGTGACCATGGTCTGGACAAGAAGCTGAGTGGAGTAGGTGGTCAGGTCGAATCCTCCTGATGTTGTACAGGAGGAACCTGCAGGACCGTGCCGTCGCCCTGATGTGCTCTTTGAAGTCCAGCCGGTCGTCCAGGACCACCCCCAGTTTCCTTGCAGAGCGGGAGGCAGCCACCACGGTCCCGTCAACGGTGATGGAGAGGTCATGTAGTGGGGAGGTCTTGTACGGCATGAAGAGGAGCTCTGTCTTGTCAAGGTTGAGCTTCAGGTGATGGTTAACCATCCACTCAGAGATGTCAGTCAGACAAGCAGATATCCTCTCCTTAACCTGTGGGGTAGAGGGAGGGAAAGAGAGGAAGAGTTGAGTATCATCAGCATAGCTATGGTATGAGAAGCCATGTGAATTAATTACTGAACCAAGAGACTTAGTATACATAGAGAACAGCAGAGGACCCAGTACAGATCCCTGCGGGACTCCTGTAGACAGGGGATGGGGAGCAGAGACGGAACCCTTCCAGGAGACTTGGTAGGATCTATCAGTGAGATACGATACAAATCAAGAGAGGGCAGTCCCAGAAATGCCCATCTCAGCGAGTGTGGAGATCAGGACTTTGTGGTTGACCATGTCGAATGCCACAGACAGGTCAAGGAGAATCAGAACAGAGGAGAGGGAGGAGGCTCTAGCAATGGTGAGTGCCTCCGTCACGGCCAGGAGAGCAGTTTCAGTGGAATGGCCGGTTCTGAAGCCGGACTGATGCGGGTCAAGCAGGTTGTTCTGGTGGAGAAATACAGACAGTTGGTTAAGGACAGCACGTTCAATTGTTTTGGACAGGAAGGGCAAGAGAGATACAGGATGGTAGTTCCTGACATCAGAGGGATCCAAGCTAGGTTTTTTAAGGAGTGGGGTTACACGGGCAGTATTAAAGGCAGCAGGAACATGGCCACAGATTAGGGAGGTGTTGATAATGGAGGACAGATATGGAAGGAGCTCAGCGGATATAGACTGGAGGACTGCTGAAGGTATGGGGTCTAATGGACAGGTGGTTGCGCGATGGCACGTCACCAGCTGGAGCACATCTGAATCCTCCAGAATCTTGAAGGATGACAATGTAGCGATGGGTTCAGTATCGGGGATGTGGGGTGTCACCAGATGCATGAAGGAGTTCCGGATCGTGGCCACCTTCCCCTCAAAGTGGTTCAGTCATCTGCAGAGAGGGAGGAGGGATGAGCAGGGAGGAGAAGGTGGAAAAGAGTTTATGTGGATTAGATACACATGCATCAATTTTAGACTGGAAAATGAAGTTTTAGCTGATGTGGTTGCAGCTGTGAAGGCTGCCAGCAGAGTGTGGTAGGAGGCCAGGTCTTCTGGGGATCTGGATTTCCTCCACTTTCTCTCAGCGGCTCGCAGCATGGTTCTGCTGGATCTGAGAGAATCCGTCAGCCACGGGGAGGGGGGTGATGGTCGAGCTGGTTTGGAGACAAGAGGACATAGTGAGTTGAGAGACTGAGAGAGGCATGAGTTAAACACAGAGGTGGCAACATCAATAGGCATTTTAGCAAAGGTAACAGGAGGAGGAAGTGCAGAGAGAGCTGAAGTAGTGAGAGAGGAGTGTGAGAGATTTCTCCTGAACATAACAGTGGGTGGGTTGTTAGTGGAGTTGAGGGAGAGTGGGCAGGAGAGAGAAAATGAGATAAAGAAATGGTCCGATACGTGGAGGGGGGTCACCGTGAGTTCAGATGTGGCGCAATTCCTGGTGAGTACAAGGTCCAGTTGGTTACCACCCTTGTGGGTGGCGGGCGATGGGGACTGATTGAGGGCGAAGGACTGGAGGAGTGAGGCGACACTGGATAGCTGGGAACTGTCTGGTTGGAGGTTGAAGTCTCCCAGTAGGATTACAGGGGTGCCATCCTCAGGGAAGGAGCTCAGGAGAGTGTCCAGTTCATCCAGGAACGTGCCGAGCGGACCTGGAGGGCAATAGAGAACAACAATGTTAAGTGCAGATGGGTGAGTTACAGTGACTGCATGAAACTCAAAGGAAGAGATATTCAGGCAGTGTACAGTGGGAATAGAGAATTTCCAGGACGTGGAAATGAGCAAACCAGTACCCCCGCCTCGGCCAGAGGCTCTGGGGGTGTGGGAGAAGGAGTAGCCAGCAGACAGAGCAGCTGGAGTGGCTGTGTTATCGGGAGTGATCCAGGTCTCAGTGAGAGCCAGGAAGTGGAGGGACTTCACCTTGGCATAGGCAGTGATGAAGTCAGCTTTCTGGATGGCTGACCAGCAGTTCCATAGTCCACCCACCACTGAGAGTTCCTTATGAGAGGACAGTGGTGGGCAGACCAGGTTAGCCAGACAGCATCTGCGGTGGTTGGGCCTCCTCGAGCGAGGCATGGAGCACAGAGGAATGGGGGTTAGACACATGGTAGGGGGTGATAAGACAGGGTAGGTGGGGAAAGTTAATTACAAACAGATAATTCAGACAAATTGACGATGAGGCTGCCGTATTTACAGCAGCCTCTGTTTTAACTTATAGACTATTTGCTAATTTCCCGATTGCACTCAGCTGCTTGCAGGGCTAGTTCACTCAGGTGAATCTATTTTCAATTAGCAACACAAAAGACTAGCAGCTGGCCTAAAAACACAAAGCAAGTTAACAACTGACCGCTAATGCTTCAATTTACTTCAACTACACAGTGACTACGCTACAAACAGTTCGATTAACTAATGCACAGCTGAAACCGAATGAGAATAAGACACTTAGCCTATCCGACGGTAGATAATTGACAACGCTGGTCTGATTGCACTCTGAAGTAGGAATGCAAAACACGCTATATATTCACTCAGGTGAATCTATTTTCAATTAGCAACACAAAAGACTAGCAGCTGGCCTAAAAACACAAAGCAAGTTAACAACTGACTGCTAATGCTGCAATTTACTTCAACTACACAGTGACTACGCTACAAAGAGTTTGATTAACTAACGCACAGCTGGCCATTTTCTTTTGTAATGTAATAGCTTACAAGGGGCAACCATACAGAGGTGAGGTAGCCTACACTCTGCCCCCAGAGTGATGAATAGGCCTATAAATCTTATTTCTTGACTTACACAGTTGTAGCCTATAGGAAGTGGGTATAATGAAAGTTGTATTTAGAAATCTGGTGTTTCCTGCTCCGATTATATTTATCTGAGAAAATGCGTAGCTGAATCAAACGGAGACGCTATATTTGTTCTTTTCTATACTGTTTTGCATGGAGCCCCTAAGGCACCGCATAGGTACAAAAATTTATGTGGAAAACCATATGTAGGCTACGGATTGCAAAACCGTTAGTAGGCTCCGAATCGAGTATTTCCACGTTATCCACATTGCTCGTAACAAATTCAGCAGAGACACACCGCACAATCTATTAAAAATAATACTTTTAATGTTGCGTTGCCTTTCTTTGGTGGATTATTATAAGATATATAGGCCCAAACCATTGTATAAAAGCAATATGGCACTCACCCATGGTATTGACACAGCTGTGGAGTTAGCCACAAGTGGCAGGTAGCTGCCACAATTTAATGGTACTAGTGTGGCAGCTGGCAAAATTTAACGACAGGTATCACTATTTAATGGCAGATATAGATGCCAGTTAAACTGATAGATTTAAAAAATAATTTAAATATAACGTTAGCTATCGACAAATTGGTTGGCTGTCGTGTTAAGTTAGCTAATGTTAGTTAATAATTCTAAGGGGCCGTTTTATTCTTGTGCTGCATGTTATTGCGTTGACTGGCGTTAGCTAGGTAGCTACAGTAACATTAGACCTAACTACAGGTGAGAAGGGGTTGAAACTTAAAATGGTATGGCAGGCTATAGCCCCCACCTAGCTACTATTACATGCCACAGCAGCTGCCACTGCTATAACCCCGCCCACTTTTATATGCCACGGCTGCTGCCAGAATTTAATGGAGTGGGGTTACACGGGCAGCTGCCACTGCTATAGCCCCACCCACTTATGCATGCCACGGCTGCTGCCAGAATTTAATGGCAGGTGCCACGGTAGCTGCCATTAGCTGCCTTCAAAGTGGCAGGTAGCTGCCACAATATAATGACACTGGCAGCTAGCAAAATTTAAAAGCAGATAGGTGCCAGATAAACTGATTTTTGTTTTTGTTTTAAATAAAGCATTAGCTATCGACAAGTAGCTGTCGTGTTAAGTTAGCTAATGTTAGTTAATAATTCTAAGGCCCGTTTTATTCTTGTGTTGCATTACCTGTTTATGACTAACTCGGGGGCTATTCTGTCCAGAAATCTGGACATTTGGAATTAAGAACATAAAATCTGTGACAGAGTTCTGCTAACTAGTTAGCTTGCTATGCTGTATTTTGTGCAGTGTAGCTAGCTTGCTAGCTAGTTCCATTGTACCTAAAATGCAGCATACATATATTGGATAAATTACTGAATAATTAAAATTTTTCATGAAGTTTTTCAGGTTTCATTGCATAGGAGGTCCTCCAGTTTCTGAATGTATACTAGATAATTAGAAGAAAAAAAAATCAGTTTATCTGGGACCTATCTGCCTTTAAATTTTGCTAGCTGCCAGTGCCATTATATTCTGGCAGCTACCTGCCACTTTGAAGGCAGCGAATGGCAGCTACCGTGGCACCTGCCATTAAATTCTGGCAGCAGCCTTGGCATGTATAAGTGGGTGGGGCTATAGCAGTGGCAGCTGCCGTGGCATGTAATAGTAGCTAGGTGGGGGCTATAGCCTGCTATGCCATTTTAAGTTTCAACCCCTTCTCCAATATAGCCTACCAACAGGTTGTTGTTATATCGCTTTAATATTTATCCTGTTTCCTCTAGTGTGAATTGTAGCCATGATACTTT
This sequence comes from Synaphobranchus kaupii, assembly GCA_029718625.1. NCBI lineage: Eukaryota > Metazoa > Chordata > Actinopteri > Anguilliformes > Synaphobranchidae > Synaphobranchus > Synaphobranchus kaupii. Next base: position 71,210,100 of record CM056379.1, on the reverse strand, counting down.
TGTGTCTGACTTTCCTGCAATGAACACTTTATTTACAAATGGATTTAACATTGCAAAAACGATTGATTTCATCGAAAAACCCCACGTAGACCATGGATTGCAAAAACCGTAGGCTATGCCCGAATTGCAAAACGGTAGGTAACCTACAGATCGCAAAACCGAGAGTAGGCTAGCCTATGGATTTCCATGTTGAGATTATATATATTTTTTAACTATGCTTTGGGGGGCTCGGTAGTTTAGCCTAAATCAGAAAATAAAATAAAAACAAACACTGCAGTTGTGGGGCAAATGGCCAATTTATTTTAATCAAACGTTTGCATTACATGAGCTCATTCTTATTATTGAGTATTATTATCATTATTAGCCTATAGGCTATATTCAACAAGTCTACAGCCAGTACTTTCATTTGAAATGTGCAGATATATATCGATAATCATTGAGAAATTTCCCCAATTATTGCTGCTTGAAAGAAGCATGAGGCCAGGCCTAATAAACATAGAAAGCAGCTCATTCAGCTGTCTTGAAAATCTTCCTGCTTATATGTTGTCCTGTCTATCCTTACCTTTTTTAAAACAGTACTTGCAGGTATAAACTCTTCAGTTTAGGTTATTTACACTAGCTAACGTTATGTTTTTTATGCATTAGGCCTACAGAAGATTTTACGTGATTCAGAGCCATTTGTGCTGGTTAGCAATGCTCCGTGCGCAGTTAAAATTTGACTAATTTCACACTTTTTGAACTTATAATGTAAACACAACAAATGGACAAATATTTAATAAATCTAACTAAGTCACAAATACACAGTTTGTCACAAAATGACTGACAGAAACAGAGTTCGTTAAATATCTGGCTGCTGTTTGTGTTGTGGTGGAAGTAATGGTGCTGGCTGAGATTTTACCGGAAATGCGTAGTATAGCCGGCGTGCATAGAGCCAATTAATTCTGTAAGGAAATAAATAGTCCCTTCTCAACTTTATACCATAAAATTAGCACCAATTTTGGTTATTTTTGTCATTAGTTACATTATTTAAGAAAATTGCATGAAACCGCAACTCAATTTACCGCCCTCTCTCAGTCTTGCTTTTTAAAAATGCTTTGGTCACGCAGCCTATTTTAAACAGCCCAGGCTAAGGAAATTGCATTTCAGATTTGCATCATGAGATGGGAACATCTGAAAAAATAGCCTAGGCTACTATAGATACAGAGTTTGTTTGTAACTTGTCATATCTAAGACATTTCGCTGGATAAAATGTTTTTTTAACACACAGATTAACGTGCTTTGTGAAGTAACTTGCTCGCATTCGCAACCAGCGTTGCTCACGTTAACTTTAACGTTACATTACATTAGGTAAAGCCCTACTATGTTACGTTCATATTTCCAAACTGAATAAATACTGCACCTCTAACCACAAAACTGCTTTGCTAGATGAAAGTTGTTGTAATTAAGATATTTGGCAAATACAAACTTTTTAATCAGCGGATTTAGCGTTATTTGCCGGCTTTATTAATCAACTGTTGGTGTTGCTATGGTTACCATTCATAAAAGGGTCTACTCTAATACACTGAATTCACGCGAGACGCCATCTTGGAATTATACAAAACGAAAACGAGGCTGAGGTTGGAAAATACAGGAAGTGTTTAAACACTGTCATGAACACAGGTTGCGTTTTGTGATAGATTTGCATCGCAAATCTGTATACGTTAGATACTAGCTACAATATAGGCTACATAAAACTAGCTATATTTTAACAAAATAAAATGTATTTTGGGGACCCCTTGTCAGCTCAAGTTTCAATTGTAGGCCTACTGACAGCAAATTTCGGCAAGAGCTCCAGGTTGGTACTCCAAGCCATTGTTGGTGACATTCACTTCAAGATGGCCAACGTGTGAATAAGGTCCATGGCGTGGCAGCAGATAACGTATTAATTAAGAACGGTGATTTAATGTTGCCAGCGCTACTTCATAGCCGGGCGGTACACAAATTAAATGCCCACCCTCCAGCCAATCAGAATCTAGTATTTATTCAAGCCTATCGAGTATTTATTCAAGTCAATAAAAATCTATAAATATAAATGTAACTATATATAATAATTGTTGGTAACCATGGTATAAGCGCAATAATGACCTCGGAGCCGGGCATTACACAGTTTGAATGCCCTTCGCGGAGGGAAATTGTCCTCTGCGAATTTACTACCTCCGCGTCGGGCATTTAAACTGTGTAATGCCTGGCTCCGAGGTCATTATTGCGCTTATACCATGGTTACCAACAATTATTATATATAGTTACATTGGTCATTATTGCTTACATAGTATAGTCACTGTTCTATTTCACATTAGATGTGATGAGTACAGTCAAAACAACAAAAATTGTCTCACTGTTGAAATACAGACTGCACTGTATGTTCATTTGAAGTACACATTTGTTCAGCTGAATTATGGCAAAATTAATATCACCAACTTTTTGAGGTCTCACAACTGAAACGGCAGATCATGTCACACCGCAACACCAAGAAACAACTTCAAATTTTTCTATAGCTAGCAACTGTATTCTGACACTCGCCCCTGGCTTTATCCCCCTCTGCTAATCTGTGAAAGCAGCAGCCTGCATTGTATTGAATTTCCTGTCTGCAGCTCTGCCAGTGTGTGTGAAAGAGATAGAGACTCAGTCAGCTGATGACTCACTGTTGGCAAGATAGTGAATCACAAGTTATTTTCTGTAGTAACATGGGATCTCCACATTTTACCAACGAATGAAAAAGGAGATTTTCCAAAAATCATTGGTCAACTTCAGGAAGAAAAAATATATTTACATTATTGATTTATTGATTATCTGTGAATTTCCAAAAGGGAGTGTTCCGTTTGGATGCACACTATATGCAAAGGTTTGAATGCTGCATTGGTTACCATCATTGTACCTTTGGACACAGTATGTCATCTTCAGAAAATATTCAGATGTTTAAAGAAATACCAAATGAGATGCATAGCTACTTCATGTATACAGGCTTCAGCTAAGCAAATAGAGAAATATGGCATGATGCCCCTGAAGAATAAACTTACAAATCTATTTTGCAAAAAAATCTTAATTTAGTTTAAACATAAAGCTCATAGTCGAACATAAACTGGTAAAATTTAAATCTAAAGCATAAGAATTTTTTTAATGTTAAGAAATAATATTTTATGTCAAGAAAGGTAATATTTTATGTGAAGTGAGTGTTACCCCATATTCCTTCTGTATAAATGTTATTTTAAACTGTTTTCTGGTTAAAGTCAGAGAGAGTACAAATGGGATTGTTAATGCTTTGATTTTTTAACATCTTCCTTTATGCAGTAATGCAGACTCTGAAACGACTGACACATGGCTCCATCATCAGAACATTTCATCATCTGTCACACACATTCATGACAGTTACTACGTGAACGTGTCTGCTATGAATGGATCGGAGATAGCAACATCCGCAGTGTCGCCAGAATTCTCCTACCACAAGTACTTACCAGCAGAGGTTCGCTGTGAGTTGCCCATTTCTGTAACAAGGAAAATTAACAAAAATTTTTTTTTTTTTTTAACAAAGTGATTGATAGGCTATTTAGTATTTAGCCATGTTAGCTAATCCAACTAGTTAGCAGCTATCTTACTTGCAATATCAGCTGCTGCCATTTTTTCTGTGGGCTACATAAACATTAGCTGATGTAGGGGATGGGATTTTTTAAGATAGGGAATAGACTAGGGTCTCTATCTTGGCGATCTTGGCGCTTGGTCTAAGCGCATGGCGTAAAGTCCATTTAGGGCGTGTCCAAGTCCACTTTTGATATTGTAACGGCGTGTTTTTTGGGCGCTAAGCACGGCGTAACGGGCAAATGGGCTGAACCTAGTCCCTTCATTAATTATAGGTGTGTCTTGGGCGTGACATGCAATAAACCAATCAAAATGTCATATCCCATTCCCTTTAAAAGCCTGCTTTTCCACCTTGGCGGATTGCTTGATGGCGAAACAGACATGCTCGTGCGTGTTTTGTGCGATCATGGAATAGGCTAAATGGAGTATGATCAATATTATTTAGACTAACCATTAGCCTATGAGTTCCCAGTAATTCCCGACAGGGCTGTTATTTTACAAAATATATGTGGTTAAATTTCGTTAAAAGGACCAGCAACAGCTGAGAATAAGCTATCAATGGCTTCAGTCTCACATTAGAAAACGCCAAATTAGCCTGCTTGTTCAACGAATTTCGTTCGTTTATGCAACGAAAGTGTCTAACATCAATTCCATGAGGCTGTTCTCATGGAGTTCTTGAAGTTCAAGCTTCATCCAGAGTTCATTAGGCTACCTGCATAGTAATATTGATTAATAACATAAATACCGTTATTTTGCCTTAATGATGACACTAAATACAATAAAGCTGTCAGGTTGGCAACCCATATGTTCAGGCATATTTCCCCTTGTTTTATAATGTCCTGTTTATGGAAATGTGACCAACCTGTTTTAGTCATAGCGTAATGCTTTAAAACAATCCACTTTCCCAGGAAGACCGTGAAACGTGCGACTTACAGCAGGGGAAACAGAGAACATGCAGCGCACATGCAGATAATGGCATTAAAATTAATTCTGAATTAATTGTGTAACATGCTGCAAATTTGTTTTTGTTTCTAATTAGACGCTTAGTTCTCTTTAAAATCGTTTTGTTCAGTTACGGAATAACAGGTGAAATCAGCTGGGTTTTAATAAGCTGAGAGTATGGAAACCTGGTCACTGTAATTTAAAAAATATGAAGGACGAAGAATACTAAGGTTCAAATTCAGTTAACATGGTGACATTTATCTCCGTTGTTTAACCATAGGCTATGGAAAAAACCTTATGCACAGCGAATCCGCTGTAGCTTAGGCTATTTGAAAAACAATAAATGCAAAAACTGGACAAGGTTTTGAACTTTTTAAGCCAAAACCATTCTATTTACTTATAGGCTGTAGGCCTAGAGAGCTGTATTGTAATGACATCTGATTAAAGCGCATTTTCAGAACTCAAATGTCCGTTTATTGCAGTGCGCAAATTTTCCATTGAATGACAATTCACGCATTAGGTGTAAATGACAATTCGCGCATTAGGCTTGATATAGGTGTTATCAGCAAATGGAAAGCCATTTTTAATGGATAGCCATGGTCACGTAACAGAAGATTTCAGGAATTATTAGCAAATATATGCTAAGTCATAAATTGATCCAGGATAATTGCAAATAGTCTATAGCCTACATGTAACCTTACACGTACCATCGCACATCGCCTGGATGCTAAATATATTTTGCAACTGCAAAATCAAGTCCTATTCGGCGACTTGATTAAATCGTTTCAAATTGTCTGATAGCCTATAATTCATTCAATCATGTTCACTTTGCCAAGGCGCATGCCGCACATATCCCCGCGCGTGCGTCTGTAGGCTTTCCAAGTTTGAAGTTTCCAATTCTATCTGATATTATGTGTTTACTACAGCTATATCTATGTATTATCTAGGCTATTACATGCTGTTATGTTGCTGTCATTTCATGTAGGTCTGTTAGTTGCCTATTCCTATGCCATATTATGAGGGCTCAATCACAGAACTTTTGGTGGTAATGCAAAAGTAGTGCATCGCGTTACCTTGTCTGTGAAGTATTGAGTATTGTATCTCCATTACTATTTGAAATGGTAACAAGTATTATAATACTTTTTTTGAGTAACGTGCCCAACACTGGTGGTCAGCAGGATAATGTAAAAATTTTTGTCACTGATTTAGTTGACTTAAGGGAAAATACTGCATCTAGCTGTATACCGAACACTTTTCATGGTCATTTCCTCTTCTCAGGTACTTTGGACTTCCCAAACGTGACCCTCTCAGTTAAAGGTGGACAGATCACATTTACCTTCATTCACCCATATCAAGTTTACAAAGACACTCCAACTGTGAAAAACCTTAATAGGTTATATCCTAATGGATCTGAAGAATGCAAAAATTTTAAGTACAGAGTTTTATACAATGGGAAGGTAAGAACATAAATGCTGACTTGTATACACAATGAAGGTTGATCTAATGTGGGCCTGTCAATAGAAGAAAAAAAACCTACCCTGTTTAAAGACACATGAGTGAAGCCCGTTTCAGTTTAGTCCAAGTACATTTTTGTCATTAAAATTAAATTAAGTGTCTGTAATACTGTTATGGATCTGGCATCTCAAGACCGGTATCTTCTGTAAGCAGGGCCCTGTGTTTTCAATGGCAGTTACACTTGAATGCAGCAGTAATGTAACTTTGATAACACAGTATTACTGCAAAACGAGATGGACATGTGACAATAGCCGTGAGCACTGCTATGTGAATTAATGAGTCTTTGCATTTAATTTAGTCATAATTACGTTACTAATTGAGATGATTCAGATGCAGGAGTGAGATGATTGCTAAATGCTTGCTGGTTGGTTGTTAATAGTTGATCAAGTGGCTTTCATGTGGAAGCTTTATCAGCATCTTACTGCTGGAGGACTAAATTGTTGCCTGCAATTTAAGGATGTTGATGGTTGTTGATAATGCAGATCCTTTGTAACAATGTTGGGTGGTTGGGTGGTTGATGGTGCATCAAATTGTAACCAACGGTAAAGACGTTTCTTCAACTGATTGATATTTATGCCTCTTAAAACTTTATAATAGGAAGTATGAGTGTCTGCTGAACTCACCAATCTATTTTTGTGGGTTAAAATTTTTTTGTGGGTTCTCTCATTTGAGTAAAAACCAAAAATAATTGCATTTTAAGAAACTTAATTGAACTCATGCCATAGTATGTTCCCAGGACCGATGTTGAGAGAGTTTAATCTGAAGTTTGGGTTTACTAATATTATTCATACATTTTTTTTCTCATTAGGATACATTACACATGGATAAAATATGCAAGGAGGAAGTATGCAAAGGAACCTTTCAAGCACCTGGAAATAGTGAGCGGTACTGCATCAGCTTAACTGGAACCGAGCTGAACACAAACTCTGGAATAATATGTCAACATGAGGAGACTCAAACCAGTAAGGATCAAATGATAACACTCTGGTTTAGCTAGACCTCGCCCCCTTTTGAAATTCGAAAAATGCCTAAATCTGAGCATGAAAAGGTAATAATAATAAAAGGTACCAAACCACACCCCAGTTCATTCTACTCTGGACAACACTCACATGGATGCTCTGTTCCACTCTCCTCTCTCACTCTCACACGCACGGCACACATAGCCTCGTTTGGGCTTATAATGATGCGACCAGCAAAAACAACAAATCACATGCTTTACTAATAGTTACCCATGCCATGTGGGCTACTCATTTTACACATGCTGTAGGAAAGGGATCTGCAACTCCAGGCCTCACAGCCGGTGTGTATGCAGGTTTTGGCTGCCACCAGTTACCAATTATTTAATGAGCCCAATCATTTACATGATCTGATATTTTAGCTACATTCTGCGATATGAACAGCAGCTCTTGTATGCATGTATAGTAGTGTTTTTTTTTTTTTTTGTGGTCTAATTTACAAGTGAATCTCGATAGGTAACCGAGTTAGCTGGATAACAACACTAGTAGAACCTGGAACCCTCCCAAATCTGGAACACTGAAGTACAAAGTTTTTTTACGTGTTTTACTAAGTGCAGTTCTCCAGCTAACTAAGTAAGCCTGCCTTGTGAAATACCCCCCTACATAAATGCTAAGCTAAGCTAATAATAATAATAGTAATAATAATAACAAATATAGCTGTAAAGCAGCAATTCCGTGGTCCAAGCAGGCAGTGCAACATGACACCATGTCCAGCCATGATCAGCCGTATACACGCTTGTTGAACGTAGAAACATGTCCTTCCCAATGAAGTAAGTTTCATGTCAATTGGACTTACAGGCTTGAAATGACCATGAAATGTCATCAGAGATTAAGGAAACATGCTAAGTCAAAATACTGGCTTTTCCGACTACAGTGCTACAGCCAGTATGTTCTCCTTTGAAATTTCCATTCCAGGTCGGAACGTCTGTATTTGTTTTGGCCTTCAACATCGTTTTCATTTAGCTAGCTAGCTAAAGATTTAAATATATATATGTATATAGTTACTAGCTAAACATACCACTAACATTAGCTTATATCTGTGTGACCGTAAACATAGCCAGCCATGCATCTAGCTAGTTATAAAAGTTATAAAAAATCCACATGAGCTGGTTTATAATTTGCAAACAATAAATAAATTGCAAACGTATACATTAGCTGATCAACTTACAGTGTAGGACTCGTCGTCGCTTGTCATTGTCAAAATAGAAAAAGCTAGTCTCAAAATATAATGTTGCGCTCGGCTCGTCTTGCACTCGTGTTCGTTCAGTGTCCTCAACCTGGCAACCCGCGTGAGCTTCGAGCCTGGGGAGGAGGGGGCGGGTGGAGACAACTCTCTCCAATATTGTGAATTTGGACTGCAGTACCCATTTTAAACGCTCTGTGTCAATGTTACATATAGCTCCTTTAATGCATGAATTATTACAAAAATATATTTTTTTACATCAAACTCTGCATGTGTTTCACCTGCCTAGGTCACAGAAATGTGCCCCAAATGGCCCCTTGAAAACATAGACCACACATGCATGATGTCCACTTCAGTGGACAGAAGGTTCTTCATATACAATACAAGAACTAACGTAATTTTTTGTTACAAATATAACTAATTCTGCTCCTTGCATCTTCCTTAATAAGAATATATATTTTTAACATGCTCTGTTCTCTAGCAATAGAAGATTTTCACAGCTACACCAAAGGGAGTTTGTATGTTTCCACCTCTACCTGATCACAAATGTTTTTGAATATGTTAAAATAGACTTTGAAAAGCCTGTCCACTGTAGTGGACTCCATGCATGAAAGGGTTTAAAGCACAACTGAACTTTGGTAGAACTTTGGGTTGTGTAGTTACCTGGCCATGATATGAGTCCAAATGGTGGCGAAATACACTGCCTGGCCAAAAAAAAAGTCGCCGTTGCACCCGTCATGCATAGTGCCCACTGTACAAACCTCTGGAGGCAGTGTTATGATCTGGGGTTGCTTCAATTGGTCAATTAGGCTCAGAAACGTTATGCAGCAATAAAATGAAGTCAGCTGAGTACCTGAATGTACTGAATGACCAGGTTATCCCATCAATGGGCATATTCCAGGATGACAATGCCAAGATTCATCGGGCTCAAATTGTGAAAGAGTGGTTCAGGGAGCATGAGGAATCATTTTCACACATGAATTGGCCCCCAGAGTCCTGACCTTAACCCCATTGAAAGTCTTTGGGATGTGCTGTAGAAGACTTTACGGAGTGGTTCGACTATCCCATCGTCAATACAAGATATCGGCCAAAAATTAATGCAACTTTGGACGGAAATAAATGTTGTGACGTTGCATAAGGTTGTCGAAACAATGCCGCGACGAATGTGTGCCGTAATCAAAGCTAAAGGCGGTCCAACAAAATATTAGAGTGTGCGACTTTTTTTTTGGCCAGGCAGCATATGTTCATTAGTTGCTCTGTGCTCCCCTGGGGTGATATTGGTCAAGGTAATATTTATTATTCCCGAAGGGCAATTTGTTGCACAGCCAGCGGTAATACAATCATCATCAACAATCAACACACACCAATCAACATGCAAACAATTCACACAACAGAACATAGAATTACATAATGTTATTCAAAAGGCCAATAGCAGCAGGGACAAATGCGTTCTTAAATCTATTGGTCCTGCATCTTGGCAGATTATATCTGCGACCAGATGGAAGCAACCTGAACTCACTGAACAAGGGGTGACTAGGGTCAGCAAGGATTGACTGGGCCTTCTTTGTGGCTCTGACTTTGTACAGTTGGGAGAGGTCATTTAGATTTGTGCCTGCAATTTTACTGCACATTCTAACAATTCCTCCAGAATAGGGTATTTGTCGCTCTCCATTCACTTCTAGGGCAGCTAAAACAGTCTCAAAATGACACTTCAAGCACGTATACGAATGTAAACGAAGTGGATTCTGTCAATATAAACAATAACCAGCCCTCCTACGTTTTTTTTATTTTTATGTAATTTAAATTTAATTTAAATTTTAAAAATAAATTAAATAAAAAAGTACTGTTTTCTTCAATGTTGTTAGCCAGCTACCAGAAAAGACTAGCAAAATGTTGGCAGGTCAGTTTGTTTACCATATATACTACCAGGAATGCTTGCTTCCGTGGAAATTTGGACCAATGAGTGGTTTCTGGTGCAAGAATTACCTACCGGATACGAAAATACAAAAAAGCCAGGAAAGGGCCAATTAATTATTTATTAAAAATACGTATGAGGACTGATTATTGTTTGTATTGACAGAATCCGCTTTGTTCACGTTCATATTCATGCTAGAAGTGTCATTTTGAGACCATTTTAGCTGCCATATAGAAGTGAATGGAGAGTGACAAATACCCTATTCTAAAAGGTCATGTTGATTGGCCTTATGCTTCATGACAAGATTTTTAAGTATTATTTTTTTTGCATGCAACAATGGCAAAGAATGCTAAAAAGGATGCTTTTTTTTATAACGGGCATGTTTTTCAAGCTGACAACACCATTCAAATTTTGTCTTGTTCAGAACAACTTGCAGTTCGATCCAGAACATGTTTTAAGGATGAAGACCAAGACTGGAATTAATCACACCAAGAATTACGGCATCACTTTTTCATATACCAAAATATGAGCAGCTGTCATTTTGCCATTTTTGAACACAGAAACGTTTCCTTCGCAATTTAGTTAGGCAGTTGAACAAAGTGTTCTTGTTTCAAAGGGCATCGTGATCAGTCTTATGCTTAAGTAAATTTTTTTCAGATGGAACAATGGCTGACAATGCTACATATCCATCTTTTTATAGCAGCCATGTTTTAACCAATATTGATTGAATGCCTGTGACCTTCGATCCCTCAGACGGCACTGCATTAAAAAGCAACATGCTTCTGTAATGAATATAACCACATGTGCTTGGGAATACTTTAAGATTGTACTACGCAAAGCATAAGCCATATATCAACAACATCCAGAAACACGCCGACTTCTCTGGGCTCAAGCTCATCTGAGATGGACTGACGCAAAGTGGAAATGTGTGCTGTGGTCTGCCGAGTCCTTTCAAATTGGTTTTGGAAATAATGGACGTCGTGTTCTCTGGGCCAAAGAGGAAAAGGACCGTCCCGATTGTTACCAATGCAAGGTTCAAAAGCCAGCGTAGCAAATGTCATGGTATGGGGGTGTGTTAGTGCCCATGGCATGAGAAACTTGCACAGCTGAGGGTACATATCCATTTTGGAGCAACATATGCTACCATCAGGACAACGTCTTTTTCAGGGACATCCCTGCTTATTTCAGCAAGGCAGTGCCAAGCCACATTCTGCATGTGTTACAACAGCGTGGCTTTGTAGTCAGAGAGTGCGGGTGCTAGACTGGCCTGCCTGCAGTCCAGACCTGTTTCTGTGTGTCTCTATGTGTGGTGCATTATGAAGCGCAAAATACGACAACAGAGACCCTGGACTGTTGAGCAGCTGAAGTCTTATATCAAGCAAGAATGGGGAAGCGTTGTTGAGCGTTGTTAAAAGGAAAGGTGACGTAACACAGTGGTAAACATGCCCCTGTCCCAACTTTTTTGGGACGTGTTGCAGGCATCAAATTTATATTGAGCGTATATTTACAAAAAACAATAAAGTTGATTAGTTAAAACATTAAATATCTTGTCTTTGTACTGTTTTCAATTGAATACAGGTCAAAAATGATTTGCAAATCACTGCTTTCTGTTTTTATTTACATTTTATACCCTGTCCCAACTTTTTTGGAATTGGGGTTTGTACGTATGTTCCAGATGGGGCAACTGATCAGGAGAGCTATGGAGTAAGAACGCTGTCAAAAATACGTATGTATAACTTTAAACATTCGTGCGTAAATACATTTGTTGTACACAAGACGTATGCATAATGTACCTGATTTAGACTTTGTTTTGGCTTGTTGGTTGATCCACCAGGTTACTGTTCGACTTACCTATTAACGAATTTGGCGATTTAATTGATGATTGTAATTCTTAATAATAATTATTAAATTAAATCACGTAAAGCTTATTTTGAATGTAGGTTAAGTGAGGGGTTCTAGCACGCAATATCGCTTGTGTTCAGTATTCAGAGCGCTGAACGTTTTAACAAGGGCATTGACTGTTGGAACCGCTGGATTCAGAAAATACACATTTTACCTAGTCCTCACTTACCCGACATAATTGGAGGTTCCACCGAGATAGGTTGTCCTATAGCATACTAAATTTTGCTATTGAGTAAACTGCGGTAAACTCTGAGACAAGTTCAAATCTTTTTCTAATCGACTGGTCTTAGATTTATTGATTTTATTTAATTTTTTTTATATTTATTTATATTATTATGGCATACCAGACAAAGAGAGAGATGCCTCATTTACCCTCCATTGCTAACCTACCAGCATTCCCTGGCCAGTCAAGGCTGGATCAGCAGTGGTATCTCATGTTATCAGAACGGCAATATTTGATAGCCCAGTGCCCAAAATTTGCAGAACAGCTCAAGGCAATGGACCAGCTGAAGGAGGAGGCCCTTTACAACCTGCGGACTGGGTATTTGGACTATCTGATTTCTCCAGATAGTGATGAAACCAAGCGCAAGATTGTCCAAGGGTCCACCAGGTTACTGTTCGACTTACCTATTAACGAATCACTAATTGAAATGTATTCAATGAATTAAAATAAATAGGCTGCACTTTAAATTGATGAACTGATGATATTACACCAACTAGAGTATATGCAACTAACACATTAGTACACTACACAGGATAATTACAACTTCAAGAATGTTATGGACCAATAACGTCAGTGCACCAATCGATCAATAGGATAAGCAGTATGGCAAGCCAAATAGATGCTCGCAGCTCGATCTGTTTTGTTTTGAAAGGGAGAATTTATCTTTTTGGCAGGAATATAGGCTATCGTAATGAACCAATTACTCGATGGGTAGCCTACTGCTATGGGGAAACATTTAGGCTAGTACATTAGCCTACATGTAAGATAATATGCTGTGCATTGTGTGAATGATTTGTAAACATAATACATGCTTTGCAAACATTTTCACTCTTTTTGTCTGCCTTGTCACGTTTTTTTTTTTTTTTGCATTCCCTTGAATTCACTTCGTGCGTGATCTTTACCTGTATTAAACAGTGCAGCGTCTGACAAGTGTTAACAGTTGCAGTGCTAGAATGCACCTTGTGTGGTAGCCTTTAAACTAAACTGATAGAATTAACTTGAGCAAAATGTTGCATCCAGTTACCCGTTAGATCATTTAGCTTTACATCCTTTACCCCTAGTGCTCGTTGCACTTTTTGTAATCGAACGTCTTTGTAATAAAGAATGATCTATTTTTGATAAACATGACTCTAGTGCTTTACTTCAGGTAAATTGAAAATTGGCCTGTGCTACACATAGTTTTTATGAGTAATCGCCTTTATCCTATGATGAAACATTTCTATCCTGATGGGAGTGGTCTCTTTCTTCCAGGATGACGCGGTTTCCACCAGTCTTGAGTCTAGGCCTCTACACAGTCTTGTAACGCATTTAGGGCTATTACAGACAGCTATTGTGGTAGGCTAGTTACTGTCGTCAGCTGTAACCTAACGACTGTGAACATGCAACGAAACCGTTTTGATATCAAAGATTGGCACCTCATGAATTTTGAGCCACTTTTATTCTACATATGTTACACCAGAAACCTTATAAGTTTAACCACAGTGCCGACTAGTGGCACCATAGCCAACTAGTCAGCCTTTGGCCTGGTACATACTCTACGCAAGTAACGTGCGCAACGACGCAAAGAGCAACGCAGGGGGCGTTTCTCACGTTCTTGCGTAGCAAAATGTGCAGTCCAAATTTTGTAACGCGACGCAAACGTGTGGTGCAATTCCACGCGTTTCCGTTAGAGGTGCTAAATGTAAATACTGTTCAATAACTGCATAATTGCAGACTACACACAAAGAAGTAATAATTTCCGGTTTAAGGTTACTCGCTCCAACCAGATTAGCCTAGGCTGCCAACTAGCGGACAGGGCGAAAAGAAGCCGGTAAACGCTCGTATAGTATGTAAGCAAAGACCTCGCGTATGTCCCGAATATGCGTTGGCGTTCATGTTCCTTGCGTAGAGTATGTACTAGGCCTTTCAACCCACTAGTGGTCTTTTAAGCCTAACGTGTTGCAATTAAAGCAGCACTAGTCAACTAGTGAAGTGGCAACAGTGTAACATGTTAACTAGATAAATTGCATAGAGTCCGTATATTCGCCGAACTAGTTACATAGGCTGCACTTCTCTTCACTAGTTAGCCTAAAACCAACGTGTCCACTAGTTAAGTTTTTGGTACATCAACTAGTAGCCTTTAGTTGTAGCAAAAGTTTAATTTTATTGAAGGTGGCAAGTTCGGCTCATAGAATGACGATCGGCCCACCGAAATCAATACGGAGATGGCCTAAGTCTATCTAGCAATTTAAAAATACAAACAACAAACTAGCATAAATGCAAGAATGATTTGGCAGTGAATGACATTCAGACAGGACACACAGTGACGTTATCTCATTTGTTGTTTTGATGATGGTGGTGGTCCTGGAAGAAAGAGACCACTCCCATCAGGATAGAAATGTTTCATCATAGGATAAAGGCAATTACTCATAAAAACAATGTGTAGCACAGGCCAATTTTCAATTTACCTGAAGTAAAACCCCACAGTCATGTTTAGCAAAAATAGGTCATTCTTTATTACAAGTTTTGATTACAAAAAGTGCAACGAACACTAGGGGTAAAGGATATGTAAAGTTAATGATCTAACGGGTGTAAGGGGGAGAGTCTGTTTCGGAGGACCAGACGCGACAGAAAGGAATCAGAAAGTCTCCACTAAGTGAAGACCAATAGAACGGAGGGGTCTCCGTAAAGGGGAAAAGAAATAAAAGAAAAACCAAAATAACTCCGTCTTCAAGCAAAACAGTCTCCGTGTCCTATACCTTACCAGCTACCAGTGAAATGCAAAATAAAGTTTAAATAACCGGCGGAAGAGCCGCACAGGTGCAATCGCTAATTGTCGGAACGAACGAAAACCCGACACGGACAATTAAGCAAAGAAAAGACGTCCAACAAGCGCTAGAGGGAAAACGGGAAACAAAGGAAAACATAAGCCTGCAGACCATGACAGGACCCCCCTACTAAGGGACGACCCCAGACAATCCCTTAGGCTTATCTTTTCGAAAATCCCTGATGAGTTGGGAATCGAGAATGTTTTCACACGCCTCCACACCGCTCGACACCTCCAAACGTAGGAAGCTGGGGAGGGTACCTCCACATCCCTCTCTAGTTCTAGAAATAATGGAGGAAGATACCCCATTTGCACGTCAAAAGGGGTGTTATGGGCGTATTCCGCCCAGGCGAGATGGCGGCTCCACGATGTAGGGTTGGAGGAGGCCAAACAGCGCAAGGTGCTCTCCAAGGTTTGATTTGTGCGCTCAGTCTGTCCGTTAGTCTCTGGGTGAAAGCCGGAGGACAGACTGACGGACGCATCTAGTAGGGAACAGAAGACGCGCCAGAATCTAGCGGCAAACTGAGGGCCATGATCGGACACCACGTCCACGGGAAGGCCGTGCACCCGGAAGACGTGATCCACCATGAGCTGCGCTGTCTCAGGTGCTGAAGGTAGCTTAGGGAGCGCGATAAAATGGGCCGCCTTGGTCAACAACCACTAATATCACCGTATTGCCCAAGGACGCAGGCAACCCGGTGACAAGATCGAGGGCGATATGACTCAAATGACTCACTATACAAAGTCCTTAGTGCGGTGGACTCCCAGATGGCCAGCTAACCCCATTGGAGGACACGAGATCTGACCCGGGACGGAACAAACAGACAGTGGGGAGGACCCCCACCGGGGCCTGGGTCAGAGCGCAGAGCCTTCAGTACAGCTGTCTCAACCGCCCATCTCACAGGAGCAACAATATGATCGGCGGGAATAACGGGTTCAGGTATGGGCTCCTTGTCGGTGCCATCGAATATGCAAGACAAGGCGTCCGGCTTAACGTTTTTGGACCCGCGGCGGTATGTTATAATAAAATTAAACATAGTAAAAATAATGCCCACCGGGCCTGACGGGAGTTTCGGCTTTCCGCCAACTGCACGTACTCAAGATTTTTATGATCCGTCCATACAGTGAACGGATGCTCCGCCCCCTCCAACCAGTGGCGCCACTCAAGTTCCAATTTAATCGCCAGCAGCTTGCGGTCCCCTAAGTCGTAATTCTCCTTGGCGGGTGTTAAAGCACGAGAAAAATAAGCGCAGGGATGCATCTTTTGGTCCAGCGGGGAGTGCTGGGAAAGGATGGCACCTGCCCACAACTCGGAGGCGTCCACCTCCACCACAAAGGGGAGGGAGGGCTTGGAAGTGATGAGGATGGGCTCAGAGCTAAATCTTTTCTTTAATTCAGAAATGCTGCCTCCGCCTTGGGATTCCATTGGAACCATGAGGAGGATGTTTTTTAGTGAGCGCAGTAATGGGAGCGGCTACCGCACTGAAGTTGCGGATGAACCGCCGATAAAAGTTTGTGAAACCTAAAAAACGTTGCACCTGTTTAAGTGAAGAAGGGGTGGGCCAGTTCTTTACTGCAGAGACTTTCTCAGGATCCATCTGGACCCTACCGTCTGCCACAGTGAACCTGAGAAAAGAAACTGAGTTGCTATGGAAAACACATTTCTCCGCATTCACGAATAGCTGGGCTTTCAGAAGTGCCGTAAGAACCTGCCTGACATGATCGACATGCGTAGGGAGGTCGGGAGAGAAGATTAAAATGTCATTGAGATAGACAAAGACGAATCTCTCTAGCATCTCCCTAAGCACGTCGTTCACCAGCGCCTGGAAAACAGAGGGGGCGCAAGTGAGCCCAAATGGCATCACCAGGTACTCATAGTGTCCATTGTGAGTATTAAAGGCGGTTTCCCCTCGTCGCCCTATGCGCACAAGATTGTACGCATTGCGAAGGTCGAGCTTAGTGAAAACAGATGCCTCCTGGCGACGTTCGAAGGCCGAGTTCATTCGGGGAAGTGGATAGCGGTTCTTCACTGTGATGTCATTAAGACCCCGATAGTCAATACACGGACGAAGCCCCCCGTCCTTTTTTTTTACAAAGAAGAACCCCGCCCCCGCTGGCGAAGTGGAGGGTCTAATAAACCCGTTAGTTAGGGACTTCTCAATGTAAGCCTTCATGGCCACGCTCTCTGGGACGGACAGAGAGTACAAGGACCCTCTGTGAGGAACAGTGCCCGGGTAGAGCTCGATGGCACAATCATAGGACCTGTGAGGTGGTAGTGTAGTAGCGCGTTGCCTGCTAAAAACCTCCGCGAGGGACCTGTATTGCTCAGGGACATTGGGAGGAAGGGAGAATACAATAACCCTCCCTAATGTAGTGCTCTCCTCATCAGGGGACGAATCGAGCGACGCAGGCCACTCTATCTCTGAGTCTGTGGTTCGCTCCTCCCACATAAGCGGACCGTCGGCCAGTGAGTCCCAGGCGAGTCTCCTCACACCCCTCAGAGGGAACCAGGGAATTGTCCCAGTCAGGGCAAGAGCTATCCTGTTCCTGGGCGCAGTCAGTGCTAGGCTCGACGTGGAGTGTCCCAGAATGAGAGGGTACGCCGGAGAAACAACCAGAAAAAACTGAATCTCTTCTATATGGTCGTGAAGTGCAATGTGCATGCGCACCCTGGTGGTGACTCGCTGAATAGTTCCTGTGCCTAACGGGCGACTATCGAGAGCCGTAACCAGTCGAGGCCGGGGAAGGGTCAGTGTGGGAATGCCGAGAGCCCTGGCCCACTTGGTAACAATGAGGGATTCAACTGAGTCTAGAAAGGTGTCGCAGCTGGTCTGATGCTTTCTCCAGAGCAGTTGAACTGGAATTAGGGTCAGAGAGTGGGAATAATCACCTCGGTTCCCCTAGCAAGAGCCCCCTTTTCCCGCCAACTTAGGACACTGGTCCCTAAAATGCCCTTCTCTCAGGAAATATCTGCACCTTCCCTCCCGTGGTCTAGTGCCCCTGGGGTCGCATACAGCTGCCCCATCCACCTGCATGAGCTCCTCCAGACTGAAGGAGGGGTAGGCAGAGGGTGGTAATGCAGGACGAGGTATATGACTGACAGGACGGTCCCTTTTTCCCCCTTTAGCTCTCTCTCGTTCTCTCTCCCGAATGCGGTTATCCACACGGATAGCTGTGGACACAAGGGCACCAAACGTGGAAGGGGCCTCGAGCACCGAGAGAGCGTCCTTGACAGAGTCGGACAGTGCGTTAAGGAAAAGAGCACTGAGTGGACCATCAGGCCACCCAGTCTCCCCTGCCAATGCTCAAACCCTGATGGAGAACAATGCCACAGTTTCGGTGCCCTGATGGAGACGGGTCAGTCGCATGGCGGCCTCCTGACCGGAGACGTCATGGTCAAAGACTGACGTCATCTCCGCCATAAGCCGATCCGTGTGGCTCATCACCGGAGAACTCGCTCTGATAAAAGGGTCGGCCCACTCAAGAGCAGTCCCGGTTAAAAGGGAGAGAATGAACACCACCCAGGCCTCCTGGGTGTAAAAACGGGGAGCCTGCGCCTTAAAAAAAATAAGACATTGGGTCAAGAACCCTCTGCACTTCCCCGGTTCACCACCGTAGCGGAGCGGGAGTTGGAGTTTAGGCTCCTTAGCATCTGGTGGGAGAGGGGGGTTTATGGGTGGTGCTTGTGCGACTGGGGGAGGTGTAGTAGCAAGAGTCAGTGTTCGAAAACTCTCAGCCAAATCGCGCAGACTGTCAGCCTGAGCACATAACTGACTCATGATCTGCTCCTGCTGGGCATGTAAGGCCTAATGAGAGGCCTGGAGAACATGTATGCCTTCCTCATGGGCAGCTAACGCCGCATCCTGACTAGTTTAGTCATTATTATTATTATTATTATTATTATTATTAATATTATTATTATTATTTATGACTGACTAGTCCTGACTGATTAGGAGCTTATCTAATCCCTGACCGGTCGCTGGAGCCTCCTCACTGGCTTCCATGTTCTGTAAGGGGGAGAGTCTGTTTCGGAGGACCAGATGCGACAGAAAGGAATCAGAAAGTCTCCACTAAGTGAAGACCAATAGAACAGAGGGGTCTCCGTAAAGGGGAAAAGAAATAAAAGAAAAACCAAAATAACTCCGTCCTCAATCTGTGGAAGCACTGAAATGGAGACAGAACGTGGAGAAATGAAAACAACCCGAATTATACGGGCGACAGAACTCGAACTACGAGAATAGATTTAACAGAAAGCTAAGTACCTCTAGCCTCCAGTAAGAGGGCGGACTGAAAGAGGTACGGAAAGCAAAATAAATGAATCAAAGCAACCCCACTAATCGGGCGGAAAAACTAGCAGGCTTGTAAAGACAAGCAGCAAGACTGAACTCCTCTAACTCCAGAAAGCAGTGAGTTAGAAAGAGAGAAAATAAATAAAGCAACAAACAAAGGAGGGTAGAGAAACGAGGACTGAAAAATAGAGTAAAAACGGGAAAAAAGAAGATCTAGAGAGAACCCTAACTTTAGCTCTAACCGGACCTTCCTGCTTTACTTGAAGAGTCTTCAAGCAAAACAGTCTCCACGTCCTATACCTTACTGGCTACCAGTGAAATGCGAGATAACATGGAAGCAGGAAGACGCAGAGTTTAAATAACCGGCGGAAGAGCTGCACAGGTGCAATGGCTAATTGTCGGAACGAACAAAAACCCGACACAGACAATTAAGCAAAGGAAAGACGTCCAACAAGCGCTAGAGGGAAAACGGGAAACAAAGGAAAACATAAGCCTGCAGACCATGACAACGGGTAACTGGATGAAACATTTTGCTCAAGTTAATTCTATCAGTTTAATTTGAAGGCTACCACACAAGGTGCACTCTAGCACTGCAACTGTTAACACTTGTGGTCAGACGCTGCAATATTTAATACAGGTAAAGATCACACACGATGTAATGGTGGCATGACGTGTGAGGTAGGATGGGCCAAACGCAGCAAGGGGATTCATTAAGCACAAGGCCACTAGGACAGGAAACCCCATAATTAAGGGAAGGAGACAAGACAGGGAACACACGTACCAAAGCTACTAACCGACTCACTGTCACACGCCAATGAGTAGAAGTGCAAACGCCAGGTTTCTCAGTAAGAAAACCAAACAAGGCTAATGGAACAAAGCACTGGGCTCCCATACTTCTATGAGCAAAGTGACTAAAGAAAGAGCCAGAAATAATGAACGCACTGCCTTGGTAACGAGACGCATAAGAACAGGCGAGTAGCATAATGGCACAAATAAAACACACAGCCAACAAACACTGCAAAATAATACGAGATAGTATACGAGGAGGCGAAAGGAACCGAGATCTAACGTTCCAAGGCTACTTTCAGACACTCGCAGTCCCACGCTAACATGTCCACAACATCGCCCGGTCTCCCTATAGGAAGACATGTACCGAAGGACAAAACAGAACTACAGTTCCGAACAAAATCGCCAAAGTTCCATGTACGGAGACAGGTACCGAATAGGACGAACAGGACAGCTGTACTAACACGAGACTAACGCAAATGACTAACGCAAGATTAGTAGAAAATAAACACCCTGCCTCTCTGTAAAGAGGAATGTAACGAGGTGACAGGAAAAGAGATCCAACATTCCATGGCTACTTCCATGAGCTCGTAGTCACACGCAGAAAACATAAAGGGGGTAAACGCCCAAACTCCCAGGAGAGAGAAACATTTTACAGGCGAGCCGACGGTAAACCGCCGTCCCATACTTTTACTAGCAAAAAGACTAACGCGAGCTTAATAGAAAATACACGCCCTGCCTCTCAATAAAGGGGAATGTAATGAGGCGAAAGGAACAGAGAGCTAACGTTCCAAGGCTACTTTCAGAGACTCACAGGCACACGCAAACATGTCCACAACATCGCCCGGTCTCCGTATAGGAAGACATGTACCGAAGGACGAAACAGATCTACAGTTCCGAACAAAATCGCCAAAGCTCCATGTACGGAGACAGGTACCCGAAGGACGAACAGGACAGGTGCACCGGTCATTTACCGGCTAAAAGACTAACGCGAGCTTAATAGAAAATACACGCCCTGCCTCTCAGAATAAATAAAGCCCTGCCTGTCAGTACGATAAAAACGCCCGGTCTCTTAGTAAGAAATGACTATACAAATACACCCACAAACAAAAAAGGCTCCTTTCGTTTTCACGGAAGAAAGCAGACAGAGAGAGGAGGAAGAGACAGAAAAGGCAAAAGGTCAAGGCAAAGGCAGAAAGGAAAGACCAGGAAGCGGAGACAGAAAAGAGCCAGGGGGGAAGAGTCCTAATATATCCACAAAGGCAAGTCCCAATAAAACACAGTGGAGCGAAAAAGGTCTCCTAAAAAACCTAGACCTAATCATACTGGCTAAGCAATCAATGGGCAAAATAATACCACACACAAGACAGTGCAAATAATGCCAGACAATACAAATTAATATCAAAGCCCAGAACGTAGGAAAACGTGGGCTTAAATAGCTCCAAGGTAACCACGCACAGGTGTGATGCTGAGAGAAGCTCCGCAATCAAGACGGGGCGGAGCAAACATTCACTAAAAGGGCAGCGCCCTCGCGTGGCTACCAAGGAAACCGACTGCAAGGGAAAAAGGGTCAAAAACCATGACACACGAAGTGAATTCAAGGAATGCAAAAAAAAGGCCCTCTGCGGACAAAAAAAGGGAAAATGTTTGCAAAGCATGTATTATGTTTGCAAATCATTCACACAATGCACATCATATTATCTTACATGTAGGCTAATGTACTCGTGTTTCCCCATAGGCTACCCATCATGTATTTGGTTCATTATGATAGCCTATATTCCTGCCAAAAAGATAAATTATCCCTTTCAAAACAAAACAGATCGAGCTGCGGGCAACTAGTGGGAAACCGTAAATTGATCAGGGATATGGAATAAATTCTCATTCGGCTTGCCATACTGCTTATCCTATTGATCGATCAGTGCACTGACGTTATTGGTCCAGAACATTCTTGAAGTAGCCTAATTATCCTGTGTAGCCTACTAATGTGTTAGTTGCATATACTCTAATTGGTGTAATATCATCAGTGAATCCATTTAAAGTGTAGCCTACTTATTTAAATTCATTGAATACATTTCAATTAGTGATTTCAAAGCCATCTTGCGCCTTCAACGCATGCGCATTTGGTGGAATCAATGTTCGATCCATTTTCCATGTTACCTGTCTGTGCCCCAGTGACATAATTTATCACTTTTCTGTCATGGTTTTGGCAGCCTCCTTTTATTTCTGTGGTCGTACTTTCTTTTAGTGGTGCTAGGGCACTCTATCTGATTTTTCACCATCCGTTACGGGTTTTCGCCCGGTCTTCGCACTTATTCAGCGCACCTGTTCTAGGTTTCCTGCTGCCTATTTAAGCTCTGTGCTTCCTGTTTCCTGTGCTTCTATGTTGTCTTTTGTTTGACAAAGAAAGCTGGTACAGTACAGGACAGACAGCTCGAGTTGGACCACTTTGCTTTCACATTAAATTGTGACGCAACGCAGGACTTGACTCGGATGTCTTAGAGTTAGTTAGGAAGTCTCCTACGCTCTTTCTCTCTCTGTCTTTGTTTTGTTGAGTTATCTGTCTCTCCAATTTGAGACTTCTCTTCGCCGTTTCTGTTTTACCTCCTGGTAATACTGCTTTAATTTATGAGTGCAGGAGATTCTTTTTTTGTGTTTCCATTTTCTAAGCGCTCAAGTCTCTGAGCCTTTTTCGCCCGCACAGGGTTGTTATTAATTTTTTCATTTCCTCTCTCTTTTTGAGGGCTTGTTGTTTTCTCTCATGTCTACGAGTTCGCCCGCCTTATTGCGGGTTGTTTTTCGTTCTTCCTTTATTTCCAGTCTCCCTCTTGTATTCTCACTCTTGTTTCTTTTCTGTTTTCTGCCTTCCCTCCTACGAAGTATTCCTTCATTTTGTGGTGCTTCTTCCGAGCACTTTCTGATCCCTACTGTTGCGCCTGGTCCTACGACCCAGCCCCTTACATTTTCGACTCATACCCACAAACTTGAATCTGTATTTGTAAGAAAGAATTTGTAGCCATAGAAATCTGAGTTGTATCCATAAATCTTTGCAGTCGTAGCTTTTGGATTAGTACTCTCATAAAAGCACACACACGCAAATTTTACAACTTCATATTTTATGTATGATTTACGTGTATGAAAACATAATTTTGTGTACAACAAATGTATTTACGGACGAATGTTTAAAGATATGCATACGTCTTGTGTACAACAAGTGTATTTACGCACGAATGTTTAAAGTTATGCATACGTATTTTTGACAGCGTTCTTACTCCAGAGAGAGCAAGTTTTAAATCTCAAAGACACAACAGTGATTTTTCATTAATTTATGATATGACATATTTATGTTATTGTACTCTATAGCACTACCAATTCAATTGTGCCAATACTTTAGGGCTCGGCTCGGGATGTGAGTGCAATATAACTACTAAATGTTATGAAATTTCGTCTAACCGTTTGGGAGTTAATAGCATTTTTGTATTAAGCCACACTCACATAAATATTTATTGGCTTACTGCGGCCCTGTTTTTCATAGTATCAACATTCTGTATAATATAATTTTAGAGGACTGTCTACTGAACAAATTGATACTAGGCTTATGCTGATACTAGGGCTGGCACAATATCAAATTTTCAGAATACGATTATCATGGCAAAAAATATTGCGATAACGATATTATCACGATATCTATAGCAATCATTAAAAAAGTAATGCCATTACTGAAAATGCATCTAAATTTATTTTGCTCCATTCTCTTAGTTTTTTCTTCAAAAACTGTGAAAACAACTGATTACAATAATATTTTACATAGGTCCACCAATCAGATTTGTATGCAATATAATGTCACCTGAAAAAGTCACATGAAAAGTGTTTTGTTATTGCTTTTCTAAAACAGTTACCAAATATGAACATGTAAAAATAGAATAACTTTTATTTTTCCTTTAGGGAACTTCAGTTGTAGCCACCAGCAACAACAAAAAAGACATAGACAGTGGGGCAGACACACAACACACAAACAAACACACCAAATAAAGACATTCAATATCAAATTAAGTGAATTAAAATGGAATACAGCCATGATTAAAAATAGTCCCCACTGTCCCGAGATGTCCAGTGTCATTTAGCAGTGCAACACACAAACTTTCATGACCAGTCAGTTAGGACATCTACTTTGTGCATGACACAAGTCATTTTTTTAACAATTGTTTACAGACAGATTATTTCACTTTTAATTCACTATATCACAATTCCAGTGGGTCAGAAGTTACACTAAGTTGACTGTGCCTTTAAATTTTTTATATTTGGTCGCATATCCTTTGCATGCCATGACTTCCTGATGTCTGTGACCCAACAACATCAAAAGACTCTTGATCTTATTTTCTGGTACTCTTACAAGCGATACTATAACGTCTCTGCATTTGAATGGATCTCTATGGGAATTGGGGGGTGGGACTAGATTTAGCTGTAAATTACACTGGAACAGTATGGAAACACATGGTGGGCTAAATGGGTCTAAGTCATCAAGGGTCTGACATATCAAACAAGCTTTAAATCATCACTCTGCTGCCAGAAATACAGTAGATATGGATGGATAACTTGAAGGGTTTCTTCTCCTGACTTATTTTTCCATAGAGTTCAATAGGAAAATTTGTCAGGAGAAACAACCCTTAAAGTGATCCATCCATATCTACTGCATATCTGGCAGCAGAGTGATGGTTTGAGGCTTGTTTGATACCTCAGACCCTTTATGACTTACAGCCATTTTACCAATCATGTATTCCATACTGTTCCAGCATAATTTACAGCTTTAGACAATTCTTCAAAATGAGTGAACTATCCCATTAATGTCAAGCTCTGATAATAATTTACCGACACAGAATAGTTTACCGACCGGATGTAAAGTGTAGCTAGTCCATAGGCAACCCCCCACCCAGTCTCACCTGCATGACTATACCTACCCATGCATGACACAATAGCTTCTATTTTTTCAACACCAAAAATTTGTATAGAGTACTCAAGTGACTACGTCACACTGGTTTCGGAAGTAAATTCCCCATTCATTTAGAGCGTAGACATTAACTAAAACTTACTTTTAAACCATTTCTAGTGATTATGTCAATTTCCTGGATTGTTCAATATAACGCCCGTTCGCAAACTATGTCGTTTTTCTGGACCAGCTTTGAATATATTTAACGTTTTTGTATTTTTTTGTGAATATACCAGCACTGGCACTGTTTAAAAACTTGACATCCCATAATTCCCTCCGGACGAGCAGCGTTGTCTCCAAACGTTGTCATATAACATTAGCCAGCAGTAGCACACAGCTCCGTTTTTAAACACTAGGTTAGCTAGCTAGCTTGAAGGACTAAAAGCTAGAATTGCTTTATGTGGTTAACCGAAGCATAGTTTCTGACCTTGTCGGGTGGGCTTCTCAACTTAGCAAGCTTACGTTAGCTCGTCTTCAGCGGCCAAAAATGTCCAGACAGACGAGATGATATCTTATTGGTCGAGAACCACCCGTGCATTGCAGTACTGGATATGTAGTGTGTTAAAGTGGACTACAAGTCGATCTACAATCATTAATCCATTACTTTAAAAAATAAAAATTGGAACATGCAATATATGGTCTATATCCTTATACCACACAGGCTAATCCAGGAACATTTCGGCTCATTCGATAAATCAGATTTCAAGAAATAGTCAATAGTCTCCGAAGCCCATTCTATCTGTCATAGAGAATTTACTTCCAATACCAGACTCCGCCCACGTCTGACGTACTCACTTGAGTACTCTATTTCATCAGGGCAAGAAGATAAAACCAGCAATAGCCCGATCGTATGCCAAGACAGCCGTGACCGTGAAAAGCCGTGCTCAATCAAATGCAAAATCAACAAGCAAAATTCTTGTGTAATTATAAATGTCATTCTACTATCAATAACTGCTACTAAATATTAAATAAATATACAATCCTACAATTTGTTTTATGCATAGAGATGTCCCTTTCAAAATTCAGTGGTCATTTATTGTTTGGGACAATCCGTTACACACCACTTTATAATGCTATTACACCATCTGAAACATTGATGCATAAAACCCAGCATGCTGTTCAAACCTGTCTCATGCATTCCAGTTCTTTCTGGTTTAATTGACGACTCTTTTATCCAGTATAGGACATTATTATCTGAGCAACATCGTTTGTCTCACTAGATCCTCTCAACAATAAATTACAGCCGGGCGTAACAGCGTTTCTAGTTTTATTAGTTTGGTTTTATGCAAACAACTCGCTGAGGCGTAATTGTTGTTTTCCTGCCAAGTTTTTACTAATGGCTAACTCGTCAACAGTAAATCCTCGCCTTGCTTACATGGATTTTGGGAGTGGGTCAGAAGAAGATACCATAGTATTGATTCTGTCAGAGACCATGCCTACGAACATGAGGGAGATTTTCCTCCTCGATATGGAAGTATTACTGCTTGTAATATTTCAAATATGTGTGTTAGCTTTTTCACTCCACCATTCTTGTGACATATGTATGTGACACGTGCTGGTGAAACAGTCCGCAAGTCACACGTCTGCAATTCTCAGTACAACATAATTTGTGGAAAAAAGAAGCATTTCTTTGTTTTTTCCATATTACGAAAGTGTTTTTGAAGTCACTTAACCCCTTCATGCAGAGGCTTAATTTAACCCATTTTCGTCTGTTTTGTACCATTCTGTTTAAAGCTTTAAAACTCCAGATGTCAACATTACATAAACACCAACAATTGCTTAAAGAAGACCCGTGTACCATTTATTATCATGCCTTAAATTTATTTATTTTCATAATTCATATGTAAATTATGAGCAGTGAATACACAACCCCCAATGAAAATCAAAGTTCCACCACTCTAGTTTACAGTGAACCCCTGAGAGTCAAATATATGAATAAGGTGAATCTTTACATTTTCTGGTTTGCAAACCTCCTGTCTGCATGAGTACAGAATATGAAACTGATGTACAAACCCCAATTCCAAAAAAGTTGGGACAGTATGTAAAATGCACATAAAAGCTATAAATCTTCTTCCAATTATCCATTGTTTCAACTCGTAAACATTGTTGCTTGTTGTTTGAAAGAATGGATGTTTGTTTACTGCCAGGTAGCACTAGCATTACCGGCACTTTTGTAAACTACTAAGCGCTGTTGGCGTCATGAGTACGCCTCCAATCGTATATAACATTTATAAAACGGATAGTTCCGGGATGCAGATTGGTCAATACAGCGTTCCAGCCGTGTTAAAATACACATTATAAAAAAGCTATCACACGACACATCTGTTCAACTTCATGTGTAACGTTACATCACTGCGCACCCTTAGATTAAACTATTGACACATTATTGGACCGACAAACATTAACGTTCGCAGCTACATGAGAAAACCGTGAATAATGAATACCGTGCAACAAACCAAGACAATAATATGGACAGTTCTAACATTATTTAAAATCACAAAACGGTTAACACAGCTGTCTGCGAATTATATAAAAACGTAGCCTACTTCCGACTTATTATGGTGTATCGTTTGTGCCCAAAAAAATCCACTTTGCACATTTACCACTTATCTAAAATGACAACACATGATAATATAATGTCAATCTGTTCATAACCTATCCTGTGCAATAGTGAGTTAACTAGCCCGTGCGCTACGTTCTAATGCCCTGCTAGCTACATCAAAAATGACGTAAAAAGTCACATTAATTCCGATCGGACTGTTCATACTGCAGTCGCTTTGACACAATCGGTTATGTATCGGAATCTAATACCACATTCAAAAGAGGCCCAAATGAGAATTGGAAATGTCAGATTCAATGTCATTTTCGCTGTTCACACTTCCATAAAAAATCAGATCTGTGTCACATTTGAGGAAAAAATCGGATCTGGGCCACTTTTTACCTGCAGTGTGAACGTAGCCATAGAGAATTATTCATCTACAACATCTTACTTTGGTATCTTTAGCTAACTTGCCTGCATTATGCCAAGGAGTCAGAGATGTATCGTTCCTTGGTGCAATGCCACCGGCTCTGTTAGCTTTGATAATCTGCCGAGAGACGGAATGTATCGATAAGTTAGGTAATGTAAGGCAGTCTATTGTCTGTGAGTTTAGCCCCGTTTGGTCCAGAGAACTGGTAACGTAGCTAGCTAGCTAGTTATTTTAGCTATCATTTATGAATAATGTTAGCTAATAAATGATAACAATTCTCTTCGGACCAAGTGAACGAGGGCGCTACATCCAGCCATGTTCAATATACTAACGTTACTGTGTGACTGGGTTTTGCTGTGTATTTGAATGTATTTAATAGTAACGTTACTTTAAGCAGACAAACAAGCTAACGTAGTAAGGTAACGTTAGCTCAACCATTCGGTTACATCCCCGGTCCTCTCCTCGTGAAGACCTTGCTCAACCAATACAGCCGGGGCAGCAGCTGATGCTGCCAGTGGCTTGAATGAATACGGCTGTATTGCCCGAGCAACATCTTCGCGAGGAGAGTCTTCCACCACGAAGGAATCCTTTCAAACTCCTCCACCTCAAAACTCCCTGCAGTACTGCTGTCACTCTTGTCGCTCACCTTTTTGTTGTTTGTTTAGTAGTGAGGAGAGAGCGTATTGAGTTCAGTGGGACTGAGTCAGTTCACTAAGACACACCCTTTCACTCCTTGACCGTATGAATATTCATAATATGATTACGTGACATCATCGTCATATGACCACACCTACTCACGAGTTCCAGTTCAAATTGAAGCGGTAAAAAAGGCCTTAGAAAAGGCTCTGCAGTATCTCTTTAAGTGTTATAATTGTATGTTAACTGTAGGCTACTGCAGTTCCCGTATTTGTTATTTGATATAATTAGCTAATGTTACCAGCCAGCCCGAGAAGCCTTTCTGCTGCCGAGTAGGCTACATATTTTATCAGGCAGCAGCCCATAAAGGTTGGCAGCAGCCCACAGATGCTTAGCTATATCCTAATAAAAATCGTTTGACTTATTTATTGAGCGTCATACATAAATATATAGTTATTTCATATTTTTAACTTGTAAGAGTTAGTGGAAATGCATGATTTAACTGGTTTTCCCTTTACACTTGAAGTTCCTGTGCTCAATTGTGCAGCAGCTTGTTCTTGCACACAGAATACAGCTCTGATTGGCCAGAGTGTCTAAAGTCACGATAACGCAAAGAACTATGGGAAATACGCTTCAGCGAAGTTTGGTTTGATGCTGACTCACGTGAAGGCCACATCAAGGGCTCATAAAGTGCGCAGTCAAGCACTCGCACACTTGCAAAATAAGAAATGGGACAGACTAAGACCCTGGAGGTTCTCGCGGGCACCCGCATTTCAAGTGCTCAAGTGTGAGTATTGGGACTGGGCCAAAGATACAGCGGCACACTTGTATAATGTTACCCGGAAACCGGAAGTCACAAATCGATTCTTCCAGGATTCTTCCATTCTTCCAGGAAGAATCGATTTGTGAATCGTTTGTGAGCAGAATTGCGATACGTAATTCACACCCCTAATAGTAGAAGCTTACATGTGTGGCCTAGCCATTAATTATGGTGGGCGAACCAGCATAACTAATATAGAGACATGTAAATGGATGACATGGCAGCTATTTGTCCCGTATACTAATCCATGGGCTGGCGTATGTTTATATAGGAGATAGTTGTAGTAATTCATATGACCCTATAAATTGTATGCATGTTCTCATTCATTGTTAGTCTGGCTGGTTCATAATAAATGACCTTTTATGACCAGAACAGGGCTGTGTTGGCCATTTTTGACACCGGAAACTAAACTGAAACAAATAAATTGATGATAAGGGTTATTCCCATTAATCATTAATTGCCTCATAGGACCTGATAATTTGCTTCAAATGGACAATAAAGCTGTGTTCATGTTTGGATAGGTTGGGATAGCTTTGGATAGTTTGGATAGATTTGTATAGTTTTTCATGGGTTTGGATACGTTAGGGTTGGTTTTTGGACACCTATAAACATTCCCCTAATCTTTTGCAAAAGTTGGAAATTATCTAATGATATAGACGCAAATATACTTCCAAAGATATACATCTTTCAAAACAGTTTATCTGTTGAAAGGTTTTGAGTGTCTCCTGAATTACTGTGATGCACAATTATCCATTTTGGATAGATTTTTGGACACCAAGGTACACCATTTCAAATTGCCTCATGGAAGTTGAGCAGTAATACATATCCATTTCATATTTTGTATACATGCAGACAGGAGGTTTGCGAAACAGAAAATGTAAAGTTTTACCTTATTCACATATGTGTCTTTCAGGGGTTCACTTTAAACTAGAGTGGTGGAACTTCATTTTTTCATCAGGGGTTGTTTATTCACTGCCTATAATTTACATATGAATTATGAAAATAAATTTACTTTAGGCATGATAATAAATGGTACAAGGGTCTTCTTTGATTTAAGCCATTATTGGTGTTTGTGTAATGTTGACATCAGGAGTTATAAAGCTTTAAATAGAACAGTACAGAACAGATAAAAAATTTTAATTAACCCCCACGTGAAGGAGTTAAATATGAATGGGAAAATACTTCAATTAGGTTTGAAGTGGTGCCAATAATTGTGCCTTATTTTCAACATCTATTATTCAACAAAGCTAAATATCTAGTTTCACGACATGTCTCTTTTGTATCTAGGACCTGTAATATATTCAAGCAGAATTTGTATTGCTCTATATTTCTAACTTGTATTTTCATGTATAAAAGTACTTTGTTACTCTTAAAAAACATTTATGTTGGCACTTTAGTTTGCACACAGCTCTCAGTTTTATCTATTTATTTTAGCTCATTTTTAAAAATGGAGTGAAATGCATGCCCTTTTTGTATAACAACATGAGATAATTCATCAATATATCTTTCTCTTGTTGTGAAATATTCTTTTTAGTCAATTACGTCATACAATCAGATTACTGTGTTGCGAATTAATGCACGTTAAGACCCTGGTTGCTCACCCTGAGGGAAATATGTCTCAGCTGATGGTGCAGGCTTTACTGTCTCTCTAACTGTTGGCCCTGGGTTTACAGATTGGACGTATTTCATCCTCATTGTTATGTGCATTGTGGTGACCGGCTTTTCATTGCTAATCGTGATTGGGGTGATAGTGTTCACGAGAACGATGAAGACCATGCCACCAGTCCCCAAGCCCTTAGTAAGTTTGGTTCCCCCCAGTCTCCTTTCTCTCCTATTTCATGAGCATAACAGGATAGCAGCCACAATGCACAAAAGGATTTCTCAAACCATAAACTGTGTGTAACACTGTACACTAATTTGTCTTAGCACCAATCTGCATTGACCCAACTGTTCCCTGTCTTACTTTCTCTTGTTTGTCATCAAAACCTGTAAAGGAAAACATATTTATGTACTAAAATACACTGCTTTGTAAATAGGGACAGAAGGCACAGGTGTAGTGTATCAGTAGGTATCAGTAGTAGTTGCCTTATCTGTAATGTGAGTAAAACAGTTTTTTCACATTTTTATAGTAGATCTAATTTCCTTCTGTGTTGTTTGCGTGTGTGTGGTTTGATTTGGGTGTGTGTGGTTTGATTTGCGTAGGTCCCTTTGGGCTTCAAGACGCACCCAGAGAATACCATGATGCCTAAAGACTATAATGGGCAAATTGCGTGGCCCTTCGTCAGCCCCAAACCCCTCTTACGAACCCCCAAGGAAGTGGTCCTTGTGGACAGTCCCAGCTTAGCTGCACCCAAGGAGGGCTCTCAGGTCCTCATTGGCCAGGTGCACCTGGAGGAGTGGAGCGGCAACCAGGAGGCCATGCATCTCATAGATCTCAGGGATCCCTGCCACAAAGTCTGCAGTGATCAGTCTAGACAATGGGAAACAGGGAGGGAGGAGCCAGCGGAGGACTGTGGTAGCTCCCTGCTCTACAGCAGCTTTTCGGGGTATGACCGGCCACAGGTGCTGGAGGTGGAGATTAGCCCTGGGGACATCGTAAACGGATATGGCCCATGTGACCATACCAGTGAAATGGTCATCTAAAATGACCATCAGCTGTCCTGGTGAGAAGATGTTCATCACATCATTATGGGACAGTAACCCTCATATAGACATATGTGCTGTTTGCCGTCTCTGCCTCGTACCTCTTACTTACTCTTGCAACTGCATTCTAGATTAAGTTCAGAGAATTATAATCCAGAGAAGCAGTGGTAAGAAATATATATACAGTGCCCAACACTGTATTGGGACAAGGAAGCATTTTTTCTTAATTTGGCTCTATACTACAAAATATTTTGAAATCAAACCAATCATATGAGGTTAAAGTACAGATTTTTTATTAGAGGGTATTTATGTAAATATTGGATTCACCATTTACACTTATCCCCCTATTTCAGGCCAACTAATGTATTGGGACAAATTAACACAATGTAAAATAAAGTAGTCATGTTTAGTATTTGGTTACATATCCTTTCCATGACTTTTAGACGTCTGTGACTCAACAAAATCAAGACTCTTGACATCTTATTTTATACTATAATCTCTGCATTTGACTGGAGGAGGGGGGGGGGGGGGGGGTAGGCTAGGCTAAATTCAGCTGTAAATTACACGGGCACAGTATGGAACACATGGTTGGCTAAATGGCTGCTAAAAGTCATCAAGGATCTCAGGTATCAAACGAGAATCAAATCATCACTCAGGTCTGATGCAGTTGCAGTAGTTGTGGATGATTTTCTTAAGGTTTTCTTCTCCTGACTTATTTTTCATAGAGTTTAATAGAAAAAATGCTGAAAGTGATCCATTGGAGCCTGATGAGACCAAAACGGAGCTTACTGTCTCTCTAACTGTTGACTGGGTTTGGTATCGGAAAAGGATGCTTATGTTGAAGGTTTGCATACAATTAAATAGGTCCTGAATAAATAACATGTTTTGCAATTACCACTAAAGACTTACAAAAAACCTCATTCCATAGAAATATGGTAATTACTTTTTATTCCACTGTCATTTACACTTCCAAATGTTTCTTCTCTTAAGTTTCCATTACATGAATGACAATTACGAATTTATGTGCTACCACAGCTTTTCAACTTCAATTCACTGTTCCAGAATTTAGCTTAATTATGGTAGTTAATGAAGGTAGTTAGTTTCTTTCCAT
Source organism: Synaphobranchus kaupii (assembly GCA_029718625.1). Taxonomy (NCBI): domain Eukaryota; kingdom Metazoa; phylum Chordata; class Actinopteri; order Anguilliformes; family Synaphobranchidae; genus Synaphobranchus; species Synaphobranchus kaupii. The sequence continues at coordinate 71,176,748 of CM056379.1, read as the reverse complement.
GTACTATATTATGAAATTTGGTTTGGTGTGTGAGGTGACTGATAGTCTGTCAACTGATTGTAATAATAAAGGATTTAATGTTGCAATGATTGGAAGTTGTTTATTTTTCAGGTCTATATCCCGGATGGGAGGATATAAGATTTTATCTTTTATTGCGATAAAAACACTCAAGATAATTTTATCATGGTGAATTTCCATTATCGGGATAATTGTGAATATCCTCACATGAGTCTAGCTCACCAACGTACAGTCCTATTGATTTCCTGATTTATTTATACTAATTGAATGTGAATGCTTGGATATCAGGTTGATAGGTAGATTCTTTTTATCAATGGATTTTTTTCTCTCATTGTGATTACCTGCTGGGTGTTGGCGAGAGTCTGAATCTGTCCTTGTTTGTTTTTCACTAAAAAGGATGTTCACAAAAAAGATGTGTCCTATGATGCAATAAAAATATTTGTTTCTTAACAAAATTAAGGTAAAGTGATTCCAGTATGTTTTAGTGTCATTTTAAGAGTTTTAAGCATATTTTGATGATTATCGGGATAATATCGTGAATTGCAATTATTTTGGCCAGGATAATCATGACATGTAATTTTCATATTGTCCCATGCCTAGTCCCAGAAGTAAAATTTAGAAGAAAAATGAAAGATGTGAACTTTGACAGGATACTAATATGTCAACCCCCAAAACAAAAATGTTGCCTTGGAAAAATAAAGTGTTACGAAAAGTCAAGTCAAGTCAAGTCAGGTTTATTTATAGAGCACATTTCGTACAGAAAGTAACACAATGTGCTTCACAAGGCAAAACATGTATAATAATAAAAAATAAATAATAAATAAATAAAATAAAAAAGGAATAAAATACAAGCAGCGTAAAAAAGGACCAGACAATTGCCGAACAAACACAACATTGACTTAATTGAAAGAAAATTAAAAACCTAATTAAAAGCAACAGTAAAAAGAAATGATTTAAGTCTACTTTTAAAAGAGCTAAGTGTTGGGGCATTTCTGATATCACTTGGCAGTACATTCCATTTGTTTGGGGCATAATGACTAAATGCAGCTTCTCCTGCTTTAGAGTGCACTCGGGGGACAACAAGAAGTCCACTGGCTGATGATGGTTTCTTGTTGGTTGGTATGGCACAAGAAACTCCTTAATGTAGTGGGGAGCAGGGCCATTTAGAGCCTTATAAACAAATAAAAGGATTTTAAAATCAATTCTGACATTGATAGGAAGCCAGTGTAAGGATTTAAGAACAGGTGTGACATGATCATTTTTCTTGGTCCTACTCAAAATCCGTGCAGCAGCATTCTGTATAAGCTGCAGACGCCTAACAGTTTTCTTGTGGAGTCCAGAAAAGAGACCATTACAATAGTCAAGTCTGCTTGAGACGAAGGCATGTATCAGTTTCTCAGCATCTGAATTAGACAGAAAGCCTCTAATTTTTGAAATATTTTTTAGGTGATAGAAAGCTGATCTTGTTACATTATTTATATGACGGTGAAAGTTAAGATCAGCATCTATGATGACACCAAGATTCCTGGCATGTTCTTTAGTCGTCATGGAAAAGGAACTGAGGTGGGCAGAAATTTCCTGTATCTTTGCTTTTGCACCTAGAACAATAATTTCCGTTTTGTCACTGTTTAATTGCAAGAAATTTTGGTTCATCCACATGTTAATATCATTAAGGCATTTATTCAGAGTTTCCACAGGGCTTAAATCATTAGGAGAGAGGGAGAAGTAAAGTTGCGTGTTATCCGCATAGTTATGGTATTGTATGCTATGTTTCCTTATTATATGTCCAAGCGGAAGCATATATAAATTAAACAGTAAGGGACCAAGGATTGAGCCCTGTGGAATCCCACAGGTCACAGTGACTTTATCAGACGTAAAGTTTTCAATGGACACATAGAAATCTCTGTCTAGTAGGTAGGTCCTGAACCAGCTAAGAACAGGGCCAGACAATCCTACCCAGTTGTGAAGTCTGTCTAGGAGGATTTCATGATCCACAGAGATCTAAGAGTATGAGGATTGAAAGTTTACCGGAGTCAAGTGTTCATGCAGAGATCGTTTACAACCTTAACAAGGGCAGTTTCTGTACTGTGGTGAGATCTAAAACCAGACTGAAAAACGTCAAACAGGTCATTTGATATAAGGTAGCTATTCAATTGGTTAAACACAATTTTTTCAAGAATCTTACTGAGAAACGGGAGATTTGAAATTGGTCTGTAATTACTCATGCTTAAAGGATCTAGATTTTTCTTCTTTAGTACAGGTTTTATGACAGCGGTTTTAAGAGCACTTGGGAAAATACCAGACTGAAGGGAGCAGTTAACAATTTGTAACACTTCCTTAGTTAAACAGTTAAATACAGTTTTAAAAAAGGTTGTAGGAAGTGGGTCCAGACAGCAAGTGGAGGATTTGAGCTTCAGCACAGCATCCTCCAGTGCTGTGGAATCCACAAAAGTAAAATGTGACAAACCACAAGTCCTTTTAATGGGAGTAGGTAGTACCTCTACTTTGCTAAAACTCAAAGAACTTATATTTTTTCTGATGGTCATGATTTTACTATTGAAAAATGTGGCAAATTCTTTGCATTTTGTGGTAGAGAGAAGCTCAGGGTGGATCGAAGAGGAAGGGTTAATAAGCCGATCAACAGTGGAAAACAGTATTTGTGCATTATTCAAATAATTGTTTATTATTTTAGAGAAAAATAATTGTCTGGCGCCTTTTATTGCCTTGTTATATTTATAGAGGCAATCTTTGTAAATATCATGCTGGATTTGAAGCTTGGTTTTCCTCCATCTACGTTCTGCCTGTCTACTCTGTCTTTTTAGTTGTTTAACAGAGATATCATTTGTCCAGAGAGCTTTTTGTTTTCCAGAGATTATTTTTGTTTTCAAGGGTGCAACAATGTCAATAATACTTTTTACTTGCAGATTGAAGTTGTCAACCAGAACATCCGGTGATAGAGAAGTAGACGGTACCAGAGCGGACATAGAGTTAGTAAAGGCTTCAGCAGTGTCATTATCAATATAAAGGATCGTAAAACATTGTCAAACAAATTGTGTTCGCTTTACTGGCTGACTTTTGGGAAACCCTATCTTCCCAAAAGAAAGTGATTCACAATTCTGGGAATGTGGCTATATATATACAGTATAATACAGAGGTGCCATCACAGGCCTGAAAGTTGTATGGCAGAAAACAGCGTAATAACCCCCTACCCACCACCTCCGAAAAACAACAAATCCAACAGCACTATTTCATAGCATATTTTATGCATATTTTACATTGCTTTAATATCAAAAGAGCAAGACAGTTCACTTTATACCATACAGATTCACTTATGAGACTTGGAAGAATTACAAATTGCATGACATGTATGCTACTCTCTGAATGACCATAGCTTATCAAATAAAATTCTCATATTCACCGTTAACCTTTTCACACAATGCTTTCCACCACAGTGGACTATTTTAGATTAATCTGTAATCACTTGTGTTTTTACATCAAAAATACCATGGGGTGCACTCCCTTGACCCTTCCCTTGCTTACAATTTGATGTGTTATCTTTGGATCTCATTATTTTTTTAATTCTTGGTGGATACACAACATGTACATTAAGACGATATGTTAAATCCTATTCTATTGAGGCAGTTACCTCATCATGCAGATTTTTTTCTTGTAATAGCCTTAGTACAGAACTGATATGGACATCCAGCTGCTTTGAATATGATCTTTAAAATACAAAAATCAGTTAAATCGCCCATATACGGGTCATGTGTCATCTGCATCTGATTTCTTGGGTTTAAACAAAAGATGACTGTAACATGACAACTACACATTGACCTTGACCTAACCAATACTAACCTTGCCTTGTCCTCCTCCTGATGAAGCTGAACTGCCCTGTGTCTCTGCCTGATCTACTGTGCTTTTTTCTGTTAAACAAATATATTGAATTTATGGAGTTAGATAGCTGCTAACATTCAAGTGTAAATGTAAAACCTGATTCGTGTACGTAATTTTTTTATCTGTACGCGCGGAACTCATTATAGGAGGGTGCGCTCTATTCTCTACATACATGCATTTTGTCAGTATGGTTGGCACCAAACTAGAAATGTAAACGTAATTTGGAATTTGTAAAGAGAGCAATGCAAACCTAGACCAGGAAGCCACAATTAAAAACCGGAAGTCTCTCAGACACAACGTTTCCAAATTAAAAGTTCACAGGTTTTTCCAATGAACTGCAAGCATATGAAAGCTTCCACTAAGGTTTCACCCATGCATCCACAGAAACTAGCTTAGCTAACCAACTAACTATTATTGGAGAACAGCGGTAGCCCCACAGAAAGTGGTAAAAACACATGCCAAATGGAGGTAGAAGACATAATTAATTATGGGTGGCACCTCCGTGCCTGAAAAACTGATGCACAGGTTCCCACGCTGGTTCACTAGTAGATTAGAATAAAATATTTTCTATGTAGCTGCAGGCTATGCTTTCACGTCCGAAATTGTCATTCACAAGTTTATCAACAAATTTTGATAAAATGAGATGGCATAAATGGCTGGGCTAATTATAGCCGAGTAAAAAGTATGAAATCCAGAAACGGATAGCCTAGAGACGTCCTTGTCCACCCCTGCCCGACAGTAGCCTAGCCATGGAGGCTAATCACTCGGGGGTCTGGGGGCATGCTCCCCCGTGAGAGAATTTGTCCAAAAGCACTGTGAAATGGTTCATTCTGATGACTTCTGAGAGTAGAAAATTACTTTTTTTAGTTACGCGCGTAAGCATAATATTAGGCTACTGGCGTTTTTGTTTCCCATATCAGTTTATTTAAAGTGATACTGCAGTCAAAAACCGACTTTTCCCGTTGAAAACCTGTTTTGAGTTAGATTATGATCATACACAACTGTTTATGTCCGAAAATTTAATGTTTAGTCAAAATGGTTTTATCTGAGTTTTTGTGTAGACTTACCAATGTGCTGGCTTCCGGGGATTCGTGACGTCACGAGATCCTTAACATAAAAATGGGTGGACTTGAGGTGGTCCTAGGGGTGGGTCTTGGCTGGGCACGTGGTGTAAAAACAGAGAACGACGTTTTTTTTTTTCCTTCTGAGACTGAGACCCTTGTACTGCTAATTAGCTAGTTCAAGTTCAAATGCGAATTGCTTTGTATTATTGCTAACGTTAATATTACGACTTATATCGAGCTACAGTTATTCATATACGACGTCTTACTACTTGGTATCTTTAGCTAACTTGCCTGCATTATGCCAAGGAGTCAGAGATGTATCGTTCCTCGGTGCAACGGCACCGGCTCTGCTAGCTTTTATAATCTGCCGAGAGACCCAGCGCTAATTAGCCAGTGGCTTCAAGCTATTGGTGTAGAGCACGCGGACTTCACACCGGACTGCTACCACAATTTAACTGGCTTTGAGATGGGCTTCTATAAAACTCCGTCGCTGAAGCCAGGTGCCATCCCAACAGTGATGGATGTAATTTTGTAATCATTACATCAGCTAAGTAAAACAGCTAAGTACAATATACCTATTACATTGTATTTGTGACATTGTGTAATTGCACATGTATTGGCCACTATTATACAGTTGGGCCAAGCATGCCCGACTACGGCACAGCAGTATTAGACAAATCAAGAATAGCTTCATAACTACGCTGACATAACGTTACCTCAGTAACCTCACGGCAACATAGGTTTTCTGGAGGGGACAGGTTAGAGCAGTGGCCACAAGCACACCTGTTGGGACATTAGTTTGTTTCTGTTTACATGCAAGTTATCTGTACAAACTACAACAAAAATGCTTTTGCAAACGGTTGACATTACTGATAGGTAATAGCTAATGTGGGGTTGAAGGCAACCTATTGTGTGAGCTATCTTTTATGAATACGTAACGTTAGCTAATAAACGATAGCAATAATACATTTGATGTAGCCCTAGCAAAACCAGTAACCAGTTGGTCAGTAACTCGGACGGAATGTATCGATAAGTTAGGTAATGCAAGGCAGTCTATTGTGTGTGTGAGTTTAGCCCCGTTTGGTCCAGAGAGAACTGGTAACTTAGCTAGCTAGTTATATTAGCTATATCATTTATGAATAATGTTAGCTAATAAATGATAATTCTCTCCGGACCAAGTGAAGTTATGAGGGCGCTACAACCAGCCATGTTCAATATACTAACGTTACTGTGTGACTGGGTTTTGCTGTGTATTTGAATGTATTCAATAGTAACGTTACTTTAGGCAGACAAACAAGCTAACTTAGCTAGGTAACGTTAGCTTTACCATTCGGTTACATCCCGGGTCCTCTCCTCGCGAAGACGTTGCTCAACTAATACAGCCATTTTATTTAGTTGTGAGGAGAGAGCTGGAAGGGGGCTGAGTCAGTTCACCAAGACACACCCTTTTACTCCTTGACTGTATGAATATTCATAATATGACTACGTGGCATCATCGTCATATGACCACACCTACTCACAAGTTTCAGTTCAAATTGAAGCGGAAAAAAGGGCCTTAGAAAAGCCTCTGCAGTATCTCTTTAAGAAACGCAATCTTCAATGCTTAACGTTAACCCATGTCGTTTCAAAAAATATATTAATTCCGCGTTTCCCACTTCTGCTATTAGCGCAGGACAAATCATCTGTTTGTAAAATTATGGCTGAAATATAATTGTTAAAGATTTATTTTTGGTTAGGCGGGGGCTAAATGACATACAGGTAGCCTAACTAAACTGTGGTGGCCTGTAAACTGGAATTTGTTTCAGAATGAAGGCAAACTTTATTTTACTCTTGTAATTGACATAAAAGATCGCTACTGCTTTGCACTGTTCGCTTGAGCTAAGCCATCGGTCCAGAATACATTTTGAGGAGACAACATCATTTGCAGTAGGCTAATTATCTATTTGCTATAGCTACATCGACGTGAATGTGGTTACAATGGTTTAAAACATTATTTCCAGCATCAAGTTAGAAAGCTGTATACTGACTGAAGTTGAATGTGATCTCTAAGATGACGTAGCATGCGGTGCCATATATTTTTACTGCAACACTGTATTTCCAAATACTTTAAATAAACCGGTACAACAAACGTGACAGCTTTCATTTAATTTATTTGATGGCTCAAGTGTAGTATCAAGCATCTTACAAGTTGATAGCCTACAACTGCATGGGTTTACAAAAGCACGGTACAATTCTTCACGGATCTAGCCTCATAATTTTCCTCTCAAAGTGCCAGATTGATTGATGCATTTGACTGTTAAGATTTACTAAATATTTCTCCCGGGGGGCATGGCCCCGGACCCACCTAGAGGGCAGGGGTGTACCACCTTGAGCCAACAATTATTTTTTCAGGTTGCACTCAACTGTATGAACCGGAGTTAATTGTCGGATGCATTCAACTGGGCCACGTTCAATCTGAAAACGGTGTGCACCTTTTTGCTCCGGTTTCCGGGTTGAACGACATGTTTCCTCGAAACGGTGTGCAACGGGCTTTGAGGTAGTTTTCTCTCGTTTGGTGGGTGTGTCAGAGGTGTTACCGAATCAGCAGCGACGTGTAGGCCTAAACCCCGCCGTATTAAAAAGGCAGTGTGCACAATGGATCCAACTAAAGTCCTTTACAAATGCGTCTACTGCAGCTTGGTGTATGCAACAATTGAAGACATTAGAAGACATATTTGTCTTTAGAAGACATCTTTTGCTATTGTATGTACCATTGTGGAGTGACACTTTCATAAACTTTTCTATTCCACTCTACTCCTCTAAGTATATACCGTAATGGTAAATATTACAATATCATATCACAACAGTGATCAGCAATAATGATTGGCCTAATACTCATAATAAAATAATTAGTTCATATAGATCGTAACAGTCTCGAAGTCTTCGAAAAGAAAGCAAAGAATGGCCTTCTCAGCTGCCATAGTTGCAACGCTGCGTAACACAACAGGGTGTTGAACGCACCACCGTTTCCGTTTAAATAAACGTTTTGCTACGTTTTGTCGGGGCTGAACGCAGCCCTGATGAATAGGCTAAATGTGACGTATTGTACCGAGGTTAAGTTAGCTTGATATTCGATATTCAGACATTCGGCAAACGGGAAATCTAGGGACCGTCGAAAAAGTGCTTAACTACAAAAGGTGGAAACGTGAAAACGGCATAACTTCCTGTACAGATCCTTTCCAAAAAATGTGAATATCATGGAAAAGTTTTTTTTTGGAAAGAATCCCTACATTATGGCAAAAAGTGCGATCAGGGCCCAATTATTACTGTTTTTGCTCAATAGCTTTCCCAATTTATAAAGATAGAGCAATGGGGTCAAGTCTATTTTCATCCTTGACCAAGCAGACACCTCTCACAACTTTTCTTTTTGGGGAAAATCCCGACATGATGGCAAAAAGTGCGATCAGGGCCCAATTATCCGATTTTGGAGCAGGCTGGGAATCATACTGGGGTGGACTGATTATCTGGATGGGTTGTCGGCAGCGCTTGTGAGCGGCCGTGGAGATCTCTTAGTGCGAGAATATTCGTTTGTTTTATGTGCCACTATGCTGACTCTCTACACGGGAAGAACTACTGAACATTAGAGAAACATTACCATCTGGTGCCCATCCTGTATTTCAGGGTTTTCACGCAGATATTCTAAGAAACTCAGACAAGGAAGCATGCGGGTACCTACACCGGCGCAAGCATATGCAAGCTCGCCCATGGAGGCTACTCCCCCGCCGGAGAGTGAGGGTAAAATGAGCCGGCTGCCTATCCTGTCTGCAGAGGAAGGGTTTCAGCGCACCTTCAGCGCACGTTAACAACATGCGTCTGTACGGAGGACGGCTAAGGCTAAGTGAGAAAATAGCAGCTAGGAGAATGAGGCTGGCTGGACACTGCCACAGACATCGCGAGCTTCCAGCCAGTAAGCTGGTCTTGTGGGAGCCAAGCCCAGGGCGCGGGCGACGGTCACGGGGGCGGCCCACACCAACTTTCGTGGACATACTCAAGAAGGATGTGGGAGCGGAAACTACTGGGGAGATCGCTGGATGCATGGAAGATCGGGTTGGCTGGAGACATAGATGGGAGGCCCGTCTGAGGACGACCCAATGATTTGCCTGGACTTGTGCTGGCTAACGTGAGATCACTCAGTAACAAGATGGACGAGCTACAACTTTGGTTGAGGACAGAAAAGGACTATACACACACCGCAGCTTTTTGTTTCACTGAAACTTGGCTTCATCACAATATCCCTGACACTGCGGTCGACCTACCCGTGTTAGGTGTTGGTGGGGGAAGGACCCAAACGCAGGCACGAGTTCGCAAAAACCGAAGTTTAATAAAGGACAAGGCAGCAATCCGTGGTAAACAGGCAGGGTCAAAAACCGGGTAGACAGGGCAATGGTACAAAGCACAGTCCAAAGAGTGGTCAAGGAACAGGCAGGGGTCAAACCGGGAAGGCACAGCAAAGGTACAAAAGCAGGATCCAAAACCAGGGTCGCGAGAACACAGGCAGGGGTCAAAACCAGGGAGGCGTAAGAGGAACAAAAAGAGAACAAAACAGACTAAATACAAAACAAAACAACAACAGGCAAAAACTAGGGAAACAAAAACTCGGAAATAGATAACAGGGCAGGAACTCGGGACACTCGCAAAAACACAGAAGAAAATCAATAATGAGGAACTTGCGAAGAAACACTGAAATGACAAGGTATATATACACACAGAGGGAGACAGACATAATGGGAATCAGGTGTGTAGAAGCAGGGAGGGGAGATTGCTCACAGGTGAGAACAGTGAGGGTTAACAGGGACCAATAAAACAATGACAGGTGAAACGTAAGACACGGACTGGAATACACGTAGACACAATGATAACAAACGGCCTGGAGTTAGCAGGTAAACAAGTGCACAGCTCAGAGGGGAGGAACACGAAAGTGGACACGTGCACAGAATGCAAAATCACAAATAGATACAGGGATAGGATAACGAGGAGGGAAATGACAGCTGCAGATAGAAACTCAAGATGAATTAGTAATTAGTAATGTTAGTAGTGAACTCTAAAACCCTAATGTTAGTAGGTTAGCTGGTTAGTATTATATACATGTTAGTTTGTTAGCAGGTTAGTATTAAATCTAATCTAACAGTTAGTATGATTAGTACATTAGTATTATATACAAATATAAATAAAGCCAGAAGGAAGAAAACGAGATATACGAAATACAGAAGAAACCTGAATGTTCCCAAAATCACCTGAATAGTGCAATGACAAAGACAGGGGGTGGAATCTCAGAAACAAGGAACGCGGACTGACAATCGCGAGGGAAAGAAAACAGGAAAAATAATAAAGAATAAACAGACAGATTACAGGATCCTAACAACCCGGCTATCAACTCTTCAGATCGGACCGCAACGCAGCAGCCACCGATAAAACAAAGGGCGGTTGGTGTCTGCTTTTATGTGAGTATTGACTGGTGTAATGACACTATCGTTATTGCTAAATCATGTTCACCTGACCTGGAATTACTGATGATAAACTGCAGACCTTTCTACTCACCCAGAGAATTTTCATCCATTATCCTCGCGGGTGTTTACATCCCACCGCAGGCACATGCAGCTTCCGCACAACAACTACTTGCGGATCAGATTACAGAGGTGGTGAACAGACACACCAACTCGGCCACATTTATTTATGGGTGACTTTAACCACACCGATCTGAGATCCGAACTCCCAAAATACCATCAGCTGATATGCTATCCCACCAGGGGAGAACGGACTCTCGATCACTGCTACTCTACCATCAAAGTGTCATACCGTGCACGTGCGCGCGCGCCACTCGGCAACGGAGACCATGCTGTGGTTATGTTGATCCACACATACTGGACACTACTCAAAAAACACAAACCATTCTAGCAGACAGTCGAGAGGTGGACATCTGATGCCATTGAATTACTACAAGACTGTTTGGACATTACAGACTGGGAATCCATTAAACAAGGCTGCAACAACATTGATGATTACACAGACTCTGTCACATCCTACATCAGCTTCTGCGAAGAGACCTGCATCCCCACAAAAACCATTGTCAAATATGGAAACGATAAACCATGGTTTACTAAGGAATTAAGATCACTGAGGAGGGAGAAGGAGGCAGCCTACAGGAGCGGAGACAGGGATGTGTACATCAAGGCCAAATACTCTCTCAGCAAAGCCATCCACAATGCAAAGAGGACTTACAAGGACACAATAGAACAACAAGTTGGCAACAACAACACAAGAGCTCTCTGGAAGGGTTTACAGTCTGCCACAGGCTACAAAAAAAAGACCCCCCCCCCCCGCCGACCCAAATCTCACAGACCTACTTAACGTGTTCTACACAAGATTTGAGACATCACGCAGTGACTCCCCTTCCACCACCCCTGCTATTACCTCACCCTCTCCACTTTCCATCTCCGAGCATGAGGTCCAGACCCTTTTAAAACAACAAAACACCCGCAAAGCTCAAGGCCCGGACACGGTGTCAACTGCTGCCCTCAAACACTGTGCCAGCAAGCTGGCTCCAGTGTTTACAGACATTTTCAACCAGTCTTTTAACCTATGCAGAGTCCCCGCCTGCTTCAAATCTGCTGTCATCATTCCGGTGCCGAAAAAGTCCAAAATCACCTGTTTGAATGACTACAGACCAGTTGCTCTCACCTCTGTAGTCATGAAAACATTTGAACGTTTGGTCCTCTCCTACCTCAAAGCCTCCACTGACCATCTCATGGACCCCCTGCAATTTGCGTACAGGTCCAACCGCTCAGCAGATGATGCTGTCAACATGAGGCTCCACTACATTCTACAGCACCTGGACAATCCCAACACCTATGCCAGAGTCTTGTTTGTGGATTAAGTATCGTCTTTTTCATTTGGTTCAGCTGTGCGTTAGCTGATTGAACTGTTTGTAGTGTAGTCACGGTTTAGTTAATGTAAATTGCAGCATTACCGACCACTTGTTTACTTGCTTTGTGTTTCTAGGTCTAGTAAATTGCTAGTGTTTTGTGTTGCTAATCGCAAATAGATTCACCTGAGTGAATAAATAGCGTGTTTTGCATTCCTAGTTCAGAGTGCAAGCAGACCCGCGTTGTCAATCTACCGTCGGATAGGATTAAGTATCGTCTTTTTCATTTGGTTCAGCTGTGCGTTAGCTGATTGAACTGTTTGTAGTGTAGTCACGGTTTAGTTAATGTAAATTGCAGCATTACCGACCACTTGCTTACTTGCTTTGTGTTTCTAGGTCTAGTAAATTGCTAGTGTTTTGTGTTGCTAATCGCAAATAGATTCACCTGAGTGAATTAGCCCTGCAAGCAGCTGAGTGCAATCGAGAAATTAGCCAACTCTATAAGTTAAAGTAGAGGCTGCCGTGAGACGGCAGCCTCGTCGGTAATTTGAACAGTTTGTAATGATCCTCCCCCACCTAACCTGTCTTCTCACCCCCTACCATGTGTCTAACCCCCATTCCTCTGTGCTCCATGCCTCGCTCCTGGAGGCCCAACCACCGCAGACGCTGTCCGGCTAACCTGGTCTACCCACCGCTGTCCTCTCATAAGGAACTCTCAGTGGTGGGTGGACTATGGAACTGCCGGTCAGCCGTCCAGAAAGCTGACTTCATCACTGCATATGCCAAGTTGAAGTCCCTCCACTTCCTGGCTCTCACTGAGACCTGGATCACTCCAGATAACACAGCCACTCCAGCTGCTCTGTCTGCTGGCTACTCCTTCTCCCACACCCCCAGGGCCTCAGGCAGAGGCGGGGGTACTGGTTTGCTCATTTCCACGTCCTGGAAATTCTCTATTCCCACTGTACCCTGCCTGAATATCTCCTCCTTTGAGTTTCATGCAGTCACTGTAACTCACCCATCTGCACTTAACATTGTTGTTCTCTATCGCCCCCCAGGTCCGCTCGGCGCTTTCCTGGATGAACTGGACACACTCCTGAGCTCCTTCCCTGAGGATGGTACCCCAGTAATCCTACTGGGAGACTTCAACCTCCAACCAGACAGCGCCCAGCTATCCAGTGTCACCTCACTCCTCCAGTCCTTTGCCCTCACTCAGTCCCCATCGCCTGCCACCCACAATGGTGGTAACCAACTGGACCTTGTGCTCACCAGGAGTTGCGCCACATCTGAACTCACGGTGACCCCCCTCCACGTATCGGACCATTTCTTTATCTCATTTTCTCTCTCCTGCCCACTCTCCCTCAAATCCGCTAACAACCCACCCGCTGTTATGTTCAGGAGAAATCTCCGCACCCTCTCTCACTACTTCTGCTCTCTCTGCACTTCCTCCTCCTACTACCTTTGCTAAAATGCCCATTGATGTCGCCACCTCTGTGTTTAACTCATGCCTCTCTCAGTCTCTCAACTCACTATGCCCTCTTGTCTCCAAACCAGCCCGACTATCACCCCCTTCCCCGTGGCTGACGGATTCTCTCAGATCCAGCAGAACCATGCTACGAGCCGCTGAGAGAAAGTGGAGGAAATCCAGATCCCCAGATGACCTGGCCTCCTACCACACTCTGCTGGCAGCCTTCACAGCTGCAACTACATCAGCTAAAACTTCATTTTTCCAGTCGAAAATTGATACATGTCTATCTAACCCATGTAAACTCTTTTCCACCTTCTCCTCCCTGCTCACCCCCCCCTCCACCCCCTTCACCCTCCTCCCTCTCTGCAGATGACTTCCTGACCCACTTTGAGGGGAAGGTGGCTGCGATCCGGAACTCCTTCACGCATCCGGTGACACCCCACATCCCCCATACTGAACCCATCGCTACACTGTCGTCCTTCAAGACTCTGAAGGACTCCGATGTGCTCGAGCTGGTGACGCGCCAGCGCGCAACCACCTGTCCACTAGACCCCATACCTTCAGCAGTCCTCCAGTCTATATCTGCTGAGCTCCTTCCATATCTGTCCTCCGTTATTAACACCTCCCTAATCTGTGGCCATGTTCCTGCTGCCTTTAAAACTGCCCGTGTAACCCCACTCCTTAAAAAACCTAACTTAGATCCCGCTGATGTCAGGAACTACCGTCCTGTATCTCTCTTGCCCTTCCTGTCCAAAACACTTGAACGTGCTGTCCTTAACCAACTGTCTGTTTTTCTCCACCAGAACAACCTGCTTGACCCGCATCAGTCTGGCTTCAGAACCGGCCATTCCACCGAAACTGCTCTCCTGGCTGTGACTGAGGCACTCGCCACTGCTAGAGCCTCCTCCCTCTCCTCTGTTCTGATTCTCCTTGACCTGTCTGCGGCATTCGACACGGTCAACCACAAACTCCTGATCTCCACACTCGCTGAGATGGGCATTTCTGGAACTGCCCTCTCTTGGTTTGTATCGTACCCCACTGATAGATCCTACCAAGTCTCCTGGAAGGGTTCCGTCTCTGCTCCCCGTCCCCTGTCTACAGGAGTCCCGCAGGGATCTGTACTGGGTCCTCTGCTGTTCTCTATGTATACTAAGTCTCTTGGCTCAGTAATCCATTCACATGGCTTCTCATACCATAGCTATGCTGACGATACTCAACTCTTCCTCTCTTTCCCTCCCTCTACCCCACAGGTTAAGGAGAGGATATCTGCTTGTCTGACTGACATCTCTGAGTGGATGGCTACCCATCACCTGAAGCTCAACCTTGACAAGACAGAGCTCCTCTTCATGCCGTACAAGACCTCCCCACTACATGACCTCTCCATCACCGTTGATGGGACCGTGGTGGCTGCCTCCCGCTCTGCAAGGAACCTGGGGGTGGTCCTGGACGACCGGCTGGACTTCAAAGAGCACATCAGGGCGACGGCACGGTCCTGCAGGTTCCTCCTGTACAACATCAGGAGGATTCGACCGTACCTGACCACCTACTCCACCCAGCTTCTTGTCCAGACCATGGTCACCTCACGCCTGGACTACTGCAACTCCCTGCTCGCAAGCCTACCGGCCTGCACCATTCTGCCTCTTCAACTCATCCAGAATGCAGCTGCCCGGCTTGTGTTCAACCTCCCGAAATTCTCCCACGTAACCCCCCTGCTGAGGTCTCTCCACTGGCTGCCAGTTGCAGCCAGGATCAGGTTCAAAGTTCTGACCCTGGCCTACACTGCAGCAAATAGGACAGGCCCCGCCTACCTGCAGGACTTAATCCAGAACTATGTTCCTGCTCGACCACTTCGCTCTTCTACAGCAGGGCGACTGGCACTTCCCCCCCTCCGTGTCAAAGGCTCTCGCTTGTCCCGGCTGCGGAGTTTTTCCACATTAACACCTCAGTGGTGGAATGAACTTCCCATTCCCCTACGTTCTACTCCAACCCTGCCTGCATTCCGTCGAGGCCTGAAGACACACCTCTTCAGACTCCACCTTGACTGATATCCTCACCTAGAAATATCAGTTCCCTGTTCCCTGTGTTTTCCTGTCTGTTTATTATAGTTTATAATAGTATTTGGAATGGTTTATAATAGCATAGTTTATAATAGTATTTGGAATGGTTTATAATAGTATAGTTTATAATAGTATTTGGAATGGTTTATAATAGCATAGTTTATAATAGTATTTGGAATGGTTTATAATAGTATAGTTTATAATAGTATTTGGAATGAAAGTGTGGTGTTGCTGATTTGCCCACAGCTTACTGTGAACTACAGTCAACGTTCATTGCTAGGGATAGCTGCTACATTATGCAAAGGATGTGCTTTGCCTTGTCTGTTCTGTAATGATGATGATGTCTCTGTACGCACTTACTGTACGTCGCTTTGGATAAAAGCGTCTGCTAAATAAATGTAATGTAATGTAATGTAATTACAGCTCGGCCTTCAACACCATCATCCCGACCTCCTACACAGTAAACTGACCCGGCTGAACATTCACTCCTCCATCTGCCAGTGGATTACAGACTTCCTCACCAACAGGAGGCAGTATGTCAGACTGGGCCCTCACCTGTCTGGTCCACGCACAGTAAGCACGGGTGCTCCACAGGGCTGCGTGCTGTCCCCCTGCTCTACTGTTTGTACACCAATGACTGTACTTCCGGTGACCAATCTGTCAAAACCCTCAAATTCGCAGATGACACCACAGTGGTAGGTCTCATCACCAACAATGATGAAACCGCCTACCGAAGGGAGGTTGGCCGCCTTGAGTCATAGTGTACCAGCAACAACCTGGAGCTCAATAACAACAAAACAGTGGAGATGATTATAGACCTCCGGAAATATGCTCCAACTTACTCTCCACTGTCCATCAACAACATCACTGTCACTGTGGTAGAATCATTCAAGTTTATGGGCACCACCGTCTCCAACACACTTACAATGGGACAATAACATCACCATTCTAGTCAAGAAAGCCCAACAGCAAATGTTTTTCCTCCGGCAGCTGAAGAGACTCCATGTCAGCCCACCCATCCTGGTACAGTTCTACAGAGCCATCATCGAGAACATCCTGACATCTTCCATCACTGTCTGGTACGACTCTGCGTCTGCCCGCTCCAAGGCCAAGCTGCAAAGAGTCGTACGCACAGCTCAACGGGTCATCGGCTGCCACCTGCCCTCCATCATGGACCTGCACAGCTCCAGAGCACAGAAGCGTGCAAGGAAGATTGTGGCCGATCCAACCCACCCAGCTCACAACCTGTTTAAGAAACTCCCTTCTGGATGGCGGTTCAGATCCATCAGAACTAAAACAACACTCCACCGGAACAGCTTGTTTCCTAGCGCAGTAGTCCTCCTGAATACCTCTGGAACATCTTGACTATGCACTTTATGCTGTTGAACATTGCACGCTGCCAATTACTGCACTTTATCACAACAGGAATTTTGCACTTATCTTAACATGTATTTTACTGCCTATTGCCTGTGAGAACCTGCATATTTTGTATTGGTTTGTATGGTATTTTTGCACTGTATTTGTACTGTATTATATGTTTTGTTTTTATTGTATTGTACTATTGAGCGGCATGGAGAATACCAAGTCAAATTCCTAGTACGTTGTACCATGGCAAATAAAGGTGAATTGATTGATTGATTGATTGATTGATTATTACTGTTTTTGCTCAATAGCTTTCCTAATTTTCAAGTTCATTTTCATCCCTGACCACGCAGTCACTTTTCACAACCTTTCTTTTTGGGAAAGGTTCATAATAAGGTTCACTTACTTCATAATTCAAACAGTTAACTGGTAATATTGTGAAATTTCTTCGCCTTTGCAATAAAAATAACTTGTTTTATGTTAAAAGAACATTCTTAGCATGACGTGCACATTGTGTGCCTCAAAGAAAATGTTAGGAACAGGTAGGGATCGAACCACCAACCTACTACACGGCACGCCAATGCCTTAACCACTAAGCTACAGGAACTTTCACAGTTGGTATGGTAGGTAGACAGCCTGTTAAGCATAGCTAGTGTACTTGGCGGATGGCATACCTGCCATCCCAACATTTGTATTTCTATAGCGCCACCACACGGATTGATTGGGTTAAAACTGCAGGGCTCAAGTCTTGATCTAACTCTCAAGCATGTATGTGATAAGCCACGCCCAATGCAAAATTCATTGGCTTCTCATTCGGCCAATCTTTGACATAGGCCTTAGTAAAGAAATGCATGTATGTAGGGATGTGGGTTGAGTCCCTCGAACATATTTGGTGCAAATTGGTCAAATTCTGTAGGAGGAGTAGCATTTTAAGTGTTTTACGACAAAATGCTAATTAGCGGAAAATCGAAGCTGGCAGCCTTCATCGTTTCTTGAGGCAAATTTGTTGGGCAGTAGCGGGACGTGTACACCAAATTTTGTGACTGTAGATCAAACGGGGCATCGGCAGTGGGAGTGTCAATGATTTTTTGTGAATTTTTTAATATTTTCTTATATTTGGATCTCTATAGCGCCACCACATGGCTCGATTGGGTTGAAACTGGAGAGCTCAGGTCCAGATGTTACTCTTAAAAGACCTCCCAAGTTTCATAACTTTCTGTGAAATGGTTTTGGAATTATTAGCATTTTTGTGATAAGCCACGCCCACTGAAAATTAATTGTCTCGTCATTCGGCCATCTTTTAAAATATCACAAGTCTGTATGTATATTTTATGAAGCATGGTCTAATGAGTGTGTTTACCAGGTTTCATGTAAATTGGTCAAATTCTGTAGGAGGAGTAGCATTTTAAGTGTTTTACAAGAAATGCTAATTAGCGGAAAATTCAATACGGGTGACTTGATAGTTCCTTGAGGAAAATCTGTCCAATATGAGCAGAAGGAGCTCTATACCACATTTTGTCACTAGATAAAACGGGGCGTATGCAGTGGGCGTGTCAATGATTTTTAGTTCATTTTTAAATATTTTCTTATATTTGGATCTATATAGCGCCACCACGTGGCTCGATTGGGTTGAAACTGCAGAGGTCAAGTCCTTATAGTACTCTTAATAGACCTACCAGGTTTCATAACTTTCTGTCAAATTATTTTGGAATTATTACAATTTTTGTGATAAGTCACGCCCATTGAAAATTAATTGGCTCGTCATTCGGCCATCTTTTAAAATATCTAAATTCTGTACATTTTTTAAGTTTTATGAAGCATGGTCTAAGGGGTTCGTGCACCTGGTTTCATGTAAATTGGCCAAATTTTGTAGGAGTAGCATTTTAAGTGTTTGACAAAAAATGCTAATTAGCAGAAAATCCAATATGGCTGACTTCATGGATCCTTGAGGCAAATTTGTTTAGCATGAGCAAAGGGACCTGTACACCACATTTTGTGACTCTAGGTCAAACGGGGTGTTGTCAGTGGGCGTGTCAATGTCACAATATTTTCACGTGCACTACAGCGCCACCAACTGGCCTATCGCCACCAAATTTGGTGAGCGCTTGTGAGATGATCTTCTAACTATACGCCAAGTTTCATGAGAATCAGCCATGTGGTTAAGGAAAAAGACAAATAAGTAATAAATGAGTACATTTAAGTCAAAATGTCGGCAAATTCAAGATGGCGCCCATCCAATTAGTGAAGATCTATGATTCCTATCCGGGTCTTTGTCACTGTAGCAAGTTCTACATCTCTGCAAAGGAACAGTGATTTTTTGTGAATTTTTAAATATTTATTTATATTTGAAACTCTATAGCGCCACCACATGGCTCGATTGGGTTAAAACTGTAGAGGTCAAGTCGGGATGTTACTCTTAACAGGCCTACCAAGTTTCCTAACTATGTGTCAAATCCTTTTGGAATTATTAGCATTTTTGTTCACAAAATGTAAACAGGTCCATCTGCTCGTACTGAACAAATTTGCTTCAAGTAACCATCAAGTCAGCCCTATTGGATTTTCAGCTAATTAACATTTCTTGTAAAACACTTAAAATGCTACTCCTCCTAGAAAATTAGACCAATTTACATGAAACCTGGTACACACACTCCTTAGACCATCCTTCATAAAGTTCATGTACAGAATTTTGATATTTTAAAAGATGGCCGAATGACGAGTCAATTAATTTCCAGTGGGCGTGGCTTATCACAAAAATGCTAATAATTCCAAAACCATTAGACAGAAAGTTATGAAACTTGGAATGTCTGTTAAGAACTGGAATGCAGTTTCAATCCAATCGGCCTCCGTGGTGGCGCTATAGAGATCCAAATATAAGAAAATATTAAAAAATTCACTAAAAATAATTGACACGCCCAATGCATACGCCCTGTTTGATCTAGAGCAGGGGTGGGCAACTCCAGGCCTCGCGGGCCGGTGTGTATGCAGGTTTTTGCTGCCACCAGTTAACAATTATTTAATTAGCCCAATCGTTTACATGATCTGATATTTTAATCTACATATCCGCGATATGAACAGCAGCTGATGAATGTTCTTGTGCCGGTATGCGTGTATTGTAGCGTTTTATCGTTCTGTAATTGACGAGTGAATCGTGATTGTGTGTATGACTAATTAGCTGATTGAGCCGTGGTAACTGGTGGCAGTAAAAACATGCATACACACCGGCCCGCGAGGCCTGGAGTTGCCCACCCCTGATCTAGAGTCACAAAATGTGATGTACATGTCCGGCTACTCATGCCCAACAAATTTGCCATCTTAGATTTTCCGCTAATTAGCATTTTTAGTAAAGCACTTAAAATGCTACTCCTCCTACAGAATTAGACCAATTTGCACCAAACCTGGTCGAGGGACACATCCCACATTCCTTCATACATGTATTACTTTTCTAAGGCCAATGTCAAAAAATGGGCGAATGAGAAGCCAATTAATTTTGCATTAGGCGTGGCTTATCACAAAAATGCTAGTAATTCTGAAATTGTTTGATATAAAGTTCTGAAACTAGGTGGGTTGATTGAGAGTTAGATCAAGACTTGAGCCCTGCAGTTTTAACCCAATCAATCCGCGTGGTGGCGCTATAGAAATACAAATGTTGGGATGGCAGGTATGCCATCCGCCAAGTACACTATCTATGCTTAAAGAGATACTGCAGAGCCTTTTCTAAGGCCTTTTTACCGCTTCAATTTCAAGTGAAACTCGTGAGTAGGTGTGGTTATATGACTATGATGCCACGTAGTCATATTATGAATATTCATACGGTCAAGGAGTGAAAGGGTGTGTCTTGGGGAACTGACTCAGCCCCCTTCCTGCTCTCTCCTCACAACTAAACAATGCCGAGCGAAAGAGTGACAGCAGTACTGCAGGGAGTTTTGAGGTGGAGGAGTTTGAAGTGGAGGAAGAGGATTCCTTTGTGGTGGAAGACTCTCCTCGCGAAAATGTTGCTTGAGCAATCCAGTCATATTCATTCGAGCCACTGGCAGCAGCAGCCGCCGCCCCGGCTGTATTAGTTGAGCAACGTCTTCGTGAGGAGAGGACCTGGGATGTAACCGCATGGTAAAGTAACAAGCTAAGTTAGCTTGTTTGTCTGCCTAAAGTAACATTACAATTGAATACATTCAAATACACAGCAAAACCCAGTCACACAGTAATGTTAGTATATTGAACATGGCTGGTTGTAGCGCCCTCATAACTTCACTTGGTCCGGAGAGAATTATCATTTATTAGCTAACATTATTCATAAATGATAGCTAATATAACTAGCTAGCTAGCTAAGTTACCAGTTCTCTCTGGACCAAACGGGGCTAAACTCACACACAATAGACTGCCTTGCATTACCTTACATTCCGTCCGAGTTACTGACCAACTGGTTTTGCTAGGGCTACATCAAATGTATTATTGCTATCGTTTATTAGCTAATGTTATGTATTCATAAAAGATAGCTAAGATAGCTCACACAATAGGTTGCCTTCAACCCCACATTCGCTATTACCTATCAGTAATGTCAACCATTTGCAAAAGCATTTTTGTTGCAGCTTGTACAGATAACTTGCATGTAAAGAGAAAAAAACTAATGTCCCAACAGGTGTGCTTGTGGCCACTGCTCTAACCTGTTCCCTCCAGAAAACTTGTGTTGCCGTGAGGTTACCGAGGTACCGTTGTAAATCCCGCGCAGCTAGACCAATGAGGGAATAGCTCGGAGCGAAGGTTTTAGCGTGATGTTTTCCGCTGTTGCTGTGGGAAAAGGTAAGAGTTCTGAAATATTGTCGTTCTTACAACCGGATGAGACTGCTTCTTTAGATTCGCGGGATAATTGACCACGTTTCAGAGGCCACAAATAGTACCACTTTTGCCTCCCGCACTAAGCCTGGTCTACAGGCTGACCCCAGCTTATCCAAAAAGGCAGCCTGTGTATATTGACTATCAGCCACCAACGCTGATTCTATACTCATGTATCTGACTCCAATTTAATTATTAATATCTAATTGCGATGTAAAATTTAAATTTGATTTGTTAAAGTACTCTCGTACTCTTGAGCCTGTTCTCTGAACTGGATGCGCTGGTTCCACCGGGTGCTACATTCGGCCATTGATGTACACCTCTCACGGCTGACTAGATATCTGCATTTATCTCAGAGGTTGTGGAAGAGGCCACTTCATAAGGTATAGCCTATCCAATAAAGCTCAGGGACCCAAGAAGGTAATATTGGCAACCCCCGTTCTCAACATGTATAAACGTCATGCGGAGATGATCTAACTTAAGACATAGTTCTACGGGTGCAATACTCCTTGATACATTAAGCTTAACTAGTCAACCTCCCTAGATCAGCAGAGGGGTTAACCCAGACTGAGGAAATAAATCAACTCATTACCTCATTACAGAGATAGAATGTCTTTTTCAGAGAAACCACACAAATCAAGTTTAACGGTTTACTTTAACAGGTAGGTTCTTTACTTTAAAATAATCAATCATAGTTACAGGTTAAAACACAACATATTCAAAATAGAGTATAGAGTAAAATACTTGGTCATACCTGGCAATCACTACACACAAGACACAAAGTGAGATGTGTGGGAGAGTCTGACTACAGCTTCCCCGAGGTCTTTGTTTCCTCTGCTTATATGCCCAAATTCTGCGTGTGATCTGGCTGCAGACGGTCGTAAAACCATAAACTGGCCAGAAAGCTAAACTGCACTTTTCATCCCCCCTTCCAGGGGGGTTGGCAGAAAGGGTTTCCTCTGATATAATTGCACAACGGCAGTTTACTCCATGTTGACCATTTAGGAAATATAGGCCATTGCACCACCCACACTGAGACCATCAAAACGATTTCAAACATGAGTAGGTCTACGTTCGTGTTGTCATGAGAATCCCATCTCTGCATAGTTTTCAAATGTGATTAATATTAATGCCACAAACAGTCCCAGAATTCCTGTTGAGAATAATACATTATACCCTAGTTTCCCCTGTTCAGTCAGGTACATTAACTGTGTGTATTTACTAATGTAACACTCAGAAACTGAACAATATATGCTTATTCCTCTGGAAAAAGAGTGTATAATGTATGTTCCAGTGTCCAGACTATTTCCAGTATATACTGTACAATGTAGCAAAAATATTAATCTCACATTTTAAGGTTTTTAGGCTTTTTTGAAGACAAAAGCAGTCTGTACTGTTATATTATGCTGTGTGGGCACTATTTGAAGGAAAGGGATGTGGCCGGCCTCAGTGACGTCAGGTGGGGGCACTCTGGGATTGTCCGTGCGCGGGTGTTTAAGACAGTCCAATTGTTTCTCCCAGAATCATAAAGTCCTAGGACATTCTTGGACGTCATAAACCTCAGGCCAGATGGTCCCAGTAGACATCCCGGCACCGGATGCTTGGCTTTACAGCTCCCCAAGATCACAGGGTGCCACTTCCCGATATTGTGTTCTCTTAGGTGCCCTGGGATGTCAAATCCTGTCTTACAACGTTATGTCAGCGTAGTTATGAAGCTATTCTTGATTTGTCTAATACTGCTGTGCCGTAGTCGGCATGCTTGGCCCAACTGTATAATAGTGGCCAATACATGTGCAATTACACAATATCACAAGTACAATGTAACTCATGTATAGGTATATTGTACTAAGCTGTTTTACTTAGCTGATGTAATGATTACAAAATGCACATGTAAATACAGTATACCACCCACAGATTACAATGTAGGTATTATGTAAATACACAGGTATAGGGCCTCCTAGTGGGACCCAATGTTTTTATACAAAAATATGCACTGTAATATAGGTCATGGATAAATGTGCCGAGGCTGGAGAGCTGGAGTGCATGACAGCACACCCGGGGTTCGAGGGGGTGTGCCTGAACGAGTGGGTGCTGCAGGCGGTCCACAACCAATTCAGGCAGCTTTATGGGGAAATGCCGGAAGAAAGTGTCGAAGGGTTAGTGCAGAGTAGCATGTAATGAAATGACAGGGCATCTGTAGATTTTAGTCCATATTTTAGTCAAACGTGAGTATTTGCACATACTGCAGTTGTAGTTAGTTGCTCAGATAGGTCTATATATGATATACAGTTAATAAGTATGCAGTACTATCTAGACCAAGAATTGCCATAAAAACACACACCCAACTAGAGTGATAAGTAAATGCTATGATGAATTCCATTCTCCCAAGTAGTCATGCTACTGTTACAAGTAAATGTTACAATGAATTTTATTCTCTTCCACAGACTACTTAGACATTGTTCCTACAGGAACTTTGTCAGGTGGTGCTGGGGCTTCTTGGGCAGGAGGGTTAGGGTGGTGATTCCCTCCTGCATAGTGTGGAAGTAAGCTGTTTTGTGAAACTGTTCTGTAGGCCCAAGAAAGCCCCGTATGCAAGTTTCTATATAAATAATTAAATAATACAGTCAAGATCTAGTGGAAAAGTACTGAGGATGGGGGGTGGCAAGAGGATGAAGGATAGTTCCCTATCAACAAGGACGAGGGCATCTAGCACACCAGTCAAAACAGGAATGTTTCCCTCCTGTGTTCCATAACTAAGCAGGAGTTGTACTATAACAATAGATAAGATAGATCATGCTGACCGAACAGGCGGGAGAATAATAAAAAATAAGGGAAATTAAGGAAAATTACATGGTCTGATTAAAAGGCACATGAGGAGAAGTCACATACTATTTTATTTGGTAGATCAAGAGTTCCCCCAAGCGCATAGGGTAGGAACTGGTCATATAACATGTTTATTTTTCGCCTAATTTGTTATTGGATAAAATAAGATATGACGAAAGGGTGTCATCGCACATTATTGGTGTATTAGTTAGGTAGAGGAGGAGTTATGATATTATACAAACTAATGTTTGTTTTTGTTCGGGGAACTCCTAATCCTCTGCATAGGGTAAAGGACCTCCCGTTGGCGTCAATGCTTAATAGATGGTTAAACTGAATAGAAGACTTTGCTATTTCCTTCATCTTCATCTTGAGAATTCTCCAGCTCAAAACCCATCTCAAATTGAACCTAATGAGGAGAGAGTAAAGGACTTCCCTCCGCAATAGTCACCGGCATTAGAGAGAAATTCCCTGAGGCCAGTGGGCAGTATGTGGGGTTCAAACTCCCCCCACTCCAGTAACCCTGTCACCCAATAAAAAACTTTATTCCTTACAGTACATGTTGATTGTGATCTTTTCCCTGTATGTATTATACCCAAATATGACTTGGCCTTTAATTCAAACAAATCTGTGATACATTTAGTGATAATGGGTCCACTTGCTATACTCTGGTTAAGGCCAAAAATGGCACAATTGAGCAGAGTTTGCGCTTTATTTGAAACAATTTTGCTGCTCACATCACTCCGGGTTACCTGGAGTAAACTATCAAGTGGACCCCTCAATCGTGGAAAAATATCACAGTCTCGTTTGAATCAAGCTCTTAGAAAGCTGACATGCTAGACAAAACTCAGAGTCTGCAATCCGTCTAATCAAAACTTTATTACAGAATGACTGCCTTCCAAAATAATACAAGAAAGTGGGAGCAAGAGATATAGTATAGGCACAGGGCCCCAGCAGCAGATTGGAAAGTTATTGAATAGCAAATAAAATGTAAAATGAGCCTAGTCTGTGTATACGCCGGCACGTACATCAAGGTTGCCCTTTTGTCTGATCTCTACCCTTTGACCTGTCCGGTATGGTTGAACCTACCAGGAGCCTAGGCCCCCACTGGCTTAGCTCTCTGGGTCATTGAGACACTCAAGCTTCTCTACCACAACAAGGCGGCAACACGTGAGAGAAGAAAATTAAATTGGCATCCAATTGACTGAATGAACAAATTAATTAATGACCAATTCGATTTATAAAGTGCTTTTTAGGTTGGGTTAGGTTGTGAATTTGGCTTCCAATTGATGGAATGAACGAATTCATTTATGACCAATTAGATTTAGGTTGTAAATTTGGCATCCAGTTGACTGAATGAACAAATTAATGAACCAATTAGATTTATAAAGTGCTTTTTAGGTTGGGTTAGGTTGTAAATTTGGCATCCAATTGACAAAATGAACGACCAACTAGATTTAGGTTGTGAATTTAGCATCCAATTGATTGAATGAATGAACGACCAATTACATTTATAAAGTGCTTTTTCGGGTGGGTTAGGTTGTAAATTTGGTATCCAATTGACTGAATTAATTAATGAACCAATTAGATTTATAAAGTGCTTTTTAGGTTGGGTTAGGTTGTAAATTTGGCATCCCAATTGACGGAATGAACGACCAATTAGATTTAGGTTGTGAATTTAGCATCCAATTGACTGAATGAATGACCAATTAGATTTATAAAGTGCTTTTTAGGTTTGGTTACATTGTGAGTTTGGCATCCAACTGACGGAATGAACAATCAATTAGATTTAGGTTGTGAATTTGGCATCCAATTGACTGAATAAATTAATGAATGACCAATTAGATTTATAAAGTGCTTTTTAGGTTGGGTTAGGTTGTAAATTTGGCACCCATTTGACAGAATGAACAAATTAATGACTAATTAGATTTATAAAGTGCTTTTTAGGCTGGGTTAGGTTGTGAATTTGGTATCCAATTGACGGAATGAACAACCAATTAGATTTAGGTTGTAAATTTGGCATCCAATTGACTGAATAAATTAATGAATGACCAATTAGATTTATAAAGTGCTTTTTAGGTTGGGTTAGGTTGTAAATTTGCCATCTAATTGACAGAATGAACTAATGAATTAATGACCAATTAGATTTTGTCGGGTAAGTGAGGACTAGGTAAAATGTGTATTTTCTGAATCCAGCGGTTCCAACAGACAATGCCCTTGTTAAAACGTTCAGCACTCTGAATACAAGCGATATTGCGTGCTAGAACCCCTCACTTAACCTACATTCAAAATAAGCTTTACGTGATTTAATTTAATAATTATTATTAAAAATGACAATCATCAATTAAATCGCAGAATTCTTTGATAGGTAAGTCGAACAGTAACCTGGTGGATCAACCAACAAGCCAAAACAAAGTCTAAATCAGGTCTTGAGATTAAGTAATTTTATTAAATGAAAACATTCAATTAGAATTAACGACTGGGAATCATACATTCACTAAGGAATGTAGGCTGACTACTTATAATTCACAAAAGTGAAGGCATTAAACCAGACATTAATTAGGAAATACCAGTAAAGAGAGAGATAAGCCAAAAATTGCCAAATTATTTACCCTCCAGCTGAACAGTAACAAAAGGAAACCCCCGAGGAACCAAAAAGAATGACTTCTTCACCAACAAACTCCAAACTTGACTAACTTATTTTTCTGCGGTACACTCAAAAAATACCTCCACAGGAAGACCATCCCTGTCCTGATTGGGTTAAGGTATGGGGGAGGGGGAGAGAGGGGTCATTTATGACAAAGACTGGCTTATCTTTGATGTTGGGGGGTGAGAGTGAGAGAGTGACAGAGATAGAAAGAAGGGGGGAAATATTAGATATCCTACATCCCTCTCTTGTAAGAATAGGTGCATGCACCTGCTAAAAACCTATTCTTACATCACCAAATAGGAATCACATTACACATTTGGACATTGAAGATGCAGTTACCTGTTAACAACAAAAACAACTGTCCAAATGGTTCACCAACCATTTTTAAAACATTTAGTCCATGCCCAGTTTAATAGTCCCTTTGTGATCTAGAGTCATATCTCTATTAGACACTCTTTTGTGTCGCTGCTGTTATGACACCCTGGTTCAGTCTCTTCCTTCTCCAGTGTCCGGGTATCAAGACTGGCAAGGGACCAGAAGTTCCCTGGACTTGGGTAACATGCAGTGCTTTTTCCATTTTTTTGCAATTGCGTGAGTGAAATGCAACCTACTCCACAGTGTCTCTACCAGTTCTGCACGGCGTGCAGGGGCTCTGTCTCCTGTGACAGGAAGCTGGACGATCCACAGGTGGCAAAGTGCAGTCAGGACCTCTCTTCTGACGGGCGGGGAAGCGCCTCTTTCCCTGTCGGAATCCATTTTGGCTCCTTTAGCCTGGATCCAATTGGGTGGACTGCTGACAGCAGTTGCTTAGGCTAGCTTCCCGCGGCCAGGGTGTGGGACCGGTTGCACTTGTTTGCACTTGTGTCTGTGGGTGTCCTTTAGGGAATGGCAGGAGAAGACTGTGGGAGTTGAGGGCTAGGCATTATCACTCACCGCAACATGTGAAGAGCGGAACAATTAATGATAGCACTGCATGTTATGACCGCTGTCAGTCCATGCAGGGGAACCTTAACGGACAGGGTTTACCGTCCACGGGATTGCCAGTCTAAATAATCACATGAATAGGGCAGACTTGTCCATAAGTGTCCATGAACAGTATTTGGCGGGGCACCTACACTCTATAAAAGGGACTTAAACACAACATGGGCATGGTATTAGGTTAAAAGGTGGTGGTAGGGATGGGGGGGGGCAGAGAGAGGCCGAGAGAGAGAGGCCGAGAGAGAGAGAAAGAGAGAGGGAGAGAGAAAGAGCACAAGACATTAGGCAACATCCTGTCATTCCCTCTCTTGGAACGATAGGTGCATGCAGCTGCTAAGAGCCTATCGTTCCATCATCAGAACAACCACACATTTGGACATTATATATATCATTGAACAATGATAGCTGCATGAAAACAACTGTCCTAATGGTTCATTAACCATCTTTAAAACAATTAGTCCATGTCCAGTTTACTAGTCCCATTGTGATGATCCGGTGTGGTGGAGACATTATTATTTTTTTTTGTCACTGCTGTCATGGCACCTTGGTTCAGTCAATTCCTTCTCCAGTGTCAGGGTATCTGGACTGGCAAGGGAAGAGGCTCCCTGGACTTCCTTGGATAACATGCAGTGCTTATTCCCTTAATGTTGTAACTGTGTGAGTGAAAGGCCGCCTAATTCCACAATGTCTCTACCAACTGCACAGCGTGCGGGGGGCTCTGTCTCCTGTGACAGGCAGCTGGACGATCCACAGGCGGAAAAGTGCGGTCAAGACCTCTCTACTGACGGGCGGGGAAGCACCTCTTTCCCTGTCGGAATCCGTTTTGGCTCCTTGAGCTCGGGTCCAGTTGGGTGGACTGCTGACAGCAGTCGCTTAGGCTAGCTTCCCGCGGCAGGGAATGGGTCCGGTTGCACTTGTGCATCTGGGGGTCCTTCGGGGAGTGGCAGGAGAAGACTGTGGGACTTGAGGGTTTAGGCCTTATCACTCACAGCAACATGTGAAGAGGGGAACACTGCATGTTATAAGCACTTAGTCCATTCAGGGGAACCTTACGGACAGGATTTACCATCCACAAGATTGCCAGTCCAAATAATCACCTGAATAGGGCAGACTTGTCCACAAGTGTCCAGGAACAGCATTGGAGGGGGCACCTACACTTTAGACAAGGGACTTAAAAACATGGGCATTGTCTTATGTTAAAAGGTGGTGGTAGGGATGTGGGGGGTGGTGGGGGGGGGGGGGGGGGGGGGGGGGGGGCAGGGGCAGGCAGAGTGCCAGTTTTACCTCCTAGAACCCCAGTGTGGTTACTGGCAGTCCTTTGGCCGCGGAGGGCCACAGCGTTCAGCAAACCGGGATGACAGGAGGCATCCTGTCATCTTGCTTCTTCCGCACGTGGATGCCCCTTAACCACGCCCGTCTCATCTCTGTCCAGGGGTCTATGCCAGTTTTGGCTTAGGTTACCCTCTCTGGGCAGCTGGGCTGATCGTCGCTCATAGGCATCCAGTCCATCACTGCTCTCCGAACACTTCTGATGTCGGAAAGGGGCTCTTGCACTCTCCCTGGATGACGTGTGTGTGCGAAGTTTGCAGGTGTGGCTCGGGGGTGGAGAGACAAGGGTGGGGGAAACTGTTGTGCTAAATTGGCTGCTTTCATCTTGCTTTGGAGAGCAAGACAACACTCTGACGGAGACGTTGAGGGCCAGAGGAGTCGTAAAACGGCCGGGGGTTGGCTTCCTGCTCCGTTTCTCCCGGGGTCTCTTTACAACTCTGACAGGGAGCGAGACTTTCGCAGAAGTCCCCCTATCTCCTCCATCACAGGAACTGTGGAAGTGGGGAGAGTCCACAGAGCACACCCCTTCTGTCTGTGCAGCAGGCAGAGGTTCCCCGGATTCAGCAGGAGGGGAAGCAGCAGGAGGGGAAGAAAAGTCCACAAGGGATGTGGATGGATCACTGCAAGGGTTATTTCTCCGGACTCATTTTCCTATAGAACTCTATGGGGAAAAAAGTCAGGAGAAACAACCCTTAAAGTGATCCATCCACATCTACTCCATATCTGGTAACAGAGTGATGGTTTGGGGCTCGTTTGATAGCTCAGACCCTTGATAACTTACAGCCATTTAGCCAGCCATGTGTTCCATACTGTACCAGTGTAATTTACAGCTGAATCTAGTCTCACCCCCCAATTTCCATAGAGATCCATTCAAATGCAGAGAGGTTATAGTATCGCTTGTAACAGTACCTGAAAATAAGATATCGACAGTTTTTTTGATGTTGATGGTCACAGACTTCAGGAAGTAACAGCATGTAAAGGATATGCGACCAAATATGAAATATGATACTTTAAAAATACGTTAAAACAAAGGGTATGAATACTTATGTAAATGAGAAATTTTAGTTTTTTATTTTTTAATAAATTTGCTAAAATCTCAAAAAAACTTTTTTCACATTGTCATTATGGGGTGTTGTGTGTAGATGTTTGAGGCAAAAAATGAACTCAATCTATTGTAGTATAAGTCTGTAACGTAATAAAACGTGGAGAAGGTGAAAGGGTGGGGAGACTTTCCGGCTTGACTGTATATATATATTTTTTTTTTCAAAATAAAATCAATCAATCTAAGACCAGTCGATTAGAAAAAGATTTGAACTTGTCTCAGAGTTTACCGCAGTTTACTCAATAGTAAAATTTAGTATGCTATAGGACAACCTATCTCGGTGGAACCTCCAATTATGTCGGGTAAGTGAGGACTAGGTAAAATGTGTATTTTCTGAATCCAGCGGTTCCAACAGACAATGCTCTTGTTAAAACGTTCAGCACTCTGAATACTGAACACAAGCGATATTGCGTGCTAGAACCCCTCACTTAACCTACATTCAAAATAAGCTTTACGTGATTTAATTTAATAATAATTATTAAAAATGACAATCATCAATTAAATCGCCGAATTCTTTGATAGGTAAGTCGAACAGTAACCTGGTGGATCAACCAACAAGCCAAAACAAAGTCTAAATCAGGTCTTGAGATTAAGTAATTTTATTAAATGAAAACATTCAATTAGAATAACGACTGGGAATCATACATTCACGAAGGAATGTAGGCTGACTACTTATAATTCACAAAAGTGAAGGCATTAAACCAGACATTAATTAGGAAATACCAGTAAAGAGAGAGATAAGCCAAAAATTGCCAAATTATTTACCCTCCAGCTGAACAGTAACAAAAGGAAACCCCCGAGGAACCAAAAAGAATGACTTCTTCACCAACAAACTCCAAACTTGACTAACTTATTTTTCTGCGGTACACTCAAAAAATACCTCCACAGGAAGACCATCCCTGTCCTGATTGGGTTAAGGTATGGGGGAGGGGGAGAGAGGGGTCATTTATGACAAAGACTGGCTTATCTTTGATGTTGGGGGGTGAGAGTGAGAGAGTGACAGAGCTAGAAAGAAGGGGGGAAATATTAGATATCCTACAATTTGTAAAGTGCTTTTTACGTAGGGTTAAGTTGTGAATTTGGCCAGGACACCGGGGTAACACCCTACTCTTTTCGAGAAGTGCCATGGGATCTTTTATGACCACAGTGAGTCAGGACCTCGGTTTAACATCCCATCCGAACTACAAGCTCTCTCAACTATCAAAATAAACCATGAGTGAGCCGTTGTCTCAGAGTGAGGAGAGTCTCAGCTAGCTGCACACCCTGCAAGCATAAGAGGACAGTTAGGACAGTTTACAATACACACGTTGAAGTTGGGACAGATCAGAAGATACACACTTGTTGCTTCAGTCGTCCTCGTCGTCATCCATAACTGCGAAGCGGGGACTTGTGTCTGGCCACTGCTTCGCTCTTGTCAAGCCTGTCATACTGCGAGCAGAGTGGGGGCGGTACGTAGACCTGCTGCAGCAGTTCCTGGTACGGCTCCGGGTTTTCCACAACGCGCTCGAACAGCAGCTCCTGCAGAGGGTCTCTATGTAGTCTGCACATGACATGGAAGTAATTGGGAATTGGCAAGTCTAAATGCTTAATTTTAATATATTTATTATAACTGATACAATTGGCAGTTTAAAGTATTTCTGGTTGGTTTTATTGTTGTGGCATAGGGTATGTTTGGGAGAAACATAACTCACCATAAGTAGGAGTAGCCTTCAATGGGCGCACGAGAATTCGCCTTGCTTGTACTTGGGGAAGCAAAGCAAGTACCGTAGCTCGCCTGAGGAGGTGGTTGCCTGGGGTCGGTCAGCATTCTCATTGTAGTGCATTGCAGTTAAGAGAAATCTGAAAAACATAATACAGGTAGGAAAGTATAGCATTGTAGTAGTAGTGTAGTATTTTTCATGTCATTACTTGTAACACTGCAATAACATACCTGCATAACATTCCGAGGAATGAGAAGGCCACATTCTTTGGGGCAAACCTGAGGATGAGGCTGTGGAACGCTTCAACTGATGCTTCTCCACATCTTTTCTCTCCACAATGCTTCAGCTTCTCCACATCTTCCAGAAGCTAGTTCCCCAGCAGCAGTATCACCAGCTTTTCACAAAAAATTTTACCTATTGAATATAACTCAATAAGGATGTTGCTCTACTTAATAGAAAACGTTACAAAAGAGTAAACAACTTGCATTAAAAAACAATACATACTTGGCTTCAGCCACTGCCTGGCATCCTCGCCTATGAGGGGTTCATGCAAGCAGGTGGGGAAGTTCTCGTCATCATGTGTGTGGATGTCCTGCACATGGTTTGCGACAGACTTCCACTTGGCCACAGTCTCCTCTCCAGACTTTGAAGTAGAGCATGACCAGTGCAAGTGGTTGACGATGCTCTTCCTCCAGGGTGCCAACTCCGTCTTCAGGTCCATCATGGTGTACCTACTAGACCCCCACCAGTCCGGCTTCAGACCTGGCCACTCAACGGAGACCGCACTCCTCTCCGTCAGCGAGATGCTTCACGCAGCTCGGACAGCCTCCCTCTCCTCTGTGCTAATACTCCTAGACCTCTCTGCCGCCTTCGACACCGTAGATCACTCCATCCTCCTGTCGTCCCTGTCTGCAGCGGGGATCGGCAGCTCGGCCCTGGCCTGGATTGAGTCCTACCTCTCGGAGCGCTCCTCCCAGGTTGCCTGGGCTGGTAAAGTATCGGCACCCCGTCCCCTTACCACAGGAGTCCCCCAGGGCTCAGTCCTTGGTCCCCTCCTTTTCTCCACCTACACCAAACCCCTTGGCCCTGTTATCACTGCTCATGGTCTTTCTTACCACTGCTATGCTGACGATACTCAACTCTTTCTCTCCTTCTCACCCTCTGACACTCAGGTGTCAGCCCGCATCTCCGCTTGCCTGAGAGACATCCAGAGCTGGATGGACAACCACCATCTCAAGCTCAATCCAGGCAAGACTGAGCTCATCTACATTCCTGCTCTAACCTCTCCCCCTCTCAATCTCTCCATTTCCCTAGGGGACACTCCACTGACCCCAATGCCCTGTGCCAGGAACCTCGGAGTGGTGATGGACAACAGGCTGTCCCTCTCCGAGAACATCGCAGTGGTAACCCGGGCGTGCAGGTTCTTCCTGTACAACATCAGGAGAATCCGCCCTTTCCTCACCACCCACTCAACCCAGCTCCTGGTCCAAGCGATGGTGCTGTCCCGCCTAGACTACTGCAACTCTCTCCTGGCTGGCCTGCCAGCATCGGCCATTATACCCCTTCAGCTTATCCAGAACGCGAGCAGCGCGCCTGGTCTTCAACCTCCCCTGACACTCCCATGTCACCCCCCTGCTCATTGACCTCCACTGGCTACCTGTGATGGCTCGCAAATCAAAATTCAAAACATTGGTGCTCGCCTTCCAGGCAGTCCGAGGATCAGCCCCTCCATACCTCCAAAAGCTCATCAGACCCTACACACCTACCAGATCCCTGCGTTCCGCCTCCTCAGGACGACTGGTACCCCCCCCCCCCCCCACTTCATACTAGCACCCGGTCTCGACGTCTGTCTGTCCTGGCCCCACGGTGGTGGAATAAGGTTACTTATTGGCTTACTGTTGTGCACGCCAATGATTGATATCGTGTGGTCCTCCCCCCCCCCCCCCCCCTAAAAAAATAAATAAAAATCATACTGACTGCGCCTGGTGTTTGAATTCGTATTTACCTTTTAGGGTTGTTTTAACGCACTTGTTTCATGTTGGAAAATGCACTAATGTACATCGCTCTGGATAAGAGCCTCTGCCAAATGACTATAATGTAATGTAATGTAATGTGTATGAGCCATACTTGGCACAATGACCAGGGGTTGTCAGCCCTCATGTCCCCCCCAAGAAAAACGGCACCGTCCTGAGCGGCCTGCTGGAGGAGGATTGTCTGGTCGCACTTCCACTGCCAGAAGATGGTTGGGTGCAGAAGTTGTGACTGGTGGTTGAAGTAGGTGCGGTCACTTATGGACTGAATGTTGAACGCAGCCAAGAACTATAAAATGAGGAATACAAATATTACGACTTAGCAATGTACTTTATTACTATAGTGCTTTATATTACAAGCAATACATAGTCTTGTTACCTTCTTTATCTGCAAGAAAGAGCAGCCAGTGAAAGATGTGGCGGCTGACAGTTGCAAGTTTCCAGCAGGAAAGTTGGCGATGTGTGGCTGACTCTTCCATTGACGAATGGTCACAGTGAGGTCATGTCTGCGTGATGGAGAGGAACGTACCCTGGACGTATTTCTCAACATTGCATGTTCGGCTGCAAACTGAGCAGGAGTTGAACAGCTGCACCAAACAATCTTCATACATGATGTACTTCTTCATTGTGTGAACAGTTGTTTGCTGGGAGGGTCTGTAAGAGTGGGATCGGATGGTTATGGGTGAAGGTCTGTAAGAGTGGGATAGGATGGTTATGGGTGAAGTTGGCCCTAACCACTGGTCCAGGTCCCCCTGCTCCCCCACCCCCAGTAATGGTTAAAAGTTAGGATTTGGGGAGGGAATTAAATAATTCTCATTCTGACAGCAGGAGAACTATTTCTGAACTACAGTACTATAAACGATTTTGCTGTGTGTTACCAGTAACTTTATTTATCTTGTAATTTTCAATTTCACTGAAACAATATTTCTTATGAACATACTATGTTTTCGATTACCTTTGGTCAGAGTCAAAGCTATCTGTGACGTCAGCGTGGGTAACTGCTGAAGTCATCATGTCGCCTCCTTTTCTGTGGAGTTGAGGTACTCTCCAGTGAAAAAGGACTTGAGGGAAGAAACCTAGTGTTTGATGGAAGAGACCTTGTGTCACAAGCGAGATTTTTTTCCCTGAGGTCTCATCTGGTAGGCTGTGAATGTGATAAGATACACAAATTACTAACTGAATCAGCTGCATCCATACACATTAGTTACTTAGCAATCTAGTTGCATCTATAGCAGACATTGTAGCCAAAAAACAGATTACAACTAGCTATAATGTGGTCTACAAAGGTCAAACAAGTTAGAGCTAGTCAAGAGTCAACTAGCTTGAGCTGGTTTTGTGAGATCAATCCAGCTACAGTAGGCTAGTGCTAGCTACCATGCTGCAAAACCTACCTTGAGCTTGTCGAGCTGGTCACAATCTTGACTAACATGCAGTTATGTCTCCTAGCTAAACCTTGACAATAGTTTTGTCTGGTAAAGCTGTACTTTTATTTATAGCTATGGATATTACTAACCCTTATTCATTCTGCGGGGTACCACACGTGCTTGAACACCAAAGTCACGCGTGTCCAGAGGTTCAGTCTGGCACCCAATCTCACTGGTCTGGAAAAAAAAAATAGCACGGGCATTAATTATATAACTTATAAGTTACATAAGTAATTCTAACAAAGAAGAAATATGCTGAAATTCGACAAAAGCCCCAAACTCTAAAGAGCTAATGTTAGCTAGCTAACAAAAGACCAATTAGCCTACAGCTGTTTTAGCTAGAGAGGTCAGCACATGGCTGCTCGAACACGCTTGGCTAATTGAACTTGAGTTCTCTCGCTCTTTGGCGTCACTCTTCCCGCTCTTTTGGAGGACGACATGAAGCTGTGAATTGTATGCCGTGCCAACTCTCCCAATAATGCCACTATAACTGGGATGATCTGTGATCTATTTAAAGAAATCCAAACTGGAATCATCTGCTGACGAAAATATTGAAGAATTGGAAGCCTATATAGACGCCCAATTCAACAATATGTCAGCAAAGGCACCCGACAACAAACGTAACAGAGACCAGCTAAGCTCCAGTGATATGGAAGATACGGCAGCACCTCTCCGTGAGATTCATGCATCCTTATCTTCGATAAAACAACAACTACAGAAGCTGGACTTACTAGAGAAGCTGACAATTGAGGTGGAAGAGCTAAAGCATTCTGTGGAATTTAACAACTCCTTAATCGAGGTGCTAAAGGCTGACAACGCATCCCTCAGGATTGAGGTGAATGGACTAAAACGTCAGGCAGTAGAATTCCATGAAGAGAAAGTTAGAATGGCAAATGATATATTGGACCTCCAATGCAGGAGCATGAGAGACAATATAATAATACATGGAGTCCCAGAAAAAGATGATGAAACCTACCTGAAGACTGAAGAGGTTGTTAAATCGTTTCTCAAAGACGAGCTGAAGATGAGGGCGAGTGAGGCAGAAGCTATTCGCTTTTCTAGAGTCCACCGCATCGGGAAGGCCAAGGTTGGGCAGCAAAGGTCTCGTCCGATTGTGGCCAAAGTGATCGACTCAAAGATGAAGTCATCTGTCATGGCTAAGGGTAGAGAGCTGAAAGGATCCAACTATTCCATCAACGACCAGTTTCCATTTGAAATCCTTCGGAGACGTAGGCTGCTCTACCCGATCATGACGGAGGCGAGAAAAAGTAAGAAAAAAGTTTGTCTGTTCATTGATAAACTCTTCATTGATGGTAAACTGTATAGAAATCCAGAGTTAACGTACTGGCTTAGTGGAGGTGATGAAAATATGAAAACATGAAGTCTGCGATGCCAAACTAGCTCCTGCTAGCTCCACCAGACTCTCATGCTGGTGTAAACATTGACGCATTCTGATGACGTCACACACGCGTCCGTTACTATGGGAACGTGGAACATTAATCTCTGAACTCTGGTCTATCTTCTCACGGCATTGTTTGGATATAATAACTGAATATATTGGCTTGGGAGTGGCCTAATGTTTCTTTTTTCTTATTTCATTTTTTGATTTGTTTACTTTTTAGGCCATTTGATTGGTATGCCTTGGCTTGACATGGCTCTGGCTGCCGGGCCTAAGTTTGTGATGTCTGCTGTGTTGTCTGTTTTGCGTGTGTGTGTTTGTATATATTGTATATATGTATGTGTACCAACTGTACAGGGAAGGATAGGGAAAGGTGGAGATAAAAAAATCGACAGTCACTCACTATTATTGTTAGACTACATATGGGTTTTGATGATTTAAATAATGGAGATGACGGGCATTGCAGGGACGAGCAGCTTAAGTGTAAAAGCCACCTCCCAGACCAGATGAAATACATCAATAAGGATGATAACTATTCATTCCTGCATATAAACATTAGAAGTCTGAATAAACACTATGAAGATCTACTCGCTCTCTTGACCACTACAGAATGTGGCTTTGATGTGGTGGGTTGCAGTGAGACGTGGCTAAATGAGAGATCACATATGGACTCATTAAACATGGACGGGTTATAAACTATTTAACAAAAATAGACTTGATAAAATTGGTGGTGGCGTCTGTTTATACATTAACTCTAAATATCTTGTAAATATTTGTGATAATTTGGTCATTGATGATGGTCAATCAGACTCTATCTTTGTTGAGATAAACACCTGCAGGCCTAATGCCAAAAAGCTTGTCATTGGGGTGATCTATCGACCCCCTGACTCTGATCTGGGGATCTTTAGGATGAAACTGGACGAGCTGTTATTCTCTATAAAGAGCAACAATAGGGACTGTATCATTCTTGGAGACTACAATATTGATCTTTCAAAAAATTCTACTGCAAAACATGACTTTATCAACACATTACAGGCTAATTCTTTCCCACCATAAACATTTTCACCCGAGTGACACCATCGAGCACATCGATTATTGACAATATTATCACAAATATCTTTAGTGGATGTATCAAATCTGGGGTGTTGCACTCTGATATAACTGACCATTTCCCAATTGTATTATTCATTGACATTGGTACTAAACATGAAATGTCATTTCAAAAAAAACAACGTTAAAATTTTAAATAATAGAACTCTGTTGAAACTGTGTGAAAACCTACAAGCCAAATCATGGGATTGTGTCTATGACTGTAGGGACCCTGATATTGCATACAACACCTTGATTGATGAGCTTACACACTCCATCCAGTGCTCTATTCCAGAGAAGCATGTTGTGAGCAGTGCTAGAAACCAAAACCCTTGGCTTAACAAGGGCATTCTAAAGTCTATTAATCATAAAAAATAAACTTTATAAGCATTATATTAAAAACAAAAGTGACACAAATAAGGAAAAATACACACACTTTAGGAATAAACTCACACACATGATACGTAAGGCCAAAAGAAGTCACTACACAGAACTCCTAAATGTATCGCAAGGTGACTCTAAGAAAACCTGGCAGGTGCTAAATAAACTCCTTGGCAGGAGCCACAAAAATATTGTGCTCCCAGACATCAACACTGAGGTGAATCACAGTGGGTCCTGCAGAAATGCAGATGTCACTGACCTTGTTAACCTTGCTGATAACATGAATACTCATTTTATCTCCATTGGTGAGAACCTCTCAAACAACATTACCCAACCTCATGGTGCCTGCTTCAGGCAATACCTGCAAGATAGTCCCCTAAATTCATTTTTCTTGTCACCAACTGATAGAAATGAAATTGTAAAAACTCAGAAACATGAAAACCTCACGCACAGCTAGAGCGGATGATATCTGTAGCTCAATTTTGAAAGCAACCGTAAATGAAATTGCTGATCCACTTGCTCATTGCATAAATTTGTCGTTACTCACTGGTATTGTACCTAACAAGGCAAAGGTCGCAAGAATTGTTCCAGTTTTTAAGACGGGTGATAAAAATGACATGAACAACTATAGACCAATATCCATATTGCCTTCACTTTCTAAGGTGTTTGAGAAAATTGTATATACCAGATTGAGTAGTTACATAGATAAATTAAATATTCTGGACTCCTCACAATATGGCTTCAGGAAAAAAAGCACAACATGTATGGCAGTTCTTGACCTACAGGAAAACATCAACGATGCCATTGATAAAGGTGACCTCTCCATTGGCATCTTCCTCGACCTGTCTAAGGCATTTGATTGCATTGACTTTGAGATTCTTTTAACCAAATTAAACTATTACGGTGTCAGAGGCATAGCTCTCAGTTGGTTTAAAAGCTACATATATGGAAGACAACAATATGTATGTATAAATGGTCTTAAATCCCAAAATAAATTCATTAACTATGGGGTCCCCCAGGGCTCAATTTTGGGGCCTCTTCTCTTCATCTTTTATACCAATGATTTTGTCAACTCCTCTCAAATCCTACATAAAGTACTTTTTGCTGATGATACAAATTTGCTTCTGTCATCCAAAGATCCATTTCTACTTCAAGAAACTGTAAATAGGGAGATGGAGAAGGTGGATACCTGGTTCAGATGTAATAAACTCTCTCTCAACATAAAAAAGACTAATTATATAGTATTCTGCTCTAATAAAAATAAAACAAACACAGAGTTTATCCGTCTTGCAATAAATGGGCAAGAAATCAATAGAGTAGCTTCCACAAAATTCCTGGGGGTCCACATCGACGAATTCTTGAATTTCAAGTACCATATTGATCATCTTATAAAAATACTATCTAAATATGTTGGCTTGTTCTTTAAATTAAGACACTGTCTCCCACATTCAGCCCTGCTCACCTTATATAAATCTCTATTTGAACCTCACTTAAACTACTGCAACATCATATGGTCCAACACCTTTCCCAGTTACATTAAAAAACTACAGACATTACAAAATAAAGTTATACGCGCCATATCATGGTCTGACTACAGAGAGCCCACTGGACCTTTATTTAACAACCTTGGACTATTAAAGCTTGCAGAGCTAAATGTGTATGAAAATGCTACTATCATGTATCAAGTAGTGCACAGGATCA
Organism: Synaphobranchus kaupii; assembly: GCA_029718625.1. NCBI lineage: Eukaryota > Metazoa > Chordata > Actinopteri > Anguilliformes > Synaphobranchidae > Synaphobranchus > Synaphobranchus kaupii. The sequence goes on along the minus strand of CM056379.1, from coordinate 71,136,554 downwards.
ACCACCGATTAAACGAGCTCGTCCCTATCTGCCGTCCCCTGCATGCACATGACACCAGAAAGAAACATCAAATCAAAGGGAAAAAACGAAAGCTAAAATGTACCAGTCTGAGTGTACTGTGCAGGGGTCCGCAAATATGGAACGAACTCGACGACTCCATAAAAATGTCCCACTCTGTATCCCTCTTTAAAAGAAATGTAAAAAAGAAACTCGTCTTCATATAACTCATGATTGTCTACAGAAAATTACACCCCTCTCTGTAATACTATACTATATTGTACTATGTCTTGTCCTGTGTCATGTCTCATATAACATGTTTTGTTTTGTTTTTATAGATGTATTTATTTGTTTTGTTTTTGCTGGGTTCCCCTCTTAAAAGCAGCGGCTGCGGCTTATTTTGGGGTTTTCCTTTTCATACTACCTCTATTGATTAATATATGATCTGTATGATAATTGATTGACCTCGTATGAATAAAAATATATCGTATTGAGTTGCACGCTAACGTTAGCGGTTAGAGTAATAAAATAGAATAGATTAACTTTTATTTTCCCATTTCGGAACTTCAGTTGTAGCCCCAGCAACAACATAAATTATTATTATATCGGCTAGGTAGAGTTAGCTTGTAACGTTAGCTATAATATTACTCACCCTTGATAACGTTACGGTGGGAGACAATCCACCCATCACTGTTGGGATGGCACCTGGCTTCAGAGACAGAGTTTTATAGAAGCCCATCTCAAAGCCAGTTAAATTGTGGTAGCAGTCCGGTGTGAAGTGCGCGTTGCACACTAGGGCTTTCTTCGGCAAGTCCGCATGCTCTACACCGATAGCTTGAAGCCACTGGCTAAGTAACGCTGGGTCTCTCGGCAGATTATGAAAGCTAGCAGAGCCGGTGGTGCTGCACTGAGGAACGATACACCTCTGACTCCTTGGCATAATGCAGGCAAGTTAGCTAAAGATACCAAATAGTAAGACGTTGTAGATGAATAACTGTAGCTCGATATAAGTTGTAATATTAACGTTAGCAGTAATACAAAGCAATTTGAACTTGAACTAGCTAATTAGCAGTACAAGGGTCTCAGTCTCAAAGAGGGGGGAAAAAAAAATGTCGGTCTCTGCTTTTATACCACGTGCCCAGCCCTAGGACCTAAAATCCACCTATTTTTATGTTAAGGATCTTGTGACGTCACGAATCCCCGGAAACCAGCGGATTGGTAAACCTACACAAAAACTCAGATAAAACCCATTTTGACTAAACATTAAATTTTCGGACATAAACAGTTGTGTATGATCATAATCTACCCCAAAACAACAGGTTTTCAATGGGAAAAGTCGGTTTTTTGACTGCAGTATCACTTTATCTACCTACCATACCAACTGTGAAAGTTCCTGTAGCTTAATGGTTAAGGCATTGAACTGCCGTGTCGTAGGTTGGTGGTTTGATCCCCACCTGTTCCCAACACAATGTGCACGTCATGCTAAGAATGTTCTTTTAACATAAAACAAGTCATTTTTATTGCAAAGGCTAAGAAATTTCACAATATGACCTGTAAGCTGTTTGAATTATTAAGTCAGTATGCCAACACAATCTGATACCGCAACACAAAAGTCTTATTTGGCCTCTACATTTCTGTTAACCTAGTGGCCTAGTGGATACAGTCTTGGCTTTACATGTGTGTGGTCAGTGGTTCAATTCCAATGTAGTGTCGTTAGGTACATTAATAATTTGGCAGTGAAGACAGACAGTTAAAACGTCTTAAGTCATCACATGGAGGCACCAATGAATGTGCAGAGTATATATAAATTTATATATTGCTTCACACTAGGTGCAAAAGTATAATTAATCAGTCTCATAAAATTAATTATTAAATCATGATTATGAATTTCAATGTTAACTATTAAAACAATAATCAATAACTTAATCTGAAGGCGTAAGTTCTTTTGGAGGACAGGCTCAAATGTTTATCCAAACAACAATCAGACCGATGACCAGATTTGACAAAATATAATTTATTAAATAACAAACACGTCTAGAGCTAACATCCTAAAAACAGTGGATATGGAAAGCGAAATGAAGTGTAGACAAAGAATGAGGCATATAGAATTCACAGTTCTATTTCTGTATATGCTCAGAACACGTGGTGTTCATAGATCACAAGACAATCTCGAGGGGGGAAATACGAATCTAGCTTTAGCATGAAGCTAACGTGGCGTGAAACATGGCGTGTATTAAGGCTATAGAAATTTAGCTACATATAGCTAAATCCCAGGCCCCTATCCATTATCCTAATGGGTTAGGTATTAGTAGAAAGATTGCATGCACCAATCTCGATTTAAAAGGGAGGCGGATTGTAAATCAGTTTTAGAGTAAGTTAGAGTAGGCTCTGTAACTTTAGCTTATGCGAGGCTAATTGGCCGTCGATAGCCTGCAAGCCATGTGTTGAGTTATAAGTTAACGTTACTCTAAATACACACAATGGATACAATCAACTATGTAATTACATTGACAATAAACATTACACAAAGGTTTTCCTAACTATTGCCTAGATGTTCATGTCATTCTTACTGTACTGAAGTTGCTACAGGCGAGTCCTTGGCTTTGATGATGTCCGGAAAGTTCTGTCTGGATTGGATCGTCCCTTTTTCTCCGTCCTTGCGGGTAGAGCAGCTTGCTTGCTTCCAGGTCCTTTGGTGAGTCGTTGCTGGAAACTTCCCGTTGGAGTCCTTCTGTCAGTTCAACAAGTGGTTTCCTTTGTGGTTCATGGTAACGTAGACTACACACGTTTCTCTGGCTGTCGCTTTAAGGCTACGCCATATGACGGTAGCTCAGTGTAGCTAGCCGTTTTAGTGGCTTTTGCGAACACACTAACTGAGAGCTGGGTGAAAGAGCGGTCTCTGTGGCCGCATAACCAGAGGGAGGGAGCAGTTCTCCCAGCGTGTTCCTTGCCTGGTCTCGTCCGAGACGATTGTTCCGACAAGTGAAAATGGTAAGAAGGAAGTGGGAAGTGGAAGAAAAAGAAGTTTGCTCAAAGTTTTATAGAACCGGGGACTCAGTCCTGATTAGTCACGGATCACATGACTGCCTGGGATCACATGACTGTCGCATGCTGGTATATGTAGTCTTTTGGAAATGCAGTCCAGGGTCATATAAATCAATCATCAATCAATCAAATTTATTTATAAAGCACATTAAAAACAACTCACGTTGACCAAAGTGCTGTACAGATCAGAGCAGGTAATTGCAAATACAAGAACAAGAAACACCAACATAAATAACAAGGCGCACAGTTCGTAGGGACAAGTAAACAACACATGGGCATAGGCACAAGCCACATCAGGAAGATTCAAACGCTAGTGAATAAAAGTGAGTTTTGAGCCTGGACTTAAAAGATTCGATGGAAGGGGCAGATCTGATAGGGAGGGGAATGCTGTTCCACAGCCTAGGGGCTGCAACCGCAAAGGCGCGGTCACCCCTGAGCTTCAGTTTAGATCGCGGGACAGCCAGGAGCCCCAAGTCAGCCGACCTGAGGGACCTGGAGGTAGAATAAGGGGCTAGAACGTCTGCGATATAGGAGGGAGCCAGCCTATTTAGGGCTTTATAAACAAACAGGAGAACCTTAAAATCAATTCTAAACCGTACAGGCAGCCAGTGGAGAGTGGCCAGGATAGGGGTAATATGGTCCCTCTTCCGGGGTACCAGTCAGGAGCCTGGCTGCGGCGTTCTGGACCAGTTGCAGGCGGGACAAGGACGACTGACTAATCCCAGTATACAGGGAGTTGCAGTAGTCCAAGCGGGAGGATATAAAGGTGTGGATGACTTTCTCTAGATCTTTGAAAGAAAGAAACTGCTTGATTTTGGCAATAGTACAAAGCTGGAAAAAACTGGCTTTCACTACTGCATTAACTTGCTTATCGAACTTAAAGGCGGAATCAAATATCACACCAAGATTTTTGACATGGGGTTTTACAAGGGTGGACAGGTTGCCAAGACTGTTGGTGATCACTTTGACAGAGATAGGGGGGCCAAATAGGACAACTTCAGACTTGCCTTCATTCAGCTGTAGGAAGTTTTGTGCCATCCAACACTTTATGTCCTCAAGGCAGTTCAAGAGACTGAAAAGATTGGACTGGTCGTTTGGTTTCAGGGGAAGATAAAGCTGAGTGTCATCAGCGTAACAGTGAAAAGAAATGTTGTATTTTTGAATGATTTGACCGAGGGGGAGCATGTATATAGAGAAGAGAATGGGACCTAGGATGGAACCTTGTGGGACCCCGCAGGAGAGACTAGCTGGGGGAGAGGAGAAAGTACCTATGTTGACGGCGAAGCTTCTATTTTTGAGGTAGGATGTGAACCAGTTCAGGGCAGTGCCATCAATACCAACCTTGTACTGGAGACGGTCTATTAAAATGACATGATCCACAGTATCGAATGCCGCGCTGACGTCAAGAAGAATTAGGATGGCACAGTCACCGGAGATAGAGAGGAGCAGGTCATTGTACACTTTTAACAAGGCAGATGCTGTGCTATGATAAGCCTTAAAACCTGACTGAAATGTTTCCAGGATGTTGTTGTGGTGTAGGTAGGGCAGCAATTGACTGAGAATAACCTTTACGAGAACCTTTGACAGGAATGGAAGTTTAGAGATAGGTCTATAGTTACTATGCAAGGTAGGGTCCAAGTTGGGTTTTTTCAGGAGGGGCTGGACCACTGCATGCTTAAAACAGGTTGGAACGGTACCAGTGGCCAGGGAGCTGTTGATAATAGAACGGATGCTGGGACCGGCTATGTCAAAGACATCCTTCAGAAGGGCAGTGGGAACAATGTCAAGGGGGCAGGTTGCAGGTTTCATGATGGAAACAATCTTTGTAAGGGAGAGTAACGTGATGGGTTGGAAACAGTCCAATTTAGATGAACAAACCAGTGAGACAGCTAGGTCGCGGGTGGGGGGTGAAATGTTCATTCTAATGTCCTCAACTCTGCTAATGAAAAATTTTAAAAATTCTTCACATCTGAGCTGGTACTGGGGGTGGGGCAGATGACAGAATTTATGGTATTGAATAAGAACTTGGGATTATGAGAGTTTTTGGAATTTATGTCAGAAAAGTATTTTGCTCTCGCAGCCTTAACTACTTCTTGATATTTGTGAAGATTGGTTCTTAAAATTTCAAAGGAAATTTGAAGCTTATCACTCTTCCACTTTCGTTCAGATATTCTGCACTCCCTCCTCAGGGCTCTGGTGGTGTCATTAAGCCAAGGCAGACCTTTAGGTTTAGGCTTCTTCAATTTAAGGGGAGCAACAGTATTCAGAATAGAAGAGCAGGTGGTATTAAATAAGGAGGTGAGTTCCTCAGTGCTGAGATGGGGGGGAGAAGCCTCAATAGTGGAGGTATTGGGAGCAGCTAAGAGAGCTTCAGAAAACTTATTAGCAGTTGAAGAGTTAATGTAGCGAGAGCAACGTACAGGAAGATGAGATTTAGTAGAAGAGAAAGGCAACGATGCATCAAAAATAACAGTGCAATGATCCGACAGAGAAGCGTCAATTATTTCCACATTGAAAATCGGAAAACCAAACGATAAAACAATGTTGAGTGTATGGCCTAGCTTGTGAGTGGGACCGGTAGTAAGTAGAGCAAGATTAAAAGACTCAACCAGATGAATAAAATCACTTACGAGAGGCTTAGTGGAACAGCAAACATGAATATTAAAATCACCAAGGATCAGAACTCGATCAAAGTTGGGCATAGTGTTTGAGAGGAAGTCCGCAAATTGAGTAATAAAGTATTTATGTACTTTAGGCGGACGATACACAAGAGCAATTAAGAGGGGATTGACCAGGCCCACTTTAATTAATTGCACCTCAAAACTAGAGTTCAGTAGACGACAATTAAAATATTTCTTAAATACAGCGGAGGGTCTAGGCGTGCTAAAAAAGTTACAGTCATCAGGACAGAGTTCAATAAGTGGAGCGAGCTCACCAGTGTTAAGCCAGGTTTCTGTCACCAGTAAGAAATCCAATCTATGGGCGGTGAAAAAGTCATTAAGAATAAAAGTCTTATTGGATACGGATCTTGCGTTGAACAGAGCCACTTTGACTGGGATAGCAGTATAATCTGACAACGGCTCCCACGCCAGAGAGCGGAGGTTCTGGACGAGTATACCACCCCGCTTCACAGTTGGCCTGGCGGGGAGCCCGCAGGGCATCGGTCTAGCGTCCAGATCAGTGTCCGGGATAATCGGTCGGAGATGGGTGTACCTGGTCTCGAGGGAGCGCCGAGGAATGAAGCGACGTGGCCGATCAAGTCCAAGATCATTTAGCTGAAAAAGGTAAGTCGGTGCTGAGCGAGAGCGGGCAAGATTCCTCAGCTTAACCGAGGTGCCTGCACGTCTACTCCGCCTCCTAGCTCGTTTCCTAAGGTGGTAGCCGCGGGGCCGAGCCCATATACCTTCAGGTAGATGGAAAAATAGAAAGCGGTGAAAGCTTCTTTGTCCGGGATCCCGAGCGTATAAATCCACGACAGAGGCTCGAATATTCAGTAGTGCTTGACGATCGTAGACAATAGTGGCTTGGACATCATGCAAACACAGAGACACAAACAGGAACGGCAACAGGCGATGACAAGCAGCCAAACACAGCGGCGCGGCCATCATCAGCATCATCCAACCTTCATAGGACTGAGAGCAAGCAGTGAGTGATCGATAAATGCGGTTTGATTCCCAATAGAAATGCACTACACCAGCTTGGTACCAATGGCTAAGTTAATGTTTGGCAAAACTATTGTGCAAATGCTATGCTTCTTTTAACGTTGTCTTTTAAAGAAACACCTTTTTATTGCAAAGGTTAAAAAATGTAACAATATTAACGGTTAACTGTTTCACTTGTACTTAAAAGACATAATACGCAAGCCCTTACTGGATCGGGTTACGATACCATCAACAATGGCAAAAGCCCTGATTAGAAACAAAAGTTATTTCAGGAACTCAGCCTGGGGGGGGGGGGGGGGGGGGGGGGGGGGTCAGGAACTCAGTCTGTGGGGGGGGGGGTCAGGAACTCAGATGGGACAGGAATTCAGACGGGTCAGGAGGGAACCATGGAGGAAGGAGGGAGCCTTGGAGGGGAGCCGCTGGGGGAACAGAAGACAGGACAAGACCAGGGCAGACGGACGAAACAAACCATTAAGAACAATAACACGCATGACAAGAACGATGAACAAACTCACAAGACCAGGGCAAGACACGACAAGAACATGACGAGAACACTAGGAGATCACAAGACGACCGTGAACACAGAATCGGGACAGACCAAATACTAACACTGACAAGGACAGAACGAGCAACAGGTGGGGGAAGGCTAACGAGGACACGAGAGGGAAACATAATGCAGGTGCGGGGAGTGAGGAACACAAGTGGAAGGAGAGAGGGAAAACACAGAGTGGATTGTGAGACAGACGGAAGACCAGGGACGGAACAGGGGACCTCACAAAAACAGTTATAATTGGGCCCAGATTGCATTTTTGGCTATAATGTAGGCAAATCTTCCAAAAAAGAAAGGTTGTGAAAGGTGTCTGCTTGGTCAAGGATGAAAAATAAACTTGACCCCATTGCTCTATCTTGAAAATTGGGAAAGCTATTGAACAAAAACAGTAATAATTGGGCCCTGATTGCATTTTTGGCCATAATGTAGGGAATTTTTCCAAAAAATAAAGGTTGTGAAAGGTGTCTGCTTGGTCAAGGATGAAAATAAAACTGAACCGCATTGCTCTATCTTGAAAATTGAGAAAGCTATTGAGCAAAAACGGTAATATTTGGACCCTGATTGTATGTTTTGCCATAATGTAGGGATTTTCCCCAAAAAAGAAAAGTTGTGAAAGGTGTCTGCATGGTCAAGGATGAAAATGAACTTAATCCCATTACTCCATCTTGAAAATTGGGAAAGCTATTGAGCAAAAACAGTAATAATTGGGCCCTGATCGCACTTTTTGCCATCATGTCAGGATTTTCCCCAAAAAGAAAAGTTGTGAAAGGTGTCTGCTTGGTCAAGGATGAAAATAAACTTGACCCCATTGCTCTATCTTGGAAATTTGGAAAGCTATTGAGCAAAAACAGTAATAATTGGGCCCTGATTGCACTTTTTGCCATCATGTTGGGATTTTCCCCAAAAAGAAAAGTTGTGAAAGGTGTCTGCTTGGTCAAGGATGAAAATAAACTTGACCCCATTGCTCTATCTTGAAAATTTGGAAAGCTATTGAATAAAAACAGTAATAATTGGGCCCTGATCGCACTTTTTACATTACATTACATTACAGTCATTTAGCAGAGGCTTTCATCCAAAGCGACATACAATAAGTGCATACAGAAACGTCATCAAAGTCACTACAGAACAGATAAGACAATACACATTCTTCCCATAATGTAGCAGCTATCCCTAGTAATGAATGTTGAATGTAGTTCACAGTAAGCTGTGGGTAAATCAGCTATACTACACTCCTATTCTAAATACTATTATAAACTATAACAAACAGACAGGAAAACACAGGGAACTAGTACCATGAGGTCTTAGATTAGAATATCAGTCAAGGTGGAGTCTGAAGAGGTGTGTCTTCAGGCCACGACGGAATGCAGGCAGGGTTAGAGTAGAACGTAGGGGAATGGGAAGTTCATTCCACCACTGAGGAGTTAGGGTGGAAAAGCTCCGCATTCGGGACGAGCGAGAGCCGTTAACACGGAGGGGGTGAAGTGCAAGTTGCCCTGTTGTAGAACAGCGAAGTGGTCGATCAGGAACATAGTTCTGGATTAAGTCCTGCAGGTAGGCGGGTCCTGCTCTATTGGCTGCAGTGTAGGCCAGGGTCAGAACTTTGAACCAGATCCTGGCTGCAACTGGCAGCCAGTGGAGTGACCTCAGCAGGGGGGTTACATGGGAAAATTTCGGGAGGTTGAACACAAGCCGGGCAGCTGCATTCTGGATCAGTTGAAGAGGCAGAATGGCGCAGGCCGGTAGGCTTGCGAGCAGGGAGTTGCAGTAGTCCAGGCGTGAGGTGACTATGGTCTGGACAAGAAGCTGGGTGGAATAGGTGGTCAGGTACGGTCGAATCCTCCTGATGTTGTACAGGGCCATGATCGCAATTTTTGCCATCATGTCGGGCTTTTCCCCAAAAAGAAAAGTTGTGAAAGGTGTCTGCTTGGGCAAGGATGAAAATAAACTCAACCACATTGCTCTATCTTGAAAAGTGGTAAAGCTATTGAGCAAAAACAGTAATAATTGGGCCCTGATCGCACTTTTTGCCATCATGTTGGGATTTTCCCCAAAAAGAAAAGTTGTGAAAGGTGTCTGCTTAGTCAACGATGAAAATAAACTTGACCTCATTGCTCTATCTTGAAAATTGGGAAAGCTATTGAATAAAAACAGTAATAATTGGGCCCTGATTGCATTTTTGGCCATAATGTAGGGCATTTTTCCAAAAAAGAAAGGTTGTGAAAGGTGTCTGCTTAGTCATGGATGAAAATAAACTCGACCCCATTGCTCTATCTTGAAAATTGGGAAAGCTATTGAACAAAAACAGTAATAATTGGGCCCTGATTGCATTTTTGGCTATAATGTAGGGAATTTTTCCAAAAAAGAAAGGTTGTGAAAGGTGTCTGCTTGGTCAAGGGTGAAAGTAAACTCAACCACATTGCTCTATCTTCAAAATTGGGAAAGCTATTGAGCAAAAACAGTAATAATTGGGCCCGGATTGCATTTTTGGCCATAATGTATGGATTATTTCCCCTAAATGAAAGGTTGTGAAATGTGTCCGCTTTCTCAGGGATGAAAACAAACCTTACCTTGAAAATTGGGAAAGTTATTGAGCAAAAACAGTAATAATTGGGACCAGATTGCATTTCAATGTAAATAAAATGATTTATATCTTTTTTGTATGAATGTCTGAATATCGACTATCAATCTAACATAACCTCGGTACATATTGCATAGGCGACATACACGGAATTAATGTATATTTTTGAAAGGACACGGGTTAACGTTAAGCATGAAGGTTGCATTTTCTAAACAAACTGAATGATATGGGAAACAAAAACGCCTAATATTATGCTTACGCACGTAACTATAATGTTTTTTAGCCTCTTTTTTTCATGAATAAACGTGGCTTTTGTAAGTCCGAAAGAATGAGTGTTGTTATGGATTAAAGCGCTTTATAGCTAATAAATTAAAAGGAACGGTAGCTACGATTGGATTGGGTGTGCCTTCCTGCAGCAAATGTGTAGCCGAGTATCGCTTATACATTTTAGTTTAAGGCTAGCAAAATGCATTCATGACGGCATGTAGCTAATTGTTGAAAAAAGTAATTTTCTACTCTCCGAAGTCATCAGAATTAACATTTCAGAGTGCTTTTGGACACATTCTCTCACGGGGGAGCATGCCCCCAGACCCCCGAGTGATTAGCCTCCATGGCATAGCCTAGGCTACTGTCGGGCATTTTTGCGAATCTCAATTTACATTTACAAAATGTTTTGGCAGCTACCTAACTCCATAGGGGTTGCCCGCAGGGTTTCCTAGAAACAGTCATTCAACGTAAGCAAAAGCGAACGCTCTTTTTCTGTGACAAGGTGCACAGTGGATATGCACAGCACCACAGTTTTTTTAAGAAGGAAAACAAAGTGTGTGATTGTATGAAAAAAATTAAAAAGCTGCCCATTAGTCTTAAAGTACTGTGCCCATGCCAGGGTTATATTTAAAGTACTCTGGCCATGGCCTTAGTGGCCATAGTTATGATGGCGGCCATATATATATATATATATATGAAAAAAGAGAGAAAACCAGGGTGAAAATCTGCAATACCCAGCTCCAATGTTCAATCCGCACACTCAAACAAAAAAGTTAAAAGACTGACCTTCAGAGGCAAAAAGTATATAGATGCAAAAAAAAAGGTTTATTAAAAAGTGGAAGGAACGACGCGCGTTTCGGCGTATCTTCGTCAGGTTCGTTCGTGAAACGAGCTTGGACATAGGTGACTTATATCACGTTATAGAAACAATTAACACATCATATCAATTAAGTTAATCATTCACAATATCAATTAAGTTAGTCATTCACAATAGAAAACAAAACATCAATTAACGCTCATCAATAATGGTTACATCAGGAAGCAATTAACACTTTATATCAAGTAAACTATCGTCATACACAATAATAGTTACAACAAGTAACACCTTGCGATAATCAATCATCAAAGAATGACCCCCAATCTTATATGAAATGGACACCTGACAGACCAGCTAAACATGAGCTATCCATAAAGGGATACAGCGCAACTTTTATACAACACAGGAAGGAAAACAAAAAAATGGTAATGATGATACCTTTAAACATGGCAAAAATAGTCAGCTTGTGCAATTTTCCACCACATCTTAATTCAATAAGTCTAATAGTACATAACTAGCCTACAATACCAATGAATAGCAGACATAAAAATTGGACATACACAAAGCCCCAAATTGTGGACTCAGTTCAAAGATAAGAACTCAAATCTAGAGATTCATTCAATCCATTTGGTTCCATTGAGTCCAATGTAAATATCCAAAATGATTCTCTCTGTAGTAACTGTTTTATTATGTTACCTCCTCTTGGTGAGGGTAAAACTTTTTCTAAACCAACAAATTTCAGACTTGCTGCAGATCCACGGTCTCGGGCTTTGTAATGTCTGGCAATGGCATAATCCAAATTACCGTTTCGTATAGCCGCTTTGTGCTCGGCTATGCGAAGCTTCAAATTACGTTTAGTCTGTCCAATCATTCCACAAGGGCATTTTAACATATAAATAACATGTGTAGAGTTACAGTTAATAAAACCCCCAATAGTATATTCCTGACCAGTACGCGGATGATGGAATTTTTTTTGTGTCAACAGTATTAGAACAATGAGTGCATTTACCACAACGAAAATTACCTTGTACTTTTTTTACTCAGCCAATTAGAACCCATGCTTGGGGATTTATACATTGATGTCACCAAGTGATCTCTAAGGTTTTTACTTCTCTTATAACAAAATCTGGGGCGAGAGAAAACTAATGAACTGTGTTGGGGATCACAATGCAGAATATTCCAATGCTTCAAAATTATATTTTTAATTGTGGGCGATATATTATTATATTCCGACACAAATGCAACTCTGTCCTCCTGAATCCCATAAATTATGGTAGAGGGGGCCAAAAGGTCGTTCCTATCCCTTTGTAAAGTTCTACTAAGGGACTTGTCAATTGTCCTGCTCTTGTATCCCCGATATAAAAAACGTTGTCGCATATCCTTTACTTTTGACTTATAGTCCGTTTCGTCACTACATATTTGTTTTAAACGTAAAAATTGACCGTATGGTATATTTTCAATCATATGTTTTGGATGGAAACTATGCGCGTGTAAAATAGTATTTCTGTCCGTGGCCTTGCGGAAAATTGTAGTTTGTGCTCTCCCATCATTAACTCTAATAGAAAGGTCAAGAAATTGGATTTGAGTAGTACTGTATTCCATAGTAAATTTCAATGATGGATATATATTATTTATGTAGTCTTTAAATGAAAACAACTCGTTTTCAGTGCCAGTAAAAACAAGTAATATATCGTCTATATACCTCTTCCAAAATAAAAGGTTTTTGAAGAATGGATTGGCATTTTCATCAAGTACAAAAAGTTTTTCCCAGTGGCCCATATAAAGATTTGCATAATTGGGCGCAAAGGACGAACCCATTGCCGTCCCTTGAATCTGCATGTAAAATTTATTATTAAACATGAAATAATTAGATTTCAAAATAAATTTGATCAAATCTAACAAAAGTTCAGACGCTAGATTGTCCTGAGCATCAAAAAAGAAAGCCATGGCTTCCAACCCACCTTCATGTGGTGTATAAGCTTTTCATATCAAATGAAACCAAAAATAAGCCACTTGGAATAATCAATTCGGCCAACGAAGGAATCACATCTCGTGTGTCTGCTACATGGGATGGCAACGTTTTAACAATATCCTTAATGAAATGATCAACAAATTGGCTTAAAGGTTCGGAAATAGAGTTATTACTAGATATTATAGGTCGTCCAGGAGGATTTATTAAACTTTTATGAATTTTAGGTAATAAATAAAAAACGGGAGTGGATGAAAAATCAACTTTAAGAAATTCATATTGTTTCTGTGTGATCCCATTATTACCCAATGCTTTGTCGAGAATACAATTGCGGTCCTTTATTAATTGTTCCTTAGGATTACTGGGTAATAGTTGGTAAAATGTCCTGTTGTTCAATTGTCTCAATGCTTCCGCCTCATAGTCTATTGAATTTTGTACTACAATAGAACCCCCCTTATCTGATGGTTTAATTATAATTTTAGGATTTGATTTCATTTCCCTTAAAGCTTTTCTTTCCAGTACGCTAATGTTATAATGTTTAGGAGCACAATTGGCTTTAATAGCCGAAGTAATGTCCCTTTCTACCTATTTACTGAAGGTGTTCAAAGTGGGATTCAGGGCCCCTGTTGGAAAGAACGTAGACTTCTTCTTAAATTTATTTAGGGGATCGTGATCTATGGCAGCCTGATTGTGTCGAAAGAAGTGCTTCAGATGTAATTGTCTAAAAAACTTATAACAGTCCACTTTTATTTTGAATGCATTGACTCTATTAGTTGGAACAAATGATAAGCCTTTACTCAATACCGATTCTTGAACAGAGGTACGAGGATAATCGGAAATGTTAATTATCGCCTGCTCTGGCTTCTCGTGGTCATTTCGAAGGGACTGTGATCTCTTCTTCCCCCACCTCGTCCTCTTCCTCTTCCTTTGTTGGGTTGTTGATCATGAAACCCCCCTAAAAAACGTTCATCTCTCGAATAAGAGGATTCACTAGATTGTGCAAAGTCACTTGAGTCTTCCTCACTGGTGGTGAGGTTGAAAGCTCCCCATCGGGTATTAGTAGGGCGATACGAGCGATCCCCTCGGTTACCAGGATAGTGATTAAACCGTCCATGTCGAAAGTCGGAGCTATAATTTGGACGGTCCCGTCTAGAGGGTCTTTCTTTTCTCCGTCCACCACCCATCTCCGTTTTGTTCCAACTATACACAAATCCTCTCTTATAATCGTCGGCATCTCTCTCAAATTTTAAAAGTTTTGAGTTCCCTTTCAAAAACTAGAATGTCCTCCTTCAATTTCTGTTCCCATATTGTAAAGTCACCGGGTTTTAGATCATTAATTAATTTGTCTTTAACTTGTTGCACCTCTGTTTTGATCAATTCAGCCTCTTGTTTTGTTTGTTCAATTATCAATACGGTCAAGTCCATAGAACACTTGTTTAAAACTTGCTCCCACTTTTTAACAAAAATAGGGTCATTCCTTCCAAATGTAGGTTTCATGTGGATCCTCAGACCCCGTGGGATCTGTTTGGATTTCCAGTACTCCGAAAGTGTGATGGAATGCCATTTCAAGCGTATTTCTTTTTTGTTTAAAAAGTTCATCTTAGATTTCAAGTCATTCACTGTGGTTCCCTCCGTCATGGGGCCATCATCAAAAAGAGACTGTTGCAATATAATGTTATTTGCTTCTACATCACTAATAGAAAGACACTCCACTTGTGAGCTATTGTGGGTCTCAATTTCAATCATCATGGAGCAAGTATAAACGTGCAGCAAAAGCCTTGAGAGTTTCTTGCTGATACCCTCTAATACTCACATAAGAAAAAAAGGGGAAAACGCCTTGTGCACAAACGTGTCTCCATCAAAGAGGTGCTGGTGTCGGCAAGATGAAGAAACATGAAAAAAACCTTCAGAGGCAAAAAGTATATACACTACTCACAAAAAGTTAGGGATATTTGGCTTTCGGGTGAAATTTATGGAAAATGTAAGTTCACGCTACAGTGATATTATACGTATCATGAAAGTAGGGCATTTAAGTAGAAGCATGCAATGATGATTTCCTCATCTCAAACAATGTATTGAAACAAAAGCCAACAACAGTGGTGGGTATACCACAACAAAAATGTCAATGTCTCAATAACTTGTCATGTGCCCTTGAGCATCAATTACAGCTTGACAACGACGTCTCATGCTGTTCACAAGTCGACTTATTGTCTGCTGAGGCATGGCATCCCACTCTTCTTGAAGGGCGGCCCTCAGGTCATTGAGGTTCTGGGGTACAGAGTTACGAGCCTCTACACGGTGAGTCAGCTGATCCCATAGGTTTTCTATGGGATTCAGGTCTGGAGAAAGTGCAGGCCACTCCATTTGAGGTACCCCAGTCTCCAGCAGCCTTTCCCTAATGATGCGACCTCGATGAGCTGGAGCATTGTCGTCCATGAAGATGAAATTAGGCCTGTGTTGTTCATGCAGGGGCACAATGACTGGATTAATGATGTTATTCAGGTAGTATGGGCTTGTCACTGTACCATTCACAAAGTGTAGGGCAGTTCTGTATTGACTAGACACACCTGCCCACACTGTAACACCGCCACCACCAAAGGGTTGTCTGGTGACAACAGTGGCTGATGCATAGCGCTCTCCTTGACGTCTCCAACATCGTTGGCGGCCATCATTTCTGCTCAACGTGAATCGACTTTCATCAGAGAACAGCACTGAGGCCCACTGGTCCCTCGTCCAGCGTAAATGCTCCCTGGCCCATGCAAGACGATGACGCCTGTGCCTGGTGGTGTGGTCAGGTACCCTTGCAGGTCGTCTAGCACGCAGACCACGCTGATGTAAACGGTTTCGAATGGTCTGACGTGACACTTGGGTGCCTCTCACCTCCCTTAAATGTGCCTGGAGTTGAGTGGCATTCATCATCCGGTTCCGCAGGGCACTGTTCACAATGAAGCGGTCATCAGTGTGGGATGTGGCCAAAGGACGTCCACTTCTATGCCTTTCTGTGACTCTTCCAGTCTCTCTGTATCTCTGTTGCAACCTGCTGATGACACTCTGTGACACTCTAAGCTCAGTGGCCACTTCCCTCTGAGAACATCCTGTTTGAAGCCTCGCAATGGCGAGGTAGTGTTGATCAATTGTTAGGTGTCGTCTTGGTCTCATGATGTCAAAATGTGAACAGCATGATGAAGAGGACTGTTTAAATACCAATTCTAATTGAACCAGGAAATTTATTGGTCGATTCATGGATCAAACACCTGTTGTGAATTTTGCAGTTCAGCTCCTTGTTAGAGAACAGCAAGTTGTGCAAAAAGTACTGAAACATTGAATAGTTGGACATGTGCATTCAAAAGTTTAGAGAAGGTCAAATTAATTTCACCTGTAAAGGTTATAGTGCATTTTAGGTTCATCCTGAAATTTCACCCGAAAGCCGAATATCCCTAACTTTTTGTGAGTAGTGTATATATATATTTACAGTGAGCACCATAATTCATTAGACAGTGACACATTTTTTGTTATCTTGGTTCTGTACTCTAATTTGAGTGTATATTCTTTAATTTGAGGGTATATTCATCTATATCAGATGAACCGTTTAGAAATTATAGAACCTTTTGTACTTAGTCCCCCCCATTTTCTGGCATCAAAAATATTGGACAGTTTAACATAATGTAAAATAAAGTGATCATTTTTAATATTTGGTCGCATATCCTTTGCATGCCATGACTTCCTGATGTCTGTGACCCAACAACATCAAAAGACTCTTGATCTTATTTTCTGCTACTCTTACAAGCGATACTATAACGTCTCTGCATTTGAATGGATCTCAATGGGAATTGGGGGGTGGGACTAGATTTAGCTGTAAATTACACTGGAACAGTATGGAAACACATGGTGGGCTAAATGGGTCTAAGTCATCAAGGGTCTGACGTATCAAACAAGCCTTAAATTATCACTCTGCTGCCAGAAATACAGTAGATATGGATGGATAACTTGAAGGGTTTCTTCTCCTGACTTATTTTTCCATAGAGTTCAATAGGAACATTTGTCAGGAGAAACAACCCTTAAAGTGATCCATCCATATCTACTGCATATCTGGCAGCAGGGTGATGGCTTGAGGCTTGTTTGATACCTCAGACCCTTGATGACTGTCACGGAAATTTCACTATTTCCAGCCCAATTATTAAACTGAAAATAGATTGACAGAGAAACACTTATAACACAGGACTCTGGCTATATTATATCAGTATACTTTTAATGCAAGATCAAGCAGGAGAGTCTACTCCACACAGCATGTGGAGTGAATCTCAACATTTCATTCAGTGAGATGACCTTTTATACAGTTCTTGTTCCATCAACACACAAGGTGGGTACTTTTCCATCACATTATCTTGTTTTGATGGGTAAAGTTGGGTAAACTTTCACAACATGCTAAAGACAGACGAAGTTCCCACTTTTCTTGCAATACCCTATAGTTTCTTTACTATAGTCAACAGTTTCTACATTCTTATAGATTGATGTATCAACAGGATTTAGCAAGGAGCATAAGGTCAGCGCTATTGGCCGAAAAACAAGTTTACATAACCTTTGCCTTTGTCTGACCCTCTTATAACTGGTCAATCGTACACATGTACCTTCTTTGGTTTAAACATAAGCACATTAGTATAATTAGTGATACTGCAAAAGCAAGTACTATATACCTAAATTTCTCTTACATCTCCACCCTTTTGATTATTTTAAACAAAGTTGATTACACACTTCAGTCATTAGTATAAGCATAAGATTAAGGGATTAATATAAACTTCCTAGCACACCTTCATTCTTGCGTTGTAGACTGTCCAGAAACTCTTGACAGCCGAGTTTTGTGACCCTCATACCCATGGTGTGTTACTTTCCTCCTTTACTTAGGCATCTCAATGCTAGCTGCTACAAGAGCAGGCGCATCCCAATCACCATCATCATCATAAGGATCCCCAGGGAGGGTTTCCACTTCTTTCAATTGCAATTCCTCCTCTGGTATCAGGATATACCGTTGCCCTACTACAGAAGTCAGCATTTTATTCACCATGGTACGAACCATACCTATTATACATGGAAGTATGCAAGTCATACACATACACGAGAATACTAATACCATTATTACAGGCACTATAATCTTAGCAATCCAACCTCCAAAAGATCCAAACCAGTTAGTGAGAAAAGCAAAATGGTTGTAGCCTAAACTAATTCCCCCTTCACTTGCCATTCTATCCCTGAGTTTGGCTATCTTATCTATAGCATTTTCACCACTTTCTGCTGGAATAAATGTGCAGCACAAGTCTCCTATTTTCACGCACACACCTCCCTTAGTTGCATTATGTAAATCTAGAACAAACCGGGTTTGCAGAGTCATTGAAAGATTTGCTCGCATCTCAGTCTTTATACTATCTAAGGCATCAATAGTATTGTTCATGAACACCATTACATCATATTTAAGGATTTGTAAGTGTCTAGCATTTGCAAATAGACTGATTACTGAGCCCTGAGGTGAAAAACATTTCTACTCTACTAAACAGTCTGAATTCCCAAGGAATATGATCTATATCTGGAGTATATCTCTGACTCCAACTGTCAAATCTCTTTGTGCGAGAATGGGTAAGTACATGATAGCTCAGTGAATCTGAATTAACAGGTACTACTAGAGGTGAGTGTGTTAGGGTCACTGGAGCACATGTTCCTGACCAGTCTGGGGGCAAGCGGTCGAGCGCTTCACCCCCACACAGCCAGTAAATGTATAACACTGTCCATGTACCATTTTCAAGGGTGTGATTTGAGCAAATTGTTTTGCAATTTGCGGTTTCTCCTACCGAGACAGTTCCTTTTTTCGAAAAGCAGAGGGGAAAAACTATGCCTGGCTTATTTTGGACTTCTATTATTATAGGGGACGGCCTTGGGGCGCAATATCTTTACTGCTGCTTCCCAACTGTCAGTACATTTGGGTTCGTCAGTTAGATTTGTCCACTCTGTTCGGAATAACATATGCCCTGGATGATATCCGGGGTTGTGAATACCACTGGTCCTCGGGTCGGCATCAGTCCACTGCTCAAAATCCATGAGGATATAGCTTCACCTTACCGGACCATCCGTAGCGTATCCCCACATAAATTTCTTTATTACAATGGGATGAGGTGACTATGGATCATACCCATAGGTTGTTAACCGAAGGATATAACTCAAACATGCAGAACTTTCTTCCCCCATAGAATTGGGAGACAGGAATGTGGGTGATGTAGTGGAATGTGGCATTAATGAACATACATAACATGATCTACGTTTTCTACTAAGCATTTGAAGAGAATGATTTATAAAATTATACCAAAGATTACTATCAAATGATTTGTAATCGGACACATTACTTTGTAATACTTCTCTTTTCATGTGCTGATGCAGTTCTGTAGTGTTGGTTTGATGTTATTGGAGCGGCTATTGTTTGAGTCCTGCTGTTGGACTTCGTTGGTGCATTCTTTGCTCAACAGAATGGGGACAACAATACACGTTGCCATTAGGGTGAGGATGTACCAGGCATTCCACTGCCCACACCCGCATTTGTGGTATGGGTCCCAGTAGTCTTCTGGCATGTTGTTGATGAGGTAGAGGTGACTAGCACTTGCCTTGCTGGGGCTTAGCCCTGTGTTGTCTTCTACGGGCTTCTTTACGTGTCTGCAGTGAGACACGTGGATCCACGTGTCCCTCTCAGCTACTCGGGCCGCAATGTTGGTTACAAGTAGGATCTGGAACGGGCCTCTCCACCTTGGCGCAGACCAGTTCTTCCTTCTGAAGTCCACCACCCAGTCACCTGGCTGTAGCTGATGCAGTGGTACCGTTGCTGGAACAGGAAACGCTGCTTTTACCTGGGCATGTACAATTCTGAGAGCTAGAGGTTAACGCCTTACAATGTGACACCATATCTTCGTCCAAACCATGCAATGTTATTTGACGTAAAGATGCTGGAGCATGTGGCACCGCCATTAGGCGTCCCATTAACACTTCATAAGGGGAGATTCCTAATGCTCCCTTTTTACCTCTCATACTTAAGAGCACAGAGGATAAAACAGCTACCCAGTTTAATTTTGTCTGAGCCATGGCTTTAGTCATTTTATACGTTAATGTGCCATTAACTCTTGCGGAGGGAAGTCCTTTACTCTCTCCTCATTAGGTTCAATTTGAGATGGGTTTTCGAGTTGAAGAATTCTCAAGATAAAGATGAAGGAAATAGCAGAATCTTCTATTAAATTTAATCTTTTATTAAACGTTTAAACGTTCATTCAACGTGGGAAAACCTTAAACCTACGCAGAGGATTCGGAATTCCCCGAACAAAAACAAACATTAGCTTATATAATATCATAACTCCTCCTTTACGTTACTAATACACCAATAATATGTGGTAACACCCTTTCATAATATCTTATTTTATCCAATAACAAATTAGGCAAAAAATAAATATGTTATATGACCTGTTCTTACCCTATGCGCTTGGGGGCACTCTTGATCTATCAAATAAAATTGTTTGTGACCTCTCCTCCTGTGCCTTTTAATCAGACCATGAAATTTTCCTTAATTTCCCTTATTTTTTATTCTTCTCCCACCTGTTCGGTCAGCATGATCTATCTTATCAGCTTAGTTATGGAACACAGGAGGAAAACATTCCTGTTTTGACTGGTATGCTAGATGCCCTCGTCCTGCAGCCTCTCACCACCCCCCATCTCAGTACTTTTCCACTAGATCTTGACTGTATTATATAATTATTTATATAAAAGCTTGCATATGAGGCTTTCTTGGGCCTACAGAACAGTTTCACAAAACAGCTTACTTCCACATATTCCCCCCTTTGAGACCATCTGGTCTCACACTCTCTTGTTGATGCTTCACCTGGTGGACATTTAAATTTTATAATATATAAAAAATAAACATTGGTGGTGGATTAGTTTCATGCATGCATAATTTAACTAAGTTAATACTTCCTCTAATTAACAGAGGATCTATCAAAAAGTAAATATCAAAACATCAAAAAGTTAATCAAAAGGCTACTGTATTTAGTGATTATCTGATTTGATTTGCTATAATTATACAAAGATTATATAAAAAGAATTGGATTATACTTGTAATGTCTTCTTCCTCTTCTTAGGAGCCCATGACCTGAGAAGCCTGAGGAGAGGTTACTAGCACTTCACTCAGGCGTCTCCTACCTTCTTCGCCCTTTTCCTTAATCTATTTATGTCTCTGGTTTATCTATCCTAATGGCTTTTTGTCAGTTGGGGCTTTATTATGGCCCCTTTGAGTTGTTCTTTTCTTCGTGCACTGTAGTCAGTATATGTGTGATCATGGGGTGTCAAATGGATAAATCTATTCTGACTATTTCTCATGGCCATGAGTGCTAATGGTAGACCTTGTACCCATCTCATCCCTGTTTGCCTACATATTTTCTGTAATTTCGTTTTTAGTGTTCCATTGCATCTCTCTACTATACCCGCTGCCTGGGGATGGTACACACATGAAAATTTCTGCTGTATGCTTGTCATTTTACAAACGTCTGCTACCATGTCAGACCTAAAATGTGAACCATTGCCGCTGCTCAGGGTCTGACAGACCCCGAATATGGGGAAAATTTCTCTTGCCAAGGCTTTAGCTACAGTTTTAGAATCCGCATGCGCAGTGGGGAATGCTTCTACCCATCTTGAAAATATATCAATGATTACTCGACAATATCTTTTGCCTTCCGCACGATCGATCATATCTACATAGTCCATTACCAAATGGGTGTAGTGTAGTCGGTATCCTTTTCTTTATGTTTACTTTGTTTACTTCCTGACAAATTTAGCATCTTGATATCATGCTAGTAACATGTTCTGTTAGTTTTGGGATAAACCAATGTTTCTGTATTTCTCTCATCATCTCCCCCCTTGCAGAGTGGCCAACACCATGGGCAGCTATGCAAATGACCTCTATTAGTGCGCTTGGTGCGATTGCTTTCCCTGCTTTCCCTGTACATTGCCGCCATATTCCTGTAGACTTATCTAACCCACATCCTCTATTTTCCCATTCCACTTTTTCTGACATTGTAGAAGCCTCTTGTGCTTCTATTAGGTCCTGCAATGCCACCTCTTCTACATTTAGAAGCACCTGTTGATCTGCTGTAGGCCAGTACTCCAACTCCTCTGCTGCTAGTTTAGCAGCTTTATCTGCATAATCGTTTCCTGCTGACACAGGGTCTGTTCCCCCTGTATGTGCTGCGCACTTTATAATTGCAATTTTTTTTGGTTGTTTCATAGCCTCCAACAGTTCTTTTACCTCAACAATGTGTTTTATAGGGTTTCCCCCTGCAGTGAGAAACCCTCGTCTTGCCCATATTCCCCCAAAGCTGTGTACTATATACCCCACAAGCATACGCTGAGTCACAGTAGATATTAACGGTTTGTCCTGTACCCCTTCTACAGGCTCTTGCCAGGGCTACTAGCTCTGCCTGTTGGGCACTTGTCCCTGGGTTTAGAGCCGATTCTTTGATCGTTTGATATGTCCATGGTCCTTCTTGTCGTACTACAGCATATCCGGCTCTCCTTTTTCCTGTGCGGGGATCAATGGATGATGAACCGTCCACAAAGAACACGTGGTCCGGAGCCACCAGCCACCAGTTCTTAGTGTAGGTCTTCTCTTGCTCTTGCTTCTTCTTCCACCACTCTTTCACATTCATGTGGTTGGCCTTCTTCTGGGGGCATCATTAATTCCGCTGGGTTCACAGCTTTGCATCTGATAATGGTCAATCCTGGCTGTGTGGGTAGGATCTCATATGCTGATACTCTCCGATGAGTTAGGGACGATTTCCCTCTACTGAGTAGTGCTTCTACTGCATGTGACACATACAGGGTAACTTCATGCCCTGCCGTTATTGGCGTTGCCTTCTCTACTGCAAAGGCGGCTGCTGTCAGTCTTTTCTCACATGTGTGGAGTCCTCTTTCTACTGCATCTAGTCTCGTACTGTAATAGGCAATGGGTTTGTATCTTTCTTGCTCTTTTTGGGTCAGTACTGCTGTGGCTGTGGCCGTTTGTTGTAGTCTGGGAGTCCCAGAGTTGGAGCTGTTTGTGATGCTTGCTTAAGTCCAGTGAAAGCTGATTCTGTCCCTGGGAGCCATTTAATTTGGTGTCTTCCTGCTTTATTTAAGCACAAATCTCTTAGTGGCCGTGCCATTTCCGCATAGTCACAAATCCACTGCCTGCAGTACCCCGTCATTCCTAGGAATCTCTGCATTTCTTTCACCGTTCTCGGTCTGGGCACCTTCGTGATTGCTTCAATTCGTTCTGCAGAAATACTTTTGCTCCCTTCCTTAAGAGTATGACCCAGGGACTGCACTTGTTCTTGGCAAAACTGTAACTTTGACTTAGATACTTTGTGGCCTTTTAGTGCCCGTTCTTGTAGCAGTTTTTTACTGTCCTATTTGCATGCAGTCATACTTGGGCTGCATCGGAGAAGGTCGTCCACATACTGGATGAGAGTCCTTCCCCCCTTCTGCCCAGAGTTCTTTTGGGACATCTTGTAGGTACTCCTCTTGTTCTTTTGTGAGCGTCATTATTGCTTCCACTTCCAGTGTGTGTTTCTCCATGCGTACTGGAGTCTTTAGGTCCAATGATAAGAACCAATCTGTGGGGCAGACACCATTCAACAATCCGGGTATGTTAGTAGGGAGATACTGCTGCTGCATCATTCTTTTTACCATTGGTCCATTGTCTTTTGTTTCAAATCCTGGGTTGACACCCAACGTTACATGAGGAGTTGCTTTTTCCCCCATCATGTACCATTGCTCTGTTGGTATGTTCTTCTCCCCCAGAGCTATCATAGCCCCGACCCCTTTTTTTCCGATGCCTCTTGCATGTATCACTCCCTGTTTTCCATCTATCTCCTTGAAGTCCTGTGCGTACTCTTCATCTTCTTCCGTCGGGTGGAAGAATAAGGTCATGTGGAGCTGATCCCTCATTTCTGTCTTGCTGATACTTTCTTTCAGTACTGGGCATGTTCTTGTCCATAGCTTCCAATATTCATTCAAATTATTTTCTTGTGGTAACTGTCCCCAGTAGGCTACTGGGCCACCCTCTTCCTTGTTTAACATGTCCATCACATATTGTCCAGATGATCCAGTGTGCTCTATCCAGACCAATAGAGGAGTAGCTTGCCCCAGTATCTATTAAAAAGTTGCATGTTTTCCCTCTTATGAGAATATCAATTCATGGTTCATTTGAGGCACAGCTGGATGTTATAGATAGCATTTCTTTGCTTCACACTCTCCCTCTGCTCCTAGGGGTGTAGGATTCTCAAGGCATCCCTATTGAAGGGGATTCTGATGGGGACTCATTCCCCATTGGTGTTGTGGCTGCTGTGGCTGCCATCCCTCCTGCTGCTGCCCATACATGTTTTCCTGTGGGGTCATTGCTATCTGGTTCTCGGGTCCTTGATATGATGGCATTGGCGGGGGGTATGATGGTTACCACCCAGGGTTTGCTCCTTAGTTCATGCGGCCTCTTGATTGGAATCCTCCCCTTCCTCTTCCTCTCTGACAGTTCCTGGCCCAGTGTCCCATCTTTCCGCATTTCCAGCAGTCTTTCTGCTTCCACTGGCCCTGGTTTGTCCATGGGAACACTGGCCTTTGGAAATTTGGTCCAGCCCATTTGATGGATGGACCCTGTCCTCCTTGGACTTGTTGTGAGGGTGGGGGTGCCTGTATCTGCTGGGTTATCACTGCTGCTTGAATTCCCTGATCTTCTTTCTCCTTTTCGGCTATCTGGAGAAGTAACAGCTTCTTCTTTAGAGATTTATTCTGCCCTTCTGAGGTCTTCATATTTTCCCTGTGCAGTTTCATGTGGTGGACAAGATGGGCTCTTTGTTTATCCCAATTCTCCTGGGAAAGCCCCACAACCTTGCTTAGGGCCTTTATCACTGGTTCGGGCAATGCTTTACACAACATGTGAAAGAACATTGTCGATGTTCCTTGCGATGCATCAAATGGCTGTCCCATGTTTGTGTTCCATGTCTCCTGCATTCTGTTGATAAAATCATGGATGTCCTCTCCTTCTTTTAGTTCTGCACTCGTTATCTCTGCAAGGTTTGCTTTATGTGGAAACACTCCCCTCAACGTGGCCCACACACATGGTCTGTGTCTGCTGAATGATTCCCCGTCCATCTTGTGAGTGTCCATAATTCCTTTCAGGCCTGCCAGGTCCATTATTTCAGTGACCTGGTGCCCCACACATCTTACTAGTAGCTGCTTAACATCTCCCACGGAGGCAGGCAGTTTGGCAGGAAAAATAAGAAGCGGAAGAGGAAGGAGAAAAACGGCAAAATAACCCAAGTTTGTGGTTTTATTGTGTGGATCTGTGAAGTTGTATCTGAATGCTGTGTGGTTACATGAGGTCAGCACATAAAGAAGTTAATGTTTTTAAGGGCTGAAAGTCTATGGTCATTGTGGTTACTTCTGTAGGAAACCCTGAAAAGTGCCAAACTCTCGGTGCTGTATAAGTATGGGGCATGCCCCACCAAGCCGTAACTTGGCAGATGGCATACCTGCCATCCCAATAAAAATGCTGCTACATAACTAGTTCTGTATGCCACTTGTGCTCACTGGATATCTAAGTTAGTGTGGAAGAAAATTCAGGTATGAAAATTAATCATCCAGAATGTGTCTGAATATTATTGGTATAATCAGTATTTACATAATCCTGGTAGGCACTGTTCAGGATATTGAGGGAGTGCCCCTCATCTTCTACCCAGGTATTCTTACAGGTAAATGCATGAGGGGGAATGATGAGGCCTAACATAATATATGACCACTATATTTGATTATACACAATATACTATATACTATATATATATATATATCATTACAAACCACTGTATGGCCTGCTTGTGAAACAGTTGCGTTAATATAAAGATGTTTTCTGTGTCAGGATGACATGCAAAACAGTTCTAATGTTCCTCTTGAACCATAACAAATGCACACACCTCACACATACACGCCCTCACCTTCAAGGACATACAGGCAGACACACACACACACACACACACACCGGAAAATAGACCCATTCCCACTTTTTAATTGCTGGCCTTGTTGGAGGGATCTGAGCAAGAGAAGAAGAACTCCCTCAGCATTCCAGAGAGGTCAGCCTAGGTATTCTTATCTGAAATGGTCAATAGGTGGTTGTTTTTTAGTATTAGGCAGTGTCTGGGCCTGATTGCAAAACAGACAAAGACACTCTTCAGACAAAGACACATTCAGACACGCAGACACATACACTTCCTAATCTCTAAAACCTTACAAAGACATATTTAGACACACACACACACACACACACACACACACAGGCAAACAGATGCTCGCCTCCCTTAACATTCTAAAGGCCTGGGGTAGTTATCTTTACCAAAATGTTCAAGGAAGCAGGGAAAAAAAGAGCCTTAGGATGTGTATGTGCGAACATTCAAGGATTATATAGAGTTTATTAGATCCAAGAATACATTTCCTTTTCTTATTATATATTACTACATATTATATTGCTACAAAAGAATCCCAAAACGCACCCACACATACACAGTAGTCTGTGGAAATAAGATTAGAAAAGCTTACAGTTAGTATTATTTTAACCTATTAGATCATTGTATTATCACATATTGAAATACTATGGTCAAACCAGAGTCAGGCTATAATCTATATAATCATAATGTGTCAGCAAAATTACATTACAAAGCGAATGCCATATGTAATGTTTAATTAAAACCAGCAGAGGCCGCTATTCCTTATGGAAAAGGAAGGGGGGCGTAGAGATAGTGGTATAGAATATCAAAGGGAAATGACCAGCCCCTGTGGGAGGAGCCAACTTTAAGCCCCACAATAGGTGGAGTTAAAAACTGGATAAAAGGGTATTTCCTGGTATAATTGCTGACTTGTGGCGAAAGTGCTCATAATTTAGGCTACACCTCACGTTAGCTAGCCGCACAAGGCTGGTTCACGGAAAGCGTGAGAGAGCGGTCGAGACTCGGGATCTACCGATGTAGCTTGCCTATACCACGGATGGCGGATTAACCTCTTCCTACCGAGGGCAAAATAGGCCAAATTTTGCCTGTTTTCACTAGTGACAAACAAAGGTGGTTATCTCAAAAACTATAAATGGTACAAATATGGTTCATGGCTTTTATTAACTCTATAGGCTTTGACCCCCTAGTGGTGGGACGTATCCGTCCCAATTTTTTATAGTGTTCATATTTCTCTTAAATTCTAAATTATAACGTTAATAAAACACGGAACTTTCGACGCAAAATTGTTAAAAACAGTCACAGCCTGCGAACACATTCGTTTATATGCTTATCAGCTCTCAGGTTACACTACAGAGCCATAAAGCAGCAGGGTGCTAATAGCCCAACCCACTTTTTTTATTTGTTTACAGCCTTCACCTCACCGCAGTCACAGGCAATAAAATGCATATCACAAAAGCTCTTGGTACCATTTCAACACGCTAAAAAATCAAGATCCGATTTAGGAACAATTGTATGTTATTGAAAATTTGTATAAATAAACATTATGTGTTTTTTCCCTGTGCTCACTTCACTATGCATACAACCGATGTGCTTCCGGTTTTGTATAAATATATTTTATTTTCTACAAAAGCTCTTTGTAAACATGTTTAATCAACCAAATATTTTACCTGGTTATGTAGTTATAACTGTTTTCTGAAGAATCCTGAACGCTTTTTCGTAATCCATTAATCCATTCTCCAGCAAACTCTCGATTTCCATGGTGCGTACCCATCGCATTTACCTTTGTACTACGTTACGACCGTTGCGTAAAACCATTACTAGACTGCTTCAGGAATGATCTAACGTAAAACACGTGGATTATCTTCAACGGGGTTTCCTACCCCTTTAAATTAAGTAAAAGATGTCATATTCCAGCGACTGGGAACGGCGCTGTATCCACGCGTAACGACAGCCCATTGCGCAATCGGCTGTGCGCTCCTGACTGTCGACAGCATCAGATGACGCCTGTGGCCATTTTGACTGAGTTTATCTGGAAGGGATGGCCTGGATTGCTGTTTTTAGTATATCCAGATGATATTTAGCAATGTGTAGCTTTTTTGTGAGCTGAAAAACTGTCCTGTGACGTATTTTCTCTGTACGCATACGTTTGTTGTATGGTTTGTAGGTGTAGGTTTGTTGTATGGTGCAATTGCGCTGGTGATGTCTTTGCTGCTTCAAAGTTTACGATTATTTTATACATTTATACGCGAACGTGGCAATCAACGGTGGAAAGAAGAGCGCTTATTTCACGGTTGCTCAGGTTTTGGAGGTGTTCCACCGTAGTGTCCTGGAGGTGAAGAAGTCTGTGCTCAGGCATTGCAATGACTCTTGTGGCATCGACCCGTGCCTGGACATGTAAGTGTTTTTAAAAATATATAATACAAATTATTATTATTATTATTGTTATTATCATCATCATCATCATAATCATCAACAGTATGGAGCGCTATTATCTAGAGTATATTTAGTTTGGTGATAAATGGATTCTCGCAGGAGTTCGCTAGTTAGCTTCTATGGTTTCACAGGCTGGTAAGGAGCGCCTGCTGTTTGTTTGTTTTCTAGCGTTCATTCCCTGTTTCTTTGTGCAGAAACCAACACAAGGGCTAGTTGTTGAATTTACGCATGAAACGACATCCATTCTCAGTACTTTATTTCACGGTTCAGTCAAGACATTACAGTATTATAATAACGTAATTTAGTTTGTGCAAGCTGACAAACTAATTCATAAATCCTAGTTAGCTACGATTGCTAATTATGCTGGAGCTCATGTCAGACATACTGTGGATGTAAGATTTTTTAATGTATATACGTATATATATATATAATATATATATATATAATATATATATGTGTGTGTATATATATATATATATATATATATTTTTTATAAAATAAAATTTTTTTTCCACTTAATTGTAATACTTGCCATATGTTTTTTTGAGATAATTTGTGTTCTCATTTTTTAGTGATTCTACTTAGTAATGTACTTGAATCTGTCTTTTTCAGGGAGGACAGTGAAGACACCCCTCCCCCACCTGACACCTCTGTCGTAGGAGGTGGTAACAGACAGGTTTGCCAAATAGTGATGTATAATTCATTACTTTTGCTGTAAAAAGTCAAGTTGAAGGCTTGTTATAGATAAACCTGTTATTCTGCTGGCTTATGGGGCTCTGGTAAATCTAATTTTGAAGTACAGTGCCATTTTAAATGTAAAGCAGATTGGTTGGATAACATTAGGGCAAGTAATCCTGTTCGGAGAGGTATTTGGGCACTTTTGGGCACAATTTCGGCACAATTTGTAAGAGCATACTCTCATACACATATATACAAAACCTGTGTAGGTTTATTTTCTTTACATTTTGTATTACAAAAACTGTTTCAATAGAAAGATAAAGTTTTCTGATGATTGACATGCCTGGACAGAAAGATATGCACATGTTTTATATTTGGAGAGGTTTGGATAAATATTGGGACACTGGGCACAGTTTTGGAAAAATTACCAATGGATAAGGAAAGCCTGTAGATATCTTTACCAAATTCTATACACTTGTGGACAACATATCAGTGCACTAGTGTAAGGAATTCTGGCTTGCTCCAGTACTTTGAAGTTGAAATAGTCAGTGCTAAACTGTAAAAACACAAGGCGTTTTGTACTTTTTTTTGTTTTTTTTATGTGTATTATGTATAAACTGTATGTGACCATTTTTACATAAATTTATTCTGATGCAAATTTGTGAATGGTACAAGCCTCTTCTTTCAATGAAACTTTCAACCATGGATGTGCAGTGAATAGTTTTTGAGATATTGGCACTTAAAGGGTAAGTTTGCTATTTTGGACCTTGGACCCTATTTGCGGTCCGTCTTCCATGAACCTGACCCATGAAGTCCATTTTTTCGCTGATCGGTCCAGTATTGAGTTCGCTACAGATTTCCTGTAGGCTCTCACTGGGCTACAATAGAAGTCAATGGGGCAATTAGAAATGTTCGATAAATGTGCTTTCATGTACAATAAATGAGACGGGAAGCCCAGGGTGTATTGTTACCGGTCTCAGTATGCTCTCCTGTGAAATGTATCTCAATCCGAACATTTTTACGTGCTTGGCATGGCTTGGAAGTAAGCATTTCTCTGTTGCTTGTTTTCGCTGCTCCCGCGGAGTACTATGTGTCGGGGGTAGGGGAGCGGGAAGGTGTGCCGGCCGTTTACGAAACTATCTAGTTGAGCAGTCTGCGTTTGTTTACCTGCAGCAACTTAGGCTACAATTTCCACAAAAAAACTTGGATGATGGATGACTATAATGATTACGAAGACGAAGAATTCGATTTTGACTTTGACGTTACTGGCTACAGATTTGAGCCAGAATACACGGACACGGAACTACAAGAGATGGATGATAAGAGAGCAAGAGAAGACAGAGAGGCTGAAGTTGCGCAGGTAATGTTATCCGAAGTCAGTGCGAGGTAGTGCGGTCGGAGAAATAGTTCTGTTTCAAATGGAACTGTTGTTTCAACGTTTGGTTTGCGTTTGCGATAGCCTACATTTCACAGGAGAGCATACTGAGACCGTAAGAATACACACTGAGCTATAAAAGCACATTTATCGTTGTTTTTCCATAACATTTCTAATTGCCCCGTTGACTTCTATTGTAGCCCAGTGAGAGCCTACAGGAAATCTGTAGCGAACTCAATACTGGACCGATCAGCGAAAAAATGGACTTCATGGGTCAGGTTCATGGAAGACGGACCACAAATAGGGTCCAAGGTCCAAAATAGCGAACTTACCCTTTAATTGACACTAGTAAAAACTAGGCGAAAATTGGGCCAAATGGGCCAAAGTAAATAGGGTTAAAGCAGACACCTGCAGTATTACGAATAAGCAGTGAGAACTCATAGAAATCCAGTTTTTGATACTTAACTACAACAATTTATGTACAGAAAATATAAAAAAAACTAAAAAACGGGTACCTACATTCAAGTTTAAGAATTTTTACCTGGGGAGCTACAAATGCAATCAAGGAAATGACTCCTCTATCTGATTCATCAATATGCTGCCTACCTCTGGTAACAATCTGGTGTCAATATCTCAAACCATTCAAATTTTACAGGGTTTTTTTCAGGTGAACCTTTTTCGTTATCCAAATGGTGCCAAATGTGCCAAAAATGGCAATGTTCCAGAAAGGTCTCAATATGATTTATTTTTTAGGTTTTTACAATAAAATGAGATAATTTGTCAATATTGGCAATAAAAGTTCATTTTTAGACGTGTTCTTGGTGTTCTGCATATTACACAACTAACTACCCAAGGTTACAAAAAGCTGTCAAAACCCATGTAGCAGCACAGTGAATCTTGTGTATTTCACCAGAGCCCCATTAGCCAGAAATGAGTCCAGGAATGTGCAAACAGGTTTTCAAATGAATAATGGGATTGGTATGAAACTTCCCTACACATTAATGCTTGCCAGTCCTGTCCTTTATTCTGTTGCCACCTCCTATGACAGGGACGTTGGGGTTGGGTTTTAGGAGGCAAAACTTTATACATGACAAACATATATCAACTATATACAAGTGCACTAAGGTGTACTACTAAAAGTGCAGTGGATAAAAAATCAAAAGTCCACCAGTTTCCTAGATAAAAAATAAAAACACCCCTGCTGTAACAAATAAAAAGATCCTTGCCTCTAATTGCTGAAGTTATTCGTATTTACACAAAGAAAGTACAAAATGGCAGGGTCCAAAAAGCTAAAAAAAAATGAACTAAAAACAAAAAAAAGTAAAGGATCAAAACATGGGGGTGGAGGTTGAGGAGAGATTATTTAACCATTCATACAGAAGCCATTTAGACTACACATTCCCTCAGGAGAGCAATCTGCATCATTACAAATCCCACTAACCCTGTCCATGGAATTGTCCACCATGTTGATATACCCATTAGTCCCCCTTATACAACAACAATCAACAATAATAATAATCAACAAGTACTCCCTCATGTTATCATGTTCTCTCCCTCATACCATGCATAAATTACCATTTTGTTTACCTGCACAGCCTTCTGTACTGCATATAGAACAATTTACTCAGGTGGAACAATGACTTTACTAAACACTTCCAGAAGCCATGTCACACTCAAAAAAATCGTTTTAGTAGCTCATCTCAGACACAAATAGATAGCTAGCTGCTTGTTACCTGTAATTTTGCTTGCATTACATTACATTACATTACATTTATTTAGCATTTTATCCAAAGCGACGTACAGTAAGTGCGCACAGAGACATCATCAAGATCACTACAGAACAGACAAGGCAAAGCACATCCTTCGCATAATGTAGCAGCTATCCCTAGCAATGAACGTCGACTGTAGTTCACAGTAAGCTGTGGGCAAATCAGCAACACCACACTTCCATTCCTAATACTCGTATAAACTATAATAAACAGACAGGAAAACACAGGGATGCTTGCTAGCTTGCCACTGTAAAGGCAATACTATCTATATTAATTTAGCTGAGAGGGACCGATTTTATGCATAAGTATATAAGGTTAGTTAGCTTCACAGAAGAAACACAGGGATTCACGCATTGCAGCTAAATTTCCTTCGATGCTTACACCAAACATCTGTGTTGTTGGCAACGCCACGTAACACGTGCGAGTTTGTCAACACAGACAATACACCCTAAGTTTACTTCATAAATTATTTATCATACCGTTGGAATGTGCAATTTGTAATATTAATTGTATGAAAAACAATAAAATACAGTTGACAATGTAATTACGAACCCGCATGGCATTGCGTGAATTCACACTGGTATATCGAAAAATCGGTAATACCACCAGCCCTAACGACGTTACCTGCCATGGCGAAATTCAATGCGTTTATAGCATAACACTGTTAGTATGATAAAACAACTTACATGTCAGCAACATCATCTCGGTCATCAGTGGATTCAGCGTCACTGAGACAGGATGAGTCTCCCTCGGCAAAAACATCTTCTGGCTTATCCAGTTCGTCTAGCACTTGGTGCACGGATAAACGCCTCAAAAATCTCGACATAACTACACAAAAACTGTATCAAAAATACTCTAAAGTAAAAAATGTAACTGCGGGCCTTACCTAATTAATTGTGCTTTGCTAAACGGAATGTAGCGAGCTACATTACAAGGTAAAAACACTGCGCCATTTTGGTTCGATAATTACGCGTGGGTCGCCACTTCCTCATACGCACGGCTGGATTTCCTTTTTTTACGACTGCTTTGTGTTGATTGAGGGCTCCTTTGAAAGATAAGAGTCTTGGCTTTTCGCTGGAATATTTGACAGACAGTTTTAAAACCCAATGGAAAGCAAATAATACTCGGAGTGGAGGCGGGTAGGAGACAGTTTTTCCCACTTCAGATAGGCCTATTGTGCTATCAGTCAAAGAAATACACCCAATTGACGACGGTTTTGCATAAGTCTCTGCAAGCATGTTCAAAACAACTCTGGCTAACATATACTAAGCCACGGGATTGGTACTCCAGAAACTGGCTGAGTTTCACAACGCCAAAGTGAACACAGCCGAACGAGTCGTAATCAAGTGCAAAAAAGCACAAGTCGGTTTAAAATTGGAAAAAAATAATGTACAGCCGTATGAAAGTTTTAAAGTATTTTTTCTTGAAGCCTAAAGGTATAATGATTTTTCAAACCAAAGTTTTGTGAAATACAATTAAGCAGAACAGTTTACCAGCACATTGTTTATGGTGTGACATCAAGCTGCAATACATGTTTGAGAATTAGGTCAGAGTTTCCAACGTTATTTACAAAGTTTTATCCCGACGTTTTGGGCTTAAAAACCACTTTCCCAGAAGGAATGGATATATCTTAAGGATATTTAATCAAAATATTGAGGTGAGCAGTTTATTATATATTATTAAATTAATGAAATGTATAATTTAATAATTTCCGTCACGCCCGCGTTACCGCTAGGGGGCGTTTGGTATTAAGAGGTTAAGCAAAATTAACAAGTGGACGCAATAATCATTTATGTGAATGTAATGTGAAGGAATTTTCTGTTTTACAATATGTGTGTATTAACATAGAGACAATCACATGATTATTATTAAACATTTATTATAGTTTTAATTATTAGTAGAATTAAGTAATTAAACATATACTCTCTGCAAACACTGAGTTGGCCTCAGGCAGGCTTTCTCTGTGTTTTCCCTCTGTGTCTTTATCTTTCATTTCTGCAAGAGACAGGCAGTCTGTGAGATTAATGTTTTTGTCTTTTCTGTTGAACATTCTTGACTCGGTGGCAAGGCTAAGTGTTATCTATAGTCTAAACACCGGAAAATTAACACCCCTGTCGTTCTGTATGTTTAGAAATCCGCCTCTTTGGCAAATCAGTAAATCAGTAAAGATTGTGTATAAATGTCTTCTGTATTGTTTTCAAGTCAGAGAGATCTGGTAAGACTCTCTCTCATTCTGCTTTATCTGCAAATAAACTAAAAATCTTATTCTATATCAATATATGGTTTTGTTGTGGTTCTGTTTGGACAGCCTATTTATGTATTTATTGTTTTGGTTTTCACATAACATCGATTGTTCAGTGGGTCTGTGGTGTGCTCTGGACTGGAAAGAAATGTTTTAATATGGGAAAGGTTGGTCAAACATTAGCCGTTTATATGTTTCACCTTCAATACATGGCGTGCAGAAATTTTGCGAAGAGAGAGTGCTCCCGTTTATTGTAGGCTATGACATTGTAGCTTTAGGCCTACATAACATGGAAAGTTATTGTGGCTGCGTTTACCATTTTATGTTGCTCTTGTAGCTATGTCGATGTGTGCAGCACTCTCTCATCGCTCAAAAGAAATCAAACGCATTAAGGAACTGAAGTTGAGAATTAAAGCCAGATAATGTTATAGCTACTGCACTTTAAGACCACATAAACGGGGCACAAGTGTCCGTCTGTCCGAATTAATATTTTCGGTGCAAAAAGATGAAATATCCGGGTAAAGCCAGGACGTCTGGTCAGCCGATCTGATAGCCTACTAGATATAGGAAGGTTAGCATAAATAACGTTAGCTATGTCCATTGCAGTTAGGCTTAACCATAAACTGTAACGTCAGAAAAAAATGGCTTAACTCGACTTTCTTTCAAAACAACGTTCAGATTGGAATGCAGCTGATCGATGGGGTTACGCTAAGGTTATCCAAATATGTTATAAAGTAGCTATAACTATGCCTGGCTTTTCTTTTAAATGTGCATCGAGCTACTATTGGCATATTATCAACAGGCTTTTGTGATAGCCTGTAATTTCTACGCCTCTGACTGCTACTGCGAGCTAGCAAAAATACCTTTCATTTAGCATAACCACAGAACTGTACAGTTCTGAGAGCATAACTTAGCAGTCGTTGCTAGCTAACGTTATACATGTCTATGGTCGCAAGAGCTTTCTGCTTTCTGGGAGGGGGGGCTAATATGTTGGCTAATGAGCCTGCTTTGTTGAACACAGCTTCGAACAACATAACGACGAGTAACGTTATAGTTAACACTAACCAAACAGCTCGTTAATAATGTAGTTAGCTAACAACATACAGTACCAGTCAAAAGTTTGGACACACCTACTCATAAAAGGTTTTTTTCCATTTTTCCACATTTTGGAATAGTAAAGACATCACCTTTGCCTTGATAACGGCCTTGCAGATTCTTGCCATTCTCTCAAACAACTTCTGTGGTAAACAGGTATTCCACAGGTAAACAGGTGATGCCATCATGACTCTATATAAAAGGATATCAAAAGACTCCTGATATCTTATTTCCAGGTACTCTTAGAAGCGATACTATAACCTCTGCATTTGAATGGATCTCTATGGGAATTGGGGGGTGGGACTAGATTTAGCTTTAAATTACACTGGAACACATGGTTGGCTAAATGGCTCTAAGTCATCAAGGGTCTGATGTATCAAACAAGCCTTAAACCATCACTCTGCTGCCAGAAATACAGTAGATATGGATGGATAACTTGAATGAAAAACATAGAATGAAACCTTCTATGAGTAGGTGTGTCCAAACTTTTGACTGGTACTGTAGATATTAAACATTTTTCGTAACGTTAACTATTTGCGGCTCATTTATATGAATTTGCAGTAACGTTAGACTGTGAGGCGATTTTAACAAGATAGCCTCTACGTTAGCCTTCGACATAATTCTGTCAGGTTTTAGGTTAGAAAATAGAGAACCAAACGCGACAGATAAGGATTCAGAAAGCGTATCTAAAAGACACGCCACAGAAGCGGAATTAAACCGCATCAGGGGAAAAAAAGGAAACTGATATGCGGGAGCAAAACTTCCCTAGCTCAAGGCTAACACAAAACAACCTCAAAAGGAGGCGAGAATTCGCTAAAACAGCGAGAAACAAACAAAAAGAAAGAACCTCACGCACTAATTGATCTGCGTATATCAGAGGTTGAGAAAACTGAAAAGAAACAAACAAAATAGCAAGCCTGTAGCTACAGCTCAGTCGGCTAAGGAGCTGCACAAAGAATAAACAGGCTGCAGGCAAAAAGAAAAGAATAGAGAGCGATAGGACAGAAAACCAGAAATTCTAATCCTATATCTTATACCAATAGCTGTGTCTCTGTATAACATAAAACAGAGATACAGAAACTATTACCTATACCTAATACCGGCTTTCTAGTAACAACTCCACAACAATCTAGAAGCACCGGCAAGTGAAGCTCTATTTATAGCCGACGGAAACCAAACACAGGTGTAGAAGATAATGACCCGGAGAGATCTAAACACCGGAACGGAGGAAGAAAAAATCAGATAGAGCCTCAGACGACGCCAAATGGAAAACCATGGTAGAAACAAAAGGAGACAGCAACTAACCATGACAAATTCAGGCAACTCTTCACGCAGTTATTAGCCGGGCAAGGACCGTTGGTTCATGGAAAGCTTGAAAAAGCGCTTGGGATCACCGACTGCAATACCACAGACGGTAAATAAACAAACAGGTGCAACAATCATTATTTAAGTATGTGAATGTAATCATAGCATAGATGCATTCAATAATTTATCAATGTTTTTATTGTTTTGATTTTCACATAACATCGGGTGGCACGGTGGTGCAGTGGTTAGCACTGTCGCCTCACAGCAAGAAGGTACCGAGTTCGAATCCCGGCCGAGGGCCTTTCTGTGCGGAGTTTGCATGTTCTCCCTGTGTCTGCGTGGGTTTCCTCCAGGAACTCCGGTTTCCTCCCACAGTCCAAAGACATGCAGGTTAGGCTAATTGGAGACTCTAAATTGCCCATAGGTATGAGTGTGTGCATGAATGGTGTGTGTGCCCTGCGATGGATTGGCGGCCTGTCCAGGGTGTATTCCTGCCTCTCGCCCGATGCATGCTGGGATAGGCTCCAGCACCCCCGCGACCCTGACCAGGAATAAGCGGGTTAATGGATAATGGATGGATGGATGGATGGATCGATTGTTCTCAAAAAACCCACTCCGCGGTGGCTCTGGTCGTGGTTCTAGATTTGCAGCGGCAGCAATTACTCTCTGCAAAAGGGACAAATTGACCACCTTCACGTGACATGTCACGTTGGTCAATCAGAGAAAAAACTTTGTGTCGTGGAAAAGGTGCCGTTTTCAGAAGGCAGTTGCCTTTCTAGTTCTTATATAGTTCTGTGGACCCTCCCCCAGGGGAGACAACAATCATTGGTCTAAAACGCATAACGCCCGGGGTCTCAACAGAAGAGACCACAGGCTGTTTCGGCAGAGACCCTCCCCCAGGGGGAGACAACAATCTTTGGTCTAAAACGCGTAACGCCTCAGAGAGACTGACAGAGAGACCACAGTGGAAGTCAATGGAGAAGATCCCTTAGCACCCTGAACAAGCTGCTGTTTTGTGGACACTGTTCGTGACATAATAAATTGACTGCCTTGTGAGACGGGTTGGTGAGGGTAGGACCCGAAATGCACAACTCAGAAACAGTGACTGATGATAAAGTCCCTTCCGGGCTTTATTATAGGAATATCCAAAGCGCGTAGTCAAAAAACAAGCAAAGTTCATACACGGATAATCCAGCCAATAAACCAAAGTACAGTACCGAGGGAGAAGGCAGTCTTGGAATCCGTACACCATGCAAAAAGTCCAGTAACCAGAGTAGCTGTCAGCGGGGCAGAAGTACAGGCAGACGGTAGGCAGGCTCGGGGTCTAAGACAGTGCAAGAGTCAAGACCGGAGTCCGCTCCGTGGGGCAACAGTACAAAAACAGCAGGCAAAAACTCGTGGTACAGGCCGGCAGTGGTCAACAAAACAGGTCAATAACAATGGTCATTGAACAGGCTAGGATCGTAACAAAAAAACAGGCTTGGAATAAACGCTCAAGAGTGCACTGTAAAGGAGGCAACAATTTTGCAGAGACAAAACATGAACACTGAGCTTATATGCAGGTGTAGACAGGTGCAGACACTTACCTTGAGAGCAGCATGCGAATGGAAATCAGGTGTGGAAGGCTGACGAGGTAACAAGATAATTAGTAATCGTTAGTAATTAACCTATCCTGACCTAGCGTTAGTAAATTAGTAAATGACATGCACGAGAAACATAAGGTAAACATGAACACATGGTTAGAGAGTTAGTATTACCCAATCCTGATCTAATGTTAGTAGATTAGTAAATAGACATGGGAGAATGAAACAATTAGGGAAGGGTGAGCGACAGCAAGAGAGAGAGAGAGAGAGAGAGAGGGAAACAGCATGAATGCAAGGCTGCGGAAAAACATGGAAATGTGTATGCTAAACAATGAACGGAAAACGTAACATGAATAAAATATAAAATAGGGGGTGAGAGGAAACAGGCTTTAAACAGGAAACATGGAACGTGGGGTGGATCTTGAGGGAAGCAGGGAGTGACAACTTAACAGATGAAGGGTTGATGATGGAGAAAATCTTGAAGGGGCCAATGAAACAGGGTTGCAGTTTGTGGGAAGTGGATTGAAGGGGAATGTCCTTGGTGGAGAGCCAGACGGAATCACCTGGTTTGTAAGCAGGGGCTGGAGTGCGGTGGCGATCTGCGAAGCGTCGATTGCGGTCTGCCGTGCATAATAGCGCGGCCCTGGCGTCCCTCCAAATCTTCACACAGCGCCTCATGTGGGTGGCGAGGGAGGGAACAGCGATCTCGGCTTCCTGGTCGGGAAATAGTGGAGGTTGGTAGCCAAGGGCGATCTCAAATGGAGACTTTCCGGTGGCGGCGCAGGATAGGGCGTTGTGCGCATACTCCACCCAGGTGAGCATCTTGCTCCATGAAGCCGGGTTCTGGGCCGAAATGCAACATAAAGCGGCTCCCAAATCCTGGTTGGCCCTCTCGGTTTGCCCATTGGACTGGGGGTGGTAGCCAGATGAGAGGCTAGCAGTGGCGCTGAAGGCCAGGCAGAAGGTTTTCCAAACCTGCGAGACGAATTGAGGCCCTCGGTCGGATACGATGTCCGCGGGGATGCCATGGATGCGGAACATCTCCTTCACTAGCACCTCCGCGGTCTCTTGGGCGGTGGGTAGTCCGGGCAGGGGGATGAAGTGGGCCGCCTTGCTGAACCTGTCCACCACGGTGAGGATGGTGGTGTTACCCTCGGAAGGGGGAAGTCCGGTAACAAAATCCACCCCGTTGTGGCTCCAGGGTCGACTGGGCACGGGCAGAGGTTGGAGCAGTCCTCTGTAGGTACGACCTCTGCTGGAGCAGGAGCAGATCGCAGGCAGGACTGGTGACACTTATGACTCCAGGCAGGAATCTGGCCCGAACTCCAGTCAATGGTGGGGTTGTGTCTCTGGAGCCAGGGTAATCCCAGAATGAGCGGATCGTATGGGGACTGGATGACGCGGAACTGAATAATCTCCAGGTGGTTTCCAGAAACGATTAGCTGGATAGGTTTAGTGATGTGGGTCATGCGACATCCAACGTCTTGCCATCCAACGACCGAGCATTTTCAGGGTGGGGCAGTGGAAGGGTGGGAATGTCCAGTTCCTTGACCATCACTTCATCGATGAGGTTTGCGTCCGCTCCGGAGTCCACCAACACGCTCACCTGGACCATCTTATAGGGAAGCATCAACATGGCAGTCAGGGTGGGACAATGGCCATTCCTTGCAGACCCCTCCCGGTTGTCGAGCGCTCTCACCTCAACGGATGGACCTGACTTCTTGGAGCGGAGAGTACACTGATCTTGGGTGTGTCCCAACCCCCCACAATAGAAACAGGAACCGGTCGTTCTCCGTCGTCTCCGTTCCTCGGGTGAGATTCTCCATAACATTGGTCATTAAACAGGCTAGGATCGTAACAAAAAAACAGGCTTGGAATAAACGCTCAAGAGTGCACTGTAAACAGGAGGCAACAATTTTGCAGAGACAAGACATAAACACTGAGCTTATGTGCAGGTGTTGACAGGTGCAGGAAATCAGGTGTGGAAGGCTGACGAGGTAACAAGATAATTAGTAATCGTTAGTAATGAACCTATCCTGACCTAGCGTTAGTAAATTAGTAAATGACATGCACGAGAAACATAAGGTAAACATGAATACATGGTTAGAGAGTTAGTATTACCCAATCCTGATCTAATGTTAGTAGATTAGTAAATAGACATGGGAGAATGAAACAATTAGGGAAGCGTGAGCGACAGCAAGAGAGAGAGAGAGAGAGAGGGAAACAGCATGAACGCAAGACTGTGGAAAAACATGGAAATGTGTACGCTAAACAATGAACGGAAAACGTAACATGAATAAAATATAAAACGTGACATGACAAGAAAATAAATCATAACAATAATCAAACAATAAACGTGACATGACATGGAAATGAAACGTAACAAGAATTAAACATAAAACGTGGCGTGACTAGACTAAACACAATACGTGACATTAACAAGAAATCTAACAAAGACAGAAATGAAACATAAAACATGACATGACAGGCTAGAATCGTGACACCTTGTCGCTCATCTTCAACATGTTTGTCACCACATATTAATTTTGGGGCGAGCTATGTTGTGTCTACTACTAAAAAAATACTGTTTTGTGAGATAAGAGACAGTATATGACATATAAGGATATGTTGCAGCAGTTAGAATTAATTTACGACACGACAGGCCCAGCGCCTCGGAGCTAGCAGCCAAACTGCGGGATAAGTACCTGAAATCGATTGCTCTGTATACCATTGTTTAATAATAAAAAAATAAATTGGTGTTAGGTTGTGTGTCTCTTTGTTAGCGAGTCTGTCCAAATGACAAAGCGAGTTTTTGAAAGGATGTTTAATGGTAACTGATACCATAGCTAGCTAGCAAATTAGCTACATAGCTAAACATCCAAATTTGCGTTCTTTTTTCTACTCTTGGAATTATACTCCACAAACATTCTCCCAAAACATCAGTGTATAGATCACATCGCCATGCCACGTCTATGTGCAGCAGTAACGTGAAATTGTAATAAGAGGTCGAGACAAGGACTTTTTATTTTTTTGTTACAGTATGTCTTTCGTATACTTGTCAGTGGGTTTAGAACGAGATAGATATACAGTGCCCTCCACTATTATTGGCACCCCTGGTAAAGATGAGTTAAATGTTACGATTCCAGCTGTCATGTCATGTTTTGTTTCATTTCTGTCTTAGTTAGATTTCTTGTTAATGTCACATATTGTGTTTAGTCTAGTCATGCCACGTTTTATGTTTTATTCTTGTTACGTTTCATTTTTATGTCATGTCACATTTCATGTTTGATTATTGTTACGATTTATTTTCTTGTCATGTCACGTTTTATATTTGATTCATGTTACGTCTCCCATTCATTGTTTAGCATACACATTTTCGTGTTTTTCCGCAGCGTTGCGTTCATGCTTTCTCTATCTCTCTTGCTGTCACTCACGCTTCCCTAATTGTTTCATTCTCCCCTGTCTAGTTTACTATTCTACTAACATTAGATCAGGATTGGGTAATACTAACTCTCTAACCATGTGTTCATGTTTACCTTACGTTTCTCGTGCATGTCATTTACTAATTTACTAATGCTAGGTCAGGATAGGTTTATTACTAACGATTACTAATTATCTTGTTACCTTGTCAGCCTTCCACACATGATTTCCATTCGCATGCTGCTCTCAAGCTAATTGTCTGCACCTGTCTACACCTGCATTTAAGCTCAGTGTTCATGTCTTGTCTCTGCAAAATTGTTGCCTCCTGTTTACAGTGCACTTTTGAGCGTTATTTTCAAGCCTGCCTTTTGTTACGATCCAAGCCTGTTATTGACCATTGTTTTTGGCCTCTGTTTTGTTAACCACTGCCTGCCTGTACCACAACTTTTTGCCTGCTGTCTTTTGTACTTTTGCCCCGCGGAGCGGACTTCGGTCTTGACTCTTGCATTGCCTTCGACCTCGAGCCTGCCTACCGTCTGTCTGTACTTCTGCCCCGCTGACAGCTACTCTGGTTACTGGACTATTGCATGGTGTACCGATTCTGAGACTGCCTTCTCCCTCGGTACTGTACTTTGGTTTTGGCTGGATTATTTGTGTATGAACTTTGCTTGTTGGACTACGCTCATTGGACATTCCCTTAATAAAGCCCTGACGGGACTTTATCAGCTATCACTGTTTCTGAGTCATGCATTTCGGGTCCTACCCTCACGCACCCGTCTCATTAAAAGGGTTATAAAAAATTCACCGTTTGGTGAATTAGCTTAATCTCACACTAAAAAAATGAGAAACATACAACCTTTAATTGAAGTTAATTTATTACGAGGAAAAAAAATCCCTCATCAAGAAATAATTATTTTTAACAAAACCACGTGTGCCACAATTATTGGCACCCCTGCATTTATATTTAGAATAAAGTAATCATTTTTAATATTTGGTCGCATATCCTTTGCATGCCATGACTTCCTGATGTCTGTGACCCAACAACATCAAAAGACTCTTGATATCTTATTTTCTGGTACTCTTACAAGCGATACTATAATGTCTCTGCATTTGAATGGATCTCTATGGGAATTGGGGGGTGGGATTAGATTTAGCTGAAAATTACACTGGAACAGTATGGAATACATGGTTGGTAAAATGGCTGTAAGTCATCAAGGGTCTGAGGTATCAAACGAGCCTCAAACCATCACTCTGCTGCCAGATATGCAGTAGATATGGATGGATAACTTTAAGGGTTGTTTCTCCTGACAAATGTTCCTATTGAACTCTATGGAAAAATAAGTCAGGAGAAGAAACCCTTCAACTTCTTCGGCTTTCATTGTGGGGTATGATAGGAAATAC
The DNA here is from genome assembly GCA_029718625.1 of Synaphobranchus kaupii. Taxonomy (NCBI): domain Eukaryota; kingdom Metazoa; phylum Chordata; class Actinopteri; order Anguilliformes; family Synaphobranchidae; genus Synaphobranchus; species Synaphobranchus kaupii. Next base: position 71,093,322 of record CM056379.1, on the reverse strand, counting down.
CCAAATGGCTGAAAGATTACAGTTAAATTAAGCAAAATACAGTGAGCAAAATACTTTGTTTCTGTTAATCTATGTAATCCAAGACAAGACAATTAGCCTACATAGTGTGGTAGTGGTATGTGGTTTTTGTATCTGTCTGGGGTGGGAAAGATAGCAGTGGCTGTGTTGGTGCACAGTAGCAGCTGCAAGGAATTTGTACTTAGTACTAATGTCTATGTATCTCCTTGCAGTGAGGCTGGAGCAGGAAACCCTTCAATGCACACCAGCAAGACAGACTGGAAAGCCTGTGTTTGCCAAACCCAGATTAGCTCTAGTTTCGTGTTCAGTTTCAGTTCTAGTTGGTAGCCTGTATAGTAGCTGAGCTTAGTTTAGTTGGAGTAAATTCAGTGGACTGTATCTTTATTTTGGTTTATATTAATAAACCAGCGTGTGTGTGCATGCTTCTGCAGCTCATTCAAACTTTGTTTCACGTGGTTTACTGACATTCAATTTTCATCTATCATAGATCATTAGGAAGAACTATAATTTCTAAATGGTTTGTTGGACATGGATGTAAATCCCCTCAAACTGAGGCTGTTTTGTTATAAGTGAGCATCGTAATTATTGGCTCTATATCCAATGCACTGGAGTATAGAGACAACATAATCTGCCACTGTCCATTGCCACTTAAATGGTCCTCACTGTATCTTTGGTTTGGTGGTTATTTCAGTTTGCACTGATGTGATGAGTTACCTGTTTCTATTTTGCAGCTACACCCCGAGCTAGAAGGACCATGACCTGACTAGCCCCCCCCACCCCCCCACACACACACACACACACACACACACACACAATTTCATCATAGTTCCCATTAGCCCGCCCGTCCCTCCAACCCCTCACTTCTTATTTTCACTTTGTCCCCAAATACTTCTGTGTATTTACCCCTTTATGCACCATTTACTTAAGAGTTTAATGACATGTATTTGCACTTACATCAAAGTGTCCAATGCACTGGTTCAGATACTTCAATAGTGTCCACTTGGAGGGGAAGATGAAAGTTTTCTGTAAGTATTTGTATGCATTTGGACTGTGGTGAAAAATTTGCAGGGCCACTTCTTTCATCTTTGGAGTAAATCTGTGAGGCACCCAGGTTCCATCCCGGGTTTTCCTCTTCCTCTTCAAACACTCCTACAAATACTATAATTGCCTATAGTATTGTCTATGGTAAAACTAACCCAGTAAACCATGTATATGAATTACAAAAACACTCTCCCAAGTCTCAGCTCCTAACTTCACGCTAACCCCATCAGTAACTTATGAATTACCCCATATGAATTTCTCTGAAACTTTGTCCATATACATACTTGTATCGAAGTGCCCTAACTTGAGTGCCAAGTCGTCTTCTGGTCTGTATCCACTTATTGCTCCATCTTCTGCTTTTTTCTTTTTCTTTACCATTCAGTGCTTCTATGTTTACAGTAGTTAATTTAATTATGTCCATCTCACCAACATATATTGAAAAGCAATGCTGCAAAGAGGAAGAAACATTTATTTTGGTGACCCCATGACCTTTCCTCTAGCACCACCATAAAATTTCAAATGAGCATATCTCCTGGAGATTGTTAGGCCTTGGTGCACTCTACTGAGTGCATTCTTATGTTTTTATGCTAAAGGGACATTTACAAATGTATGTTTTAACCTACACTGCTTTTGCAGCTGACACTAATATAACCCTAATTGTATTAGTTCTAACACTGCATTACTTTTGTAGACCAGACATTTAGGAGATGTTCTTTCAATGACCTTATGCATTCTCTGCTTGTCCTCCACTAATTCTGCATTTTCCTCCTCAAGCACTTTTCTTTCACTGACCATGTTGTCTCCTAACAAGTGGCGGAGGTATGTAACCCCCCTGCTGAGGTCTCTCCACTGGCTGCCAGTTGCAGCCAGGATCAGGTTCAAAGTTCTGACCCTGGCCTACACTGCAGCCAATAGAACAGGCCCCACCTACCTGCAGGACTTAATCCAGAACTATGTTCCTGCTCGACCACTTTGCTTTTCTACAGCAGGGCGACTGGCACTTCCCCCCCTCCGTGTCAAAGGCTCTCGCTTGTCCCGACTGCGGAGTTTTTCCACATTAGCTCCTCAGTGGTGGAATGAACTTCCCATTCCCCTACGTTCTACTCCAACCCTGCCTGCATTCCGTCGAGGCCTGAAGACACACCTCTTCAGACTCCACCTTGACTGATATCCTCACCTAGGAATATCAGTTCCCTGTTTACTAGTTCCCTGTGTTTTCCTGTCTATTATAGTTTTATAATAATATTTGGAATGGAAGTGTGGTGTTGCTGATTTGCCCACAGCTTACTGTGAACTACAGTCGACGTTCATTGCTAGGGATAGCTGCTACATTATGCGAAGGATGTGCTTTGTCTTGTCTGTTCTGTAGTGATCTTGATGATGTCTCTGTACGCACTTACTGTACGTCGCTTTGGATAAAAGTGTCTGCTAAATGAATGTAATGTAATGAAGAGCGAGGGCAAAAACAATAAAAAGCATGCAAATAAAGCCCAAGAATTTGCACAGGTCTTACAGTAATTGTATATGCAAGTACTGTAGTGGCAGAGGTAGTTTGTACTCTATGAACTTGGAAATATAAAATACCCCTAACATTGATCACTGCCTATCATATTATCAAGCTTTAGCTGATGTGAGACCCAAAACATAACATGCCTGTATTAGGCTACATTTCACAATATGTAATTTCTGTAAATTACGTAGAAACAAAATACCATTTGTGTCCACACATCGCATTTGTGTACACTCTTCTTCTTTCTTGAAGGCATTTGCTAGCGGACTGATGACAGTGTGCTGACGTTATCTGATTTGTGGCACCATTATAACGGTAGCCTATACTTCACCGTTCGTATAAGTTACATAACATCACATTCAATTAACCTTAGCCTAAATAATTTGCCTAACTTCATAACCCAGATAGCAAGCGAACGTTGAATCGACGTAGATTCAATGTGGAATTCCGACGTTGATTCAACATCAATTTGCTCATCGATATCACATTGAATCAACGTCAGAATACCGACAAATATTGAATAATCATCATGCAATGAAGTTGTATTTTTATCCATTTTATTACGTGTTCAGTGACTAATGTCTAGGCCTACTAACTAGCTGGCAAAGCAACTTATGACGTTAGGCGAATTATTTAGGCTACAGTTACTACTGACATTATCGACTACTGACTAGTTCAGTTAGCTAATGGAGTGAATCAGTGATGGCGACAAACATTAAAACTTTTAAATATCATGTTAATATTTAATCTTGATTATTCAATATTTGTCTGTATTCTGACGTTGATTCAACGTGATCTCGATGAGCAAATTGATGTTGGACGTCGGAATTCCACATTGAATCTACGTCGATTCAACGTTCGATTGCTATCTGGGAAGTTGCTTTGTGGTAAAAAAAACCTGACCCCAGTCTGGGCCAGATGGACTGGGGAGTTTCTCCCACACAGTTGAGTGTTTCTTCAAGAAAAACAACCATGATCTTCAGAGTCTGATGCAATCGGGTTTATTGTAATGATTCAATAATGACATACAAAAAACCCCCGGGCTGGTCATAAAAAGCCCACCCCCTAGTCTGAATTAGTGCTTTACATATGACATTTATTTATACTGTAGTTTGATGAAATGCTATGATTTAAATATATAGGAAATGGCCTGGCCATGGTTTGACCATACTAGTTCAGTAAGTGATCATTAGAATTATATAATAGGTTGAAATAATAAAAGTACAATAAAGTAACAGAAATTAATACTCTTAGAAACTAAAAATGAACTAAATGCATATGAAACTCGTAATGCAAATGCAGAGACTGCATTGAAGTTGATTTCCCCCTACATTTGAAATGCAAAATATGGAACACAATATTAGTAAGCATTAGCAATAGTTGGTGTGATACAAACAACAGCTGAGTTTCAGGTTATGGAACAAACAAATCTCTCTGGAATGTGTATTGTAACTACAATAGATAATTCTTACAGAATTCCATTACTAGCAACACAGTTTTACAGTACAGCTCACCACATTTCCCCTTTAAAAAAGTTTTATGTTGAAAGAACATTCTTAGCATAACGTGCACATTGTGTGCTTCAAAAAAATGTTGGGAACAGGTGGGGATCGAACCACCAACCTACTACACGGCAGTTCAATGCCTTAACCACTAAGCTACAGGAACTTCCACAGATGGTATGGGAGGCAGACGGCCTGTTAAGCATAGTGTACTTGGCGGATGGCATACCTGCCATCCCAACATTTGTATTTCTATAGTGCCACCACGCAGATTGATTGGGTTAAAACTGCAGGGCTCAAGTCTTGATCTAACTCTCAATCAACCCACCAAGTTTCAGAACTTTATATCAAACGATTTGAGAATTACTAGCATTTTTGTGATAAGCCACGCCTAATGCAAAATGAATTGGCTTCTCATTCGGCCATATTTTGACATTGGCCTTAGAAAAGTAAAGCATGTATGAAGGGATGTGGGATGAGTCCCTCAAATAGGTTTGGTGCAAATTGGTCTAATTCTGTAGGAGGAGTAGCATTTTAAGTGTTTTACAAAAAATTCTAATTAGCGGAAAATCTAAGATGGCAGACTTCATGGTTCCATGAGGCAAATTTGTGGGGCATGAGCAGTGGGACATGTACATCACAGTTTGTGACTCTAGATCAAACGGGGCGTATGCAGTGGGCGTGTCAATTATCTTTAGTGAATTTTATAATATTTTCTTATATTTGGATCTCTATAGAACCACCACATTGGTTGATTGGGTTGAAACTGCAGAAGTCCTGATATTACTCTTAAAAGACAGTCCAAGTTTCATAACTTTCTGTCAAATGGTTTTGGAATTATTAGCATATTTGTGATAAGCCACGCCCACTGAAAATTCATTGGCCCGTCATTCGGCCATCTTTTAAAATATCAAAATTCTGTATTTAACTTTTATGAAGCATGGTCTAAGGAGTTTGTGTGTCTACCAGGTTTCAACTAAATTGGTCAAACTTTGTAGGAGGAGTACCATTTTAAGTGTTTTACAAAAAATGCTAATTAGCGGAAAATCCAATATGGCTGACTTCATGGATCCTTGAGGTGAATTTGTTCACCAAGAGCAGAGGGACCTGTATACCACATTTTGTGACTCTAGGTCAAACGGAGCGTCGGCAGTGGGCGTGTCAATGTCACAATATTTACACGTGCACTACAGCGCCACCAACTGGCCTATCGCCACAAAATTTGGTGTGAGCTTATGAGATGACAACGTAAAAATATTTGCCAAGTTTCATGAGAATCAGCCAAGCAGTTAAGGAAAAACTCAAAGAAGTAATAAATGAGTACATTTAAGCCAAAATGTCGGTAAATTCAAGATGGCGCCCACCAAATTAGTAAAGACCTATGATCCAAATCCGGCTCTTTGTCACTGTAGCAAGTTATACATCTCTGCAAAGGAACTGTGATTTTTAGTGAATTTTTTAATTTTTATTTATATTTGGAACTCTATAGCGTCATCACATGGCTCGATTGGGATAAAACTGTAGAGTTCAAGTCCGAATTTTACTCTTAACAGACCTACCAAGTTTCATAGCGTTCTGTCAAATCATTTTGGAATTATTAGCATTTTTGTGATAAGCCACGCCCAGTGAAAATTCATTGGCTCATCATTCGGCCATCTTTGAAAATATCAAAATTCTGAATATAACTTTTATGAGACATGGTCTACGGAGTGTGTACACCAAGTTTCATCTCAATTGGTCAAATTTAGTAGGAGTAGCATTTTAAGCGTTTTACAAAAAATGCTAATTAGCAAAAAATCCAATACGGCAGACTATGGGTCCTTGAGGCAAATTTGTTCAGAATGAGCAAATGGACCTGTATACCAAATCTTGTGACTCTAGGTGAAACGGGGCGTTGGCAGTGGGCGTGTCAATGTCAAAATTTTGTCACATGCACTACAGCACCACCAGGTGTTCAATCTGCGTCATAATATAGAGGATCCAAGAGTTTGGCAATCCCAACAAGCTTGCCAAGTTTGGTGATTCAAGGCCAAACCAGCTTACAGGAATTTTAGGTGAAAGCTGAGAAAAAAATAAAAATAAAAATCTGAACAGATACAATAGGGTACCAGCAGCTATGCTGCTCGGTCCCCTAAATATAGCTGCAAGCAGCGATTCCCGGGGACCAAGCGGCATTAGCGGCATTTGTCAAACACAGAGACTGCAAAATGGTAGACAACTCTAGACAGGGTTGACCCAAAATACAAATATCTGTTTCTAATCAGGGCTTTTGCCATTGCTGATGGTATCTTAACCCGATCCAGTAAGGGCTTGCGTATTACTTCTTAAGTACAAGTGAAATAGTGAACAGTTAATACTGTTAAATTTCTTAACTTTTGCAATAAAAAGGCGTTCGTTACTGTGAAAAGAGCATTAAAAGAAGCATAGCATTTGCACAATAATTTGCCAAATATTAACTTAGCCATTGGTACCAAGCAGGAATCGAACCACTGACCTCATGCACAGAAAGCCAAGATTGTAACCACTAGGCCAAAGCAGGTTAACAGAAATGTGGAGGCCAAATAAGACTTTTGTGTTGCAGTATCAGATTGTGTTGGCATACTGACTTCATAATTCAAACAGTTAACAGGAAATATTGTGAAATTTCTTAGCCTTTGCAATAAAAAAAAACTTGTTTTATGTTAAAAGAACATTCTTAGCATGACGTGCACATTGTGTGCCTCAAAAAAAATGTTGGGAACAGGTGGGGATCGAAATACCAACCTACTACACGGCAGTCCAATGCCTTAACCACTAAGCTACAGGAACTTTCACAGTTGGTATGGTAGGTAGACGGCCTGTTAAGCATAGATAGTGTACTTGGCAGATGGCATACCTGCCATCCCAACATTTGTATTTGCATTTCTATAGCGCCACAACTGCAGGGCTCAAGTCTTGATCTAACTCGCAAACAACCCACCAAGTTTCAGAACTTTCTTTCAAACGATTTCAGAATTGCTAGCATTTTTGTGATAAGCTGATAAGCAATGCAAAATTCATTGGCTTCTTATTCGGCCATTTTTTTACTTTGGCCTTAGAAAACATAAGTTCTCTAAAATTGTTATTCATGTCGGCGCTAACGATGTCCGGTTGAAGCAATCGGAGATCACCAAAGATAATTTTAAATCGGTGTGTGATTTGGCGAAACGGATGTCTGCGTCAGTAATTTGCTCTGGTCCCATCCCCGCTCGACGTGGTGACGAAATCTACAGCAGATTGACATCACTAAATCACTGGTTGTCTGTTTGGTGCCCTGCAAACGGTGTTGGCTTTGTAGACAACTGGAGTACTTTCTGGGAGAGGCCTGGTCTTTTGAAAAGAGATGGTATTCACCCCTCGTGGGAGGGTGCCGCTCTTATTTCCAGGAATCTATCTTATAGTCTCAGTAAGTCTATAACCTGACACACCAGAGCCAAGACCAGGCAGCAGAACTACTGTCTTACACAGATTTCTGCATGTTCCCAAAAACTGCTGCCCAGGTTCCATGCTATTGAGACAGTCTCTGTCCCCCGACCTAGAGTAGGCTTTGCTAAAAAGCCCATTAAGGGTGTTTGTATGGCTAATTTAAAAAAAAATCAGACCCTGTCATTCTACTAATGATGGGGCTGAACAGAGAGAGCCAAAAATTGGCTTGATTAATATCAGATCACTCGCCCCTAAGGCAACTCTTATAAATGAATGAATTACTGATCACCAAGTTGAGATCCTATGCTTAACTGAAACTTGGCTTAAAATTGATGAATATACTGCATTAAATGAATCCACTCCTCCTGGTTACAGTTATACACACATTCCCCGTTTGACGGGTCGTGGAGGTGGTGTTGCTGCTATATATAAATCTAATCTCTTTGCTACTCTGAAATCTGCCTACAAATTTAACTGTTTTGAAGTGCTTGTTCTCAGTTTTGCACATCCAGACAGAAAAGCAATCAGTTTTACCCTTGTCATTTTATATAGGCCACCAGGTCCATACAGTGGTTTCTTACTTGAGTTTGCTGATTTCCTCTCTAGCCTGGTTATTCATTCAGATAAAATAGTAATTGTAGGTGATTTTAATATACACATGGATAGTGAAGGTGATCCTCTCAGATCTGCATTCTTGTCAATTATTGAACCCATTGGCTTTAATCAACATATACATCAGTCCACCCATTCTCATAACCATACTCTTGATCTGGTCTTAACGTATAATACAGAAATAGCAAACGTAACAGTCATGCCTAAAAATCCTGTGTTATCAGACCATTACTTAATTACCTTTCACCTTTCACAAGTCTGTCATGTGCCATCAGATACTACATTCTACTTTAGTCGTAAGCTCTCCTCCAGATCTGCAAATGATTTTATTAATGAGCTCCCAGGCTCATTTGTGCACTGTGGGGATTTTCTAGGCTCCAGCCAAAATGCGTATACAAATGCAGACATAAACTCAATTGATCAGCTGACTGACAACATTAATAACGTACTTAGTAGAACCCTGGATACTATCGCACCTCTTAAAAAGAGGAAAGTCTGCAATAAGAAATTAGCTCCCTGGTACAATGACCATACTCGTGCTCTCAAACAAGCTTCACGCCAACTTGAGCGCAAATGGCGTTCCTCTAAATTGCATGTTTTCTTCCATGCCTGGAAAGACAGCCTTCTCCATTATAAACATGCCCTTATCACAGCGCGTTCCTTATATTTCTCTATTTTGATAGATGAAAATAGAAACAATCCTAGGCACCTGTTTAACACTGTTGCCCGACTGACTAAGAATCATGCTGATCCCTGTGTTTCAATCCCATTTAATAGTAATGACTTTATGAATTTCTTTGATGACAAAATAATAAAAATCAGGGACAAGATTCAAAGTTCTTCTACCACCCCTCATACAGGGTCTGCCCCTCCGTCCACTCAACACCTGGGTGCAGAATTGTCAGATGGACGGGTGGCCTATCTGAGCTCCTTTGCTCCAATAGATCTCACTGAATTTAATACTATAGTAAATTCTTCAAAATCTTCTACCTGTCTTCTAGACCCTATTCCAACGAAGTTACTGAAAGAGCTACTGCCAGTAATTGGAACACCACTGTTGCATATTGTTAATGCTTCTTTAGCCTCTGGACATATACCACCGACTCTCAAACTTGCAGTCATCAAACCCCTTCTTAAAAAGCCAAACTTGGATATAAACGACTTGTCTAACTATAGGCCTATCTCAAACCTTCCGTTCCTCTCTAAAATAATAGAAAAGGCCATTTCAAAACAACTCTGGTCATTTTTGCACCCTAATCAAATATTGGAAGTTTTTCAATCTGGTTTTCGACCCTCTCATAGCACTGAAACAGCCCTAGTCAAAGTATTCAATGACCTACTCCTTGCTTCTGATAGTGGCTATATCTCTGTACTCATGCTTCTGGATTTAAGTGCAGCATTTGACACAGTTGATCACCTCATCCTTCTGGATAGGCTCGAAAATATTGTTGGCCTCCGTGGACTGGCCCTTTCCTGGTTTAGATCATACTTATCTGACCGATATCAATTTGTGCATCTTAACAATGACTCCTCCTATAAATCTAGGGTTAGATATGGAGTACCACAAGGATCTGTCCTTGGGCCTTTGCTCTTCTCTCTATACATGCTTCCCCTGGGACAAATCATTCGTAAACATGGCATTAACTTCCACTGCTATGCAGACGACACCCAACTGTATCTATCAGTCAAGCCTGATGAAATTGTCCTGCTGTCAAAAATGGAAGCTTGTCTTATAGATATAAAGGAATGGATGACCCATAACTTTCTCTTACTAAACTCTGATAAAACAGAGGTAATGGTGGTGGGGCCCAAGTCCCTGAGATGCAAACTATCTGGCTATATGCCTAACATTGATGGAATTTCAATCACCTCAAGTGCTGTCATTAAAGATCTTGGTGTTACGTTTGATCCAGATCTAGTATTTGATACTCACATTAAAGACATCTCTAGGGTTGCTTTCTATCACTTGAGGAATATCTCAAAAATACGAAAAATACTGTCCCTACATGATGCTGAAAAGCTAGTCCATGCTTTTGTTACTTCTAGATTAGATTACTGTAATGCTCTTTTGTCTGGATGTGCACAGTCCTCTCTGAAAGGGCTTCAACTAATTCAAAATACAGCTGCTCGTATTCTCACGAGAACTAGAAGATTTGAACATATCAGCCCAGTGTTAGCTTCACTTCACTGGTTGCCAATCAAATTTCGAATAGACTATAAGATTCTATTACTTACCTTTAAAGCCTTACATGGGCTTGCCCCCTTATATTTAAGGGATTTACTTTTCCCTTATAATCCCTCACGAACGCTCCGTTCGCAGGGCGCAGGCCTCCTTGTTATTCCTAAAATAGCTAAAAGTACAATAGGTGGTAGAGCCTTTTCCTATCGTGCTCCTCTCCTATGGAACAAATTGCCTGCTCATGTTCGGGGTGCAGACACTGTCAGTCTATTTAAAGCTAGGCTTAAAACTCATCTTTTTAGTCTGTCCTATAGTTGAGGGGCAGGAGTGGGTGGCTGGCATTAGCTATAGAGTCGCTGGTGGACTGAGCGGTCTGTGCTGTCACTGGATCATTATTGGTAGTGTTGTGTTAAGCTCGACCGGTCATGGTCTAGTGGTGACTGTCTCAAGCCTGCCCTCATGGCTGTATTGGCCCCTGCCTCTGTTTAGCCCTTAGCTATGCTGCCATAGCCTTATTCTGCCGGGGTTTCCTTATAGCAGCAGACACCTCTGTCTCTCCTGCTGCGCTTGTTCTGCTACCATCTGAACCCCCTAACAATGTTTTTTCTTTTTTTTCCTCTTCCCTGCTCTGGGCACCTGCCCGGAGCTCTAGCCCAAGTTTCCAGAGTTTCCCGCGTCTTTCCCCCGCCCCCCCCTCCTGGCCCGGAGCTCCAGCCCAAGACCAGCTAGGCGCCCCCCACCTGCCACTGCTGATCTCTACATGATGGAGTCATCTGTATCGAATACCTCCCTATGACATAATCAACCCATAGGCCAGTGGAGGATGGGCATCCCCCCAATAGCCGGGTTCCTCTCGAGATTTCTTCCCATCGGGGAGTTTTTTCTCGCCACAGTATGAGGGTTTTTCTCTCCTACTAGAGTTTTTACCTCTGCTATCTGGGGGCTTAGAGCTGGCTTAGAGCTGGCATTTCCCATTTCCCCTTTCCTCCCCTTTCTGTTCTGTAAAGCGTCTTTGTGACAGTCATCTGTGAAAAGCGCTATATAAATAAAATTGAATTGAATTGAATTAGAAAATGCATGTATAAAGGGATGTGGGATGAGTCCCTCAAACAGGCTTGGTGCAAATTGGTCTAATTCTGTAGGAGGAGTAGCATTTTAAGTGTTTTACAAAATTGAAAAATGGCAAATTTCCTTGAGTAGCAGGACTTGTCCACCAAATTTTGTGACTAGATAAAACGGGGTGTTCGCAGTGGGCGAGTCAATGAATTTTAGTGAATTTTAAAATATTTCCTTATATTTGGATCTCTATAGCACTACCACATGGGTCGATTGGGTTGAAACTGGAAAGATCAAGTCCAGATATTACTGTTAACAGACCTACCAAGTTTCATAAATTTATGTCAAATGGTTTTGGAATTATTAGCATTTTTGTGATAAACCATGCCCATTGAAAATTCATTGGCTCATCTTTTAAAATATCAAAATTCTGTATATAGCTTTTATGAAGCATGCTCTACGTATGTAGAGTGCGTATACCAGGTTTCATGTAAATTGGTCAAGTTTTGTAGGAGTAGCATTTTAAGTGTTTTACAAGAAATGCTAATTAGCGGAAAATCCAATATGGCTGACTTCATGGATCCTTGAGGTGAATTTGTTCACCAAGAGCAGAGGGACCTGTATACCACATTTTGCGACTAGGTCAAACGGGGCATCGGCAGTGGGCGTGTCAATGTCACAATATTTACACGTGCACTACAGCGCCACCAACTGGCCTATCGCCACTAAATTTGGTGTGAGCTTATGAGATGACAACTTAAAACTATTTGCCAAGTTTCATGAGAATCAGCCAAGCAGTTAAGGAAAAACTCTATGAAGCATGCTCTACGTACATAGAGTGCGTATACCAGGTTTCATGTAAATTGGTCAAATTTTGTCGGAGGTGTAGCATTAAGTGTTTTACAAAAAATGCGAATTAGCGGAAAATCCAATATGGGTGACTTGATGGTTCCCAGTCCCCGGGAATCGCTGCTTGCAGCTATATTTATTGAATTGGATTTTTAATTTTGAGACTAAATTTACATGAGTGGGAAATTTAAATGCAGACGTAGGATTACATTGCCATTTTACGTTTTGCAATTTCATTTGATTATGCCTGCAAGATGATTCCATACACTTACAGGTCAACTGAAAATGAACACCATGATTCAAAAGGTCACAGAAAAATAACCCCTGTACAAAGGTTCAATTCCCAAAAATAATTTTCAGCCATACTCAATTTAATCTGCAAATCTTTGGTCAGTGTGTTGTATTTAATGACTCTATTGAGAAATGAAAGGAAGTAATAAAAACATTTTTCAAGTGGCCTGCATGTTCTTTACTGTAGGCCTACAGTTAAGAGTATTCATGCGTCGTCTGGCTTGTCTGCTGGAGGGCCACAGGGTTGTAGCATCTTCTCCATGAGGTTAAAGCGTACACGGGCCTTGCTTTCATTTTCGGCAATGGAGAAGTAGTTGAGCAGATCGAAATGGCCCATGTATGAACAGTACGAATCCCGGTGTTGGTTCACCAACCACTCCCACTTGCTGGTGTCGGCGTGGCCAGTCCCGATGTACTTTGACTGCAGATGCTCCAGCTGGCTGTGGATGTTGTAGCGGTCTGTCATGTTGGATGGCTGATAAAACACCAAAGAATTCAGTTTTAGAATTAATGAATGTCTTTAATTATTCAGCTAACGTTAGCCACTAGAGTCACAAAGAACCAACGGAAGAGAAAAACAAACCAAACATGGCATAAGCATCTTTCTGATACCAATTAAAATAACTGGTATGCTGATCTGACCTAACTGGTAACTGATTGTTGTCACAGGTGAAGGTGTTGCATACTTTAGGTACTAGTAATTGTGACAATTTTCAACTTCATACACATATACACATACGTATACAGTACGGCCTCATTAACAAAACTAACTTTTATACTTCCAGCAAGCTCAGAATTCCTTTAATCGCAACGATTTATTCTTTTTATAAATTTTAATAATATAAGTTATTTTATTCTTTAAAAGATTTGTTTGATTTTGTCCCGTTTTCTCCAAATTTGGTAGGCAATCGAACCCTATTTTATTCAATTCCCACCGTGCAGCAACCACTTGAAAATTCATCACTACACAACTCAGCCGGAAGTAGAAAGGAGGGTACCACATCCTCTTCAGGACGTGACTTCGCCAATTGCCACTCCCAAGGCACCGGCCATATTCGGATCTGAAAGTTGGTGCTTTTACCGCGACGGCCCAAAATATAGATACTCTTCAGAGGAACGGCATAGCTATGCAAGTATTGCTGTTATATTTTGGTAAAAGGACCCCTATTCTTGGGAAATCTGCAATGCAGGACATAACACCACGTAGCCTTGGCTTAGATTTAATTTCTTCTCCTGAAATGCAATGTACAGATTTTCCACTAACAAAAACACTGAAAAGCAATGTTAATGTTTGAAATTAAAATATTATAAAATACAATTTCATCAATTTTTTCGTCCTATCATCATCATCAGAGATCGCGATACCCGATCTGATTGTTGGGAGGGGGGCGCTTATGATTATTATTTTTATCACTATTATCCTTATTATTATTACTATCCGCCTATTGTGCTACTTTACAATAAAGTTATGATTTAGCCTATGTTTAGGCCTGCATTGCATACATGTGGATGACTGTAGTCCCGGCAATTTGCTGTCGGCTGAACATGAAGGCGGCTGAATATATAATACATTTAGCGTACATAAATGATCACAATCTCTTTCAAATTGTGTTTTGTGAGTGACTAACTATTTTGCAAATATTAAAAAAGCCTACTTCCCATAAATTGTCAACGTTATGGTCAGGGGTGTAGTAGTCTCAGCCTCAGCCACCTTGACGCACGTCATACGCAGTGTCTGATACATAGGCTTGCATAAGCTGGGTAGAACTGTAGAAACAAACTGACAATCAGCACTCATTGGCTAGCAGCAGGAGTGTGCGCGCATTTCCGGTACGACGCGGTGCATTGGGTTTTATCAGTCCGCCGGGAAACAAGTTGTGCTAACTAATTGGTAGCTAGCGAATGCAGCGAATCCATCAAGAACAATGAGTGTTTCGGACCAAGAGCTTAACGCTGGATTGAAGAAAGTTTTTCAAGTTAACGAAATTTCTTTGGTGTGATACTGTTTTACTGGAGATCACTGTGCCATTTGTGTAAATTTGTTTCACGCGAGTGTTTTTCTTGTAGCGCTGATTCTGAATCGACCGCCATCTGTTGTTTTCTCAACCAAAGCTTTATTTTAATAACAAGATATGGGCCTTTTCTGACAACATATACATATATGAATATATAAAAACGTTTAGATATAAAGCGGATTCATTGACCATAATTTCTTTTCAAGGGAAAACATTTGAATAAAAGGCTGGGAGTGCGCTCGTAAAATAGACAAACACGCTCTTGAACACAACAAATAAAGACTCAAAAACAACAATTTATTCCATATATACACCTCTATAAATTAATTTAACCCCTTTGCGCAGATGGCAAATTTGGTCAATTCTCACCTATTTAGGGGTGCTCCTCTGTTTAATGCTTTATAACTCCAGGTGTGAGCATCACCAAAACTAAATGTAAATGGCTTAAATGAAAAAAGACAGATTTCCAATTTACAATACACACTTAGTTTTGTTTATTTTTATAATTTAGGTTAAAATGAAGTGCCACAAATGCAAAGAAATTTTGGAAAAATACAAAAAAAAAGAAGTTTTTCTTTAGTTTGCAAAATACTGAAAGCTACATAAGTGAAACAGGTAAATCTATACATTTCTCCATGTCCACAAGTGTGCAAAATCTGAGGATGATATGCAGAACTACTAAAGATCTATGATACAAAATATAGGCAGTGTACCCTGTTGTCCATTAGTGTCTCCAAATCTATCCAAATGGCGAAATTGTGCACTGCTCTAAATAAAAGAAATAATGATATATTCAACTACAAATCAACAGTTTTGGCTCATAAAACACACTTTTGCATAATTCTTAAGTGGGAATCTTTTCATCAGTATAGGGGGGTAGGTATCTATGGGTCCAAAACCCTATCCAATACATGTCATAAAATGAATAAAATTTGTTTTGCCCATTATAAAGCATTAGAGACTGACCGATATGAGATTTTTGAGACCGATACCAATAACTTTTTTTGAGACCGATTACCAATATGGCAGCCGATAGTGAACCTTTGAGCTTGAATGAAAATAGACCCTTTCTACATGGATTGTGCAC
Organism: Synaphobranchus kaupii; assembly: GCA_029718625.1. NCBI lineage: Eukaryota > Metazoa > Chordata > Actinopteri > Anguilliformes > Synaphobranchidae > Synaphobranchus > Synaphobranchus kaupii. The sequence goes on along the minus strand of CM056379.1, from coordinate 71,077,718 downwards.
ACATTTAAAACCAATATGACTATGCAAAGGTACTCAGAAGACAAACAAATATTACATTATAATATTACTATTACAAAAAAATGTACATTATTAAATTATTTTAATATTAACATGGTTAACATCATCAAGCAACTTTAGAAAAGAACACTGATCAAATAAAGAATAGAAATTAAATAAATAGCAAAATAAACATCAGTACTTTAACTTACTGACCATTTCAATAAATAATAAAAAATAATAAGCTATTTAAGTGCTACACAATTTATGACAAAGAAAAACTTGCTATAACTATTCATTGATTATTCATTGTTCATTAACTGCTTGATTGATAATTAAGAACTGGAAACAGAATGGGAGTTAGCTATATCCATATAAAGGTAGTCTAAGGTTACAAGAGGCCTATTTTACAGCCGATCGGCACTTTGTGTGGTCACAATATTGGCTAACAAGGGGAAAAAGAGACTAACTAAATGGCTCGTTCACCGGACGACGGATCAATTTAAAGCCCCTCGGAGCTAGGCTCGGAAAAGTTTAGAAAACCCTTAACAGGTTTTAGCCGTGAGTGTGTACAGAATCGGTTACCGAAACCTACCTGTAGAATAATTTTACTTGGGTCATAAAGAATGGTACTCCCAAGTTTCGTGGGAATGTAAAGCATCTTCGCAGTTAATTTGACAGTCGAACATTTGAGTTTATTTTATTAGTATTATCATATGTTCTCTATATTATGGTTACCGATTGTGGCTTAACTTGGACGGAGGAGGAGACGTGTTGCATCTCCGTAAACACTTGGAAAGCGGCAAATGATCCATGTTGTTTTTTTCCCCCCAACCGTAACGTTAAATGTCGATAGTTATCAAGGAATGCAGAAGATAAAATCCGCTATCAAGGAAACGTGCTGGGTGGAGCGCATTCTAGGTTTCGAAAACCACAGAACAGAATGCATTTGAGTAATGTGCAGCTTACGAACAGGTCAAGGTAACACTAGCGAAAACCTCAACTAAAACCGAAACGTTTCAAAACTAAAACCCTAGTGTGTACGAGACCATTAGCTAATGTTTGCTTGATGACTAGTAACATAGATTCCATGCCTATAAGGTTTTTCCTCTCCTCTATTCCTAAGGTTAGCTGAGCAGGGGCTGTTTCACGAAGCAGAACTACTGAGTTAGCTTGATAACCTGCACTGAGTAAAAACCTGGAACAGCTCTTTTTCTTCAGTCCATGTTCCACATTTTGGAGGGTTCCGGGTTTTACTCAGTGCAGTTATTCAGCCAACTCTCTAAGCTTTGTGAAAAAGGCCCCAAGAGCTGTCATTCGCTAGCTACTGTTAGCTAGCTATTCAAAACAAACGTTGTCACGTTAATCCCATCGATATGAAAATAAATGCCTCAGTTAAAATCCAGGGGTGAATCTAAATGCACACTGTCTGAAATATATATTTTATATCTCATTCGGTAGCCTACTCATGAATTATAATGTTAGCTAAGTAATGGTGCTAAGTAAAAGAGCACGACAAGTTCTGTGGATGCATCTCAGGTTAACGTTACTGGTAGCTGATTAGCTTGCTGATAGCTAGCTAGCAATGTTATCGTAGTTTACATTCATCGGCAGTTTGCAAACATTTATTCAGACCGCAATTAAAGAATGACTAACATTACTGTTGTGGTAATACACTATTATTATTGACAATATTCAATTAGCTAGCAAGAGAAACTAGTTCCTTTCATTCAGTGAGTCTTCCTCCAGCAGCAGCGTTGTTCTCTGACTGAGTGAAGATTCCATGACACATGATGTTGAGGGTAGCGAGAACCACTAGATGGAGTGCTAGGAGCGCCCACGTGTCAGTGTAAAAAAAAAAGCCTATATCGGTCATTCATATCGGCCACATGTCATCCTTGACGACTAATACAGTATGGTCCAGAAACACAAATATCGGCCCGATATATCAGTGGGGAAAATTATAGCTACGCTGGGAAGAATTACCCCACCTCCCCCCGTAAGTTAAAACTTATCCCGTCCGGCAAGATGGCGAGCACGGCAACAATGAGCTGAGAACAATCGCACAATCTCGTTCCATTTCATTTAAAATCAACCAGATTTTCTCGGTGATATAGCTACTAATAAGTAAGTAGGCTAAACGCAAAATGAATCTGCGATTTACAATTATAGCCTACCTATATATTTTTTAATATCTATAATATTTTAAACTGTGATGAAATAGCCTAATGCCTACCAAACCGGACCTTAAGCGTGGTAGGTCGGATCTAAGCTCTAGTGATATTGAAGATAAGCCTACGACCTCAGAAGTCCTCAAAATGCAGGCCTTGATAAATGAAAAATTAAAGAAATTGGACGTGTTATATGATTTAAAAAGAGACGTAACAGACCTCAAAACATCAGTTGAGTACTCAACTCTAATAGAAGAATTGAAGAAAGAAAACGTGGAGTTCAAGAAAGCAATGGAAGAACAACAAACGACAACCAGACAGTTAATACAAGAAAATACTAAACAGAAAAGTTTGCTTCTTGATCTGCAGTGTAAAAGCATGAGAGAGAAACTATTTATGGGAATCAAGGAAGAGAACAAGACGTCAAAAACCTATGTCCAACTGTAGTGAAATCTTTCAATTTTAAAACAAAAATGCAGGTCTGAGTTCTAATCAGTACTTCTCTCTTTGTGATCTTAGATGCGTTAGTTTTATACATACACACACACATATATATATATATATATATATATATATATATATATATATATATATATATATATATATATATATATATAGTGAATTTTGTTATGTGTAAACACAAGATATGTCTCCCTTCTCTCTTCCCTGCGCTTTTCTTTTTCTTTTCCTCTCTCCTCCAGGTATTCATTTGATCAAATTCCTTAGCAAAAGAATTTCTTTTTTCTATCTGCACCGTTTTTAAGAGATGTTGACTTTCGTAGAATTTATAAATGAATTAATTTTTTTTGTCTAGTATACAGTATGCAAATAGTTTAAGAATGAATGAAATAAATATAATTATAACCTCGCTCAACGCGAGAGGAATTAACTCCAAAGCTAAGAGATTAAAAATATTATCTACACTTAGAACAACTAGGTCAAATATAGTTTAATTCAAGAATCCCACCTTATTGATGCGGAGCATGAAAAATTTAAAATGAAATGGATTGATCAAATATATTATTCATCGTTTAACTCCAAAAGTCAAGGTGTAGCCATGGCATCATTTTCTGGAATTTACCAAGCTGTTTAAAGGCACAGTCAACTTAGTGTATGCAAACCCACTGGAATTGTGATAGTGAATTAAAGGTGAAATAACCTGTCTGTAAACAATTGTTGTAAAAATGACTTGTGTCATGCACAAAGTAGATGTCCTAACTGGCTTGCCAACACTATAGTTTGCTAACATGAAATCTGTGGAGTGGTTAAAAATGAGTTTTAATGACTTCAACCTAAGTGTATGTAAACATCTGACTTCAACTGTACCTATCTTTCCATCTCATCATAAATCATATTCTCGCATTGACTTTTTTTTATGCCATGCATCTTTGCTGTCTCAAATTTCTAATCCAAAAATCCACCCGATAAGTATATCTGACCATGCTATGATTTCTTTTATATTATCAAATCAATACAACAACCACAGCCCAGATGGAAATTTAATACATCCCTCTTATCAAACTCTGAATTTGTTCAATATATTGAGAAGGAATGGAAAGAAATTACTGAGTTTAATGACACCCAAGATTGCACACCAACTACACTCTGGGAGACAGCAAAAACGGTTCTGAGGGGGAAAATTATATCATTCCGTACAGCTAATAAAAAAAGCGACAGAAGCACAAGGCTGAATTGGAAAGGAAGGTAAAAGACCTGGATAAACAATATGCAACGAGGCAAACGGATGAGATTTATAAACCTTTGTTACAAGCCCGAATTGAGCTCAATAACCATATTTCATCGGAAACAGCAGCACTAATGATGCGTACACGCCAAAATAACTATGAATTTGGAGACAAATTCGGTAGGCTCATGGCAAACATGCTAAAACAAAATAAAGAAAAATCAATGATTCATTCAATTAGAGATGCAGAAGGCAAACTTGTGATAGAACAGGAACGAATTAACTCAGCTTTCAAAGATTTTTATATTAAATTATATACACCAGAAATAAAACCGGACACGGCTGAAATTAAATACTTTCTTGATAATTTGGATCTCCCTTCTATATCAGCTGAAGATCAAGACTTTTTAAATAATCCCTTAACCAATAACAAACTTCAAGCAGCAATGCTATCTATTTCCTCTGGGAAATCATCCGGACAGGACAGATATCCCGTTGAATTTTATGTGTCTTTCTGGTCAATTTTAGCACTAATATTTACGAAAATGGTGTCCTTCATATATAGCTCCAACAATTAGTTATTCCTAAAAAAAGGACCCGACACTTTGTGGTAATTTTCAACCAATCTCGCTGATAAATACAGATATAAAAACTATTACTAACGCTATTGCAATTAGTACTTACTACAAAAAAATACTTTCTAAGCTATGCTCTGACCAGAGTGGTTTTATGAAAGACCACCATGCAACAGACAATACAAGAAGACTTTTTAATATCTTGCATTTAGCCTCTACAAGTTCCATACCCACAGCAATAATTACTTTAGACTAGGAGTGTAACGATTCATGCGATTCATCGATGGTCAGTCCTACCGATGCAACTAAATCGATCTGCTAAAATAAATAAATAGAATGAATCGCTTTGGCTTCACCAATAATCGATATAAATGCTTTAAATCGCATGAATCGCGATTCTTAATTATGATTATTGTTTTACGACTTAGTTTACACATTTTTTTGTGAAATGCAGCTCGGTAATCCGTAACTCTGTCATCAGCTACAGTGTTTCCCCTAGATTTTTTTTCAGGCCGGGCGGTGAAAGTGCGCCATTTTGCGTAGAGGCGGAAACTATAATTACACCCTCATAATATCAGCGGTGCCATTGAAAATTTTAATTAGGCCTAAGGGGAAACCAAAGCTGTTTTGGCAAGGGTTTTTCCAGATGCTATTTTGATCATTCCCGCATTCTGCGGTAAGGGAAACATTGCAGCTACATAAAAAAAAATAAAAAAAGATTATATATTTCAAAAAAAAGAATAATATAAATGTTTTTTTTTTTTCATTAAAATTATTTATTTTCCCTCTTGTCCAAGCCGGGCGGCACGTGAGTTTCCGCCCGGCCAAGATAATGGTAGGGGAAACACCGAGCTAGTCAGCCTGCAAGGAAGTACCGCCAAGAGTTTTTTTTCCCCTCACCCTCTACTGGTGAATTTCACCCACTCACTCACCCACCCGTTCACTCACTCTCACCCACCCTCTCACTCACTCACCCACCCTCTCACTCACTCACCCACCCTCTCACTCACTCACCCACCCTCTCACTCACTCACCCACCCTCTCACTCACTCACCCACCCTCTCACTCACTCACCCACCCTCTCACTCACTCACCCACCCTCTCACTCACTCACCCACCCTCTCACTCACTCACCCACCCTCTCACTCACTCACCCACCCTCTCACTCACTCACCCACCCTCTCACTCACTCACCCACCCTCTCACTCACTCACCCACCCTCTCACTCACTCACCCACCCTCTCACTCACTCACCCACCCTCTCACTCACTCACCCACCCTCTCACTCACTCACCCACCCTCTCACTCACTCACCCACCCTCTCACTCACTCACCCACCCTCTCACTCACTCACCCACCCTCTCACTCACTCACCCACCCTCTCACTCACTCACCCACCCTCTCACTCACCCACCCACTCACTCACTCACCCACCCACTCACTCACCCACCCACTCACTCACTCACTCACTCACTCACTCACCCACCCACTCTCTCCCCTGCCAGCATGTAGCCTATTGAAAAATGTTCAAAATAACTGAGCCATGTTTAATTACATTTTTGTATTCAGCATAAAATATTATGCAGGACTACTTTTTTTTATAGAATAAATATGTTTAATAAGTAATTCTGTTGTCTGTTTATTTTTTCACCTTTCAGAAGAATACAGATAGTCTCACTCGCATTATTGCATGTTTATTTCATGGATATAGAATTTTGGTTAAAAGTTACTGAATCGAATCGTGGTTTACAGAATCGAATCGAATCGTTCCAAAAAAAAAAGTGTCCTTGAATCGAATCGCCAACTACTGAATCGTTAATCGAATCGAATCGCTGTGAAGCCAAAGATTCACACCCCTACTTTAGACGCAGAAAAAGCATTCGACCATGTTAATCTGAATTTCCTGGACTCAGTAATAGAAATGGATTAGAATATTTTATAGCTCACCACATGCGTCGGTCATTACAAATAATATAATAAACTATACAATTTTTTAACTATTTAGAGGCACAAGACAAGGCTGTCCAGCCTCACCACTCCTGTTTAATATTTTTCTGGAACCATTAGCTATTGATGTCCGTCAGAACAACTCAATTGTTGGAGTTCAGTCAACTAATATTACACATAAGATAAGCCAGTATGCGGATGATATATTGCTGTTTGTCCAGGAGCCTGCCCGATCTTTGCCCCATATGTGACGCGGTATGTCAAAAGCAGGCGGAATTGGGCAGAGCTACGAACGGAGGAACAGCTGCAAAATGCCTTGAGGGTGAATTTTAGGGGTTTAGAGATTTTTGGACATTTATGATGCTACAAATATTAAAAATGTTCTGTAAAAGTTTCTAACTGAAATTTCATCGACAAAGTATTTTTTTAAACACTTTTAGAGAGGCATATAATTTCACAAAATGATGCCTTGTTCGAGATTTTGCTTGGAAATGACGCCAAATTTAGCGTAACTTCGAGCTCACTTGCTAACGTAAAATCGCATGATGATATTTTGCCAACATATTGGTTATTCAAACGGTATCTTTCTTGATGAAATAAACTATTAATTGATTATTAAAACAACAATAATCGTGAGCTTGTTTATGTACTACAAGAGCCGCCCGATAAAGGGCGCCCCTTTTTTGACAGTACTTTCTCATCTAAAAGACGTTAAAACAAAAAAACTACCGGTCACATCTACATGGTTATTGGCTTAAAAGTTAGCTTATCGTTTTGTGAACCTAATAAATATAATATGTTCAATGGTATGTGCCAGAACAATATCAGTATCGTATGTTGATCACAAAAATGTCTGGCTTCCGTCCGATAACAGGGTTCGGTACGCTAACATTGTTAACCAACTTGTTTTGTTTAAACTCAAACTTTAAAGGGCTATTTCTCAGTTTCGATGTTTCAGACGGTCCAAATTAAAATCTTAATAACTTCGCTTTGGAATATCCGATTTGAAAAAAGAAAGCGGAGTTGTAAAGTGCAAGGTCTATGTTTTACTAATATACCAATAACTCAAAATTGACCTCTTGCCCAATTCCGCCTGGTTTTGACATACCGCATCACATATAATGACTACAATTGATGGTTTTAGAAAATTATCAGATTATAAGATTAATTGGAGCAAATCTGAAATCCTTCCAGTTAATACATTTAAATGGGAAGTTTTGGCAAAGAAATACCCATTCAAATGGTCCCCACTACAGATTCAATATCTGGGAATTAAAATTCCCCCTCAAATACACAATGTGATAAAATTAAATTTTCCACAGCTATTGAAATCTGTCTGTGAGGACCTAGAAAGATGGAAATATCTTCCCTTATCATTAATAGGCCGTATCAATACTGTACAAATAAACTATTTTTTTAAATGATCCCTTTATGTCCACCCAAGGAATGGTTCAATACCCTTAATCAAGCACTTTCTATAATTTACTGGAGGGATAAGAAGGCTTGAATAAAGCTCACTAAGATACAATGCCGTAAGAGGAATGGGGGTCTCGGAGCACCAGATTTTATTAAATATCAATTATCCTTTCAAATTAGACAGCTGGTCAAATGGTTGGATTATCCACATGGAGATCCACCATCTTGGATTGATATTGAAGATTTTTGTTTGAAACCAATAAGAATTCAAGATGCTCCATTTTTCTCAGATTCTATTAAAAAATAGAAAAAATAGATGGCCTTTAAGTAACCCTATAACAGAAAGTACTATGGAAGCATGGATTAAAGCACATAAAATTATAAATACTACACTAACCCTTTCTAGGAATTCACCTATCTGGCAAAATCCAGACCTCCGTATTGGTGGTAAACCCTTTGAATTTTGCACTTGGAAAGAAAAAGGTATTAATTATATTCACCAGCTATTTGACAAAGGAAAGCTCATTACATTTCAGGGTATAAAAGAAAAAATATGACTAAGCCCCACCACTTATTTTCAATATCTACAGATAGACTGTAGATGGACAGGAACGGAATTGATTACAGAAAAAGAGTTTGGATCAGAGCTGGGTCAGGTTATTATACAGAATAGGAACCCTAAAGGACTAATCTCAAGGATCTATAACAAACTAGTAGAAGGTGAAAACACCCTGGGCTCCCTAGATAGCTGGATGGAGGACTTGAGGTTACCACTTGATAAAGAGGTCAGGCAGAAAATTAACGTAAATTTGCACTGCATCCAATATAAACTACTACACAAAATGTACTATACAAATAGAAGGCTGTTTATAATGGGCTTCATTGACTCCCCTATTTGTACTTCCTCCCAAACCGGTCTTCCAGATACACATTTACATGCTCTCTGGCTCTGTTCTATTGTGGAGATTTACTGGAAAAAGGCTTTCAGAAATTTTGGGTATCTCAGTTACTGCTTCCCCAGCACTTTATATTTTAAACAATATGGAACAGAACAGCCTTTTTACCAGTACACTATCAAAAGAGTTAACCAAATTTATGTTTATGGCAATTACAGCAGCAAAGAAATAATTTTGTTAAATTAGAAATACAAAACACTTCCATTTCCACTACTCAGTGGCTCAATCTTTTGTGTGATCAGACCTTAATTGAAGAGTCAACCACCAAGTTTAAAAACAAGCATTGGGATGGCAGGTATCCGCCAAGTTACGGCTTGGTGGGGCATGCCCCATACCTATACAGCACCGAGAGTTTGGCACTTTTCAGGGTTTCCTACAGAAGTAACCACAATGACCATAGACTCTCAGCCCTTAAAAACATTAACATTAACTGTATGTTCTGACCTCATGTAACCACACAGCATTCAGATACAACTTCACACATCCACACAATAAAGCCCCAAACTTGGGTTATTTTGCCGTTCTTCTTCTTCTTCTTCTTCCCATTTTCCTGCCAAACTGCCTGCCTCTGTCGTGATGTTATCCAATGAGGAGAATTATTATTTGAGGGTATGGTCCGTATACCTGCTCATCAAGCTTATCGTCCAATAAAAACGCTTCATACTAATGTTTTTTAATGTTAATGTAGCTAATGGCTTCATGCTTTCCAAGAAGCTACTGTGGTCTTGTGGTAAGAACTGCAGTCTCTCACACAGTGGATTGTGGGTTTGAGCCCAGCAGGGCACGTGTATTTTCCACAAAAACAATGTGCAACTGTTAAGTACTTTTAATTTCTTAGACTGTTATTATTTTCACATTGACACATTAACGTATTTTTATTGTAAAGGCAAAAGAGGTTTCCAATATTAACTGTTCAATGTTTCACTTGTATTTCACTTGTACTATATCACACCCGGACGCTCGCTCTTGTCTGGTTTGGGGAGGGTGTTACGCTCTGCTCTTGCGGTCATGACTGACTGAGGAAACCCCTTGCCTCGGCCAACATTTCTTTATTCATTCATTTCTTCACTTCAGCTCTGTTCACTTTATCCTTTTCACACACAACACAAGGTCACCATAAAATTAACTACTAGGAAAATTAAGAATTTACGATAATAGCCTACATTAAGAATTGAGGATAGCCTCTTTTAAGCTGCAAACCTTTAAGAGATCGGATTTATAAACCGCCAATTCCCCAAACATATCTGATTCATGGTTAGTCACTTTAAAAAAATAAAAAAATAAAAAAATAGCCTCCGAATGTGGCTCTAGTCTACGCTACTCTGCTGATAATGTAGCTTACTGCAAACACTTTTAATTATTATAATAATAAGAATTAATATAGGTGCAAGCAGCGATTCCCGGGGACCGAGCGGCATTAGCAGCATTTGACAAACACAGAAACTGCAAAATGGTAGACAACTCTAGACAGGGTTGACCCAAAATACAAATATTTGTTTCTAATCACGGCTTTTGCCATTGTTGATGGTATCTTAACCCGATCCAGTAAGGGCTTGCGTATTAAGTCTTTTAAGTACAAGTGAAACAGTGAACAGTTAATACTGTTAAATTTCTTAACTTTTGCAATAAAAAGGTGTTTCTTAATGTGAAAACAACATTAAAAGAAGCATAGCATTTGCACAATAGTTTTGCCAAACATTAACTTAGCCATTGGTACCAAGCTGGAATTGAACCGCTGACCACATACATGGAAAGCCAAGATTGTATCCACTAGGCCAAAGCAGGTTAACAGAAATGAGGAGGCCAAATAAGACTTGTGTGTTGCGGTATCAGATTGTTTTGGCTTACTGACTTCATAATTCAAACAGATAACAGGTAATATTGTGAAATTTCTTAGCCTTTGCAATAAAAAGAACATTCTTACAATGACGTGCACATTGTGTGCCTCAAAAAAAACTTGGGAACAGGTGGGGATCGAACCACCAACCTACTACACGGCAGTCAAATGCCTGAACCACTAAGCTACAGGAACTTTCACAGTTGGTATAGTAGGTAGACGGCCTGTTAAACAGAGATAGTGTACTTAGCCAACATTTGTATTTCTTTAGTGCCACCATGCAGATTGATTGGGTTAAAACTGGGTTGATTGAGAGTTAGATCAAGTCTTGATCTAACTCTCAATCAACCCACCAAGTTTCAGAACTTTATATCAAACGGTTTTAGAAGTACTAGCATTTGTGCGATAAGCCACGCCCAATACAAAATTCATTGGCTTCTCATTCGGCCAATTTCAGACATACGCCTTAGTAAAGTAATGGATGTATGTAGAAATCTCCGCACCCTCTCTCACACCTCTCTCACTACTTCTGCTCTCTCTGCACTTCCTCCTCCTGCTACCTTTGCCAAAATGCCCATTGATGTCGCCACCTCTGTGTTTAACTCATGCCTCTCTCAGTCTCTCAACAAACTATGCCCTCTTGTCTCCAAACCAGCCCGACTATCACCCCCTTCCCCGTGGCTGACGGATTCTCTCAGATCCAGCAGAACCATGCTACGAGCCGCTGAGAGAAAGTGGAGGAAATCCAGATCCCCAGATGACCTGGCCTCCTACCACACTCTGCTGGCAGCCTTCACAGCTGCAACTACATCAGCTAAAACTTCATTTTTCCAGTCGAAAATTGATACATGTCTATCTAACCCACGTAAACTCTTTTCCACCTTCTCCTCCCTGATCACCCCCCCTCCACCCCCTTCACCCTCCTCCCTCTCTGCAGATGACTTCCTGACCCACTTTGAGGGGAAGGTGGCTGCAATCCGGAACTCCTTCACGCATCCGGTGACACCCCACATCCCCCATACTGAACCCATCGCTACACTGTCGTCCTTCAAGACTCTGAAGGACTCCGATGTGCTCGAGCTGGTGACGCGCCAGCGCGCAACCACCTGTCCACTAGACCCCATACCTTCAGCAGTCCTCCAGTCTATATCTGCTGAGCTCCTTCCATATCTGTCCTCTGTTATTAACACCTCCCTAATCTGTGGCCATGTTCCTGCTGCCCTTAAAACTGCCCGTGTAACCCCACTCCTTAAAAAACCTAGCTTAGATCCCGCTGATGTCAGGAACTACCGTCCTGTATCTCTCTTGCCCTTCCTGTCCAAAACACTTGAATGTGCTGTCCTTAACCAACTGTCTGTTTTTCTCCACCAGAACAACCTGCTTGACCCGCATCAGTCTGGCTTCAGAACCGGCCATTCCACCGAAACTGCTCTCCTGGCTGTGACTGAGGCACTCGCCACTGCTAGAGCCTCCTCCCTCTCCTCTGTTCTGATTCTCCTTGACCTGTCTGCGGCATTCGACACGGTCAACCACAAACTCCTGATCTCCACACTCGCTGAGATGGGCATTTCTGGAACTGCCCTCTCTTGGTTTGTATCATATCTCACTGATAGATCCTACCAAGTCTCCTGGAAGGGTTCCGTCTCTGCTCCCCGTCCCCTGTCTACAGGAGTCCCGCAGGGATCTGTACTGGGTCCTCTGCTGTTCTCTATGTATACTAAGTCTCTTGGCTCAGTAATCCATTCACATGGCTTCTCATACCATAGCTATGCTGACGATACTCAACTCTTCCTCTCTTTCCCTCCCTCTACCCCACAGGTTAAGGAGAGGATATCTGCTTGTCTGACTGACATCTCTGAGTGGATGGCTACCCATCACCTGAAGCTCAACCTTGACAAGACAGAGCTCCTCTTCATGCCGTACAAGACCTCCCCACTACATGACCTCTCCATCACCGTTGATGGGACCGTGGTGGCTGCCTCCCGCTCTGCAAGGAACCCGGGGGTGGTCCTGGACGACCGGCTGGACTTCAAAGAGCACATCAGGGCGACGGCACGGTCCTGCAGGTTCCTCCTGTACAACATCAGGAGGATTCGACCGTACCTGACCACCTACTCCACCCAGCTTCTTGTCCAGACCATGGTCACCTCACGCCTGGACTACTGCAACTCCCTGCTCGCAAGCCTACCGGCCTGCGCCATTCTGCCTCTTCAACTCATCCAGAATGCAGCTGCCCGGCTTGTGTTCAACCTCCCGAAATTTTCCCACGTAACCCCCCTGCTGAGGTCTCTCCACTGGCTGCCAGTTGCAGCCAGGATCAGGTTCAAAGTTCTGACCCTGACCTACACTGCAGCAAATAGGACAGGCCCCGCCTACCTGCAGGACTTAATCCAGAACTATGTTCCTGCTCGACCACTTCGCTCTTCTACAGCAGGGCGACGGGCACTTCCCCCCCTCCGTGTCAAAGGCTCTCGCTTGTCCCGACTGCGGAGTTTTTCCACATTAACACCTCAGTGGTGGAATGAACTTCCCATTCCCCTACGTTCTACTCCAACCCTGCCTGCATTCCGTCGAGGCCTGAAGACACACCTCTTCAGACTCCACCTTGACTGATATCCTCACCTAGGAATATCAGTTCCCTGTTCCCTGTGTTTTCCTGTCTGTTTATTATAGTTTATAATAGTATTTGGAATGGTTTATAATAGCATAGTTTATAATGGTATTTGGAATGATTTATAATAGTATAGTTTATAATAGTATTTGGAATGGTTTATAATAGCATAGTTTATAATAGTATTTGGAATGGTTTATAATAGTATAGTTTATAATAGTATTTGGAATGAAAGTGTGGTGTTGCTGATTTGCCCACAGCTTACTGTGAACTACAGTCAACGTTCATTGCTAGGGATAGCTGCTACATTATGCAAAGGATGTGCTTTGCCTTGTCTGTTCTGTAATGATGATGATGTCTCTGTACGCACTTACTGTACGTCGCTTTGGATAAAAGCGTCTGCTAAATAAATGTAATGTAATGTAATGTAATGTAGGGATGCGGGTTGAGTCCCTTGAACAGGTTTGGTGCAAATTGGTCTAATTCTGTAGGAGGAGTAGCATTTTAAGTATTTTACAAAAAATGGTAATTAGCGGAAAATCGAAGATGGCAGACTTCATGGTTTCTTGAGGCAAATTTGTTGGGCAGGAGTAGCGGGACGTATACACTAAATTTTGTGACTGTAGATCAAACGAGCCCCAAACCATCACTCTGTTGCCAGATATGGAGTAGATGTGGATGGATCACTGCAAGGGTTATTTCTACTGACTCATTTTCCTATAGAACTCTATGGGGAAAAAAGTCAGGAGAAACAACCCTTAAAATGATCCATCCACATCTACTCCATATCTGGCAACAGAGAGATGGTTGTGGGCTCGTTTGATAGCTCAGACCCTTGATAACTTACAGCCATTTAGCCAGCCATGTGTTCCATACTGTACCAGTGTAATTTACAGCTGAATCTAGTCTCACCCCCCAATTTCCATAGAGATCCATTCAAATGCAGAGAGGTTATAGTATCGCTTGTAACAGTACCTGAAAATAAGATATTGACAGTTTTTTGATGTTGATGGTCACAGACTTCAGGAAGTAACAGCATGTAAAGGATATGCGACCAAATATGAAATATGATACTTTAAAAATACGTTAAAGCAAAGGGTATGAATACTTATGTAAATGAGAAATTTTAGTTTTTTATTTTTAATAAATTTGCAAAAATCTTAAAAAAACTTTTTTCACATTGTCATTATGGGGTGTTGTGTGTAGAATTTTGAGAGAAAAAATTTATTTAATCAATTTTGGAATAAGGCTGTAACAGAACAAAATGTGGAAAAAGTGAAGCGCTGTGAATACTTTCCGGATGCACTGTAGACTTGGTTCATTAATTTACATGCTTCTTCATGATCCATAGCTCAGGTGGTGCTGTTCATTGTATTTCATTACACATTAAATACTGCTCATCTACAAACTCTTTGAATGTACTTGTGTGCTGTCTGTAATAGGATAACTGTTCTCATTCTTGTCAATAGAGGGCGTTATGGTTAAGCAAATGTCTGCATACATTTCTTTGGAACGCATGTCTCTCTCCGTGTTTATCTTCATGCATTATTCATCATTAGTTAGCTATAAAAAATAAGTGATATCAGATCAAAAACGTCTATGACGTAAAAAAAGCCAAGTTACTCACGCATAGCCTACATAGCGCTGTCTATAAGTTCTTATTTCCAACTTGCAAAAACTAGGCCTGCCTTTAAAAGTCTTGATATCAAAATGTGGCCAAGTTACAACTAACAATATTGCCTATCGTAGCTCACACTAAATAAACTAGCTCTATTCCAAAGCAATGCTATCCAAACTTTCCTAAACTTTCCTAAATTATGCCCATATCTAATAAAGCCTAATAATGCGTTCAAAAGCAAGATTGCAGAGAGTCTGGGGCTGCGTTCGGATCCAAAATGTATCCTTTCTTCCTGTCGTTCCCATCCCTTGCTTCCCTTGGGGTTACTTTCATGCTAGGTGCCCACTTCCATTGCAAAATATCTCCCAAATGGCCCAATGCATCATCACTGAAATGGACGTAATCATATTCCAAAATATTGGTTTTCATCCCCATTACCACCCCCTACTAGTTTCACCCTGGTATTTTAAGTGCCCCTATATGGGAGAAATAGTCACCCACTTAAAAGCTTTTTGACAAAGTGGACTCAAATATGCGTTTTCAATCGCCTTGAAAGGTTGGTTGGTCTTTCTGACTGTGTTAAACTGGTTCAGAACATACATCAAAGGGAGAAAGTTTTACGTCAGGCTTGGAGATCATGCATCTGAGAAACATGACATCTGCTTTGGGGTTGCACAAGGGAGCTGCCTTGGTCCATTATTATTCTCACTATACATGCTGCCACTTGGGGACATCATCAGAGAGCACAATGTATGTTTCCATAGTTATGTGGATGACATGCAACTGTACATCTCTGCTGAATCAAATGATGCTGCAGCTATAAACTCCATTACTACCTGTCTTTTGGCAATAAATAAATAGATGAGCAATAATTTCTTGAAGTTAAACGAGGACAAAACTAAAATCCTACTAGTCAGCCCTAAAAGAGAAATGCTGTTTAATAATCTGGGGAAATTTACTCCCTGGATTAAAACTGAGGTTACAAGTCTTGGTGTTATCTTAGATTCAGATCTAAGCTTCAAGTCCCACATTAACGAGGTGATGAAAACATAATTTTTCCACCTTAGAAACATAGCCAAAGTGTGACCATTTATAAATTAAAAAGATGCTGAAAAACTGATTCATGCCTTTATTTCAAGCCGACTCGACTACTGTAATGCACTTTTTACTGGCCTCCCGAAAAAACCACTGAGAGACTTCAGCTCATTCAAAAAAACTTCAGCTCGACTATTAACCAGAACCAAGAGGAGGGAGCACATTAGTCCAGTTTTAGCTGCTCTGCACTGGCTTCTGGTAGCATTTAGAATTGATTTTAAGATCCTCCTCCATATACAATACCCTTAATGGGATAGGACCAAGCTAGAGTTGAAGTCGGAAGTTTACATGCACTTAGGTTGAAGTCATTAAAACTCATTTTTAACCACACTACAGATTTCATGTTAGCAAACTATAGTGTTGGCAGGTCAGTTAGGACATCTACTTTGTGCATGACACAAGTAATTATTCCAACAATTGTTTACAGATGGATTATTTCACTTTTAATTCACTATATCACAATTCCAATGGGTCAGAAGTTTACATACACTAAGTTGACTGGGCCTTTAAATTTTTAATATTTGGTCGCATATCCTTTGCATGCCATGACTTCCTGATTTCTGTGACCCAACAACATCAAAAGACTCTTGATATCTTATTTTCTGGTACTCTTACAAGGGGTACTATAACGTCTCTGCATTTGAATGGATCTCTATGGGAATTGGGGGATGGGACTAGATTTAGCTGTAAATAATCACTGGAACAGTATGGAAACACATGGTTATTACATGTGTAAAATTGCAATCTATTAGAATAAGGCACCAATTGACCTTGTGGTGGCACTATAGAGCACGTTGAAAAATGTCAAACTTTGCCACTTCATAACGTTTGAACCGTTTGATATAGAGACATGCAACCAACACTGGTAGATGCCCCTCGTCACAAGGAACAAATAATATTATTGGGCCAACAAACTGCGCTTAACTAGATTTTCTGCTATTTAGAACTTCCTGAAAAACACAAATCTTCTTCTCATGAACCATACATCGTTATTTTCAGATTCGTAGTGAATAATCTCTCTACTATTATCTAATTAAATCTAGTTAAAAATTGCCTGAATGACAAGCCAAGAAAATTGCCCAATTTTGGCGTGTCGATTAAAATCACTGTAAATAATTCCAGACATAGTCTTCGGCCTTGGACCATGTTCTGGTCTTTCTGAACAAAAGAAAACTCGATACCTTGAAAAACACAGCTGCTATAAAACAATTGGATATGTAGCATTGTCAAATTGTTCCTTCTGAAAAAATATTACTTAAAAATCTTCTCATGAAGCATATGGCTGATCAAAATATCCTTTGGAACAAGAACACTTTGTTCAACAGCCTAAGTAAATTGTGAAGGAAAAGTTTCTGTGTTCAAAAATGGCAAAATGACAGCCAATCATATTTTGGTGAATGAAAACTAGCATACAATGCTAAGTGAAATTTTAATTCAGGGCGTGATTAATTCCAGTCTTAGCATACAGCCCTTAAGCATGTTGTGGATGGAAGGGGAAGTCGTTCTGAACAAGATAAAATTTGAATGGTCTCGATCGCTTGAAAGACATGTCCGCTATAAAACAAAAACTTTAGCATTCTTAGCCATTTTTTAATGCGAAAAAATTATATTTAAAAATCTTCTCATGAAGCATAAGTCTCATGAATATGCCTTTTGGAACAAGAACACTTTGTTAAACTGCCTAACTAAATTGCGAAGGACAAATTTCTGTGTTCAAAATGGCAAAATGACAACCACTCATATTTTGGCATGTGAAAACTAGCATATAATGCTAAGTGAAGCCATATTTCTTGGTGTGATTAATTCCAGACTTGGTTTACAGCCTTTAAATATGTTCTGCATGGAAGGGTAAGGTGTTCTGAATAAGACTAAATTTGAATGGTGTCGATAGCTTGAAAAACATGGCTACTATAAAAAAAATTGGTTAAGTAGCATTGTCAGCCATTGTTCCATCTGAAAAAATAATACTTAAAAATCTTCTTATCATGAAGCATAATTCTAATCAAGATGCCCTTTGGAACAAGCATACTTTATGCAACTGCCTAACTAATTTGCAAAGGAAATGTTTCTGTGTTCAAGAACGGCAAAATGACAGCCACTCATATTTTGGTATATGAAAACTAGCATACAAGGCTAAGTGAAGCCGTAATTCTTGGCGTGATTAATTCCAGACTTGGTTTACAGCCTTTAAATATGTTCTGCATGGAAGGGTAAGGTGTTCTGAATAAGACTAAATTTGAATGGTGTCGATAGCTTGAAAAACATGGCTACTATAAAAAGAAATTGGTTAAGTAGCATTGTCAGCCATTGTTCCATCTGAAAAAATACCCTGCATTGAAGTGCAAGTCGTTTTGAAGAAGAAAATATTTGAATGGTGTCAACAGCTTGAAAAACATGCCCACTATAAAAAAAGATCCTTTTTAAGCATTCTTTGTCATTGTTGCATGCAAAAAAATTATGCCTAAAAATCTTCTTGTCAGGAAGCAAAAGGCCGATCGACATGACCTTTTGAACCTAACCAATTTGTTCACTTGCCTAAGAAAATTGCTAAGGAAACGTTTCTACATTCAAAGACGGTGACATGACAGGCAAGCATATTTCAGCTCATGTAAATTAGCATACGAGGCTAGGGCAAAGCACTAATTTGTGATCTACGGTGTTGAAAGATGTTGTGAATTAATGGACCCGGCTTTCTAAACAAGAAAAAACTTGAATGGTGTCGATATAATAGATGAAAAAATTATGTTGGCCTGAGGAATTTACACTCTGCATTGTAGGCCATTTCTCCATTGAAAACAAATCATACTTAGCTTAATTCAAGGTTGTAAGTCCAACTGACATGAAACTTGGTTCATCACTTCTCTGGATGCTTCACTTACTTCATTGGGAAGGGCATGTCTCTACGTTAAACAAGCGTGGATACGGCTGATCATGGCTGTGTTGTACTGCCGGCTTTGTCCCCGGAATCGCTGCTTTGCAGCTATATTTATTAGGGGGACCGTGTAGCGAAGCTGCAGGTACCCTATTGTATCTGTTCAGATTCTTATTTTATTTAATTTTTTTTCTCCCCTTTCACCTAAAATTCCCGTGAGCTGGTTTGTCCTAGAATCACCACACTTGGCACGCTTGTTGGGATTCCCAAACTCTTGGATCCTCTATATTATGACGCAGATTGAACACCTGGTGGCGCTGTAGTGCACGTGACAAAAAATTTTGACATTGACACGCCCACTGCCGACGCCCCGTTTCACCTAGAGTCACAAAATTTGGTATACATGTCCATTTGCTCCTTCTGAACAAATTTGCCTTAAGGACCCATAAAGTCCGCCATATTTGATTTTCCGCTAATTAGCATTTTTTGTAAAACACTTAAAATGCTACTCCTCCTACAAAATTTGGCCAATTTACATGAAACGAGGTAAACAAACTCCTTAGTACATGCTTCATAAAAGTTATATAGAGAATTTTGATATTCTAAAAGATGGCCGAATGACGAGCCAATGGATTTTCAATGGGCGTGACCTATCACAAAAAATGCTGATAATTCCAAAAACATTTGACAGAAAGTTATGAAACCTGGTAGATCTATTAAGAGTAACATGAGGAATTGAACTCTACAGTTTCAACCCAATAGATCCACGTGGTGGCGCTATATAGATCCAAATATAAGAAAATATTTAAAAATACACTAAAAATCATTGACACACCCCACTGCCGACGCCCCGTTTGATCTACAGTCACAAAATTTGGTGGATACATCGTGCTACTCATGCCCAAAAATTTGCCTCAAGAAACCATGAAGTCTGCCATCTTCGATTTTCCGCTAATTAGCATTTTTTTTAAAACACTTAAAATGCTACTCCTCCTACAGAAGTCGACCAATTTGCAGCAAACCTGTTCCAGGGACTCAACCCGCATCCCTACATACATCCATTACTTTACTAAGGCATATGTCAAAAATTGGCCGAATGGGAAGCCAATGACTTTTGCATTGGGCGTGGCTTATCGCACAAATGCTAGTACTTCTAAAACCGTTTGATATAAAGTTCTGAAACTTGGTGGGTTGATCGAGAGTTAGATCAAAACTTGAGCCATGCAGTTTTAACCCAATCAATCTGCGTGGTGGCACTAAAGAAATACAAATGTTGGGATGGCAGGTATGCCATCCGCTAAGTACACTATCTGTTTAACAGGTCGTCTACCTACTATACCAACGGTGGAAGTTCCTTGCTTAGTGGTTAAGGCATTTGACTGCCGTGTAGTAGGTTGGTGGTTCGATCCTCACCTGTTCCCAAGTTTTTTTTGAGGCACACAATGTGCACGTCATTGTAAAAATGTTCTTTTTATTGCAAAGGCTAGGAAATTTCACAATATTACCTGTTATCTGTTTGAATTATGAAGTCAGTAAGCCAAAACAATCTGATACCGCAACACACAAGTCTTATTTGGCCTCCTCATTTCTGTTAACCTGCTTTGGCCTAGTGGATACAGTATTGGCTTTCCATGTATGTGGTCAGCGGTTCAATTCTAGCTTGGTACCAATGGCTTGGTTAATGTTTGGCAAAACTATTGTGCAAATTCTATGCTTCTTTTAATGTTGTTTTCACATTAAGAAACACCTTTTTATTGCAAAAGTTAAGAAATTTAACAGAATTAACTGTTCACTGTTTCACTTGTACTTAAAAGACTTAATACGCAAGCCCTTACTGGATCGGGTTAAGATACCATCAGCAATGGCAAAAGCCCTGATTAGAAACAAATATTTGTATTTTGGGTCAACCCTGTCTAGAGTTGTCTACCATTTTGCATTTTCTGCATTTGACAAATGCCGCTAATGTCGCACGGTCCCCGGAAATCGCTGCTTGCAGCTATATTTATTATTATTATTATTATTATTATTATTATTATTATATGCGCCCTCAAAAAGGTGTAGGGATCGTATTCGGTCAGGCCCTGGTCTCAAAAGGGATTCCCCCACGTGAAGTTTGCAAGTGAAGTTTACGAGGGTGGAGTAAAAACTGGATTGGGACGCAGCCTGTGAGTTACAAAGGAAAGAAAATTGCGGAAGTAGACTGGTGAAGAAAATAGCCTCCGATGATGCTAGGACATTTTAACATTTCTACAAAACTAGGTACAGGGTGCAAATAGGTTTACATTTTGCCGTTTTCCCCGGTTTAAAATGGGTGTTCGAACACTACACGGATATGAAAGATAATGTTAGCTAGCTTCATACATTCAACTGCGCCGTCAAATAATGTTAGTTATCGCTAGCTACCGTGTGATGTTAAGTAGTACTCACATCGAAATACACACGTTAGCAAGTTTGTAGAAAGCATGCTTAGCTAGAACTAGGTTAAAGCCCACTAATAACAAACGGAAATGCTTGAAAATGGCGTCTTGCTACTAGCCGTTATGAAATGTTATGCTTTTGCTTCATAAACAAGTGTTTTTTTTTTTTGCTTTTGTAAAGTGAGTAAACGACTCTCATAATCTATTACAATTAATTAGGGAAAAGTACAGTAGAAACGTACCTCAAATTATTTGCAGATGTGAATGAATCAAGCAGCAGCTTCCTTTTCCGTGGCAAACTGAGGCTGGCTGGGTCTTCTTCTTCTTCTTCTTCTTTGGGTTTTCTATGGCGGGTTGAACCAACTGTCAGATGTATACCGCCACCTACTGTTACGGAGTGTGGACAAGCGATAGCAGGGATTCAGACCCTCCCACTCACCCCAGCTCTGCGAACCTCATATCCCACTGACCCACCCAGGAGCCCAGCCAATGTAAACTGCCCACCCTTATCCCCAATCAGTTTCCTAAGTTTCTCCCTCTCCCTGACATTCTAGCAGAATGTGCCTAACTGTTTCTTTGTTATTGCATTCAGGACAGTTGCCGGTATCGTGCTTCCCTATCCTAAATAAACTGTAATTTAATCCACAATGACCCAACCTAAGCCTAGTTAATATTGTTTCCTCCCTCCTACTCCCGCAAAGAAGAGGCCTCCCAGAGACCCCTGGCCGGACAATAGCATCCATCTGCAGACTCGCAGACCTGGCCTCATTCGTGATCGGCCTCATTCGTGATTACAGGAAGTTCGCAAGTGCGCATGCGCTTACAAGACGAAGGGGAAAAAAGAGCAGCGTGCAGGTAAAGCCACACTGAAATAAAACAGTCGCTCGTAATTAATGGAACCTTCTGAATTTCAAAAGCAATGGTATCTAGCCTACTGAGTGAAAGTTTGAGAGTTATTCAGTTGAAGTTCGCTCGGTTGCCAGTTAGTGATAATATGCTAAAATGTACTCATTTTTATGTGAATGGTGCGTGTTGGCTCGGCTTCAGATTGTCAAAACAGCTATTAGCCATTAGTGTTAGCTATTACGTGTTACGTGCTTTATTGTTGTAATAAAAGAAAACAAAAAAGTCGCTAACACTTTGCAATAATGTTACATGAATTGAATTGTCTCTTAATAAAAATGTCAGGTGAAGATTACTGACTCAAGTATCATTCTTTCTTACATATTCCTCACGTTCACTCAAAAACCTTGTGGGAGTATTGTGTTTGACAGCAAGCTAGAAGCATGCTTGATTGGCTAAAAAGCCACAATGGGGCATTTAGTTTAAAGCTGCAATTAATGAAAAAGGCAATACAACATTAACTATATGGATTAAGAGTGGAAAACAAGGGTGCATCAGATATGTTTAATGATATTAAATCCAGGCTAATGATCTGTATGACAGATTTACAAGAGGTCCATTGATGACATAACTCAAATTCAACATTTGCTTTATCTTAATGGTTCCTTAATTTCCAGCCCTAGATCAGGATCATTGTAGGTCTCATCCCATAAAGACTGCCCACCAATAATGTAATGTAATAATCACATTCTCTCCATTCGATTGAGTCGATTTTGGCCTTTTTTGTTAAACATCTCCATTCGTCTCAAAATATCGATTCAGTGGAGAAATGCAAATGAGCATAAAATAGTTTAAAAAATTTGATCCAAGGCATTTGAAATAAGCTTATATACTGTACACATACCAATCAAAACAGTGTAATTACCCTGAATGGTGTGCCAGAAAAGCATGCATGGTATCAAGAGGTGATTTAAAACACTATGGGACAGATCCAAACAAACTGTGATAAACTATGTAACATTTTATGCATAGTTGTATGCTAAGGAAGAAAATTTGCTAATGAGGTCACCAGATAGCAGTCTGACACCGGGTCCTACTTCACAACCTGGACAGGCCGCTGATGGCCTCATGACACAGGTTCTCATTCCACTGGGCATGGCCGCCAGCTTGAGCTGCTGCCCGGTGTTACAATAGGATTGTGGTTTGTTGGTTCCTAGTTTATATGGTTCCTAGTCGGACCAATAAGAGTGTGGTACCAGACACCAACCGGAAGAGTACAGCTACTAGAGCACGTCTCATGTTTATTTGTTTTATAATTAAAGTTCTACGAGTGAGCAAGATCTACGACTCTAATCGTCTATTCTGTATAGTCCGAGTGAAGACAGAGCAGAATATAACATGGTGGCAGCGGAGTAGAACCGTACCGTTGTTGAAAGACGAGTGCTGCTAGTTAGCTAGCTGTCGAATTAGCTGTGAGCTAACGTTACGTGCGCGAAGGAAAAGCACGTCAAAATGGAAAGATTAAAGCCTCCCTCGATATTGGTTTTGGACAATGCCAACCTGGCGAAGACGTGGAAGAGTTGGAAGGAGGAATTCACTCTTTACACAGATCTCACCATGGCAGAAGATGCGGCAGAAACGACCAAAGTCAAGCTTTTCTACTACCTGATAGGAGAGAGTGGAAGGGAGCTATTGGACACTCTGGCGAGTGGCAACGCGTCAGCAAGGAAGATAGTGAGTTCCATGATGAAACTATTTGATGAACACTGCAATCCTAAAGTGAACGAGACAGTGGAAAGGTACCGTTTCTTTATGAGGAACCAGGGACTGGATGAGAACGTTGACAAGTATGTCACAGACTTGAAGATGTTAGCAAGTACATGTCATTTTGGGGACATCAGAGACTCCCTAATAAGAGATCGAATTGTGTGTGGCACAAACAGCTCTTCAATGAGGGAGAGATTGCTCAGAGAAGATAATCTGACACTTGACAAATGCATTAAAATATGTAGGGCCACAGAGCTGTCAAGGGAGAACAGCAGGGCACTGCAAGGACAGACAGTGGAAGAGGTCCACGCGCTGACGCATGCCACAAAGACCAAAGGTAACGAGATCTGCTGTAAATTTTGTGGAAAAACACATGAGAGAAGCAAAACTAAATGCCCAGCTTTTGGCAAAACATGTAAAAAGTGTGGGAAGGAGAATCATTTTGCTGCAATGTGCAAAACAAGAACAGATGACAGTAGAAAATACAGACCAGTACATGCTGTCACAGAACAGGATGACGAGAAATATGAGGATATAATGACAATAACAGAAGTGAACGGGGACAATGAAACAGTGAACCAGGTTGAACAGAGCCACAGTCAAAGCCAGCAGCTCTTTGCAGGAATGATGATTGACAAATCGCTGGTTAACTTCCAGATAGACTGTGGTGCATCGTGCAACATCATCCCCATACAACACCTGAACCCAGACACAAAACTGGAACATACAGAAAAGGTACTTGTCATGTACAACATGACCAAGTTGTGTCCGGTGGGTAAATGTAAGATCAAAATAAGAAACCCCAGAAACAGTAAATTGTATAGACTGGAGTTTCAAGTAGTGGATCAAGATGGCAGGGTTCCTATACTGGGCAGGAAGGCCAGTGAAGCCATGAAGTTGATAAGAGTGCAGTACGAGAATATCCTGGCCATAGACAACATAGTGAGCACAGAACTGAAGCCTGTGATAAATAAGAAAGAAAGAGACAAACACATGACGATGGAGAACATCAAAAGGGAATACGGAGATGTGTTCACCGGAGATGGATGTTTGGAGGGTGAATACACAATAGAAATAAACAAAGAAGTACCACCGGTGAAACTGCCGAAGCGCAGAGTGCCAGTTGCTATGATGGCACCTCTAAAAGAGGAACTGAAAGATCTAGAAAGAAGGGGGATCATAGCACAAGTGGAAAAAAGCACAGACTGGATAAGCAGCATGGTTACAGTGAGAAAACCAAATGGAAAGCTGAGGATCTGTATAGACCCAAAACCACTGAATCAGGCACTCAAAATGAGTCATTTCCCCCTCCCTACAATTGATGACATTGTCAAGAGTTGTCAAGAGCTAAAATATTCACAGTCTGTGATGTGAAGCACGGCTTCTGGCATGTCAAGTTGCAGGAGAAGTCAAGCTACCTCACCACGTTCTCCACCCCATTTGGCCGGTTCCGTTGGCTGAGAATGCCGATGGGAATTAGCCCAGCACCAGAAATCTTCCAAAGGAAGCTCATGCAAGCGCTAGAGGGCCTACCAGGAATATACATAATAGCAGATGATGTGTTGGTCACAGGGGAAGGAGCGACACAGGAAGAGGCGAGTAAGGACCACGACGAGAAGCTCAAGTGCTTCCTAAACAGGTGCAAAGAGCAAAATATAAAACTAAATGTGGACAAGATGAGACTAAGACAAGAGACAGTACCCTACATTGGTCACCTGCTGACAGCGGAGGGACTGCGGATCGACCCGGGGAAGGTGCGGGCGATCAGGGAGATGCCGAGACCGACAGATGTTAAGGGAGTACAGAGACTGGTGGGAATGGTGAACTATCTGTCAAAGTTCTATGTTCACCTGACAGATGATTGTGAGATCTTAAGACAACTCACACACAAAGACAACATATGGGAATGGACAGACATACAAGAGCAAGCATTTCAGAGACTGAAAGACAAAATAGCCGATACGCCAGTACTACAATACTACAAACAGGAAGACGAGTTGACGCTACAATGCGATGCATCGGAAACAGGCCTGGGAGCTGCCCTCACTCAGGGGGGTAAACCGGTAGCATTTGGCAGCAGGGCGCTTACACCTACTGAGAGGGGCTACGCCCAAATAGAGAAAGAATGCTTGGCGATAGTGTATGGGATGCAAAAGTTCCACCAATACACCTATGGCAGACAAGTAACAGTGCAATCCGACCATAAGCCGCTGGAGAATATTCACAAAAAGCCACTCCTCAGTGCACCAAAGAGACTGCAGAGGATGCTACTCCGACTGCAGGAATATAATATCCGCATAGTCTACGTACCGGGCCGAGATATGCTATTGGCAGACACTCTGAGTCGGGCATATTTGCCAGAGAGCACTAAGGGAGACACAGAGGCGGAGATAGAGACTGTGAACATGATTGACTATCTGCCTATTACTGATAAGAGGCTGCACGCAATACGGTCTGCCACAAAAGAGGACACAAAACTACAGAGACTGACAGAGATGATTTTGACAGGGTGGCCAAAGAACAAATATGACATTCCAACAGACATACGACACTACCACTCATTCCAGGATGAACTAAGCTTCCAGGATGGCATAGTGTTCAGAGGGGAGAGAGCAGTGATACCTGATGATCTCAGAGCTGACATCACTGAACGTGTCCACTCCTCTCATCTGGGAGTAGAGGGATGTATCAGGAGAGCGAAGGAATGTGTATATTGGCAAGGGATGTATGACTATATCAAAACGTACATCACCAAATGTGACATATGCAGGGCGGTGGACCCAAAACAACAGAGAGAGACACTGCACCCACATGACATGGCAGGCAGAGCCTGGGCCAAGGTGGGAACAGATCTGTTCACTTTTCACGACAAAGACTACTTGATAACGGTAGACTATTACTCTAACTTTTGGGAGATCGATTATCTACCCGACACTAAAAGTACCACTGTAATCAGAAAGCTAAAGGCCCACTTTGCACGACAAGGGATACCAGACGTTGTCATTTCAGACAACGGGCCTCAATACGCGTCTCAGGAGTTCCAACGCTTCAGCAGAGCGTGGGAATTCGAACACAGGACATCGTCACCAGGGCTGGCGCAGAGCAATGGCAAGGCTGAATCGGCGGTGAAGACAGCCAAGCGTCTCATGCTGAAAGCTGCAGCTGCGGGACAGGATCCGTACTTGGCCATGCTGGACCATCGCAATACGCCAAGCCAAGGCCTTGACACAAGCCCAGCTCAGAGACTTCTGTGTAGGAGGACGAGGACTCTTCTTCCTACTAAAGACACTCTATTGGAGCCGGAGATAACAGACAACACACAAGGACTGATGCACAATAGACGCAGACAGGAAAAATACTACAATCGCACAGCAAGGGACATGGACACTCTGAAAATAGGAGACAGTGTGAGGGTTCAGCCCTATGAGCCACATAAGGTCTGGAGAGCGGCGGAGGTGATCAAACCTGTGAGCCATAGATCTTATGAGGTGAAGCTGGAGTCAGGAGGTGTGCTGAGGAGAAATCGCCGTCACCTCAGACACAACCATGGCACAGTTGCCACACCTATGACGACAGGGACTGTGGTACACACACCGAGGGTGGAAGTGACAGAGCGGGGTCAAGCAGGGGAACGACGAGCTGTCACTACTACTACAAGGTCGGGTCGTCAGGTTATCCGACCTCACCATCTGACTGACTTTACTCAGTAATGGGTTTGACTGCACTATTGAGGATGAGTCTCGTCCTAAGAAAAAAAAAAAAAAGAGACGTGTAATGTGAACAATGTAATGCACAATTTGTTTTGACCAGTGAATGTATTGTATTGGTTTGTGGATACAAAAGTTTATTTTTCTTGTTGGAATATTAAGTTATGGTTATGGAATATGGTATTGATAAATACACAGTACTCCAGAGAGGATAATTGGATGTGTTCAGAAATTAGAGTGAAATTAATATCCTTACTGATACCAGTTTAAGTTTGGTTTAAGAATAATATACTGGAAATATAAGTTTGTCTAGGGATAGGGTTGGCTAAAAAGATTAAGTGATATGTTGACAGTATTCAGAGTAAGGGTCTCCACTTAAAGATTTAAAAAAGAAAAGATGTTACAATAGGATTGTGGTTTGTTGGTTCCTAGTTTATATGGTTCCTAGTCGGACCAATAAGAGTGTGATACCAGACACCAACCGGAAGAGTACAGCTACTAGAGCACGTCTCATGTTTATTTGTTTTATAATTAAAGTTCTACGAGTGAGCAAGATCTACGACTCTAATCGTCTATTCTGTATAGTCCGAGTGAAGACAGAGCAGAATATAACACCCGGGGCCAAGGATGACTGTCACCCCCTGGGGATCACCTGCAGCTGGCCCGTCGTTTGGCCTTGGATGACCACCTTCAGGCCCTGGTTCGAGAGAGCTTCCAATCAGGGCAACTATCTACAAACAAAATATCCTCCCCGTAGAATAAACCCCTCTGTCTCTGCATGTGCACTGGAGCAAAATTTGGTGGGAGGGGCTTAGGAGAGATTGGAGGGAGAGCAAAAGGGGTCTTTTAGCCTTCTGTATAATAATAATAACTTGCCTACTGCAGCTTTAATCCTATTTCCCCAATATTTTGCTTGTAGTGACTAAGGTTATTTAATTTATCATTAATTTGTTGCCATTTCACATAAAATAATTGTATAGATAGGCTATGCTAATGATCCAGTGTACTCATTCTGGTTTCATTATGGATCAAGCTATTTTCTCTTTTAGATAAATTTTGTTCATTGTATATTAAAAAAGTCTAATTTGCTCTATTCATTACTTTTAAAAAATTGTGGAAGAATGAATCCTATCCAGGATTGTTAAGGCCAGGGCTGGTGACTGAACAAAAAATGGACAATAGATAACAAGGGTAGTGGATCAAAAAGTTTTAGTTTATTTATAACATTTTACAACATACAACAGTCCTGTAACAGCAAATGTCCTTTAAATGTCCCGCCCAGGTGCAGCCAATCACCGTAATTGCTATCTGGGAGAAAGATATGTAGATAGAGAACAGTTAGAAAAAAACATGCATAGTGACATTTGCCACCCTCAGGAATGGAGGGACGTAACAAGCATCAACAATGTGATGGTCATCCTGGATCAACATTAGCACATAAATACCCGGGTGCAATGCTCTGATGATGATCCTGAACACTGGCATTGCAACCTGAATTAGGGGAATATTTTCTAGTAACTAAAATGTTAATAATTATTCTAAATGCTATTCAGTACTGTAATTATTTAATTGATAAGTACTTTCAAGTTCATCAGCATATTTGTCATGACTGAGGCATATTTGACAAATTAACATGTTAAGACATTATTAATAGTTAGTTAATTTGTGCATTAATTTGTGAACCATAAAGTTTTACCAGTCAAGTTTAACTAGCAACCAGCTAGCTATTTTAACTCAGTTAGGCACTGCACTACCTCAGCTACAAATATAAGTCACTAATAGTGTTCATAGCCTAGGCCTATATATGAATGATGGAAATAAGGTGGCTCTGGAGACGACGCTGAAGTTGGCTCCCGATTCGCAGCTCCCGATTCGGAATTGCCGGTCCACCTTAAATCGGTCGCGAAAAGCGATTGTATGCTTTCACGGTCATCCTTCCGCTTTTTTCTCCGCTAAATCTAATTGGCTCAACATTCTGATAGCCTAGTTGTGTGTGTGTATATATATATATACAGTGCCTTGCGAAAGTATTCACCCCCCTTGGCATTTTTCCTATTTTGTTGCAGTACAACCTGTAATTTTAATTGATTTTTATTTGGATTTTATGTAATGGACCAACACAAAATAGTCCAAATAGGTGAAGTGAAATGAAAAAAAAAACTTGCTTTAAAATTTTTTTTAAAAATAAAAAACTGAAAAGTGGTACGTGCATATGTATTCACCCCCTTTGCTTTAATGTATTTTTAAAGTATCATATTTAATATTTGGTCGCATATCCTTTGCATGCTGTTACTTCCTGAAGTCTGTGACCCATCAACATCAAAAGACTCTCGATATCTTATTTTCAGGTACTGTTACAAGCGATACTATAACCTCTCTGCATTTGAATGGATCTCTATGGGAATTGGGGGGTGAGACTAGATTCAGATGTAAATTACGCTGGTACAGTATGGAACACATGACTGGCTAAATGGCAGTAAGTCATCAAGGGTCTAAGGTATCAAACGAGCCCCAAACCATCACTCTGCGGCCACATATGGAGTAGATGTGGATGGATCACTTTAAGGGTTTCTTCTCCTGACTTTTTTCCCCATAGAGTTTTATAGGAAAATGAGTCAGGAGAAATAACCCTTGCAGTGCAGTGAACGTCTCAAACTTTTGACACTTGGGTATGAGAGAAGAGGTCCTCCACTATATCTGACCCGAGTTGGGTGAAATATTACTGTAGCATTTTGAAATAATCCCACTTCAAACTTTCTATGTAATCCAATGTAAATCGACTGAAAAAGGTGACATTTTGAATAGGATTTTCTTGCCAATTTTAGAACGTCTCAAACTTTTGACACTTGGGTATGAGAGAAGAGGTCCTCCTCTATATCTGACCCGAGTTGGGTGAAATATTACTGTAGCATTTTCAAATAATCCCACTTCAAACTTTCTATGTAATCCAATGTAAAACGACTGAAAAAGGTGAAATTTTGAATAGGATTTTCTTGCCAATTTTAGAACGTCTCAAACTTTTGACACTTGGGTATGAGAGAAGAGGTTCTCTACTATATCTGACCCGAGTTGGGTGAAATATTACTGTAGCATTTTGAAATAATCCCACTTCAAACTTTCTATGTAATCCAATGTAAATCGACAGAAAACGGTGAAAGTTTGAATAGGATTGTCTTGCCAATTTTAGAACGTCTCAAACTTTTGACACTTGGGTATGAGAGAAGAGGTTCTCCACTATATCTGACCCGAGTTGGGTGAAATACTACTGTAGCATTTTGAAATAATACCACTTCAAACTTTCTATGTAATCCAATGTAAATCGACTGAAAAAGGTGACATTTTGAATAGGACTTTCTTGCCAATTTTAGAACGTCTCAAACTTTTGAAACTTGGGTATGACAGAAGAGGTCCTCCACTATATCTGACCCGAGTTGGGTGAAATATTACTGTAGCATTTTCAAATAATCCCACTTCAAACTTTCTATGTAATCCAATGTAAAACGACTGAAAAAGGTGAAATTTTGAATAGGATTTTCTTGCCAATTTTAGAACGTCTCAAACTTTTGACACTTGGGTATGAGAGAAGAGGTTCTCCACTATATCTGACCCGAGTTGGGTGAAATATTACTGTAGCATTTTGAAATAATCCCACTTCAAACTTTCTATGTAATCCAATGTAAATCGACTGAAAAAGGTGACATTTTGAATAGGACTTTCTTGCCAATTTTAGAACGTCTCAAACTTTTGACACTTGGGTATGAGAGAAGAGGTCCTCCACTATATCTGACCCGAGTTGGGTGAAATATTACTGTAGCATTTTGAAATAATCCCACTTCAAACTTTCTATGTAATCCAATGTAAATCGACTGAAAAAGGTGACATTTTGAATAGGATTTTCTTGCCAATTTTAGAACGTCTCAAACTTTTGACACTTGGGTATGAGAGAAGAGGTCCTCCTCTATATCTCACCCGAGTTGGGTGAAATATTACTGTAGCATTTTGAAATAATCCCACTTCAAGCTTTCTATGTAATCCAATGTAAATCGACAGAAAAAGGTGAAAGTTTGAACAGGATTTTCTTGCCAATTATAGAACGTCTCAAACTTTTGACACTTGGGTATGAGAGAAGAGGTTCTCCACTATATCTGACCCGAGTTGGGTGAAATATTACTGTAGCATTTTGAAATAATCCCACTTCAAACTTTCTATGTAATCCAATGTAAATCGACAGAAAACGGTGAAAGTTTGAATAGGATTGTCTTGCCAATTTTAGAACGTCTCAAACTTTTGACACTTGGGTATGAGAGAAGAGGTTCTCCACTATATCTGACCCGAGTTGGGTGAAATACTACTGTAGCATTTTGAAATAATCCCACTTAAAACTTTCTATGTAATCCAATGTAAATCGACTGAAAAAGGTGACATTTTGAATAGGACTTTCTTGCCAATTTTAGAACGTCTCAAACTTTTGACACTTGGGTATGAGAGAAGAGGTCCTCCACTATATCAGACCCGAGTTGGGTGAAATATTACTGTAGCATTTTGAAATAATCCCACTTCAAACTTTCTATGTAATCCAATGTAAATCAACAGAAAAAGGTGAAAGTTTGAATAGGATTTTCTTGCCAATTTTAGAACCTCTCAAACTTTTGACACTTGGGTATGAGAGAAGAGGTCCTCCTCTATATCTGACCCGAGTTGGGTGAAATATTACTGTAGCATTTTCAAATAATCCCACTTCAAACTTTCTATGTAATCCAATGTAAATCGACAGAAAAAGGTGAGTTTGAATAGGATTGTCTTGCCAATTTTAGAACGTCTCAAACTTTTGACACTTGGGTATGAGAGAAGAGGTTCTCCACTATATCTGACCCGAGTTGGGTGAAATATTACTGTAGCATTTTGAAATAATCCCACTTCAAACTTTCTATGTAATCCAATGTAAATCGACTGAAAAAGGTGACATTTTGAATAGGACTTTCTTGCCAATTTTAGAACGTCTCAAACTTTTGACACTTGGGTATGAGAGAAGAGGTCCTCCTCTATATCTGACCCGAGTTGGGTGAAATATTACTGTAGCATTTTCAAATAATCCCACTTCAAACTTTCTATGTAATCCAATGTAAATCGACAGAAAAAGGTGAAAGTTTGAATAGGATTTTCTTGCCAATTTTAGAACGTCTCAAACTTTTGACACTTGGATATGACAGACGAACAAGGTTCTATTTCATATCGGTCAACACGCCACACTATGGGGCATCCTCGCTGAGAGGAAGAGCTGCTGGGAAACTGAATAGCAAATTAACCACCACTACGGGCGGAACCACGTCACGCCATAAATATGGCGCTTGTACGCCGCCCGGCCTCTTTTGCCGACTTGAGGGCACTTGCCATCCTGATGGTGCAAGGTTCCCCGCCTGACCACGGTATTAGTCACAGAATACCAAATAACGTTTGGCGCGGTATGTAGTGGGGTACCAGGACCGCAGGTCATTGCATTAGTGCGAATCCTGTAAAAAACAAAATGCACTATTGGCTGCTGTTCTTACCAGAAGAGCAAGCTCAAGTGGGAAACGTGGAAAATAACCACCGGGTAATAGAAACCCTAAATCATCACAAAATTACATACAAGGTTGCTCCGCTGCCCTGAGGACAGAGGAGGCAACTGATGCCGATGACGCTATGTCCAGGTGATAAAACCTGTTGAAAGTGAGTGATGAGGCCCAGCCCGCTGCTGCGCAAATGTCAGCAATTGTGGCGCCACGTAGTAAGGCCCAGGAGGTAGCTACGCCCCGAGTGGAGTGAGCTACCACGCCTGTGGGAGGGGATGTGTCAGAACTGCTGTACGCCATGGAACCGTCTCTATGATCCACAGGAGGGTTTTACTGACAGTGCATGCAGCTCACTCACACGCCTCGCGGAGGCGATAGCGAGCAGGAATGCAGTCTTCAAGGTTAGACTGAGTCCATCCAGCTCGAAGGGCGGCTCAGTGAGTGGATTCAAAGCCAGTTGTAAGTCCCACGAAGGGACTAAGTTAGACCTGGGTGGGCAAAGCCACCTGGCTCCTCAGGGAAACTGGCTGGCGAGAGGGTGAGATTCCACCATCAGGCCCTCAATACGCTCATGGCTGTCAAATATGGCTGCCAGATAACACCTTAGTGTGGACTCCACTAGCCCCTCTTTGAAGAGGGACTGGAGGAATGCCAAAACGACTGAACTGTCATAATTGGGTAAACCCATTATTGTGGTACCAGCAGCTAACATCTGCCCACTTCCCAGCGTAGAGCGCCCTCGTAGATGGGGCTTTGATGCCTGAAATGTTTCCAGTACTGCTGGCCCCAGGCCCTGTGGCCACTCCCATCTAGGGGCCAAGCAGGTCATACAACTGTGGATTTGGTTGCCATAGCAGGCCTGCGGCAGCAAATCCGCTCTGGTCAGGAGGCGCGAAGGGGTGCCCACTAGCAACTCCCTAAATGAACTGCACTGTCTGGGTGCAGGCACCATTTCCCCGCTC
Source organism: Synaphobranchus kaupii (assembly GCA_029718625.1). Classification (NCBI taxonomy): domain Eukaryota; kingdom Metazoa; phylum Chordata; class Actinopteri; order Anguilliformes; family Synaphobranchidae; genus Synaphobranchus; species Synaphobranchus kaupii. Next base: position 71,043,691 of record CM056379.1, on the reverse strand, counting down.
TCAGGCCACCCCTGGACAGCCTATCGGCTTCCACATTGATTGTGCCCAGTACATGTACTGCCTTCGGGGACATACCCTAGGCCTGTGCCCACAGCAGGAGTTGTCAGCAATTGTGGCGCCACGTAGTAAGGCCCAGGAGGTAGCTACGCCCCGAGTGGAGTGAGCTACCACGCCTGTGGGAGGGGATGTGTCAGAACTGTCAGCTTGTACGCCATCCAGCAGTCTTGGAGGCGTCCGTGGTGGTCGTCACCCTAGGTAACACACTGGGTAAATAGGGAGGAGTCGCCGCCTGTCCTCGTGCGGGCTTACTCCCTGTGCTGCCGCCCAACGCTGTAATGGACACGTATGCAGCAGCCCAAGTGGCACCACCTGGGCCGCTGAAGCCATCAAGCCAAGCAACCTCCGGTTAATGTTTACTGTCACCTGCTGCGCTGCAGCAAAGTGGGACAGACTGTCCATCAAAAACATGCTGCCTCTCTGGGTCAGAGGGGCCTGCATGGACATTGAGACCAAAACCGGGCCCAGGAAAAACCCTCTCTCTGGAGGGGCTGAGGTGGCTCTTTTCCCCTGTTCAGGGTCAGGCCCAAGCTAGCTAAGTGGGCCAGTACTGACCTTGTATCCCTTCTGGCTTGCTCCTCTGAAGGATCGCAGATTAGCCAGTCGTCCAGGTAGTTCGCAATGCGAATCCCTTAGTGACAGAGTGGGATCAGCGTGTCTCCTTGCACTTCATAAAAAGTGTGTGGGGCCAGGGCTAGGCCGAAGGAGAGGACCGAGTGATCGTACCCTTTGCCTTGGAAGGAAAAGCGGAGGTACTTCCGGTGATCCCGGTGTATGGGGATATGGAAGTATACATCGGGCAGGGACACAGATGTGAACCAATCGCTGTCTCCCACCAGTAGGGGGAGACTGGAACGGCGGAGCATGTGGAAGGGCAGGCGCTTTAGGAAGCAGTTGAGCCCTCTCCGGCCGCGTGTGAACTGGAGCTTGTACCCCGACTCCAAGGTGCTGAGCACTGAAGGACATCGGGTACGTGGGCGCCATAGCAAGGTTACTGGGGGTAGCGGAGGACATATCCTGCGGAAATCCCTCCAACACACCACAGGCAGCGTAGTGTCGGCTAGCTAAGCCAACCAAGCAGAGGCCTAGTAGGCTGGCGCAGGTGGCTAGCAGTAGGACCGAATCAGTAGCACTGAAGGGCCGCCAGAGACCGCTAAAACCTCAGGTAGCGTGTGTCCACTGACACAGAGGCTACTTCCGGCTTGTCCCTTTTCCCTTTCTTAGTAACAACAAGGAGAAAGAAAATGCAATGCCTCAACAGGACAAAATACAATCAGAAGATGTCGGCATAACCCGATCTACTTCTGCAAGGAAAACCGGCAGTGAACTGCCTAACAAAAGGTAACAACTCTACAGAGTAATGGTAGCCAAACAAACAGCAACAAACCGTGATTCCGCGTTGCTGGGGAGGGAAAGCCCCAGAAAGCATACTCCGTTCAGGACGTAGCTCCGGGCAATAGGGAGAGGCAAGAAATTCTAAAGGGTACCATACAAACCAGTCTCAGCTCAAACTGAGACAAAAAAAGGCCAGATGGCGTACAAGCGCCATATTTATGGCGTGACGTGGTTCCTCCCGTAGTGGTGGTTAATTTTCTATTCAGTCTCCTCCCATACCATGCCGTATTGAACAATATGAAATAGAACCTTCTTCCTCTCTCATATCCAAGTGTCAAAAGTTTGAGACGTTCTAAAATTGGCAAGAAAATCCTATTCAAAATGTCACCTTTTTCAGTCGATTTACATTGGATTACATAGAAAGTTTGAAGTGGGATTATTTCAAAATGCTACAGTAATATTTTACCCAACTCGGGTCAGATATAGTGGAGGACCTCTTCTTTCTTTCATATCCCATGGTATGGGTGAATACTCGATTCTGATTGGTCAATGACTGGTCGTTATTCTGTATAACCGGTCAGTCATCCGGGTCACAAGTTTAATCACAGTTCTAAATTAATGCGCTGCCTGCCTGGCCAGCTAGTACTAGCTACGCAACCTGGGAATGGCAAACATGACCGGTCAATTCAGAGAAGACGTTTTAGAAAATAAGTGGAATAAATAAAGTGAATTAATAAAGTAAACGAATGTAGCCTACCTACTTTATTTTCCTCAGTGACTAACGTTAGGCTACTGTAGCCTACGGCAGACGGTTAACGTTGCCGTAGCAACAGCATACATCTGATTTATAAAAATCGGTAAACAACATTAATCTACAGATTTAAAAAAGTTTGTATTCGGCAGATATCTTAGTTACAACTACTTCAATCTAGCAAAACATTTTTGTGGTTACAAGTGCAGTATTTATTCAGTTGGAAATACAAATTTATCATAGTAGGAATTTGCATGTAAATTGACGTCGGCAACACGCTGACTGCTTGTGAATGCAAGCTAGGCTACTTCACAAAGCGTGTTAATCTGTAGCCTATAGGCTATATGTAGAAAACTTTTTATCCAGCGAAAATTCTTTGATAAGTTACACCTAACAAACTCCGTAGTATTTTTTAGATGGTCCCATAGGACATCATGATGCAAATCTGCTACACACTACGTGACCAAACCATTTTTAAAAAGCAAGACAGAGAGAGGGAGGTAATGTGGTTTCATACAATTTTCTTAAATAATGTAATGACAAAAATAACCAAAATTGGTGCCAATTGTACGTTATAACTGAGAAGGAACTATTTTTTCCCCGATAGAATCAATTATTTTCAGAACTAACGACGAGAGGGTTTGCATAGCAACGCACTTAAATAGAACTAGTAACGAGAAATAGAATTAGCAACGAGATGTTTTCTGTTCAATTAGAACTACCAACCAGCTGTTTTGCATGACAACGCAAAAACAACAAGCCCAAAGAGCTGCGGAAGTATATTTAAATTTCAGCTGATTAAATCGATAAAAATCTATAAATATGAAAGTAACTATATATAATCATTGTTGGTAACCATGGTATAAGCGCAATAATCAACTCCGAGGTGTGCATTACACGGTTTTAACCGCACTCCGCTGAGGCAACCACCCTCCGCTTCGCATCGGGTGGTTCTTCGCCTCAACGTCGTGCGGTTAAAACCGTGTAATGCACACCTCGTCGTTGATTATTGCTTACTTAGCAACTACATAGCTACATTAGTTAAGTAAGCAATAATGACCGAGGAGCCGGGCATTTCACAGTTTAAATGCCCGACGCGGAGGTAGTAAATTGCCCGAGGCGCAGCCGAGGGCAATTTCCCTCCGCGAAGGGCATTTCAACTGTGAAATGCCCGGCTCCGAGGTCATTATTGCGCTTATACCATGGTTACCAACAATTATTTTATATAGTCACGTTTATATTTATTGATTTTTATCTACTTTATCAGCTGAAATTTAAATATCCTTCCGAGGCCATTTTGGCATGTAGTTTGCCGTTGTCATGCAAAACTGCTCGTTGCTAGTTCTATTTGAACAGAAAACATCTCGTTGCTGCTTCTATTTCTCGTTACTAGTTCTATTTTGTCCGTAGTTATGCAAAAACCTCTCGTTGGTAGTTCTGAAAATAAGTGATTCTATATGGAAGCAAATAGTTCCTTCTCAACTTTATACCATAAAATTAGCACCAATTTTGGTTATTTTTGTCATTAGTTAGATAATTTAAGAAAATTGCATGAAACCGCAACTCAATTTACCTCCCTCTCTCCGTCTTGCTTTTTAAAAATGCTTTGGTCACGCAGCCTATTTTAAACAGCCCAGGCTAAGGAAATTGCATTTCACGATCTGCATCATGAGATGGGAACATCTGAAAAAAATAGCCTACTGTAGATCGAGTTTGTTACTGTTAGATGTAACTTGTCATATCTAAGACATTTCGCTGGATAAAATGTTTTTTTTAATATACAGATTAACGTGCTTTGTGAAGTAACTTGTTCGCATTCACAACCAGCATTGCTCACGTCAGCGTTACATTACATACTATGTTACGTTCATATTTCCAAACTGAATAAATACTGCACCTCGAACCACAAAACTTCTTTGCTAGATTAAAGTTGTTGTAACTAAGATATTTGGCGAAGACAAACTTTTCAAATCGGCGGATTTAGCGTTATTTGCCGGCTTTATTAATCAGCTGTTGGTGTTGCTATGGATACCATTCATGAAAGTGTCGACTCTAATGGCGCTGGCAGCAGATAACGTAGACGGCGTATTAATTTAGAACGGTGATTAAAATGTTGCCGGCGCTACTTCGTTGCCGGGCGGTTTAACGAAATAAATGCCCACCCTCCAGCCAATCAGAATCGAGTATTTAGCCAAGCCATGGTATAATGCCAATTATACCATGGCTTGGCTAAATACTCGATTCTGATTGGCTGGAGGGTGGGCATTTATTTCGTTAAACCGCCCGGCAATGAAGTAGCGCCGGCAACATTTTGATCACCGTTCTAAATTAATACGCCGTCTACGTTATCTGCTGCCAGCGCCATTAGAGTCGACCCTTTCATGAATGGTATCCATAGCAACACCAACAGCTGATTAATAAAGCCGGCAAATAACGCTACATTCGCCGATTTAAAATGTTTGTATTTGCCAAATATCTTAGTTACAACAACTTTAATCTAGCAAAGAAGTTTTGTGGTTAGAGGTGCAGTATTTATTCAGTTTGGAAATATGAACGTAACATAGTAGGGCTTTACCTAATGTAGCTAATGTAACGCTGACGTGAGCAACGCTGGTTGCGAATGCGAACAAGTTACTTCACAAAGCACGTTAATCTGTATATTAAAAAAACATTTTATCCAGCGAAATGTCTTAGATATGACAATTAACAGTAACAAACTCTGTATCTACAGTAGGCTATTTTTTTTCAGATGTTCCCATCTCATGATGCAGATCGTGAAATGCAATTTCCTTAGCCTGGGCTGTTTAAAATAGGCTGCGTGACCAAAGCATTTTTAAAAAGCAAGACGGAGAGAGGGAGGTAAATTGAGTTGCGGTTTCATGCAATTTTCTTAAATTATCTAACTAATGACAAAAATAACCAAAATTGGTGCTAATTGTATGGTATAAAGTTGAGAAGGAACTATTTGCTTCCATATAGAATCAATTGTTTTCAGAACTACCAACGAGAGGTTTTTGCATAACTACGGACAAAATAGAACTAGTAACGAGAAATAGAAGCAGCAACGAGATGTTTTCTGTTCAAATAGAACTATCAACGAGCAGTTTTGCATGACAACGGCAAACTACATGCCAAAATGGCCTCGGAAGGATATTTAAATTTCAGCTGATAAAGTCGAGGCTGCGCCTCGGGCAATTTACTACATCCGCGTCGGGCATTTAAACTGTTAAATGCCCGGCTCCTCGGTCATTATTGCTTACTTATACCATGGCTTGGCTAAATACTCGATTCTGATTGGCTGGAGGGTGGGCATTTATTTTGTTAAACCGCCCGGCAATGAAGTAGCGCCGGCAACATTTTAATCACCGTTCTAAATTAATACGCTGTCTACGTTATCTGCTGCCAGCGCCATTAGAGTCGACCCTTTCATGAATGGTATCCATAGCAACACCAACAGCTGATTAATAAAGCCGGTGTCGGTCAACGATCTGCTCGGCTCAACGATCTGCTCGGGGTCCTTGCGTATGTCGTCGGATAATGACGTGTCGTATTTTGATTGCTCTAGACCTTTGAATGACACATTAAGAACTTAGCGTTCCTGCCGTTGCCAGTTTAAAAAGGAAAGCGGTGTCATTTCAGCGAACCTTCTGCATAATATTAAACAGAACACATCGCAATTAATTTTTAAGTAATTATTGAATGTTACGGTCATATGTTGGGGGTTTAATGCTTAAGTTTAGCTTCTAAAATACTAGGTTATACTAAACTGAATAATACCAAATAACAATAGCTGACCCACTGAAAATGTAGGCTACAACTGAAGCGGGATTAGCTACGCTTGTTTGAATTGCAGTGAGCTAGCTAGCTAGTAACGTTAGCTATCGATTTTTAGAAGCCTAGCTCGCTACCTAACGTTACTAGCCTACTTTACAGCGGCGCTGTTCGTGCCAGTTTACTATGAACTGTAGCTAGAGTACTAGCTGCCATAGGCCTACAATGCTTGCATTAAATCTGTTGATCTATGTAGCCTGCACGATAAGAATATGCTTCTGTATGTGGTTCTCCCAGTAAGAATCTCCCGATTCACAAGAATCTGGAAACCCCACCTGTATGTCTTGTAAAAACGAATCGTTGCCCTTGCATCCAACCCCAAAGTTATTTTATGCCCAAATAAATAATTTTTTGTCTTTGGAAACATAATGTTCTCAAAAACTATTTTCGTGACGACAATTAATTCTACAGTCTTCCTGATCTCGATAATTCCACATACTTTCTAAATAGGCCATTCGTGTGCATATACAATGATATGGGCCGACTGGTGGACATACCCGAGCATTACATTATAGGCTTAATTTAGACAGTTTTGTTGACGCTATATTAAAATAATACTATATTCAATTTGTGAATATCCTTTTTAGTGAAAAACAAACAAGGACAGATTCATACTCTCGCCAACACCCAGCAGGTAATCACAATAAAAGAAAAAAATCTACCTATCAACCTGATATCCAAGCATTCACATGGTTCAATTAGTTATGTGTTGTAAATGCACAGTAAATAAATAACTTGTTTTGTTTTCAGATCACACAGACGGAGGTACAGCAAGGACAGCAGAAAAAAACAAAATGCAAAAAAACAAAACAATCAAACAATCTTAAATAAGGTAATCATAAATTATAAGGTCCCAATAAATAAAAAAATAGCAGCGTTGTGTGAGTCTCTTCTTTAAATAAAATAAAGTCCAACTGGCATTGTGGCATAGAGTCAAAGAGTACTACTTTTAACTACTTTTTTGCTTTTTCAAGTCACTCGTGAGGATATTCACGATTATCCCGATAATGGAAATTCACCACGATAAAATTATCTTGAGTGTTTCCATCGCGATAAAATATAAAATCTTACATTCTCTCATCCCGATGGGAGAGGTTTTTGTGTGTCACGTGTGCAGAACATATGACACATTTAACATGCATTATGGGAGGGAAGTGAACACTGATTTTCAACAATGGTTTTTTTGCGAAAAATTTAAATATTTTGTGGCCTCACCGGTTTGCTGCACTACAAACTACTTCATAGGTTTAAATAAACTAAACCTTTAAGTATTAGATTATTTCAGTGATTCCTGTAAGGTCAACATGTAAATTCAAGTTTTGTAATCAAATTAATTAATTAATTCATTTTGCCTTAATTTATATTGTAAGTCACAACTAAAAAGTATGAACTCACTCAACTCAAGATTCATTGGTCAGATAAATTAATTAGCTAATGAAATAAAATCAATCAAAAATAATAAAATAAATTAATGTAAATAAATATTTATAAATAAATGCATGTCTATTATCAATCAGTAAATAAAATAAATAATATATTACCAGTAATAACTAATGTAATTTTTTCAATAATTTAAATTTTTTCAGTTGTGGTTTTGATTTCTGCCTTTTGTTTAAGGTGGACAGTTGTTTTACACTGAGGAGGACACGCCCAAGCCAGTTGTCATGACCCCTGAGGAGAGAGAGACCATGCTGCAAGGGAGACCGTGCCATGACTATTACGGACACCATGCCAAACAGTCAACTGTACAAAGTGTGTGTGTGTTAGAATTACTTCTGGAAAACCAGGTGGACTGGCACTGACGAGTGGGTAAGCTAGCAATTCTTTAAAGGTGCAAATTATGTAAAATGTAAAAAAGAATAATCACTTTACTAAAGGTTTTTTACATAAACTAATTCTTTTCAATTATTTTGAAGGTTAAAAGTTGTCCAAGCTGCCAGCTGAATAACCCTATAAAGAAAGTGGCACATGACATTTGACACTGCCTACCCCCCCCTCCCCTCCCTTTATCATGAACCCCCCCCTCCCCCTACCATGAGCACCGCAATAATATCCCCCCTCCCTCCCCCCCACTACCAGGGACTCTGCTATGGGCCAACACAACCACTCATACACCATTACAACAGTCGATGTGAGGAGGGCCCTTAAGAAGGTCAACCCCCGCAAAGCACCAGGGCCCAATGGCATCCCAGGCCGGGCCCTCAGAGACTGTGCGGACCAGCTAGCAGAGGTTTTCGGATATCATTGGCAGGGATCTTCCAGCCATCCAGGACATTTACCGCACTCGGTGCCTTGGGAAGGCCCACAGAATCATTCCTCATTAAAGACCCATACCACCCAGCACACAAACTGTTCAACCTGCTACTGTCTGGCAGAAGGTACCGGAGCCTCAGGGCTTGGTCTTGTAGACTGAGCAACAGCTTCTATCACCAGGCCATCCATTTTGTAAATGTACTGTGAACCGCACTTTTCATATGTTGTAATGTGCAATATTGCCCTCCCACCAGACTGCACTAGATTATATCTGGTTCTTTTATTGTATTTATTACCGTTTTATTGTGTATAAGATTTTTATTGTTTATTGTTATTTAACGCAAAATAACGCGATCCCCACTGTTAAGTATGGTGGAGGTTCTGTGATGTTGTGGAGCTGTTTTTCCTCCAAAGGTCCTGGGAACCTTGTTAGGGTACATGGCATCATGAACTCCATGACTTCTGTCATGGCCATCTGAGTCCCCTGATCTAAACTCCATTGAAAACCTGTGGGCTGAGCTGAAGAGGAGAGTGCGCAAGAGAGGACCTTGGACTCTGGAGAGATTCTGTAAAGAGGAATGGTCTCCGATTCCTTGCTCTGTATTGTCCAACCTTATTAGATGTTACGGGAGAAGACTCAGTGCTGTTTTATTGGCAAAGGGAGGTTGTACAAAGTTTTAAATGCAGAGGTGCCAATAATTGTAGCACACGTGGTTTTATTAAAAATAATTATTTCTTGATGAGGGATTTTTATTTCTTAGAATAAATTTACTTCAATTAAAGGTTGGTTTTTTTCAGTGTGAGACTAAGCTAATTCACCGAATGGTTGAATTAACCCTTTTTACTCATCTTTACCAGGGGTGCCAATAATTGTGGAGGGCACTGTATATCTGTCTTTGATGGTATTCATTTATTTTTGTTTGTTATTTGTTCTTTTTTGTCAGAGGTCACCATCCGAATTTCTGGAGAATATCAAGGGCTACCATTCATGGGATGTATTTGTAGATTTTGGTTTGTTGCACCCCTTATTGACTTGTACATTTGTATGTAATTTGTGTTTGTATATAATTTCTGTACATTATGTGTGTTTTCAATAAAAAATAAAAATTTTTAATGACTAATCAGTTGCATGTTTTTGTGTTGAGTCATGTCCCATGTGAAAAAAATAGGGCATGCAAAGTATAATTATAGAAGTTTTACGCTGAAATACACCTATACTTTTTTCACATTTTAAGGAAAGAATACATGAACAATGTGAGTACAATAACAGATACACAAACAACCAGGAGCTATAATTACAGAAATATTTTATAAATAGTACACAAATTTACAATTTTAGCAGCATTGCTGTTCTTTGATGTGGAAATTGGTCTGATTTACCACTGTGTTTCTTTCTCAAAAGTGATCAATGTTTATCTGATGATGCATGATGTATGTAAATTGGTGTGTGATTTCATTCTGTGACTTCTAAGCACTAATAAATTGTACTACTACTACTAAAGTTTTGCTAACTTTAAATTTATGGATATGAAATTTGTCAAATACAATTATCAAATTAATAATGTAATATTGTATAGAAGTATTAATACTATAATTATAGAAATCAAACAGTAAAGCAAAGAAGAAAATCAGAATCAATATTATTTAAAATGTAAGGACAAACTTGAGACCAAAAAAAAAACTAGACTGTCATAAATCAATATGGCCATTTTCCTGCAAATCCATTGAACTATCGAGCTACTGATACTAACAATTTAACAACCAATCAATGGCATGTTGCTGTGTGGAGTCATAGATCACTATGCTCACTCTGGGTATAACTTCAACTGCCGAAACTGATCATTGTGATTTGAGGCAATTTTGATGAGAAGATTTCTACTGCTCTGCTGATTTTGTCAAACTCCTGTAAGAGGCTGTTGACTGTTTGTGGGCCGGTAGGTTGTAATTTAACAAAATTTATGAAATATCTGGATTATAAGCAAATTACAAACTGACTTATTACATGTATATAATTTAAATATAATAGAAATTTGTATTTTAAATATTCTGATATAGCAGTTTGACATGTATAAATGTTTTGACGCAGGAAGTTTTCATTCAACCATTTTTTGTACCTTCTGTGGTAAAGACAAGACAGACTTCGGGTGAAGATCTCTGAGGTAAGTGGCTTTATGTGAAATAGTGGTCTTCAGATAAAGTTACTGTATGATTTCTATTGATAATAGATGGCTTTTAAAATAGATGGCTTTTATAAATGAACTAAATAAGTACAGTTCAGTGAAGAAACTGGTTGAGCTAGCTTTCTCCTTCTGTTTCTCTGTTCAGCATCAGAGAATTTAATTTAATTGAACTAACAAGTTATAGCAGTATGTAATAGTTAAGGAGAATTAAAAGCTTCAGCTTCATTTCTACATGTAAGTGGTGCTACTTGGTTGTTGCTAGGTATTCATAATGGCCAATCAGAGAGGTGAGTTAAGCTGCAATTTGTATAATGAAAATAGTGGTGCAATGACAGTACAGATGGTAATGAAGGCTTTGTGACATCACTACGCTCAACATTCCGTGTCAGTTGATATGGTGCTACTAGGTGGTGTGTCTCTCCCTCTCCCTCTCCCTCTCCCTCTCCCTCTCCCTCTCCCTCTCTCTCCCTCTCTCTCCCTCTCTCTCTCCCTCCCTCTCTCTCTCTCTCCCTCTCCCTCTCCCTCTCCCTCTCTCTCCCTCTCTCTCTCCCTCCCTCTCTCTCTCTCTCCCTCTCCCTCCCTCTCTCTCTCTCTCCCTCTCTCCCTCTCCCTCCCTCTCTCTCTCTCTCCCTCTCCCTCTCCCTCTCTCTCCCTCTCTCTCTTCCTCTCTCTCTCTCTCTCTCTCCCTCCCTCCCTCTCTCCCTCTCTCCCACTTTGATTTCTTTCCCAGACGCATTTATATTGAATGTTATAATGTGTGTACTTTCTTCAGAGTGAGATGTACATGAGTGTGTGCTTTCTCTTGACTGAGGGAGGATCATAGATATAGAACCATCGATTAGTCATGCGTCGTAGGTTAGTGGCACACTTTGAGACCGTACCCAGGTAAGATGGTGGCCAGTAACCATGGTTCAATATCTTTTGAGCCAATCATCAGCTATCTGGCTTCTGAACTGTACCCAGGTAAGATGGATGCCAAATGGTTCCATTTCAGAATACCAAATTACTATTACATCACATTTATGGTTCTATATCTATGGCCAGGATTCTCAGTTTCTCAGTCTGTTCTCCAGAGAGGCTCATCCCTGCCTGCTCCCAGAGCTCTCCTTCCTAACACACACACTATGGGCTCTGCTTTGCCCATATGCTATGTATGTATTTTGGGAACACCTTAAATGACTTGAATATAAAGGAAGAACTAAGTGTGTCTCAAGGGCTTGTTTTTAAAATGTATATGTACACAAACATACACACGTGTGCATGTACTCTGAACGGACCCTGCAACAACACAAAGACAAATGGTATACAACCACTCATGCAAGTGTCCTATTCAGTTTAGAATTTTTTTGTTTAATTCCTGTTGGTTCTAGGAATGAGATGGAGAATTTTCAGCTGTACATGGAGATCCAGCACTATTCTGAGAGTGGTCAATATCACCCGTTGACACTCTCAGCTAAAAATTCTGAGAGCAGGAAGGCCACTATAAGAAAATGCTCAAAGAGTTACCTAGTAAAAGGTGAGATTCTATGCTATGTACAGCCACAGATCTCAACAGTAGTGGATTCTCTCTATTGACTAAATATTTGAGTGTGCAATTTTCTGTATTTACTCAACATGTTAAGGTCATTATTAAATGTTACTAATACAATTGTGATAAATTATTTATCTTTCCAGATAACCTGCTGTACTACAAGTTCCATGACAACTTGCGACTTGTAGTAATGAACGTTGAGGAGAGGGATAAAGTGCTACGAGAGTGCCATGATAGCCCCGCCACAGGAGGACACTCTGGAAGATTCAGGACAGTGGAGAAAATTATAACATCTTACCACTGGGCCACCATCAAAGCAGATGTTAAGAAATGGGTGAAACAACTTGACAAAACTTTTACATAAGTCAGAAAGGATACCAAAAAGGATATATTATGAAAGATTGTTGTTTCCTTAATTATTTTGCAGGTTGACTCTTGTCCTCAGTGCCAACATAGTCAACTATTGAAGACAGTGAGTCCTGTCCTGCACCCCATCAAAGTGACCCTTCCATGGAGTGTTTTGGGAATCGATTTAATAGGACCACTACCTATTACTTCAAATGGCAAGAGGTAAACTGCTCTGCAGGCTGGATATTGCTCAGGATTAAGAGCTGTATACTGTATATAAGCACGGCTGTGATTTTGTCGTAGGCTCAAGGCCGCAGTGATTTGGTTGTAGGCACTGCACAGTATAACAGTACAACCTAGAGTGTGATTTTGCATTTATAAACCAGTTCTAATAGCCTATAATATATCTATGAAGTAATGATTGAGAAAACAGATTATAATTTTGTTGTTCATTTGGTTTTGCCAAACAAATATAGCTTCTTCAGAATTCCATTTAAAAAATGTAAAAAAATTTCCAGCCATGTATCAATTAGAATGTAAACAAAGCTGAGTGTTCCTGGCCGGTGATGAGGTACGAGTGATGTTATACTGGATATCAAAACTCCTGCAGTGCTTCTAGGCAAATCACAATGTGTGGTTGGAACTAACTGTTGTATAATTATATAATTTAAATGTGCAAACATGCAACCTATCTTTCAGGTACATTATAACAATGACAGATCTTTTCACAAAGTGGGTCGTTGCCAAGCCAATTGCCAATAAAACATCCACTGAAGTGGCAAAAAAGATTGTCAATGTCCTGTTGAGCTTTGGACTAGTGGACCGAATCATAACGGACCAAGGCCGGGAGTTTGTTAATGAGGTACACATGCAATGTCAAATTTCATTGTAAGGAATGATAATATTTGCTTACTGTAAGAGTAAATCTGTCATACAATATAATCAAAGAATACTTTAGTAGCTCATATGTGCTTTTATTGGTGTGTCTGCAGGTCAACCGTGGGATATTTGAAACATTGGGTATCAAGCATTGCATTACAACTGCTTACCACCCACAATCAAATGGTCAGGTTGAGCGTACAAACCAAACAATTAAAAATTCCTTGGCAAAATACTGTGGAGAAGATCAGTCTGACTCGAGAACCAGCTCTTCGTCAAGGCAGAGAAGTGCTCCTTCCACGTCTCTTCAGTCCCGTTCCTCGGCTTCATCATTGAGGAGGGCAGTATCCGGGCGGATCCGGTCAAAGTCAAGGCGGTGACGGAATGGCCCCAACCCACCTCTCGTAAGCACCTACAACAATTCCTTGGTTTTGCTAATTTCTATCGCCGTTTTATCCGTAATTACAGTGTCATTGCTGCCCCCCTTACCAAACTTACCTCCACTGTTTTTTCTTTCTGTTGGAACTCCGAAGCTCAGCTTGCTTTTGAACAGCTTAAAGCACGGTTTTCCTCAGCCCCTATTCTTTGTCACCCTGATCCCACTCGGCAATTTACGATTGAGGTGGATGCCTCCGACACCGGCGTGGGGGCCATTCTGTCCCAACGTGCCGCCTTGGACAACAAACTCCATCCCTGTGCCTTTTTCTCCCGGAGGCTGTCCTCCGCTGAGCGAAATTATGATGTCGGGGATCGGGAGCTTCTTGCCATAAAGCTGGCTCTTGAGGAGTGGCGCCACTGGCTGGAGGGGGCAGGTACCCCCTTTATTGTGTTAACTGACCACCAAAATTTAATTTATTTGAGGTCTGCTAAAAGGCTTAATGCTAGACAGGCTAGGTGGTCACTTTTCTTTGCCCGGTTCAATTTTTCTTTATCCTATCGCCCCGGTTCCCGCAATATTAAGGCGGATGCCTTATCCCGTGTGTTTTCCCTTCCCTCCAGTCCTGCTGACCCCGAGCCTATTCTACCAGCGTCCTGTATGGTGGCTGCGGTCTCCTGGAGGATTGAGGAGATCGTGAGGTCCGCCCAGACTTCCCACCCTGACCCCCGTAGTAACCCTAACCCCTCCCTGTTTGTTCCCAACTCCGTCCGCTCCCAGGTCCTTGAGTGGGTTCATGCCTCCTGCCTGGCGTGTCACCCAGGTGTTGCCAGAACGACCACCCTCGTCAGGAGGAGCTTTTGGTGGCCCACCCTCAAGGAGGATACCCGTGCTTTTGTCCTGGCCTGCTCAGTGTGCGCCAGGAGCAAGGCTTCCCACCAGCCTCCCTCTGGTCTTCTCCTTCCCCTCCCTGTCCCGGGCCGTCCTTGGAGCCACATTGGTGTGGATTTCGTTACCGGTCTGCCTTTGTCAGAGGGCAACTCTGTCATTCTGACAATTGTGGATCGGTTCTCCAAGGCGGTTCACTTCATTCCCCTCCCCAAACTCCCGTCCGCCCTCGAAACTGCGGAGCTCCTGGTGGTACATGTGGTCAGGCTGCACGGGATCCCATCCGACATTGTTTCGGATCGTGGGCCCCAATTCTCCTCCCAGGTTTGGAAGGCGTTCTGTGTAGCCCTGGGGGCCTCGGCCAGTTTGTCGTCTGGCTTCCATCCCCAGTCTAACGGCCAGGCAGAGAGGGCGAACCAGGACCTGGGGGCCGCCCTGCGGTGCGTCACTGCTCGCAATCCCGCCTCCTGGAGCCGTTTCCTCCCCTGGGTAGAGTACTCTCACAACTCCCTTAAGAGTACCTCCACCGGGTTATCCCCATTCGAGTGCTCGTTAGGTTACCCAACCCCCTCTCCTATCGGTCCAGGAGGCCGAGGTAGCAGTCCCCTCTGTTAATGCTCACATCCTCAAATGCAAGCGCATTTGGAGACTTGCACGCACCGCACTCCTGCGTTCCAATTCCCGTTCGCAGCGTCTGGCGGACCTGCACAGGACCGCAGCCCCCAAGTACAGGGCCGGTCAGCAGGTCTGGCTATCCACATCCAACATTTCCCTTCCCTCCTCCTCTAAAAAACTTCGGCCCCGGTTCATTGGTCCCTTCCCTGTTGTATGTCTTATCAACCCAGTTTCCGTTAAACTCTCCCTCCCTGCCTCCCTCAAAGTTTACCCCGTTTTTCATGTTTCACAAATTAAGCCTGTCGCCTCCAGCCCCCTCAGTGCCCCTACCCTCCCTCCTCCACCTGTCCGGGTCATCGACAACGCCCCGGCCTACACGGTGGACCGCATCATCGACATCCGCCGTAAGGGTCGGGGTTTCCAATACCTCGTGGACTGGGAGGGGTATGGTCCTGAGGAGCGGTCATGGCTCCACAGGGGCCTCATCCTGGATCAATCACTGATCCAGGATTTCCACAGTCGCTTCCCATCCAAGACCAGGCCGCCAGGTACGCCAGGTGGCGTACGTTGAGGGGGGGGTACTGTAATGTTCCGCTCCCTTCCTGTCCGTTTTCCTGTTTTCCCTCCGTGTCATGTTGGATCCCTTTGTCCGTGTTTTCCCCACTGCTGCGGACTAGGCGTGTCCTTCCCTGTCTTGTTCGTCTGGTTGTGTTGTCTTACTTCCGCCTTTCACTCCCTCCCCCTCGTTGCATGCATTTCCTCACCTGGTGTTTCGCAATCACTCCCGGTTTATTTTCACACCTGTGCCTTATTTAGTCCTGTCATTAACCTCACTATATAGTCTTTCGGCTGGCTGCCAGTCGGCGCCAGTTCGTTAACTATCGTCACTTGGTGTTAGTGCTCGTCTTGTTATCTGGTCTTCTAGTGTGAACGATTCGCTTGGTTGTGGGATGTTATTCCCGTACAGCATTAGTTCTACGCGAAACTACGGATTGGTAGTTTACCTCCCGCACAATTTCCTGTCGTTTGATGTAGCTAACCTGTTTCCCTTCTCCTCCATCTAACCCAGCACCCATTCTCCCGTGGCAGTGTTCGTATCCCCCCGTTTTCGTTGTGTGTGTTGCGGTACCTCCACCTCCAGCTCGTGTAGGCTCCGGGTTGGCTTGTTACCTGGCTACCCTCCAGTTGTTCCTGTCCGACCGAAGAAGCCAACTAGTTCTTCGGCGCCGGCTCCTGGAGCTCTGGAGACCAGTCAGCTCCTTCCGGACCTACCGCAGCTACGCCACACCACCCTGTCCTGCTGTGCTACATCAGTCACCTGTCTACCAAGCCCTGCACCTCCGTGAGAACCTCCCGGTCTTTCCCGTGCCTTCCCTTGCACTAACCCCCCTCTGTTTTGTTGTTCTGTACCGGTGCAGTCAGTCCGGTCCAGTTCCTGCCCTGCCGTAGTGAGTCGCTCCCCTGCCAGTTCCAGTCCAGTCCAGGCGTGAGTCGTACGAACTACCTGTCCAAAGTCCAGTTCCGGTTTGGAACATTCCGTTCCTGACACGGATCCCGGTGTGGACCTCCCGGTCCAGTTCCAGTCCAGTCCAGTTCCGGTTTGGAACATTCCGTTCCCGAACCTGATTCCCGTGTGGACCTCCCGGTCCAGTTCCAGTCCAGTCCAGTTCCGGTTTGGAACGTTCCGTTCCAGAACCTGATTCCCGTGTGGACCACCCGGTCCAGTTCCAGTCCAGTCCAGTTCCGGTTTGGAACATTCCGTTCCAGAACCTGATTCCCGTGTGGACCACCCGGTCCAGTTCCTGTCCAGTCCAGTTCCGGGTTGGAACGAACAGTTCCAGATCCTCCAGTCCAGCTCCGGCTTGGAGCAGCCCGCCCCGGGCTTCCAGGCGAAAAACCTGTGTAATACTTGTGTTGCCTTTCCTGTACAGTGTTGGGACTACCCCAACACTTAATTTATTAAAAATACCCTTTTGTGAAATCTGTCTCCTGGTCGTTGCACTTGGGTTCGTCCCGTAACAGATACGTAACAGTATTACTGTAAATGCAATCAGACAAGCATTGCAGGTAATGCTGTTGCTTTTTTTTTTTTTTTTTTTTAGAGATCAACAAAGTGCACCCCATATTTCGCAATGTTTGGACGGCACCCACGCACTGTAGGGGCTATTGGTGCCACCCAAATGGGTGTTGACTTTGTTGTGGAAGAAGAGGAAAACTTGGAGGACAGGGTTACAGAAATGGCAGAAATCCATGCCAAGGTGATAATATTTATTGTAGTAGTAAGTTTGACATTCTTTGTGTAGCTTCATTTGCACTGAATCTTGGTCAATCTAATGTACAGATTTTGGAGAACATCCAGGCCTCCCAAGAAAGGCAAAAAAGGGATTTTGAAACACGGAAAAGAAAGAACATCACCTCTTTTGCAATTGCTGATGGAGATGAGGTCCTCAAGGCCAATAAAAGGAAGGAAGGTCGCAAAGGAGGGCGTTTGGAAAGTAATTGGAAAGGACCTTACACAGTGGTTTCAGTTACTGAGAAAGGGGTGGCAACACTGACTAACAGCACAGGGGCTGTGCTGTCCCAGAAGACAAATGTGTCACAGCTGAAGCCCTTTATCAGGCGTGAACTGAAAGGTAATCTCCATAATAAATAATGCTATGAGATGCTATGCAGGTTAGGATTACCAATGCCATATTATTGACTTGACTGGAACTGTTAAAATATGCCATTGCTTGAGCATTATTTACAATTGGTTGTCTTTTGTCTTCATCAGAGGACATCTCATCTCCTGTCGTAATTGACGTACATGACTTGGTCTGTTCCAATCCCCCATGTAAGTGTTCACTACTCAGCGTCAAACTACAGTATATATTTGTCACACAGCCATCGTGTTTCCTTTAAGTCAAGTTCCTTGCATGTACATATGAGGACGTACTATTAGAGAAAGCATTGTCTTTGGGCAAAGGAAAAGTACACATATTGGTGTGATGGTTAATGTGTCTTAAATTGACAGTTTTTGAATATATGTGAATTATCTCTATTTGTTACAGTTACTATGGATCAAGAGAACAACACCTCATGTGGGGAAGAATGTGAGGTGCTGACCATTTTAACCAACCTAAGACCCTGCAGGACCTCATGGACCTCTAAAGGTCATCACCCCATTCAGGAGCAACTGGTTTGTGGGCGTTATGCATATTTCCTTGTTTTCTGTATTTTGCAAAACTCTATTGTTGTACAAACCCCAATATATATATATTAAATATAATTAAAGAGAATTTACAAATCACTGCTTTCTGCTTTTATGTGCATTTTACATACTGTTCCTACTTATATTATCTTTTTTCTCTCTCTTTTTCTTGGGATTGGGGTATGATTGTCTCTTTCTCCATCATCTCTAGCTCAGTTACATTTTGGATGAAAACAGGCCAGAGGGGGAACTCATCGTAAAGGATGGACCAACCTGCCTCACCCGACAGAACATGTTGACCCTGAGCCTAAGTAGGGATATGGACTCCATGGTGTGTATGAACTAAGGAAGCAATAAGAGCGGCTGTATATCATAGAGACCTGGGGTTCATTATAATCACTTATTTTCACTCCTTGCATCCTTTCCTCACATTATTTCATCTGAGCTCCACTCAACGGAGGATGCGAGAAAAGGATGGAAAGATGAGATATGAGGACAGAGGAATTGAGGCAAATTCATTAGGCAAATGGAACGTCCTTGCCTAGTCAAGCGTCAGCGCCATATTATGCTTATGTGCTTAACTATCATGCTTTTTAGCCTCTTTTTCAGGAATAAATGTGGCTTTTGTTTTTCATAAATAATTCCTTGTTGAACTATCCTCCGGAAGTCTCCAGATTGGAATATCCATGTCATAGAGATTAAAGCATGAAGCATCTTATTGCAGTGTTTTGAAATTAAATCAACAGGTGGGGAATGGATGTCTCAGAATTGTCTCTGACATGGCTCTGTTGCAGGTATTTACCTTTAGTTATAGCAGCTTCATTTGTGTATTCAAGTACAAACCCTTTTATTTATTTAAAAAAAATTAAACTACATGTTTCTGTGCAAACTACCTTGAGAAGTGTCTTTCCTGAACTGCAGTAATCCCGTATTGTTGTCTTCCAGGGGAAAGATGTATTTGTCGTGGACCTGTTTGTGCCCCCAACCTGGCTTCCACCAACCAACTGTAACCCTTTGATTGCTCTTCCAGTAAGTTCAATGTATTGTTTACAATCTAATTGAGTCAAAACTGAAATTCTATTTACACTCACTGGCCACTTTATTAGGTACACCCATCTAGTACTGGGTAGGGCCCCCTTTGGCCTCCAGAACAGCCCGAACAAGGTGCTGGAAACATTCTTCAGGGATTTTGGTCCTAACTGACTCGATAGAATCATGTAGTTCCTGTAGATTTTTCAGCTACACTTTGCGTACCTCCCATTCCACCACATCCCAAATGCCCTCTATTTGATTGAGATCTGTGCAAGCCATAGGAGTATAATGAAATCACTTTCTGTATCTACCTCTCAATCTCTTGCATTGTTTGTATTAGGTGGATTCTAACAAAAAAGAAGCCATTGTGATTCCACTGTGGGTCCCTGGCCACTATCTTCTCTGTGTAAGTTATGAATACATTGTGTCAATATTTATACAACATAGAGTTCCGACCACGCATTGAGATTGGTCGAGCCCGTTACAAACTGTTTGTAAATTCATGATATATGAACTGGTATATCCATGAATGCACGGAGATAAAAACAATGTAATCTATCTGATTTAAACACTAAAACTGTGAAATTGGCATCTGATTTCTTAATGGCTGCTGCAGTACTGTTGTATAAAAGCAATAACTTACTCGAGGTTGTGCTATATCATGGATATCGGAAGTGCTGTGATCGCATTGTGCCTAACCGAATCACAGCAGTTCCGATATCCATGATATAGCACAACCTCGAGTAAGTTATTGTTTAAGTATATCATAACTCTTCTTTCTATTTATACATTTTTTTTGATCTAACTTATGCTAAGACTTTATGTTCCCTCTAGGTGATGAGGCCACTCCAGAAAGAGATTCTGTTTCTGGATTCAGAGTACAAAATCAGAGCAGGGGGTTTCAGAAGTGAACCCTTTCGCAGTCTCTTGAGGTTGTACAAAGCATAAATACTGTATGTTCCCTGGCAGTCATGTTCCCCTGACTGGCCTATGATGTTCCAGGCATGTTCCCAGGCAGTCATGTTCCCCTGACTGACCGATGAATTTCCAAGTAATCATATTTGTTTTGTTCATTCATGTATGTCTTGGTAGGCTTCCTTTTTACACTGGTGTTCTCTGTAAGATTGGCTACACACTGCAGTTGGTAATGCCACTTCTGTTCATGTGCAGCAAGACTGTTATTAGTGGGATTGCAGGGAGCAACCATGCATGTTCTTTTGTTTCATTCATTCATCTTTTCTGCCTTTCCTTCATTCTCGCTTTTCTATATCTTCAATTAGAATTCTGAGCAACCCCACACAGGTTCTACGGGAACAGTACTTTTCTAGTTTCATGATTGCTTAAAGAGCAACTCTGAAATAGCTAAGTGAACATTTAGTTTTTGTCTTTATTTATCAGGAGTCTTGCACAGCAAATTGTCCCTGGACTGTGGACTGAAATAACGGGAAAGGATGTAGAGGTATTTTTTATGGATTCTATGTTTGTTCAAAAATACCTAATTTTTCTTTTTGTGAAACTGTCCTCAGACCTTTATGTCTCTCAACAGGGACTTCCAGCGCAAACACAAGGAAATGATTGTGGCATCTTCATGATCATGGTACATCAATCTGGACTTTATTTTCTCTGTGTGCTCAGTTTTTGCTCTTTCTGATAGCTAATTTGTGACAGATATTCATTTCAACCTGTGGGTGCACAAATGTTAAATAGTTTGAGTGACCTTGAAGGTGTAAAAACCTTGGGTAAATTGTAATATCCAATTGCCAATTTGGTTGCTGATTAATTCCAGTTGCTGCTGGCTTTGCCATGTAGCTTAACATTGGGTTTTAAAGTTTTTTTTTCTCCTTACAGTTTGCCTGGTACACAGTCATGGGAGCTCATTTTGATTTTACTGTGGTAGGTGTTAGTTATAGCCAAGTCACAACATGGGAAAAAATTGTTTAAAATGAACTGCTATTTTTTTCACTGGCTTATGAATTACTATGTTTAGCACGACATGCCTGTTTTGAGAAGATGGTGGTGTGTGGTCCTGATTGAAAACCTTCAGCTTGAAGGGTAGGCAATATTCCTTTCATTTTTGGTTGTAAGAATTTTAACTGTATGTGGAGTACATGGCTAGGATATAGTTTTCTTAACCAAACCCCTCACATCTCCACTTATACCTTTCAATTTCAGACATGGGAAAAGGTTTGCCCATTTTAAAGATGAAGGGAGAGCAACTGTGTGTGCCAATGTCCCTCCAGTGTTCCGCATCCCCCCAAAAATAACTTATAAGGAAATCACTGCAGTGAGTCTTCGTGAGATGAAGTCTTTGTACATTGCTTCTCTAAAATAGGCATATTATTATTTTCAGAACTATTGTAAGATAATTGCTATGATTGTTTTACAGACAGAATCTCACGATGAACACAGCTACGCAAAGAGGAAGTCCTGCAGAAAGAACTGTGCAGATGCTGTGGACTCTTGCCTCACCAATGGTTTGAGGTTTCATATTTGTTTGTCATCATTATTTCATCAACCTATAATTAACACCGAAACAATGCTCATGACAACAGTGGGAAATGACTCCATTACTATGTAACAATTTCACCAACATCTATAAACCAAACAGTTATCAGTTTGGAGATGTTTGTCTAACTATGTTTACATGCACACTGAAGTAATTGAACGATAAAACAAAAAGCAGTGTGGTATTCTAAATATATATATATGTAAATAAGGAATAATCAGATAAAATGTGTTCACATTATTTGAAAAGTCATATTTTTACCAAACAAAAAGGCTTGCCCAGTCTTCCACAATTGTTGCAGGTACTTCTGAACTAAAATAGTTTGCAGACAGCAGCCACATACATTGAAAACAAGAACAGAAAGACCTTTAAGCCAATGTAGTACACTCCAAATAGACTACAAATTAATAACAGATGGAGCTGTACATCAATAAATGGCCTGTTAGACACACTCAAATTTATCCTTAACACTACACAGTTACATATTTTTTTTCTTTCTTTCTATCTATCAAGGTGTTGCAGTACCGACTGGGTCCATCGAAGAGGTAGTACACTTTTACCTTTAAAGTTTTTTTTTTTTTTTTTAAGTTACCAAGCCAATATCCTCTGTCTAAATGCAGGACCAAGACAAAGCTTGGACCTTTTGTTACTAAATTCTTGTGCTCTTTTTTACTTCATAGCTGTCCAAAGACCTACTAGAGAAGATTCTGTTAGAGGTAGTCCACGATGCTGGAGACAGCGCTTTGCAGACACTGTCTCTGGTGTGCAGACAGTTCCGGGACATTGTTGGAGCATCAGTATTTAAAAGAAAAGCTCACTTGGCCTGGCTGGACAGTAAGTTCTATCCTTTACATAGAAATATATTTATTTATTTACCTTGTAAATCACTATGTTATTACTCTATATGATGCTGAGCTTATTTATTTATTATGCAAGCATAATTTGTTTTTTTATTGCATGTTCATGGCAATACACTGGGTACTGTACATTAACATCTTGTATGATGTGCACTTTTGATGCATTCCATGAATTCAGACATTGTCTAACACTCTTAAATCAGACATTTCCCTGTATTTTTAAATGTGATTTCAGGCTGTGTCAACTGGGAACGTCACTCTGAAGAATTCAGAAGTGAATATCGAGTTGAATACCAGGTCTCAGAATGTGTGGACTGTCATACAACCTACAAAGACATTAAAGGGTTCTGTGGCTATGGGAAGAAGGGGGTATTCCATGCCTTCTATTCCACAATTGAATTTCCAGGATTCTGTTCAAATGACTGCTTTTATAACAGTGGCTGTCATTTTTGAATTGCTGTTTTTATAACTCATTGGGCTCTATCTTGGCGATCTTAGGGCTTTGTCTTATTGGCGTTTAACCAATCAAAATGTCATATCCCATTCCCTTTAAGTTGTTGAAGTTCAAGCTTTATCCGAAGTGCATTACCTGCATTCTCATATTGATTAATAACAGTTATTTTGTGACGTCCCGTTCCCATCCAGTCCGTTTTCCCGGTTTTGCCATGTCCCTCCGTGTCTTGTTGGGTAGTTATTCTCCCCTGACGTTTTCTGTCTTGCATGCAGCTAACTTGTCTCCCTCTAACCACCAGCTGTCCCGGCTTCCATTCATCCGTAGCAGTGTCTGTTCCCCGTGTTTGTGTGTGTGTGTTGCGGTACCTCCAACTCCAGCTCGCGTAGGACCCGCTGTGGAATTCAATCCTGGCTACCCTCCAGCTGTTCCTGTCCGGCCGTAGCTACCCCCCGCGTTCTACGGTTACGGTTCCGGGAACCCTGGAACTCAGCCAGCTCCAACCGGACCTACCTGAGCTACGCCACACCACCCAGCTCTGCCGAGTTTCGCCGGCTACCTACCTGTATTACCACTGTACCTCTGTGAGAACCTCCCGGTCCTTTTCCTACCTAAATTCCAAAATTAACTACCCTCTGCTTTCTGTCCAGTACCGGAGTAGTCGTCCCGGTCCAGTTCCAGTCCAGTCCCGGTGTGAAGTTCACCATCCATTAAAGTCCAGTTCCGGTTTGGAACAAGTTCCGTTCCTGTACCCGTTTCCTGAGTGGACCTCCCGGTCCAGTTCCAGTCCAGCCCTGGTGTGACGTTCACCACCTGTCCAGTCCAGTTCCGGCTTGGAACCCGTTCCGGAGTTCCAAGTCCAGCTCCGGCTTGGAGCAGTCCGTATCGGACGTTCAGCTACTTACCCTGTGTGATACTGTGTATTCTCTTTTCCTGTACAGTTTTGGGACTACCCCAACACTTAAATAAATACCCCTTATTTGAATCTGCCTCCCAGTCGTGCATTTAGGTCCAAACCTTCCCCAGGATCGTAACATATTTTGCCTTAATGATGACACAATAAAGCTGTCAGGTTGGCAACCCAGAGGTCCACGCATATTTTCCCTTGTTTTATAATGTCCTGCTTATGTAAATGTGACCAAGGCGTTTTACTAGCAGCTTAATGCTAGAAAAACAAGTCCACTTTCCCGGGAAGACCGTGAAAAGTGCAATTTAAAGCAAGTGAAACAGACCTGCTCCAGCATGAGGTTAAAGCGCACATGCAGAGAATGACATTAAAATGAATTGTGAATTAATTGTTCTCTTTAAAATCATTTTGTTTACTTATGGTATAACAGGTGAAATCAGCTGGGTTTTAATAAGTTGCGAGTATGGAAGCCTGGTCGTGGTCACTGTAATTAAAAAAATATGAAGGACGAAGGATAAGGCTAAAATTCAGTTAACACGGTGAAATCTATCTCCATTTTTTAACCGTAGACTATCGGAAAAACCTTATGCACGGCGAATCCCAGGGACTGTAGCCTAGCCCAGGGGTTCCCAAACCGGTCCTGGGGCCCCCCTGTGTATGCTGGTTTTCATTGCAACAATCACAGAATATTAACAAGCTGTTAATTTCTTAATTAGGTGCTTGTTATGTTTAGAGGAATTATTTACCCTCTTAAGCCACATTATATCAGAAATATCTATGGATGCCATGTAGAATAAACACCCCATGTTCACATTGTGCTTATTGTGCTATATTATTTAAAAGAGATAAGAAAATTATTTAACAGATTAATTTAAAGACTGATTTGAATAAATAGGCTCCTAATTGGTGAAAGTGTGGACACATGGCTGCTAAAACTAACCATTTGGTAGATAATGAAAAATTCAAACACAAAGCAAATGACAACGAGCCAAACCTGCATTGTGTTAATAAGCTTAAAGAACAAATTATGAGTTAAACACATGTATTCAACAACCTAATTAGGAGCCTATTGATTCACTTCACTCCTTAATTTAATCAGTTAAAACACATAATTTTGTAACCTCTTATTGTTGCAATATAGCACAATAAGCACAACATGAACATGGGGAGTTTATTCTACATGGCATGCATAGCTATTTCTGACATAATGTGGCTTAAGAGGGTGAATAATTCCTCTGAACATGAAAAGCACCTAATTAAGAAAAATTAACAGCTTGTTAAAATTCTGGGATTGCAACTGTGGTTGCAACGAAAACCAGCATACACAGGGGGGCCCCAGGACCGGTCTGGGAACCCCTGGCCTAGGCTGTTAAAAACAATAAATGCAATATTTACTTAACAAGGTTTTGAACTTTTTCTATTTACTTACAGGCTGTAGGCCTAGAGAGCTGTAGCTATTGTAATGACATCTGAAGCGCATTTTCAGAACTCAAATGTCCGTCTATTGCAGTGCGCGAGTTTTCCATTGAATGACAATTCATGCATTAGGTGTAAATGACAAAAAATAAATTGTCTTTGCATTGTAAGCAATCGTCTGTGTTTTGATTATTTCCGCGCTGTTTACCAAAGCGTGAACAACTGGCTACGCAGTTAGTAGAAATGGAGCCATATTTGTGGCGATGCTGTTCCTTCTGGGGTGGTTTTCCATTGAAATGGAGAAAAGACGGGCTGCTGCCAGAATAAGACGGCGGATCATTATTGAAAACGGCATCCGACGAAAGCAAGCCATCCGGAGAGCTGGGGTGAAGAGGAGGGCTTCTCTTCGTAGAACAATTGCGCTTGTCAGCACCGACGTAGGTTGTCTTATACAGCCGACTAGCTAGCTACACTGGTTAACATTACATATCATTAAACTTAAATGTATATGAAAAAAATAATTTTTCATCATATTGTGCTGTTCATTCACATTGTAGCACTGTATTCATTTACAAACTCCTAATGTAGTTTTCCTCGTTTAAGTTTCCAATCTGAATCACTAGGTGTCAATACTACACAAATAGACAGACGCACTGAAGTTAGGCAGAGTATATTTATTAACTTGGGAAATTTGTCTCTAGGGACAGAGCCTTGAAACCTATGGCAGGATCATTGTCAATGCCCCCACCCTTGCCAAATATTTTGATGACGACCAGGATCTCCAGCCAGTCTTCCGCTTATCCCGACGGGCAATCCGTGCACTATTTTTATACAGTCTATGGGCATTTCACTGTTTAAATGCCCGACGCAGAGGTAGTAAATTGCCCGAGGCGCAGCCGAGGGCAATTTCCCTCCGCGAAGGGCATTTCAACTGTTAAATGCCCGGCTCCGAGGTCATTATTGCGCTTATACCATGGTTACCAACAATTATTATATATAGTCACATTTATATTTATTGATTTTTATCGACTTTATCAGCTGAAATTTAAATATCCTTCCGAGGTCATTTTGGCATACGTTTGCCGTTGTCATGCAAAACTGCTCGTTGGTAGTTCTATTTGAACAGAAAACATCTCGTTGCTGCTTCTATTTCTCGTTACTAGTTCTATTTTGTCCGTAGTTATGCAAAAACCTCTCGTTGGTAGTTCTGAAAACAATTGATTCTATAAGGAAGCAAATAGTTCCTTCTCAACTTTATACCATAAAATTAGCACCAATTTTGGTTATTTTTGTCATTAGTTACATTATTTAAGAAAATTGCATGAAACCGCAACTCAATTTACCTCCCTCTCTCCGTCTTGCTTTTTAAAAATGCTTTGGTCACGCAGCCTATTTTAAACAGCCCAGGCTAAGGAAATTGCATTTCACGATCTGCATCATAAGATGGGAACATCTGAAAAAAATAGCCTACTGTAGATACAGAGTTTGTTACTGTTAATTGTCATATCTAAGACATTTCGCTGGATAAAATGTTTTTTTAATATACAGATTAACGTGCTTTGTGAAGTAACTTGTTCGCATTCGCAACCAGCGTTGCTCACGTCAGCGTTACATTAGCTACATTAGGAGCCCTACTATGTTACGTTCATATTTCCAAACTGAATAAATACTGCACCTCGAACCACAAAACTTCTTTGCTAGATTAAAGTTGTTGTAACTAAGATATTTGGCGAAGACAAACTTTTCAAATCGGCGGATTTAGCGTTATTTGCCGGCTTTATTAATCAGCTGTTGGTGTTGCTATGGATACCATTCATGAAAGTGTCGACTCTAATGGCGCTGGCAGCAGATAACGTAGACGGCGTATTAATTTAGAACGGTGATTAAAATGTTGCCGGCGCTACTTCATTGCCGGGCGGTTTAACGAAATAAATGCCCACCCTCCAGCCAATCAGAATCGAGTATTTAGCCAAGCCATGGTATAAAACAGTTAAATGCCCGGCTCCTCGGTCATTATTGCTTACTTCATGTAGCCAAACATTGCAAAGTGTTACCGACTTTATTGTTGTAATAAAAGAAAAAAAAAGCCTGTCAAATTTTAGTCGGCCCTATACCAATATGCTCAACTAGTTAACTAGTTAAGTTGCAAATTATTATGCAAGTGCACTAGTTGACATGTAACATAATTTACTACTTAACTAGTTAACTAGTTGAGCATATTGGTTCACTAGTGAGCATTTTTGTCCAACTAGTACGGAGAAAATGGTAACTAGTGCAGATAAAAATTTGATATCAAAAATGGGCATTGGAACACGTTGAGTAATGGTCTAACTAGTAATGCACAGTGTGCAACTAGTACTGAACAAGGCACAACATGTTCATGGCAGCGTACAACAAGTGTCAAAAATGCATAACATGTTGGCTAAAAGTCACAACATGTTCAGAATGGAATGGAACTAGTTAGAAAAATAGCCTTGAACTAGTGAACATGTCAGGAAAACATATCCTAGTTGGATATGTCAACTAGTGAACTAGTGGACTCTTTTGAACATGACTAGTTAATGTGTGGGTTGCAGCGTACAGGCTCACTAGTAAACAAGTAACCCAATGTTCCGCTGAACATGTGAACTAGTGGACTGCATGCAAATGAAGCAGGCGGGGCAAGCAAGTGCGTTACCAATTCTGAATGGTTAATATTTTAAATGGTCTGGAGAGCCTTAAAATGTCAATTCTGAATCGTAACTCAGCGTGAGCTCTTTTTTTAAATCTTAAACATTTAACTGTTCAATCTATGAATGTCAGATGATTGACTTAACGTTGATACTATGAGAGCCGTGTAGCCAAAATCTCTACATCACGTTAATCTTAATGTTAATGATCCTCCGATAGGCTATTTCTCCCCCAAATCATCATAATCGCATAAACATAGGCTACCGGAATATAATATAACTGTTAGTTTTTAAGAGTTCAAACATTTTCTGCGGTGTTAAACGTCACATTTTAGTTTTATTAATTAGGTGGTGAGTTCGGCTCATGGAATGACGATCGGCCCACCGGAATAGGCTACACTGAGATGGTCTAGGCTATCTAGCTATTCAATTTAAAAATACAAGTACAAACTAGCATAAATGCAAGAATGATTTTGATGGCAGTGAATGACATTTCAAACGGGATACACAATAATGTTATCTCATTTGGTGTTTTGATGATTGTGGTGGAGAGCACTAGCTGCCTAACGTCGTTCCAAAATCTCATAGGTGTTCATTTGGGTTGAGATGGTGACTGCGAAGGCCATAGCATATGATTCACATAATTTTCACAGTCATCAAACCATTCAGTGACCCCTCGTGCCCTGTGGATTGGGGCATTGTCATCCTGGAAGAGACCACTCCCATCATGATGGAACTTCATCGAAGGATAAAGGTGGTGATTACTCAGAATAACTAGCCTATGTGTAGAACATACAGGCCACCTTTCAATTTACCTGAAGTAAAGCACCAGAGTCATGTTCATCAAAAATAGATCATTCTTTATTACAAAGTTTCGAATACAAAAAGTGCAACGAGCACAAGAGGTAAAGGATGCATTCACAAAAGGATGTAAAGCTAACGGATGTAGGCCTATTCACTAACAGCTAACTGGATGCAACATTTTGCTCAAGTGAATTCTATCAGTTCAGTAGCCTATATACTACACAAGGTGCATTCCAGCACCGCAACTGTTAACACTACCAATATTGTGGTCAGACACTGTAGCCTAATGTTTAATTACATTACATTCATTTAGCAGACGCTTTCATCCAAAGCGACGTACAATAAGTGATCTTTAATACTGGTAAAGATCACACACGAAGTGAATTCAAGGGAATGCAAAAAAAAACATGACAAGGCAAAAAGAAAAAAGAGAAAATTTTACTTCCAGAAAAATGCATTAAACAAATAGGCCTACAATTCCTTTTTCACCTACAGTCAAGGCTCATTCTAAAATGGTAGTAGCCTAATTAACAGCATTTTCCTTATACAGCTAACATGAGGATTAGAGCACCCCCAAAGTAAAGCATTTATTATGTTTACAAATCATTTACACAATGCACAGCATATTATCTTACATGTAATGTAGGCTACTAAATGTTTCCCCATGGCTACCCATTTCATGTTTACAAACTAGCTACTTTTAAAATCGAAATAGCACCGTGCGTTTGCATGTGGTAGCCTATTTGTATCTAACCAAGTAATGTGGACACAAAGCACCACCCTTAATTTGTCACCGGTCTGTATAGGCTAGCCTGATCAGCACGCCTTGCACAATGCACAATAAGTTATTTTAGCAGTTCGTCCATGATTCAAATAAAACGTAATGATCGAGTAATTGGTTCATTACGATAGCCTATATTCTTGCCAGAAAGAGCAATCCCATGCATCGACATCGCAAATTAAATAGCCTACAGCGTTATCACGGGATCAAAGACAACTGTCCGCCATGGTTGCGCTTCAGCTTCTGTCAAACCTTCCCCTCCTAACAAACTATCCACTCTCCCAATTAAATATATCCTACTTCGAAATAAACACACAAATGGAAACTCGAATTCGATGTCCAAAACTGCTGGCAATTGTATAGGCTACCTATAGCCGAAACCTTCATCCAATCATATTACAAAAAGCAACTTCCTTGTACGCCCTCCTAATTAGCATTTTGCTGCAACTAGTTTACTAGTGGATGTGCTAAAAACGTAACTAGTTAACTAGTGGACACGTTGGCTTTACTAGTTAACTAGTGAAGAGAAGTGTATGTAACTAGTTAACTAGTTAGGCGAAAATACGGACTCTATGCAACTTAACTAGTTAACATGTTACACTGTTGCCACTTCACTAGTTAACTAGTGCTGCTTTAATTGCAACACGTTAGGCTTAAAAGGCCACTAGTGGGTTCAAAGGCTGACTAGTTGTGGCTGTGGTGCCACTAGTCGGCACTGTGGTGCAACTTGTAAGGTTCTGGTGTAACGTGTAGAATAAAAGTGCAACTAGTGGCTCAAAATGCATGACTAGTAGGTGCCAATCTTTGATATCAAAACGGTTTCGTTGAACTAGTAAGACAAAATGTCGAACACGTTGTGAAAAACGGGCAACTAGTGGGAAACCGTAAATTGGATATCAAGGATATGGAATAAATCCTCATTTGGCTTGCCATAGCAGATGGACCCTTCTCTGGCCGGACGGCATACAGGTGACGCCCCCTACTTTCTTCATCCCACCTCTGTTGCCAAATCTTTCCAATCATATCTTTAGCCTTAGCCTTAGCCTTGACCTCCCCTTTACCATAAGGGACATCCACTGTAATGCCGCCCAGCCTAAGGGCCCTCTTAGCGAGGGCGTCAGCCCCATAGAACTATATATTACCTAGAAAGGCAGAAGCCTTCTGAAAACGGCACCGTTTCCACGGCCCAAAGTTTTTTCTCTGATTGGCCAACGTGACCAGTGAAGGTGGTCATTTTCTCCCTATTCACAGAGTAATGGCTGCCGTTGTAACTCTAGTTAGCGACCATATACATGTATAGCGACGACTGCAAAGTTATGCTACCGAATAAAAAAGCTAAATGAAAGGTAACTTTGTTAGCTACCGTTAGCTAAGTTAGCTCGCAGTAGCAGCCAGAGGCCTAGAAAGGACATGCTATCACAAAAGCCTGATGATAATACACCAATAGTAGCTCGATGCACATTTAAAAGAAAATAAGCCAGGTAGCATAACGTTAGTTATACTTTTAGAACACATTTGGCTAATTTTAATGTAACCCCCTCGAAACTGCAATGGACATAACGTTATTACGATAACCTTCCAATATCAGGGTTGTTCTAGAATTGGGGGTACATTTCGCGTCTCCCAATTAAACCTTTTGTTATTTAAAAAAAAAAAATCTTTATTTAATCAGTTTTGCATGATAATACTAATTATATTAAACTTTCACTAATAATAATGCTTGATGTATATTTTAGGCATAATTTATACATAAAATATGAACTAAATGACTCCCACCCTACCCATTATTGACTGTCTCCAGCTCCTGATTCATACATTCAACTTGAATTAACATGAAAAAATTAAGTCTAATTTTCAGTTTTTTTGTACTTACTCTTTTACCGGTTATAAAATCAATTGCATAGAATATCTATTTTCTGTAGTATATGTAATTTGAGTAATAAAAAATATATTTTGTGTCTGTCCCTATGTTCTGGTCAACTCTGTTACCTCTGTTATAAAACCGCATAAAAATCTCCAAAGCATTCACATAAAAAACATGTGCCCTGCACCCAGGGATGTCACTTCCTCTGGCGGGAAAATCTTGAATACAGTGAGGTACGTCATGCTTCTTCTCTCATTATTTTGTACAAAATGTTGAGAATACACCAACAGTAGATTAATTATTTGTCAAATCTGTTATTGTGATATTGCAGTGAATCTCTCATTCAATTTTTTAAAAATGATAATATGATGAAAATCCATAAAATTCTGTTTTTAGACATGCAATGTGGTATCTGGTTGGAGGTTAGCACATGGAGCTAAGGCACAAAATGGTGGAAAATGTCAACTCTGTTACCGTCAACTCTGTTAATGGTTTAAACAGTTTAACGATAACAGAGTTGACGATGAGTAACAGAGTCAAATGTTCCCAATCACATTATGAGCCATTTTTCTGTAAATTGTATATTTGTGGTATTCCAGGTTAAGGACATTTAATAATTTCTGTTCTAGGTAGATGAAGTTGTCAGCAGCAGAAAGACAACAGCAATACAGGGCACGGCAAGATGCCGACCCTGAAAGGAAGGCAGAAAATTTGCAAAAAGACAGAAATAGATGGCACAAAAGGAGAAATGCAGGGCAGACACGCACAGTGGCCGATCTGGGCGAAAGGGAGCTAAGGTACAAGCGCAGGTATTGGAGAGAGGCGCAGCAGAGGTACAGAGCAGGAAGGCAGAGACTTGTAGAGATGACACCACCACAAAGTCCTGAACCAGGCCCTGAACCACAGACATCCAGGTTAGATGAGTGCATAGGTCCATGAGTCTATATTATATAGAGTAACTGTACAGCAAGTCATAGGTAGATTGAGAAAAGTGTAGTTCTTTTTGTCAACATGATAGTAACTGAACTGTTTCTTCCAAAGTGTTGTGTCATAAAGGTACACTCCATAATTTATGCATGGTTTGTTTACAGATTTTAATTAAAGGCGCACTATGTGACTTTTTTAGTAATAATTTTGGTTATATAGTCCTATATTCTCCAACTGTAGGACTTCTAGATGGGCAATGTGCTCTTTTTGTTTTCAGTCCCACCCAAAATACAAGCCTGTTTTGCTGAAATATTTACAAATATAAATGTAAATATATGGCTTTAAAGTACATCTAAAACTCATGTTAGCTCTTGCAAACTGCTATTCCTTGTATCAAGAGCTCTGTCTCTTTGTTTATAGGCCCGTAAAAAGTTGCATAGTGCATCTTTAATAATAAATACCTATTTCTTGAAAAATATAACTTATTGTTAAGGATTACGGAGTGTGCCTTTTAGTTAGCTACCCATGTTCTAAGTAAGCTGAAAAATATTAATTGAAAAACCAGCCTCAGTGACGGCACGTCATGTAGAAATAAACAAAGAAATATGGGCAGAAATCACCAATGACTTCCTGAAGGGGTAGCATAATTTCAATTCTTCAAGTTCAATTCTTGGCTACCCCTGAATTTGCTAAAATATGATGCCCATCAGTCAAAAACGTTTTGAAAGCCATTTTATTCTCCAGATCAGTAATGCATGAGACACATGCAGTTATTATTCAAGTTCATGAAAGATTTGAAATTCATATGTATTTGTTGGGATTAAATAATTGTTTTTAGATTTAAAAATGGTTTTAAAAGTTTCAGAGTCAGGCGTAAAATGTTGTTGTTTTTGATCTTTTAACTATGGGTGGTCAACTCTGTTATTCATATCAACTCTGTTACCATCAATGTCAACTCTGTTTGTTTAAGGTTTTGCTTTAAAAAATGATGATTAGATATGTTTTATTATTAACAAATTGATCAGAAGCTGTGTCATAACTAATATTCTTACTACATGAAATTTCAAAGCATTTCATTCATTTTTAAAGCTATGTTTAGAGAAAATGCACACCATCTTGGCAACTTATCAGTTAAATGTGTTGATATTTTTACTCCAAAACAAAAAGTCTATATCTTATTAGACTTAAAGTTGAATAAATGGACATAAAGACAAAAGTTATCTTAGGGAATACAGGATTTTGAATTGTATTACATTTGTTGACTATATATATTTGACCCGATTTGTCTATAACAGAGTTGACAGATTTTTCTGTTAGTACATTGATTTTCAGAATAAATATTTTAAATCTTACGTGTTTAAGGTTAGCAAATACTGAAAATGTTCAATTTAAAGTATGTTCTATGAGAATAAAAAAAGTTAAATGGAAAAAATCGTTCCTATTTTTTGTTTTTTTTGTATACTTGAAATGTATCCGCAATTCTAGAATGAGCCGTCAACGTTATAGACTACTGCACTTTAAGACCGCATAAACGGGCACAAGTGTCCGCTATGCGTTAAGATAACTATATATATATATATATATATATATAATGTATGTTATATAGCCTGTGTCTATGTTCATAGACATCCTATATATAGCTACGCTGTATGTGTAGCCTACGTTATGTGGTGAGTGAATACATTTTTTCCTGGTTGGTTCAGTTCAACAAGTTACTATGACAAGGGTGATGCAGGAAAATAAACAGACCTAACAGCAAAGCATATTTGTGGTTAATGCTAATTTAGCTCAAGCAGGACGACGAAGAAGACAAGCAGGCTAACCTAACATTGTCAAAAAAATTATTCTTACCGTGAAAATATTAAAATTTTTCCCCCAGGGTTTCTGCGCTGTTATGGTTTTGAAAGCTCCGCGCTATGATTCAGGTTTGGCAAAACTGGTATGCAGTAACAACAATGCTATCACATATTTTATAACTCTAGAGATGTATACCTTGCCAAAAATCACAAGAGCATTATTCCCCACAGATGGTACCGACCAACCCTACTGGCTCACGGACTACTAGGTGTACGAATTATATATTATAATTTTTGACGTAAAACATTATACCTAACACATAAAAGAGAAAACCTCTGTATCTCTCTGTATGTCTGGTGCACAGCAGCCAGCAGATGGCACGTAGTGTGCCCACACACACACGTACGCATTAATTAGGTATAGGGCCGACTAAATGGCCAATTACATTACATTCATTTAGCAGACGCTTTTATCCAAAGCGACGTACAGTAAGTGCGTACAGAGACATCATCAAGATTACTACAGAACAGACAAGACAAAGCACATCCTTCGCATAATGTAGCAGCTATCCCTAGCAATGAACGTTGACTGTAGTTCACAGTAAGCTGTGGGCAAATCAGCAACACCACACTTTCATTCCAAATACTATTATAAACTATAATAAACAGACAGGAAAACACAGGGAACTAGTAAACAGGTAGGTGAGGATATCAGTCAAGGTGGAGTCTGAAGAGGTGTGTCTTCAGGCCTCGACGGAATGCAGGCAGGGTTGGAGTAGAACGTAGGGGAATGGGAAGTTCATTCCACCACTGAGGAGCTAATGTGGAAAAACTCCGCAGTCGGGACAAGCGAGAGCCTTTGACACGGAGGGGGGGGAAGTGCCAGTCGCCCTGCTGTAGAAGAGCGAAGTGGTCGAGCAGGAACATAGTTCTGGATTAAGTCCTGCAGGTAGGCGGGGCCTGTCCTATTGGCTGCAGTGTAGGCCAGGGTCAGAACTTTGAACCTGATCCTGGCTGCAACTGGCAGCCAGTGGAGAGACCTCAGCAGGGGGGTTACATGGGAAAATTTCAGGAGGTTGAACACAAGCCGGGCAGCTGCATTCTGGATCAGTTGAAGTGATCACAATTAGTGATTGTGTGCTCCAACGGGTATCAGAACTAGTCCATCTGATTATCAACTCATCACCCATGGTAAGGATAAGCCACAAATCAGCTGTGGAGACTGCCACCTACAAGTTCATAACAGTGTCATCTTCAGAGATATATGTAGGAAACTTCATCCGTAAACAGAGGGATATTGAAGCTACAACATTATATAATCCTGACCAACAATCCAGATGTATTTGGTAGGTAAAATAAGGTCTACACTACTGCAAATCCAAACACATGACTGTGATTAGGAAAAACATCAATACCTTGAAGGATTTTTTCCACCAAATAAGCAAAAAAATCAAAAGACTTGATTTTATCCAGGCTGGAGTCTCAAAGGGTCTCAGAAACTACACCTCAAAGAGGCTCTAGCCAGACAGAGGTGAAAATTAAACTTTGTCGTAGGACAAAACTAAAGACGTTTTTGGAAAGGCCTTGACCTGGAGAATAACGTTTGTCAAGTATTTTGCCCTGACACCCCAGGGGACTCAGTAGCGCCCCCTAGAAGGGCAAAACTGGCCAAACTTCAAATGCTTCTAATTCTGGAACCAATGGACATATCGGGTAGATATTTAACAGGATGATTAACTAACTAGTCTTTCATAAATAATGTCAGAGCCAGCCTTCAAGCTCTAACAGAAGGGCCCGAATAAAACGTTTGATGCTTAATCATTTGATACTTTGATGATTCAATTAGATGATCAATTGGGATCTTAACTGATGCTATATTGAACATACATTTTAAGCCCCAGGTCAATAGGATTAGTATTTTTTTCGTTATTGGTACTAATAGTTTAGAACTACAATTCCCCAAAAACCCGAGAGCTCTACGTAATGATGGCCTGTGAAAATATGGCGCCGTCTGTAGTCCGTTTAGGGTTAGGGTTCGGATAATAAATATATACGGCTAATCTGGGTCGCCCCATGTAGGGGACAGTATTAAAATTAATTGAGATTGTGGGATTTTGACCATATCCGACATAAACTGTTTGCTTTTTTTGTGACTGAATAAACCTTTCCGCATGTTTTTTGTGTAAACATATTTAGCGGTTATCGCCATCAACCAGTAGCTAGGCCTAGCCTACTCAAAAGTCACTCGTCTGGTAAACAAAATTCACTAGCCGGCTAGCTAGCTAACAACCGAAAAGTAGCATAGTAGCCAAGCCCACAGTAATACCTCTAAATTTCGTTCTAGATGTAGCACGAAAACAGTCTGAGAAATGCTAGCATTGAAAATGCATGGGTTTAAATTTCGTTCTGTGTAGCACGATAAAAGTCGGACAATCGTGCTCCGGGTGACGATTCAATATATTCATTGTCGTGACTATGAGCATGAAAAAGCGGGAGACCGGGTTGATTTTTCACCTGTTAACATAACAAAGTGTACCTTAACCTAAAGGCTAAGACCATTGCGCTATTGTGTGAATCATCCTGCGTGAACACAGTTCTGATCATGCTATTCTCCTGTCCTCTAATGGTCACCATCTTATCTATTTTCTCTCTGTCAGTTATGTCAAGAACAATTGCTACCACTCATCCACCTATACCTGTATACCCAGCTGTTGGTAAGTACTGTATGTGTCAGTTGCTGCTCAAAATCGAAATGTCTGAATTCACTGGGGTTCTGTTCAAGTCTTTGCTATGTGTGTGCAGGCACCTTGTAACATCTCCCTTTATTTCTGTTTCTGAGGAGGAGAAAATGCTGTGAGTGAGCTGACTACCTGGGTCATGGAGGTGAGTGTCATGTTTTCTTGTTGATCTAAAGAAAGTGGACATACATATGCAATCTCTCTCCCTCTCTCTGTGTGCACATTTGAGGATTAACGTAAATCAAATTAATGACATTGTTTTGAGACAAAACATCTGTCTTGCTAGCCAATGGGACAGCCAGTTTATATTGTGAGCTCATTGTATTAAATGCTGCAAGAGCGACTAGCGCTTTGTGTTAATGTTTTAAAAATACTGCGGCGCTCTCCTTTATTTGGTGTTGATTTTAATTTTATGTCTTTCCTTTTAGCCTTTTGTTGTATTTATTTTAACATGATCATTATTATCTTGTTTCCTTCAGATATAAAGACAACCATACATTTTCCAACTGAAGTTGAATAGACCAAGACATGACATATCCCTCCCTATCCATGCTTCATAGCCAGATGGGGATAAAGACTCAAGATGTGTGTCCGGAAACTCATTCTTGGTGATCTTGCAAATTGTGTGCCTCAACATAGCTACCTGAACTCCACCACTTGCCTAAACACATTTTTTAATATGTATATGATGCAGTATTTTCTACTGCTTTAGCATGTATTGTGTCCATTCAGCAGAGGTTTAAAATCAATAAAGATGTTTACATTTTTAAAATCAATGTCAATGTGTTATCTATTTTAGTAACAGAAGTAGTTGTTTTTGTAGATTTTGACTACTTTGAGCAAGAATTTGTAAAATGTAGTCATAAAATGATTTATCATGAGCTATGATAGATTACATTGATAATTAATTGATTTAACATCAGTTACGTTGATTTCCAGTTAACATCAACATCGTTTCAACGTTATTTCAAGATGTTGATTCAACGTAAACTCGATGAGCACCTGGACGCAGAATCAACATCAGAGATCAACATTGAATCAATGCTTCATCTGATATTAATTCAATGTTGATTCAATGTTTCCTTGCTTTTGGGGATTAACCCACGTGTCAAGATACAGTACAAAATATAGCTATCATTCTAATAAGTGAGTAGGCCTACCATATACGAGTTATTTGTCATTCTTAAATTTAGTAGCAATTCATTGTCATGATGTCACACTATGACAATATCATAGCAATTGGATGGCAGTGATAATCAGTAATCACCAATGTTATTGCCTAGCCCTATAAACCAATGAGACCAGTGACAGGCAACTCAAAAGGGTACAGTACTATAGTACAATAATAAGTGTATACTCATGAATAGTCATCTTTGTCAGGCTACATATTGTCATTGACAATGTAGCCTACTGTAATTTTCTGCCTTTACGGGTTTTCCCTGCCCAATTCTGGCAGTTTCTCCAATCCTGGATTTGGCTTTTAACGGAACAGGTTTTTTTTAATGAACTAAGTGTTACGATCCTGGGGAAGGTTTGGACCTAAATGCACGACTGAGGCAGAATCAAAGGAAAGGGGATATTTATTAAGCGTTGGGGTAGTCCCAAAGCTGTACAGGAAAGGCAAAACAGAATTAATACATAGAACATAAATTAAGTCCTATACGGACTGCTCCAAGCCGGAGCTGGACTTGAAATCAAGGAGGGTTCCAAGCCGGAACCGAAGGGGTGCAGGACTGGAAGTCCAAGCCGGACTGGGTGCAGGAAGTGCCCTACTGTTCCAAGCCGGAACTGGACAGGGTAGGTGGAGGAGTAGCACCGGGTCTGGACCGGAACTGGACCGGGAGGTCCACTCAGGAAAACGGGAGCCGACACGGAACTTGTTCCAAGCCGGAACTGGACTTTACTGGAGGTGTACAACACACCGGCACTGGACAGGAACTGGACTGGAACTGGACAGGAACTGGGCTGGAACTGGACCGGGAGGTCCACTCAGGAAACGGGTGCTGGAACGGAATACGTTCCAAGCCGGAACAGGACTCTCACGGAATGGTGGGCTATACACCGGGACTGGACTGGAACTGGACCGGGTGAATCACTCAGGTACAGGTACTGGAACGGCGCGAATGTTCCAAGCCGAAACTGGACTTTACTTGGGCGGAGAATCTCTCTCCGGGACTGACACAGGAACTGGACCGGGTTATCAACTTGAGTCAAAAGGGTAGAAAGCAGAGGTTAGTAGCAGGGTACTGCAGACAGGGTTACGACCGGGAGGTCTTAAAGGAGGTTTTGACGACAGCCAGGGTTGTAGCTGGCGAAAACCCGACGGGGCTGGGAGGTGAGGCGTAGCTCAGGTAGGTCTCGTCGGAGCCGGCTGAACTCCAGGGATCCTGGAACCGTAACCGAAGTACAGGAGGTAGCTACGGCCGGACAGGAACGACAGAGAGAGTTAGCCAGGCAGGACTTGGCAGCGGATCTAGACCCGAGCTGGAGGTGGGAGTACCGCAACACACTCACGCAACATAAAGGGGAAACAAACACTGCTACAGGGAGGCTGGAACCACGGCGTCTGGAGATTTGAAGGGAGACAGGTAAGTAGCATGCAACAGCGAATGTTACGGGAGGATAGCTACCAAACCGCAGAACAGGTAAGCAGATAAACAACAGCGAACTGTAGAACACCGGACCAGAAACGTGACATGACATAAACAAGGTAGGTTAGTTACAAACTGTAAACAGGGTATGAAGGGTTACACACGTAATGAACCGACAAAGAAGGGGAGACAGCAGGTGGGTTAAATAAGGGAGTGAGATAGGAATCAACAAGGCACAGGTGCGGAAAGTAACCGGGAGTGCTTGCTAATTAGACAGGTGAGGAATGCAAGCAACGAGAGGGGAAGGCGATAGGCGGAAACTAAAGTGGGCACAGGTGTGGAAATTAACCGGGAGTGCTTGCCAATTAGACAGGTGAGGAATGCAAGCAACGAGAGGGGAAGGCGACAGGCGGAAACCAAAGTGGGAAACAAAGAGAGCCAAACAGAGGGGAAACGCCCAGCCCGAAGCAGAGGGGAAAACACGGACAAGGGAATCCAACAAGACACGGAGGGACATGGCAAAACCGGGAAAACGGACTGGATGGGAACGGGACGTCACACTAAGTCAGGTTTTCAAAATTTATGTGATTATTTTTAAATTAAATTTGTAGTCATGACATTGTTCACCCAACACCCTCTGCTCTTCCTCACCCGTCCCTTATCTTCCCTACAAACACCCCCCCCCCCACGCTGGTAGCTGTCTAGTATGTACATTTTGGGGAAACAGTAATAAAAAGTTTCAATTAATTATAAAACTTGTTTTTTTATTTAAGGGTTCATTGTTTGCATAAGTCATACAGTGGTATAAGGAGAAATTGCCATTTTTTTTCATTTGTAAAGACTAAATAATCAAATGTACACCATTCAAAATTATGAATCATGAATAAGGGAAACATTTTTATTCTTCGATATGCTGCGTTTCATTCACAGCAAGTTTAATCACCGTCTCCAACGTTGTCCTGGATAAGGGGGAAAAAACGTAGAGACGATAAGAGTTTGTTATAGGACACAGCAAAGTTCAGCAGCCTGTCTCAGTTTAAAGCCCACTCACCACATCAAGGTGCAGGCTGAACGTGAGAACACAGGATAAGACGCACATCCACAAGACAAACCCTGACAAGACACATTAAAATGACAAGGTCACATTAAGGAAAAATGTACAGGTTTACGTGGGATCTAAGTGGTAGCCTACTAGCAAAACTCATCCAGGGGTGTCTGTAAGCAAAGACACTTACTCGTTTATGCGCTGTTAAAAGTGCATTACCTTGATGCGCAACTTCAGTTCCTCAATCCGGTTGATTTCTTTTGAGCGATGAGAGGATGCACACGTGTAAATCGACATACAAAAGCAACATAATAGTAAACGCAGCCACAATAACTTAATGTAATGTTATGTAAAGCTACAATGTCCTACAGCCTAGATGGGCTATAGACAACGGGGAGCACTCGCTGTTCTTCGCAAACATTTACCGCATAGCCTACTGTGTCACGCGGTTAGACAAAATAGGGTATTTCGAAAAATATAACCAGCTAATGACATGTTGGATCCACTAACCTTTCCCTTATATTAAAACAAAGTTCTTTACAGCACGCTTTCCTGAGTCCAGCGCCTACCCAGATCCACTCTAACCGCAGAGTGGATGTCGTGAGAACATTCGATGTTGTGTGAAAACCAAAACAATAAATACATAGATAAAACATTAAATATGTCTATTATATGATTATGTTTACATAATTAAACAAGAGCAACATAATTGTAAACGCAGCCACAATAACTTAATGTAATGTTATGTAAAGCTACAATGTCCTATAGCCTAGCTGGGCTATAGACAACGAGGAGCACTCGCTGTTCTTCGCATTTACCGCATAGCCTACTGTGTCACGCGGTTAGACAAAATAGGCTATTTCGAAAAATATAACCAGCTAATGACATGTTGGATCCACCAACCTTTCCCTTATATTAAAACAAAGTTTTATACGCTTTCCTGGGTCCAGCGCCTACCCCAGATCTCTACGTAGAGTGTAGGCTATGTCGTGAGAACATTCGATATTATGTGAAAAGCAAAACAATAAATACATATACAATCTTAAATAGGTCTATGATACGATTACGTTCACATAATTAAATAACGATTATTGCATCTGCTTGTTTATTTGTTTAATCCGTAACGTTAGTCTGTGGTATGGCTAGGCAGTAGCCTAGCTCCAGCGGTAACATTACATTACATCCGGACCGGTCCGACTCAAGATTGCCGTGAACCAGCCTTGCGCGGCTAGCTAGTGTGGTGTAGCCATGTAACGTTAACTGTAGCCTAAATAATTAGAAATCGCGACCACAGTGGAACTTGTTGCCTATTTTTCCAGGTATAGCCTCTCAGGAATGTCTATGTTATTGTTCGACTGTTAGAATGAACTATGGTGATCTTGTAGTGTTATCGTAACGTTAGACAGATTAATGGCTAGGCTATAGGCCACGGATATCTTGTTGAAATACCTCAGCCTAACGTGAGCAAAACTGCAAATCCAGATAAATTTAGTTACTAAAAATCTTTAATAACTGTCTTGTTAACTAGCGTTATTAACAATAATACGCCGGGAGCCGGACAACATTTCTGTAGCCAACCCGATGTTGACCCGCTACCGTTAGCGTCTTGCTATCCGGGCGGCTTTTCAGACTTCAACACTAACATATTCACTGGGTGTGTTACTAATTAGTGTAATCTAACAACACCCATCTTGAGATATGAAGTATGACCTTAGAAATATTACACACGCTAAAGCATTTGAAAACCATTTCATTATTATGCACAAGATAGCTGGTAAGCGAACTTCATATAGCTACAGCAACGGATGCAGTTAGCTGAATGCTCATAGCAAGTCAGCTAACCATAGAGTTCAATAGAGGTTGAGAGAATGGATTTGAGGCGAAAATGCCAATAGGCCTCCTCACGTGATTGCCCTGTGACGTAACTAAAATTACCACGTGACCATGTTCTTAACCAATCACAGTTCAGTGCGCTTACTAAACACTCACCGATGAGTATTTTTAAATCATGGCTCTCTTTTTTCTGTGTAGGCTAAAAAAATTTTGAACCCAGGAAAAATGTAAAATGTGATTGCCTGCTTCGATTGACTACAATATTGTGAACTTTTGATACCTAGATTGCGCTGGGGCCACTATGTTGACTTTCACAACGCTCCATTGGAAATACATGGCAGAGCTCATAATAATACTATTTCCGGGCCATGGCAGCCATCTTGCGGCGGTGCCATTGCGGAAGAACCCAAATTGAATAGGGCTGAATGGAACCACGTGACCACGTTTCCTTTCTAGTTAATATATAGTTCTATGGTCAGCCCCCTCGTTACCCCCCATAGAGCGTATATAGAACTGGAGAGGCGGGAGGAGCCAGGAGTTGCAGAAACCAATATGGCGTCCAGTGCACCGCACCTCTCAGTTTCCCATAGGCTATAATGGAGAAACTCCTGCCTTTTTATATCAAACTAAGCGGTTTACAGTCATATTTTCAACCCAGTTATATCCGTAATACATATAAGAATACGAATCAACGCGTGATTTTACTTGACGCGACTCGATAACGAAGTTATAGCCTCCGTTGTTTCCGTTGTTTTACTCTCCGCGAGTCAACACTCGACTCTCTGGTTGGTCGTACTGAGCACGTGATGATGAAGAGCCTACAAAGACCATCTACCAACATGAAAAAGTTGAACGAAATGTACGATACAGCGTAAAGTAGTTGGTGCGAGCAGTGTGCCCATGGAGTTCAGTGATTCAGTGAGATATTTTTTCAGTTAATCAGTTCAGTCAATGTTTTTTGTCTTTGGCCGCTGCAATAAAGTTTATACATACATATTTTGAGGGCAGTGTATTGTTTGAAATATGATTTACAATATGTTTTTCGTATACTTGTCAGTTGGTTTAGAACGAGGTAGCAGATATAATAACGGTTGTAAACCTCAAAATCGATCCCACTCTGTTCGCTATTTCTGTTTGCTAACATGAACGTTAGTTGGATTTTTTTTTTTAAACTGGCGGCAAATGAATCCCCTATCTCCCTCCACATATTTCCTTTTGAGAATAGTAGCAGAGTAAGAAGTCAAATCTATAATACTGGTTGCCTTTTTTTACTCGTTGCTTTTGCAAATGCAAATGTCTAGTAATGCATTAATGAGATAGAAAATAGCCTTTTCTAGTAGGCTATATAATGAGTCCCTATTTGATAAATAACTCATTTTGTATTTTGAAAAAGAAAAATATAGCTTATTTGTTTTACATTCATATGTACAACAATTAAATTTTTCCAGACTCTGTTCTATTTTTAAACAACATATATTTTTTATTCAAAACTATTATCTGTCCATTAAAATATTGTTTTGCATTAATAGGTGTTAAACTCTTATCTTTTATTTAATATTTCATAAATAACAAGTTATTTGTTCCGGAACGTTCTTTATAAATACAAAATATTGTTATACTGAATTAATGTGGTGTTGCAAAGTAAGTAGGCTATATGTATTTTTGTTGTTAGTTTAGGGCAGTATGAGCTTAAGGTATGCTGCTAGGAGAAACTGATTTCTTGAGCAACTGAAACTCTTTGCCTATATATTTTCTTTCTTTTTAAAAATCATAATCATTTCTAGCTCATTGATTTGTAAATGAAATAGGCCTAAATGAAGCCTTTCCCTTTCCTTTTTTGATATTTTACTTCCTGTTTCTTTTTGCCTGTAACACGCATTAACATAGTCACACAATCATTTAAATTAATTCATATTAGATATTCAAGTGTATTAATGATTAAATAGTTTTGATAGGGTCCTTTTTCCTAATCTGTGTGTAAATAAGGTCAAATAAATTAATATGTCTGACAAATTACGATTTTGCGTCTCAGGAGGGACTACTGTGCTCTGTCCTATGTCGTCAACCTTGTTTGTCAGCCCTGTTATAACAGAATTAACTGGGTTGA
Organism: Synaphobranchus kaupii; assembly: GCA_029718625.1. Taxonomy (NCBI): domain Eukaryota; kingdom Metazoa; phylum Chordata; class Actinopteri; order Anguilliformes; family Synaphobranchidae; genus Synaphobranchus; species Synaphobranchus kaupii. The sequence continues at coordinate 70,999,133 of CM056379.1, read as the reverse complement.
CAATAACAGGGTTGAGTGCCCTAAAACTTATAGCTTGCCATGTGGTGAAATAAATGGAAAGATAATTGCATTCATAGTAAAAAGGGGGTGATCCCAAACGCGCTACAAGCGGCTATATTAACAAGGAACTATAGGTGCTCAACAGAAGGACCAGTGAATAAAGAGAATACCAAACCCGGACTACTTCGCTAGGACTAACCCGAGATAAGGAGGACTGGAGCACACAGAGCTCAGAGCAAAACAAAATATTTTAATACGACTGACGTTTCGACGTCAACGACGTCTTCTTCAGAGTCAAAATGGACTCTGAAGAAGACGTCGTTGACGTCGAAACGTCAGTCGTATTAAAATATTTTGTTTTGCTCTGAGCTCTGTGTGCTCCAGTCCTCCTTATCTCGGGTTAGTCCTAGCGAAGTAGTCCGGGTTTGGTATTCTCTTTATAATTGCATTCATATCAGATTTTTATTACATTTTAACAGATATAATTTTACAAAACCCATGTTCTTTTCTGCATGAATTAAGCGTAACAGGGGTGATGAGTTGTGCTTGTCCCCTTATGCCAAAAACCTCTTCTTGCATGCTGTCTTATCTATTTGAAGAAATAATGTCAATTCCTCAAGGTTGTAACACTCAAGGCGTGATGCCATAATTTCCTGCAGTTTTTCCCATAATTATAACAGGGTTGACTGGAATTTGGGGACATTTAAATTATAAAATTTTTTTAAGTAAAATCTTTTTTATATTGAAAGTTGTAAATCAAAGTTTTGATTAAGCTCAGGGACATGCTTGACTTGTGACTTTACAAAATGTTTTTAATATCTAAAAAAGACAATAGGATGACAAATATTGAGTGCTATATGAAAGAACAACATACAGAAGTTGAATGAATTATTATTTTCATGTATTTGTGTACCATTTCAGTTTTATTAATCAAAATGTCCAACAGACAAAAGATGTCCTCCAATGCAGAAATGACCCAAAGGTTAATAATAAAATATTAAGAAAAAGAATATCAGATTAGACCATTTTCCAGAGTATATAGTCATTGTACGTAATTGTATTAATTTCTGAGGATCCACAAAGTAAAAGGGTGAGAGAGAATCTTTCAACTTAGGAGTAATGCTTTATTTGAAGAATATTGCCAAGAAATGAGGAGTCTCATATCTTTGCTGATACAGCACAAATGTGAACAAAAACTTAAAAGATGTGTAGGCTACAACATATATTCCACAGGTCAGTGACAGCTCAAGAACTGTAAATCTTTGAACTGATCATTTCTCTTGCGTCAATTTAGTTTATTTTTAGGAGAATATTCCTGTTGTTTGGATATATATATATATAATAAATATAGCTAGCTATATTTTATATATATATCTAAATACATATAGCTAGGCTACTGGACAGTGGCAAGCAAAATTAAGTGACAGCACAATATCATAGCAGCTTGATTACGTTTACTGTCAAGGGAATCGGTTGTGTTCACAAGTCTTACACAGTTCAGTAACCATGGAAGTGCGAACTACTTTACGACTTGCTACTTGTAGGCTATTCATCAATTGTTCGCGTCCCCACTAATCAGCGAATCAGAGTCATATGTTGAGTCATATTTTGACCAACCAGAGTCTCGTGTTGACTCGCGGGGAGTAAAACAACGGAAACAACTGAGGCTATAACTTCGTTATCGAGTCGCGTCAAGTAAAATCACGCATTGATTCGTATTTTTATATGTATTACGGGTATAACTGGGTTGAAAATATGACTGTAAACCGCTTAGTTTGATATAAAAAGGCACGAGTTTCTCCATTGTAGCCTATGGGGAAACTGAGAGGTGCGGTGCACTGGACGCCATATTGGTTTCTGCAACTTCGGCGATAGAAGCAAGCGGTTACGTCCATTCCATGTCATTGAGTTCAGTGGTTACCCCCATAGAAATATATTAGTTCTATGGTTACCCCTCACACCCACATGCGCCGGTGTCGGTCAACGATCTGCTCGGCTCAACGATTTGCTCGGGGTCCTTGCGTATGTCGTTGGATAATGACGTATCGTAATGTGGCGGCCTGGGGGTTGTCAACTGGCCAGCTAGGACCGGGTAGTGAGCCGCTACCCGGTTGAAGTGTAAATAATTGTAAATAGCGTGCTGTGTGTGTTTTAATTGTGTTAGCTTGTTAGCCGCGTATTGTGTAAACTGTAACTGTCACTTTGTTTAAACGTAACTGTAACTAATTTATGTGTGGCTGTGATTGGCTAGGAATTTGTAAGTGTGTGCGCCAATCACAGCCAACTAGTTGAAATATAAGGCAGTACCTGAAGTGATTCCTAGTCAGTCTAAGAAGGTGCTTCAACTGTCAACAACGCTGAGCTGGATCCTGGAATAAGCCAACGGCTCTTTTAAGAGCTGGTAAGGTAGCGTGAATAAACCGAAGCTCGGCTAGAGCGATTCGGGTACTGCAAACTGCTGTCTCTCTCCCTCATTCTCCGCGCTCGTTACATTGGTGTCCGGAAGTGGGATGGAACGAGCCCTACTGAGGGAGATGGAGGAACTGGAGCGGACGATCGGCGAGCTGACCCGCAGGAAGGCGAGGAAGGCCGGGGCTATAACCAGCCCCGAGTGGCAGATTCCCGCAGTGCGAGTGTCCAGGCGACCGGACGGCTTCAGCAGCAGACAGGAGGATCCGGCATCGGTAAGCCGCGACGGCACGCTCGCGAAGCCGACAATGCAGTTGAAGCACCTTCTTCGACCCAGCCGTACTCGGGAGGAGTACTACCACCGGCTGCGGAACCGCCTCCTCGTCGCTCACGACTTCGCCCGCAAGGCCCAGGCCTCCGCCGGCGTTAAGCAGAAGCGGTGGTACGACACGCGCTGCAGGGGACGTGCCTTTGCAGCGGGAGAGCAGGTCTGGATTTATTGCCCTGAGCGGAAGAAGGGCCTGTCGCCCAAGCTGCGAGTGAGCTGGCGGGGGCCTGGAGAAGTTGTTGAACGGCTCTCGGAGGTGGTTTATCGCATCAGGATGCCAGGCCGGGGGCGCCTGGTGGTGCTACACTGGCTACCACCTACAGGCCCCTGGCAACTCCTGATGCAGCTGAGCCGGAGGTCGGGGGCGCCTGGTGGTGCTACACTGGCTACCACCTACAGGCCCCTGGCAACTCCTGATGCAGCTGAGCCGGAGGTCGGGGGCGCCTGGTGGTGCTACACTGGCTACCACCTACAGGCCCCTGGCAACTCCTGATGCAGCTGAGCCGGAGGTGAGCAGCGACACTGTGTTGCCCAGTGAGCCTGAGCCCAGCGACACTCCGCTGAGCGCTACCCGGGAGACCTAAACGACACCGGCGGCCCCCAGGCCACTTACGGGACTTTGATGTGAGTTGTGGTTGGACTGCGGGGTCGTCGGAGACTTGTGACCCCTTGGGTGGGGGCAATGTGGCGGCCTGGGGGTTGTCAACTGGCCAGCTAGGACCGGGTAGTGAGCCGCTACCCGGTTGAAGTGTAAATAATTGTAAATAGCGTGCTGTGTGTGTTTTAATTGTGTTAGCTTGTTAGCCGCGTATTGTGTAAACTGTAACTGTCACTTTGTTTAAACGTAACTGTAACTAATTTATGTGTGGCTGTGATTGGCTAGGAATTTGTAAGTGTGTGCGCCAATCACAGCCAACTAGTTGAAATATAAGGCAGTACCTGAAGTGATTCCTAGTCAGTCTAAGAAGGTGCTTCAACTGTCAACAACGCTGAGCTGGATCCTGGAATAAGCCAACGGCTCTTTTAAGAGCTGGTAAGGTAGCGTGAATAAACCGAAGCTCGGCTAGAGCGATTCGGGTACTGCAAACTGCTGTCTCTCTCCCTCATTCTCCGCGCTCGTTACAGTATTTTGATTGCTCTAGACTTGTGATCAGGCACTGGAAGCAGAGCCATTCACTCCATACATACAGATCTCTTTCAACGGCTCTGTTTGGAAGTAGGCTACGCCTACGCTACATTCCTAATTCTCTCTTTACTTCACAAATATTAGCCTATATTTTGGTTGCTATTTTTTTTCATGAACTCTCAAAAGAAACGGAGCTGTAGCCTACACATGAACAATTTCGTCATAATTAGCTATAGCTAGCTAGCTAACGATTTCAGGGAGAGACACGCCAGGCTGATCGGATAAAGTACTCGGATGCGTGCTCCATTTGTTCAAAATTCGAAGTATGCGTGCTCCGACCAGAAAAAAATCATTCCTTTCAAAGTCAAGACCAAAAATGTACTATCGTAATGGCGGATGACAGCACGGAAAGCGCTGCCTGTCCCGATGCCTTCTAAAAATGTAAGTAATTTCAACATTGTTATGTGAACATTTTCACAAGTTTGAAAACATCTGGCACAGCACTATTTCTGTTAGGGTTTTAATACTGAGCTAGCTCAATAATTAAGATAACTTCTAGTTCTAGCTCCAGTTAGTTAGCTGTCGTTATGTAAATTGCAATGCAATTTGCTCGGTAACAGCTAGCTAGCTAGGTAACATTCACTAACATTAAATGACAGTACTAACGTAATATCTATATTCGCCAGATAATAATGGCGTTAGTCGTAGATATAGCTAGCTATTCCGAAGCACGAAGCATTATTTAATATTCGTATTCGAATTTATTCCCATCATATGCTATAACTGACTTGCTAGCTAGCTGGATATCAACCCACTTACTAGCTAGCGTCGCACTAGTTATCGTTAGTTAACTTAGCTAACACTAACGTCGCTTGTGTTTAATGCTAGCTCATGTTAATATTTGGTATTGATGCATTATATTTTCTGGTTTTCCATTTGTGACACTAGGGACATAACGTTACGTGTGTAGCCCCAGCCATGGTCCCTCTTGTTGGGGAGCATCCCAACGAGTGCACGGATTGCCCGTCGGGATAAGCGGAAGTCTGGCTGGAGATCCTGGTCATCATCAAAATATTTGGCAAGGATGGGGACATTGACATTGAACCTGCCATAGGTTGCAAGGCTCTCTCCCTAGAGACAAATTTCCCAAGTTAATAAATATAACGTACTCTGTCTAACTTAAGTGCGTCTGTCTATTTGTGTAGTATTGACACCTAGTGATTCAGATTGGAAACTTAAACGGGGAAAATTACATTAGGAGTTTATAAATGAACAGCACAATATGATGTAAAATAATTTTTTTCATATACATTTAAGTTTAATGATATGTAATGTTAACCAGTGTAGCTAGCTCGGCTAGCTAGTCGGCTGTATAAGACAACCTACGTCGGTGCTGAGAAGCGCAATTGTTCTACGAAGAGAAGCCCTCCTCTTCACCCCAGCTCTCCTGATGGCTTGCTTTCGTCGGATGCCGTTTTCAATCCGCCGTCTTCTGGCAGCAGCCCGTCTTTTCTCCATTTCAATGGAAAACCACCCCAGAAGCAACAGCATCGCCACAAACATGGCTCAATTTCTACTAACTGCGTAGCCAATTGTTCATGCTTTGGTAAACAGCGCGAAAATAATCAAAACACAGACGATTGCTTACAATGCAAAGACAATTTTATTATGGGGTTGATTGTTTACTTAAAGGTATCCAACGATGTAATGAATATGCTGTCTTCCTAGCCATCCCTTCCACTGTCTTTTCTGGAATAAGAACGCCAGCAAAAAGGATAATTCAACTGTTGTGGATATTGCTGGTTATATCAGAATATTTCATTAACAGCCGATACAGTAGCCTTACAATGCCAGCGAACGTTATGCCTCTCAGGTTTAGCCTACTTACTCGTCGGCATTTCCCCGATAGTTCCGGGAAAGGTTAAAGGCTATAGGTCAGATGTCGCCACGAAGTGCGTCCGACGACTGAGCAAAACTTTCCGTGCTACCGTACTTCCATGCTCCAGAGTGCGAACTCCCAAACCTTGAGTGCGTAGGCTACTCGGGAGCACGGTAGTGTGGAGCATGGAAGTATGCGGTTTGGGATACAGCCATTGACATATCGTCTAGCTAACGAAACCTGATACCCACCATTATAATATAAAAAGCAGTAGGCTTGGGTTGCAAACTCTCTTCACGCTTTTGACGTGAGCCTACATACGCAGGCTCTGTTTTATTAACTTAGCTCGCACGCCAGACAAATACATCTCACGCCAAATATAATGACCGCACAGGTGCGTCCCAATATTTTTCACTCCCAATAAACTTTTTTTTATATAGCCTAGCACCTTTCATACAACAAGTAGCAGCCCAAAGTGCTTCACACTAGGGAAATAGTAATAATAAAGTTAAAACAGGAAAATATTGGATAAAACAATATAACATTAAATAAACACAATAAAAACTAGGATAGAATAAAATAATAAAATAGGATAAAACAAAAGATCTGAGGGCACATATGGGCTGATATCTATTCTGCAGGTCAGATATGTGAAGTGCTAAACCAGTCAGAGCTTTAAAAACAAGTAAAATAATTTAAAAATCAATTATAAATTTCACGGGCAGCCTATGCAGAGATGCAAGTACAGGTGTGATGTGAGCTCTCTTCTTGGTTTGTGTCAAGATTCTTGCAGCTGAGTTTTGCACAGGCTCTATAGCTGCTCTAGCCTATATATTGTTTTGGGAGACCAGAGAAGAGAGCATTGCAGCAGTCTAATCTACTTGTAACAAAGGCATGTATTAACCGTTCAGCATCAGCTTGCGAGAGGAAAGGCCTTACTTTAGTCATGTTTCGCAAATGGAAAAGGGCTACCCTTGTTAAATTTCTTATATGTGGCAGAAAGCTTAGGTCAGCATCCAAGATTACACCTAGATTCTTAACTTGAGGTTTATTGTTTGACACTATAAGTCCTAGGTTCTTAGATAATCTTTATCTCTGTGCCTTAGATCCAATGATAATTATCTCAGTCTTATCCTGATTCAACTAAATAAAAAATATTGAGACATCCAGAGATTAATATAATTCAGACAGTTTTCTATGGAACTGATTGGGCTTCCATCCTCAGGCAATACAGAAGTATACAGCTGTGTATCATCAGCATAGCTATGGAAATGAACCCCATGGTTACTAATGATTTTACCAAGTAGAAGCATGTATATTAAAAAAAGTAATGGGCCAATAATAGAACCCTGAGGAATCCCACAGTTAATAGCCTCTTTCACACATGCAATACGGAACATTACCGGAAAAGTTGATCCAGCAATATTCCATATTGGTAGCGTTCATACAACCAACGCTCTACTCTATGTTGCTAGGATACGTTTGTTTACTTAGCCTACTACTGAAAAAATTGCGGGTGATGAAGTGACAGAGTGTGCAGTTGTACTACAGTTACTCTTGTTTATTTATACATTTTCGAGGCAAACGCTGGCAATAATACATCTGTTCCAATCACGAAACACCATTCGTAAACAAAACTTAACGAAAAAATCAGGATAAGTCGGGAACAACTCCGCTTTAGCTTGGCTCAAAGCCGGAGACGTCGCCTGTGGCGGCTGGAGGCTGTACGAGTCTTTCATGTGGATCGGGGCTCGGCGAGACGAATGTGGGTACGGGAGCGACCCCATGGCATGCGTGATTGATCCGGTAATGTTCTGGCTTTGTTCACACGTCACATCGATACGGAACTTTCACGGAAACCTCACTAGGTCTTTTGCCGGCAAATTGCCGGCGCGGATATTCCGGAATTTCGACTTCGGCTCTTATTCACACATGACCCCTATCTGGCAATGTTCCGGAAAATTTACGGATAAGGCTGCATGTGTGAAAGGGGTTAATAATAGCTTTTTCTGATACAGAATGTCCCAGGGCAACACAAAAATTTCTTCCAGCCTGATAAAAACCATCAGCTGCTGCAGAGTTTAAAATGCGCTTCTTTATAATGCGATCAGCTTTTTTCTTCCCCTTTAACAACATGACGAAAGAATACATAGAGCTGACTTTCATGTTATGTTTATGATGATTTTCTTGGTTTGATGACAGTATTTAAATCAAATTCATGTTTGAAACCTAGTATTAATGAAATAATAGAATGCTCAAAATAAAGTGTGCATTCAAGGCTGTGTACACTTTACCTGTGTAGTTGTATGAATTACAACAAAAAAGTATACATGGGATGGGCTATCTATTCATGGCAGGATGTAAAAATAAACCATTCATTTATTAATATGAAAATCCAGGTCCTCATGACTTAATCCTTTTAAATATGTACTTCATTTATTTCAACAGATTTAATAACCTTTGTTTCAGTCTTGATCAATCTAGAATCCTGATCATATTCACTTGTATTTACATACCTCAGCACCCTAGTGTAGTTACAGCAAGTGTTACATGTGTTGTGTGAGTCCATTGGCCATAATGACACTGTTGAGGAACCAACAGGTTACTTGTTCCAGGGCCCAAGGCTGTCTCGTGGATAGAGGCGTACCTTACAGATCTTATCGTTTTGGCATCATGATAATGACTGATTGACCCGTTCTCTCTATCTGTCCACCCCCTTCAATCCTTTTATAGTATTTCAACATCACCCAGTGTTGTGGTTGCCATGTTGAACAAGTGGAGTAAGGAGTAAATGGAATTAAGCTGTGTCAATAAAATAATATGGCAATATTTTCTTTTTTCTATGAAACATCAGGGTGTCGGTAAGTGTCCACATGAAAAACAAGATACAACCTAGCAGGTGCAAATCAAGTATATGTAAAGTGTAATCAGGTAATCACTGCTCTTGTTTCAGCATCAATGTTGAGAAGAAAGAACAAGAAAGATTCACTTGTGCATTTTAATGTAAATATGAATATGCTGAACAAAAATCAATAAATAACTACTCAAAACAAAACAAGCTATGACTTAGCCTATATTTGCCAATAATTCCTATAATCTTCTGGGGGGACAATCTTCTGTTACGAGACAATGGCTATCCATTAAAAAGGAGCTGATAACACCTACAGTATATCAAGCCTAATGCGCGAATTGTCATTTACACCTAATGCATGAATTGTTATTCAATGGAAAACTTGCGTACTGCAATAGACGGACATTTGAGTTCTGACAATGCGCTTCAGATGTCATTACAATAGCTACAGCTCTGTAAGCCTACAGCCTGTAAGTAAATAGAAAAAGTTCAAAACCTTGTCCGGTAAATATTGCATTTATTGTTTTTCATAGCCTAGGCCAGGGGTTCCCAAACCGGTCCTGGGGCCCCCCTGTGTATGCTGGTTTTCGTTGCAACCACAGTTGCAATCCCAGAATTTTAACAAGCTGTTAATTTTTCTTAATTAGGTGCTTTTCATGTTTAGAGGAATTATTCACCCTCTTAAGCCACATTATGTCAGCAATAGCTATGCATGCCATGTAGAATAAACTCCCCATGTTCATGTTGTGCTTATTGTGCTATATTCCAACAATAAGAGGTTACAAAATTATGTGTGTGGTAGGGGGGCGTGGTTTTAGGCGCTGCCGGCAAGAGAGAGAGTGAACATGTGTGGTTTATGGAGCCGACACAGCTCTCGGGAATCATGCAATTGGTAACGATTGATTGTATTATTGTGTGTATCAATTAACCAATTGCCTTGATTGTTCGACAGTGAGCCTGAGTGCATAAAAGCCGACCAGAACATCTGCGGGGAGAAGAGCGGATGTACGATTGTGTTGTTTGTAAAAACCAGAGAGAGAAACGAATAAAAACCGTGTTCTCTCTACCCCAAAGTGTGATTTCTGTCTCTGCACTAGAGCGGTGGTGCTCACTTCGCCACAGTGGTGGCCCGTACGGGGAAATTTAGTGCGAAACGGTGCAGAAGACAGGACATTTTCTTAAAAGCCATGGATAACAGCCAGGAGCAGCCGGAGCAGCCAATATCGGTAACAGCGCTGGGAAAATTTCTGGAGGGGCTAGCTGCGATGCAGGTGCAACAGTCGGTTGCGCACGCCGAGCAAATGCAAGCCCTGCGAGAGCAGTCTAGCCTCCAGACACAGGCGCTGTTACAGCTGGCTGCTGCCGGGGGTTCCAGGGAGGGGAGAACTGTCTCGTCCCCGAAATTCCACCTGCCGAAGATGACGGCGGACGATGACGCTCAGGCCTTCCTCGAGGCATTTGAGGTGGCAGCGGAGACGTGCCGGTGGCCACTGGAAGAGTGGTCGGTACGTCTCCTGCCCCTCTTATCAGGGGAGGCGCAACAGGCGGCGCATAACCTGCCGGCAGCCGCTAGGAGGGATTTCAGAAATCTGAAAAAGGCGGTCCTCGACCGAATGGGATTCAGCCCGGAGGACCACCGACGTCGCTTCCGGGAGACCACCCTGACGGGAGAGGACCGGCCCTTCGCATACGCCCAGCGGCTGACGGACATGGCGAGGCGCTGGCTAAAGCCGGAAATACGGTCCGCTGCTGGAGTCGTGGAACAGGTGGTCCTCGAGCGCTTCACCGCAGGGTTGCCGGCGGATACGGCCAGCTGGGTCCAGTGCCACCGGCCCACCAGCCTGGACGTCGCCGTCACCCTGGCGGAGGACCACCTGGCTCAACACCCCGGCACCCAGCAGCAGAAGCCGGAGCCAGCGCCCCGGAAAAAATTCATCACCCGTGCTGTTCCCCTTCCTGTTTCCCGTCCCCAAAACCCCTCCTTCCCTTCCCGTGTTAACCCATTTGCTTTCCCCCCCCCTTCTCCCCACTCAGGCTCAGTGGCGGTGCAGTCCGGCCCTCAGGGAGCTCCTCAGACACCTGGACCGGGGTGTTGGCGGTGCGGACAGCCGGGCCACCTGCGCCGCGATTGTCCGCTCATGGAGGTGGGCCAGGTGGTCCGTGTCGTCGGCCCGCCCACCTCCGCTCCCGATCTAGACGGGGCGTACTGCATTCCGGTAAGGGTGCAAGGGAGTGAACACCGGGCACTGTTGGACTCAGGGGCGATGCAGTCCATGATCCTACAGAGCCTGGTTCGGCCAGAAGCATTGGGGACGGCACGTTGGGTTTCTATTAGGTGTGTGCATGGGGATTTACACAAGTACCCTATAGTGCCAGTGGAAATTCATGTCAAAGGAAAAAAGCATATTCTGGAGGCTGCGGTTAGCTCCCGCCTCTCGCACCCTCTGATTCTGGGCACAGATTGGGCGGGGTTTAAACAGGTAGCTGAGAAGCTGATGGGGGTGCGATCACGACCGCTAGGGAAGTGTGACGTGTGTGCAGTTGACAGTGGTGACGCGGGGTCGCCCGACACTGCCGGGGGGGGGACGGCTCCGGGAGAGCCTCCGGTGGAGACTCCCCAGGTGCCGGTGTTTCACCCCGTGGAGGATTTCCCACTCGCGCAGTCTCGCGACGACACCCTACGCTTTGCCTTTGATCAGGTCGTGTATGTGGATGGTCAGCTGGTGCGCCCTGACGCTGCACGCACTCACCCATATTTTGTAATCATTAAGGACAGATTGTACAGAGTGAGTCGTGACACTCAGACAGGTGAGGAGATGACCCAGTTGTTGGTACCTAAAAGCCGCCGGGAAATGATTTTCCAGGCGGCTCATTACAACCCCATGGCTGGTCATTTAGGGTATGAGAAAACACTAAACCGGATAATGGCCCGGTTCTATTGGCCGGGCATTTGGGCGGACGTACGTCGGTGGTGTGCGTCCTGCCCAGACTGTCAGCTAGTGAATTCTCCGGCCATCCCAAAAGCGCCGTTGCGCCCTCTACCGTTAATTGAGGTCCCTTTTGATAGAGTGGGCATGGATCTCATCGGGCCATTTGAAAGGAGCACGCAGGGATACCGATTTGTGTTAGTTCTGGTGGATTATGCAACTAGGTATCCCGAAGCAGTGCCGTTACGCAATATCTCGGCTAAGAGTGTTGCGCAGGCTTTGTTTCAAATAATCTCCCGCGTCGGAATCCCGAAAGAGATTCTGACGGATCAAGGCACTTCCTTTATGTCACGCACATTACGCGAATTATATGAATTATTGGGGATTCAGTCTATTAAAACCAGCGTATACCATCCGCAAACAGATGGGCTTGTGGAGCGTTTTAATAGGACTTTGAAGTCTATGATTCGAAAGTTCGTACACGATGATAGCCGAAATTGGGATAAGTGGTTAGTTCCTCTCTTGTTTGCAGTGCGAGAGGTTCCCCAGGCCTCCACGGGATTTTCTCCCTTTGCATTGCTGTTCGGTAGGCGACCACGGGGTGTCTTGGATCTAGTTAAGGAAAGCTGGGAGGAGGGTCCAAGTCCCAGTAAAAACGAAATTCAGTACGTCATGGACCTGCGAGCAAAACTCCATACACTGGGTAGATTGTCACGGGAGAATTTGCTCGAGGCTCAGGAACGTCAGCAGAAGCACTACGATAGAGGAACTAAGCTACGTCAATTTTCACCGGGAGATAAAGTCCTGGTATTACTCCCGACGTCCAGCACCAAATTACTCGCCAAGTGGCAAGGACCCTTCGTGGTTACACGACGAGTGGGGGAAGTCGATTATGAGGTACTGCGATCTGATAGAGAGGGGGCGAAACAGATTTATCACCTCAATCTACTAAAAGCATGGAAAGAGGTGGTACCGGTCTCTCTGGTCACGGTGGATCAGGAGAGAGATGAGCTGGGGCCTGAGGTACCAAATTCTACCGATCAAACCTCACCCCTTTCGGATAGCCATCTCATACCGAATCAGAGAGCGGATCTTGCCTTGTTGCAAACGCGGTTTGCGGATGTGTTTTCCCCTCTACCAGGTCGCACTAACCTCATAACCCACCACATTGAGACAACCCCGGGCGTGACGGCGCGTTCACGGCCCTATAGACTACCGGAACATAAAAAGAAATTGGTTCAGGCAGAAATAAAGGCAATGCTGGAATTGGGGGTAATAGAGGAGTCTAACAGTGCGTGGAATAGCCCCATCGTGCTAGTGGGTAAGCCAGATGGATCTATTCGGTTCTGTGTAGACTATCGTAAGGTGAACGAAGTGTCACGTTTTGATGCCTATCCAATGCCTCGGGTCGACGAACTCTTGGATCGGCTGGGCACAGCTCGTTTTTTTTCGACACTGGATTTAACCAAGGGCTACTGGCAGATTCCCTTGTCTCCAGAGTCCAAGGAAAAAACGGCTTTCTCCGCTCCGGACGGGTTGTACCAATTTCGGACACTTCCGTTTGGGTTATTCGGGGCCCCTGCCACATTTCAACGTCTCATGGACAGGGTGCTGCGTCCGCATGCTGCTTTCGCTGCAGCCTATCTGGATGACATTATCATCCACAGCAACAGCTGGGCTCAGCATGTGCGGCATGTGGGGGCGGTGTTAGAGTCCCTGAGACAGGCGGGGCTCACGGCTAACCCAAAGAAGTGTGCAATTGGCCGAGCGGAGGTACGGTATTTGGGGTACCACTTGGGAAGTGGACAGGTGCGGCCTCTAGTGGACAAAACCGCAGCGATTGCGACCTGCCTCCGACCCAAGACAAAAAAAGAGGTGAGGAGGTTTTTGGGGCTGGCTGGCTACTACAGAAGGTTTATTCCTGCCTTCTCGGAGCTGACCAGTCCCCTAACCGACTTGACTCGGAAAGGTGCCTCAGATCCGGTCCAGTGGACGGAATTGTGCCGGCAGGCGTTTGAGCGGGTGAAGGAAGCTCTTTGTGGGAAACCACTCCTGTTCACCCCTAACTTCTCTCTCCCTTTTAATGTGCAGACAGACGCATCGAACAGAGGGCTGGGGGCCGTTTTGACGCAGCAGGTGGAGGGGGTTGACCGACCAGTGCTGTACATTAGCAGGAAACTATCACAACGCGAAGCTAAGTACAGCACGGTCGAAAAAGAGTGTCTGGCCATTCGGTGGGCGGTCGGGTCCCTCCGTTATTACCTACTGGGTCGCCCATTCACCCTCTGTTCGGACCATGCCCCCCCTCCAATGGCTTCACCGCATGAAGGATACTAACGCCCGAATCACTCGTTGGTATCTGGCGTTACAACCTTTTAATTTCAAGGTGATTCATAGGCCGGGAGCGCAGATGGTGGTGGCGGACTTTCTCTCTCGCCCGGTGGGGGAGGAGGAGGGGGGGGTCGGTCATCGGCCGGATGGCTTCCCGGCCTAAGTCGGGCGGTGGGGGTATGTGGTAGGGGGGCGTGGTTTTAGGCGCTGCCGGCAAGAGAGAGAGTGAACATGTGTGGTTTATGGAGCCGACACAGCTCTCGGGAATCATGCAATTGGTAACGATTGATTGTATTATTGTGTGTATCAATTAACCAATTGCCTTGATTGTTCGACAGTGAGCCTGAGTGCATAAAAGCCGACCAGAACATCTGCGGGGAGAAGAGCGGATGTACGATTGTGTTGTTTGTAAAAACCAGAGAGAGAAACGAATAAAAACCGTGTTCTCTCTACCCCAAAGTGTGATTTCTGTCTCTGCACTAGAGCGGTGGTGCTCACTTCGCCACAATGTGTTTTAACTGATCAAATTAAAGAGTGAAATGAATCAATAGGCTCCTAATTAGGTTGTTGAACACGTGTTTAACTCGTAATTTTTTCTTTAAGCTTAACACAATGCAGGTTTGGCTCGTTGTCATTTGCTTTGTGTTTGAATTCTTCATTATCTACCAAATGGTTAGTTTTAATGGCCATGTGTCCACACTTTCACCAATTAGGAGCCTATTGATTCAAATCAGTCTTTAAATGAATCTGTTAAATAATTTTCTTATCTCTTTTAAATAATATAGCACAATAAGCACAATGTGAACATGGGGTGTTTATTCTACATGGCATCCATATATATTTCTGATATAATGTGGCTTAAGAGGGTAAATAATTCCTCTAAACATAACAAGCACCTAATTAAGAAATTAACAGTTTGTTAAAATTCTGTGATTGTTGCAATGAAAACCAGCATACACAGGGGGGCCCCAGGACCGGTTTGGGAACCCCTGGCCTAGGCTACAGTCCCTGGGATTCGCTGTGCATAAGGTTTTTCCGATAGCCTACGGTTAAAAAACGGAGATAGATTTCACCGTGTTAACTGAATTTTAGCCTTATCCTTCGTCCTTCATATTTTTTTAAATTACAGTGAGCACGACCAGGCTTCCATACTCTCAGCTTATTAAAACCCTGCTGATTTCACCTGTTATACCATAAGTAAACAAAATGATTTTAAAGAGAACAATTAATTCACAATTCATTTTAATGTCATTCTCTGCATGTGCGCTTTAACCTCATGCTGGAGCAAGTCTGTTTCACTTGCTTTAAATTGCACTTTTCACGGTCTTCCCGGGAAAGTGGACTTGTTTTTCTAGCATTAAGCTGCTAGTAAAACGCCTTGGTCACATTTACATAAGCAGGACATTATAAAACAAGGGAAAATATGCGTGGACCTCTGGGTTGCCAACCTGACAGCTTTATTGTGTCATCATTAAGGCAAAATAACTATGTTATTAATCAATATGAGAATGCAGGTAATGCACTTCGGATAAAGCTTGAACTTCAACAACTAGGCTACATGAGAACAGCCTCATGAAATTGATGTTTGACAATGTTTCATTGCATAATCAAACGAAATTCATTAAACAAGTAGGCTAATTTGGCATTTTCTAAGGTGAGACGGAAGCCATTGGTAGCTTATTCTCAGCTATTGCAGGTGCTTTTAACAAAATTTAACTGCAAATATAGCCTATTCTTTGATTGCACTAAACATGCACGAGCATGTCTATTTCGCCATCATACAAGCAATCCGCCAAGCAGACTTTTAAAGGGAATGGGATATGACATTTTGATTGGTTAAACGCCATGCGTTTAGACAGAGCCCTAAGATCGCCAAGATAGAGCCCAATGAGTTATAAGAACAGCAACTCAAAAATGACAGCCACTGTTATAAAAGCAGTCATTGGAACAGAATCCTGGAAATTCAATTACGGAATAGAAGGCATGGAATACCCCCTTCTTCCCATAGCCACAGAACCCTTTAGTGTCTTTGTATGTTGTACGACACAACAAACATTCTGAGACCTGGTATTGAACTCGATATTCACTTCTGAATTCTTCAGAGTGACGTTCCCAGTTGACACAGCCTGAAATCACATTTAAAAATACAGGGAAATGTCTGATTTAAGAGTGTTAGACAATGTCTGAATTCATGGAATGCATCAAAAGTGCACATCATACAAGATGTTAATGTACAGTACCCAGTGTAATGCCATGAACATGCAATAAAAAAACAAATTATGCTTGCATAATAAATAAATAAGCTCAGCATCATATAGAGTAATAACATAGTGATTTACAAGGTAAATAAATATATTTCTATGTAAAGGATAGAACTTACTGTCCAGCCAGGCCAAGTGAGCTTTTCTTTTGAACACTGATGCTCCAACAATGTCCCGGAACTGTCTGCACACCAGAGACAGTGTCTGCAAAGCGCTGTCTCCAGCATCGTGGACTACCTCTAAGAGAATCTTCTGTAGTAGGTCTTTGGACAGCTATGAAGTAAAAAAAGAGCGCAAGAATTTAGTAACTAAAGGTCCAAGCTTTGTCTTGGTCCTGCATTTAGACAGAGGATATTGGCTTGGTAACTTAAATAAAAAAACTTTAAAGGTAAAAGTGTACTACCTCTTTGATGGACCCAGTCGGTACTGCAACACCTTGATAGAAAGAAAGAAAAAAATTATGTAACTGTAGTGTTAAGGATAAATTTGAGTGTGTCTAACAGGCCATTTATTGATGTACAGCTCCATCTGTTATTAATTTGTAGTCTATTTGGAGTGTACTACATTGGCTTAAAGGTCTTTCTGTTCTTGTTTTCAATGTATGTGGCTGCTGTCTGCAAACTATTTTAGTTCAGAAGTACCTGCAACAATTGTGGAAGACTGGGCAAGCCTTTTTGTTTGGTAAAACTATGACTTTTCAAATAATGTGAACACATTTTATCTGATTATTCCTTATTTACCTATATATTTAGAATACCACACCGCTTTTTGTTTTATCGTTCAATTACTTCAGTGTGCATGTAAACATAGTTAGACAAACATCTCCAAACTGATAACTGTGGTTTATAGATGTGGGTGAAATTGTTACGAAGTAATGGAGTCATTTCCCACTGTTGTCATGAGCATTGTTTCTGTGTTAATTATAGGTTGATGAAATAATGATGACAAACAAATATGAAACCTCAAACCATTGGTGAGGCAAGAGTCCATAGCATCTGCACAGTTCTTTCTGCAGGACTTCCTCTTTGCGTAGCTGTGTTCATCGTGAGATTCTGTCTGTAAAACAATCATAGCAATTATCTTACAATAGTTCTGAAAATAATAATATGCCTAATTTACAGAAGCAATGTACAAAGACTTCATCTCACGAAGACTCACTGCAGTGATTTCCTTATGTGTTCTTTTTTGGGGGATGCGGAACACTGGAGGGACATTGGCACACACAGTTGCTCTTCCTTCATCTTTAAAATGGGCAAACCTTTTCCCATGTCTAAAATTGAAAGGTATAAGTGGAGATGTGACAGGTTTGGTTAAGAAAACTATATCCTAGCCATGTACTCCACATGCAGTTCAAATTCTTACAACCAAAAATGAAAGGAATATTGCCTACCCTTCAAGCTGAAGGTTTTCAATGAGGACCACACACCACCATCTTCTCAAAACAGGCATGTCGTGCTAAACATAGTAATTCATAAGCCAGTGAAAAAAATAGCAGTTCATTTTAAACAATTTTTTCCCATGTTGTGACTTGGCTGTAACTAACACCTACCACAGTAAAATCAAAATGAGCTCCCATGACTGTGTACCAGGCAAACTGTAAGGAGAAAAAAAACCTTAAAAACCCAATGTTAAGCTACATGGCAAAGCCAGCAGCAGCTGGAATTAATCAGCAACCAAATTGGCAATTGGATATTACAATTTACCCAAGGTTTTTACACCTTCAAGGCCACTCAAACTATTTAACATTTGTGCACCCACAGGTTGAAATGAATTTCTGTCACAAATTAGCTATCAGAAAGAGCAAAAACAGAGCACACAGAGAAAATAAAGTCCAGACTGATGTACCATGATCATGAAGATGCCACAATCATTTCCTTGTGTTTGCGCAGGAAGTCCCTGTTGAGAGACATAAAGGTCTGAGGACAGTTTCACACAAAGAAAAATTAGGTATTTTTGAACAAACATAGAATCCATAAACAATACCTCTACATCCTTTCCCGTTATTTCAATCCACAGTTCAGGGACACTTTGCTGTGCAAGACTCCTGATAAATAAAGACAAAAACTAAATGTTCACTTAGCTATTTCAGAGTTGCTCTTTATGCAATCATGAAACCTAGAAAAGTACTGTTCCCGGAGAACCTGTGTGGGGTTGCTCAGAGTTCTAATTGAAGATATAGAAAAGCGAGAATGAAGGAAAGGAAGAAAAGTTGAATGAATGAAACAAAAGAACATGCATGGTTGCTCCCTCCACTAATAACAGTCTTGCTGCACATGAACAGAAGTGGCACTACCAACTGCAGTGTGTAGCCAATCTTACAGAGAACACCAGTGTAGAAAGGAAGCCTACCAAGACATACATGAATGAACAAAACTAATATGATTACTTGGAAATTCATCGGTCAGTCAGGGGAACATGACTGCCTGGGAACATGCCTGGAACATCATAGGCCAGTCAGGGGAACATGACTGCTTGGGAACATGCCTGGAACATCATAGGCCAGTCAGGGGAACACGACTGCCAGGGAACATACAGTATTTATGCTTTGTACAACCTCAAGAGACTGCGAAAGGGTTCACTTCTGAAACCCCCTGCTCTGATTTTGTACTCTGAATCCAGAAACAGAATCTCTTTCTGGAGTGGCCTCATCACCTAGAGGGAACATAAAGTCTTAGCATAAGTTAGATCAAAAAAATCAATAAATAAAAAGAAGAGTTATGATGTACTTAAACAGTAACTTACGAGAGGTTGTGCTATATCATGGATATCGGAACTGCTGTGATTCGGTTAGGCACAATGCGATCACAGCACTTATGATATCCATGATATTGCACAACCTCGAGTAAGTTATTGCTTTTATACAACAGTACTGCAGCAGCCATTAAGAAATCAGATGCCAATTTGACAGTTTTAGTGTTTAAATCAGATAGATTACATTGTTTTTATCATTCAGAAAATAGTACCCTGATTGTTTACCGTAGTTCAAACTAATTTTGTTCTAAAGATGATACAATGTAACCATCAAATGTAAACAAACCGCGGAGGGATATACCAGTTCATATATCATGAATTTACAAACAGTTTGTAACGGGCTCGACCAATCTCAATGCGCGGTCGGAACTCAATGTTGTATAAATATTGACACAATGCATTCATAACTTACACAGAGAAGATAGTGGCCAGGGACCCACAGTGGAATCACAATGGCTTCTTTTTTGTTAGAATCCACCTAATACAAACAATGCAAGAAATTGAGAGGTAGATACAGAAGGTAGATATACAGAGATATATAGTCACCGGCCACTTTACTAGGTGCACCTGCTTGTTAACGCAAATAGTTAGCCTACTCCTCCAAACTGCAAATCATGTGGCTGCAAGTCAATATATAAACCATGCAGACATGGTGAAGAGGATTAGTTGTTGTTCGACCAAACATCAGAATGGGTGATCTACGCAACTTTGCATGGTATGATAGTTGGTGCCAGATGTGGTGGTTCCAGCATTTCAGAAAGATCTGCCCTCCTGTCACAAAGCACGCATCATCTCAAGCTGGTTCCATGAACATGAAAGTGATTTCATTATACTCCTATGGCTTGCACAGATCTCAATCAAATAGAGCGCATTTGGTATGTGGTGGAATGGGAGGTACGCAATGTGTAACTGAAAAATCTGCAGGAACTATATGATTCTATCGAGTCAGTTAGGACGAAAATCCCTGAAGAATGTTTCCAGCACCTTGTTCAGGCTGTTCTGGAGGCCAAAGGGGGCCCTACCCAGTACTAGATGGGTGTACTTAATAAAGTGGCCAGTGAGTGTAAATAGAATTTCAGTTTTGACTCAATTAGATTGTAAACAATACATTGAACTTACTGGAAGAGCAATCAAAGGGTTACAGTTGGTTGGTGGAAGCCAGGTTGGGGGCACAAACAGGTCCACGACAAACACATCTTTCCCCTGGAAGACAACAATAAGGGATTACTGCAGTTCAGGAAAGACACTTCAAATTGAAACGGGGGATTTTCTCTCTAGTTTGCACAGAAACATTTATGTAGTTAAATTTTTTTTAAATAAATAAAAGGGTTTGTACTTACACAAATGAAGCTGCTATTACTAAAGGTAAATACCTGCAACAGAGCCATGTCAGAGACAATTCTGAGACATCCATTCCCCACCTGTTGATTTAATTTCAAAACACTGCAATAAGATGCTTCATGCTTTAATCTCTATGACATGGATATTCCAATCTGGAGGCTTCCGGAGGATGGTTCAACAAGGAATTATTTATGAAAGACAAGCCACATTTATTCCTGAAAAAGAGGCTAAAAAGCATGATAGTTAAGCACATAAGCATAATATGGCGCTGACGCTTGACTAGGCAAGGACGTTCCATTTGCCTAATGCATGTTGCCTCAATTCCTCTGTCCTCATATCTCATCTTTCCATCCTTTTCTCGCATCCTCCGTTGAGTGGAGCTAAGATGAAATAATGTGAGGAAAGGATGCAAGGAGTGAAAATAAGTGATTATAATGAACCCCAGGTCTCTATGATATACAGCCGCTCTTATTGCTTCCTTAGTTCATACACACCATGGAGTCCATATCCCTACTTAGGCCCAGGGTCAACATGTTCTGTCGGGTGAGGCAGGTTGGTCCATCCTTTATGATGAGTTCCCTCTCTGGCCTGTTTTCATCCAAAATGTAACTGAGCTAGAGATGATGGAGAAAGAGACAATCATACCCCAATCCCAAGAAAAAGAGAGAGAAAAAAGATTATATTTCACACATATACAAACCCCAATTCCCAAAAAGTTGGGACAGTATGTAAAATGCACATAAAAGCAGAAAGCAGTGATTTGTAAATTCTCTTTAATTATATTTAATTGAAAACAATACTGCATATCAAGGGTCTTAGGGTATATCAGGCTGTATATCAAGGGTCTTAGGTATCAAACGAGCCTTAAACCATCACTCTGCTGCCAGATATACAGTAGATATGGATGGATCACGTTAAGGGTTGTTTCTCCTGACTCATTTTCCTATTGAACTCTATGGAAAAATGAGTCAGGAGAAACAACTCTTAAAGTGATCCATCCATATCTACTGCATAACTGGCAGCAGAGTGATGGTTTGAGGCTCGTTTGATACCGCAGACCCTTGATGACTTAGCCATTTAGCCAACCATGGGTTCCATACTATTTATTCAAATGCAGAGAGGTTATAGTGTCGCTGGTAAGAGTACCTGAAAATAAGATATCAAGAGTCTTTTGAAATCCTTTTATACAGAGTCATGATAGCATCACCTGTTTACCTGTGGAATACCTGTTTACCACAAAAGTTGGTTGAGAGAATGGCAAGAATGTACAAAGCTGTTAAGGCAAAGGGTGGCTACTTTGAAGAATCTAAAATATAAGCTTTTTGATTTGTTTAACACTTTTTTGGTCTTTGCATAATTTAATTTGTGTTATTGATGTTTTTGCTATTCTAAAATGTGAAAAACAGTAAAAATAACAAAACAAAAAAATTCTATGAGTAGGTGTGACTGGTACTGTACAGATCCTTTCCAAAAAATTTGAATATCATGGAAAAGTTTTTTTTTTCCCATAATTCCATTCATAAAGTGAAACTTTCATAGATTATAGATTCATTACACACAAAGTGAAATATTTCTAGCCTTTATTTGTTTCATTTTTCATAATTTTGGCTTACAGCTCCAGAAAACCCCCAAAACAGTATTTCAAGAAATTAGAATAGTGTGTCGAAAATCAGCATTTACTTCAGTTATTTCAGAGAATGAATGTTTTAGACAGTGTCACACTATCATCTAATTTACTCAAAACACCTGCAAAGTTTATCTCAGTTTGGTTCAGTATGGGGAAGCCTGCAGACTTGACAATTGGCCAGAAGACCATCATTGACACCCTCCAGAAGATGGGTAAGCCACAAAAGGTCATCGCTAAGGAGGCTGGCTGTTCACAGAGTGCAGTGTCCAAGCATATCAATAGAAAGTTTAGTGGAAGGGAAAAATGTGGCAGGAGAAGGTGCACAAGCAAAAGAAATGACCGTAGGCTTCAGCGGATTGTCAAGCAAAGACGATTCCAAAATTTGGCGGAGGGAGAGGACTGAGGCTGGAGTCAGTGCTTCAAAAACCACCATGTACAGACATATCCGGGACATGGGCTACAACTGTCGGATTCCTCGAGTCAAGCCACTCCACTCATTCTCTGAAATAACTGAAGTAAATGCTGATTTTCGACACACTATTCTAATTTCTTGAAATACTGTTTTGGGGGTTTTCTGGAGCTGTAAGCCAAAATTATGAAAAATGAAACAAATAAAGGCTAGAAATATTTCACTTTGTGTGTAATGAATCTATAATCTATGAAAGTTTCACTTTTTGAATGGAATTATGGAAAAAAAACAACTTTTCCATGATATTCTAATTTTTTGGAAAGGATCTGTATGTAAAGTAGAATTTACAAATCACTGCTTTCTGCTTTTATGTGCATTTTACATACTGGGGTTACATACTACATATTGGGGTTTGTACAACAATAGAGTTTTGCAAAATACAGAAAACAAGGAAATATGCATAACCCCCACAAACCAGTTGCTCCTGATTGGGGTGATGACCTTTAGAGGTCCATGAGGTCCTGCAGGGCCTTAGGTTGGTTAAAATGGTCAGCACCTCACATTCTTCCCCACATGAGGTGTTGTTCTCTTGATCCATAGTAACTGTAACAAATAGAGATAATTCACATATATTCAAAAACTGTCAACTTAAGACACATTAACCATCACATCAATGTGTGTACTTTTCCTTTGCCCAAAGACAATGCTTTCTCTAATAGTATGTCCTCATATGTACATGCAAGGAACTTGACTTAAAGGAAACACGATGGCTGTGTGACAAATATATACTGTAGTTTGACGCTGAGTAGTGAACACTTACATGGGGGATTGGAACAGACCAAGTCATGTACGTCAATTACGACAGGAGATGAGATGTCCTCTGATGAAAACAAAAGACAACCAATTGCAAATAATGCTCAAGCAATGGCATATTTTAACAGTTCCAGTCAAGTCAATAATATGGCATTGGTAATCCTAACCTGCATAGCATCTCATTATTTATTATGGAGATTACCTTTCAGTTCACGCCTGATAAAGGGCTTCAGCTGTGACACATTTGTCTTCTGGGACAGCACAGCCCCTGTGCTGTTAGTCAGTGTTGCCACCCCTTTCTCAGTAACTGAAACCACTGTGTAAGGTCCTTTCCAATTACTCTCCAAACGCCCTCCTTTGCGACCTTCCTTCCTTTTATTGGCCTTGAGGACCTCATCTCCATCAGCAATTTCAAAAGAGGTGATGTTCTTTTCCGTGTCTCAAAATCCCTTTTTTGCCTTTCTTGGGAGGCCTGGATGTTCTCCAAAATCTGTACATTAGATTGACCAAGATTCAGTGCAAATGAAGCTGCACAAAGAATGTCAAACTTACTACTACTGTAATGGGGGGAGTGACGTGTGACCTGGGAGGAGCCAAACGCAGCAAGGGGATTCATTAAGCCCTTAGGCCACTAAGGCGGGAAACCCCGCAGATAAGGGAAGGAGACAAGACAAGGAACACACACACACCACAGCTACAGACCGGCTCACTGTTACACACGAGAGCCAGAAATAAAACGCCCTGTCTCGATATCGAGACGCATAAGAACAGGCGAGTAGCACAATGGCACAAACAAAACACACAGCAAACAAACACAGAAAACAAATAGAAATTAGTATACCAAGAGGCGAAAGGAACGGGGATCTAAAGTTCCAAGGCTACTATCGAGGGCTCGCAGTCAAACGCAAACATGTCCATCGCATCGTCCAAGCTCCATATAAGGAGGGACACACCCGGGGAGCGAACAGAACTACAGTTCCAAACAAAAGCGTCCCGCAGGTGAAAAGGACGAACAGGACAGCAGCACCGGACATCACCGGCTAAAAAGACTAACACGAGTTAAATAGAAGCTAAATGCCGTGACTCTTGATACAGAGGAATGTAATGAGGCGAAGGAACAGATATAACATTCCATAGGTAGATAGATAGGCTCGCAGTCAAATTGAACGACAGGAAGCAGGAACAGAAAAGCCAAGGGAGATGAGTCCCAATAACTACTTCCACATAGGCAAGTACGCCAGGGGGGAAGAGTCCGAATAACTACATCCACATAGGCAAGTCCCGCATAGATCGAGAAAACGTAAAGGGGTAAACGCCCGATCTCCCAGGAGAGAGAAACATTTTACAGGCGAGCCGACGGAGCACCGTCGTCCCATAACTTTACTAGCAAACCTGACTAATGCAAGCTTAAAGGTTGTATCAGCGATTTTGGGTGACGTCACTTCTGAAGCGAAATCCCAAACAAACATACTTATGAATAATTATGTTATGTTTTAAAAAATAGTGTTCAAGCATCCAGAATTATAACCACGTTAATAACGTTTGTAAGAAACCAAACCGTTTGTAAATCCGTCAAGATTTCAGCGAGATAAGAGTATTAGCGTTTGTGCAGATCATTGTGATTGGTTGGAATACTGTTTATTTTGGTTTTGAGTGGTTGGTAGTACCATTTGTTTTTGTGTACGATCTCGGAGCATAGGCTGCCTACAGAGACGCGGTTTTTTGACGGCCTGCTTATGGGGCGGGCAGCTAGCGGATCGTGAGGAAAAATCAGATGAATGTGATCATTTATGTTTCCACCCAAAATCGCTGATACAACCTTTAATTGAAAACACAACCTCTAGCCTCTAATAATGGGAAATGTAACGAGGCGGAGGAACAGAGCTAACGTTCTAAGACTATTTTCAAAAGAGCGCAATCCCGCACACACATGTGATGCGGTATGTCAAAACCAGGCGGAATTGGGCAAGAGGTCAATTTTGAGTTATTGGTATATTAGTAAAACATAGACCTTGCACTTTACAACTCCGCTTTCTTTTTTCAAATCGGATATTCCAAAGCGAAGTTATTAAGATTTTAAATTGGACCGTCTGAAACATCGAAACTGAGAAATAGCCCTTTAAAGTTTGAGTTTAAACAAAACAAGTTGGTTAACAATGTTAGCGTACCGAACCCTGTTATCGGGCGGAAACCAGACATTTTTGTGATCAACATACGATACTGATATTATTCTGGCACATACCATTGAACATATTATATTTATTAGGTTCACAAAACGATAAGCTAACTTTTAAGCCAATAACCATGTAGATGTGACCGGTAGTTTTTTTGTTTTAACGTCTTTTAGATTAGAAAGTACTGTCAAAAAAGGGGCGCCCTTTATCGGGCGGCTCTTGTAGTGCATAAACAAGCTCACGATTATTGTTGTTTTAATAATCAATTAATAGTTTATTTCATCAAGAAAGATACCGTTTGAATAACCAATATGTTGGCAAAATAGCTGGCTAACTGGATAGTTTACCTGACAGTCCGAAAGATGTCGATATTGGGTTTATTTCTTCACAAAACGATAAACTAAGTTTTAAGCCAATATTAAACATGTAGACGTGACCGGTAGTTTTTTGTTTTAATGTCTTTTAGATGAGACAGTAATGTCAAAAAAGGGGAGACAACTATCGTTTATTGGCTTAAAAGAGATAGGCTCAATCGCATTGGATTTATTTCTTTACAAAAACGATGTTAACTTTTAAGCCAATAACGTGTTTTTTTTTTTAGTTTTAACGTCTTTAAGATGAGACGAGACTGCCAAAGAAAGGGCGCCCATTATCGGGTGGCTGTTGTAATCCATAAACAAGCTCACGATTATTGTTGTTTTAATAATCAATTAATAGTTTATTTCATCAAGAAAGATACCGTTTGAATAAGCAATATGTTGGCAAAATATCATCATGCGATTTCACGTTAGCAAGTGAGCTCGAAGTTACGCTAAATTTGGCGTCATTTCCAAGCAAAATCTCGAACAAGGCATCATTTTGTGAAATTAACTTTTCTAAAAGTGTTTAAAAAAATACTTTGTCGATGAAATTTCAGTTAGAAACTTTTACAGAACATTTTTAATATTTGTAGCATCATAAATGTCCAAAAATCTCTAAACCCCTTAAATTCACCCTCAAGGCATTTTGCAGCTATTCCTCCGTTCGTAGCTCTGCCCAATTCCGCCTGGTTTTGACATACCGCGTCACACATGTCCGTAGCA
This sequence comes from Synaphobranchus kaupii, assembly GCA_029718625.1. Lineage (NCBI taxonomy): Eukaryota > Metazoa > Chordata > Actinopteri > Anguilliformes > Synaphobranchidae > Synaphobranchus > Synaphobranchus kaupii. Next base: position 70,972,824 of record CM056379.1, on the reverse strand, counting down.
TCACCCAAGCTCCATATAAGGAGAGACTCACCCAGAGAACGAACAGAACTACAGTTCCGAACCAAAATCGTCCCACAGGTAAAAAGGGCGAACAAGACAGCTGTAACAAAAGACCAATGCAACTTTAACAGAAAATAGCACGCACTGCCTCTCAATAAATAAAACCCTAAAGTAAGTATGATACAAACGCCCCGTCTCTTAGTAAAAGGCAATAGATCAAGGTAAAAACGACAAACAAAGGAGAGACCAGAAAGCGGAGACTGAAATGAGCACACCAAACAGGAATTCAACCTGAAGCTCAAAACACAAAGGCCAGTACCGCAAAACTCCAATAAAAGCACAACGAAGCAAAATGGTCTCCTTAAAAACCTAGATCTAATCATACGTTTAAAACTTTAAAAGGGCAAAATAAACCGCACACAAAACAGCACAACTAATACCAGAAAATACACCACAGAACAAACAATCACAAAGAACAATTAATATCGAAGCCCAGAACAAAAGGAACATGGGCTTAAATAGCTCACCGGCAACCATGTGCAGCTGTGCAACGTTGAAGAGAACTTCTTCATGAGAAGCAGGAAAGGAGCAAAAACTCCAACAACGAAGCAGCGCCCACTAGTGGCGACCGAGAAACACAACCGCAAGGGAAAAAGGTCAAAAACCATGACAACTACAATAAATATTATCACCTTGGCATGGATTTCTGCCATTTCTGTAACCCTGTCCTCCAAGTTTTCCTCTTCTTCCACAACAAAGACAACACCCATTTGGGTGGCACCAATAGCCCCTATAGTGCGTGGGTGCCGTCCAAACATTGCGAAGTATGGGGTGCACTTTGTTGATCTCTAAAAAAAAACAAACAAACAAAAAAGCAACAGCATTACCTGAAATACTTGTCTGATTGCATTTACAGTAATACATTTTATACATAATATATTTTTTTAGTTAGTTATAATACGTTTTGCTGCACTATTACCTGCTTTGAGGTGTTAATAGCAGATACAACACTTTTCAAATAAAGGTCCCAGTCAGACTGCTCTTCTCCACAGTATTTTGCCAAGGAATTTTTAATGGTTTGTTTGTACGCTCAACCTGACCATTTGATTGTGGGTGGTAAGCAGTTGTAATGCAATGCTTGATACCCAATGTTTCAAATATCCCACGGTTGACCTGCAGACACACCAATAAAAGCACATATGAGCTACTAAAGTATTCTTTGATTATATTGTATGACAGATTTACTCTGATACAGTAAGCTAATATTATCATTCCTTACAATGAAATTTGACATTGCATGTGTACCTCATTAACAAACTCCCGACCTTGGTCCGTTATGATTCGGTCCACTAGTCCAAAACTCAACAGGACATTAACAATCTTTTTTGCCACTTCAGTGGATGTTTTATTGGCAATTGGCTTGGCAATGACCCATTTTGTGAAAAGATCTGTCATTGTTATAATGTACCTGAAAGATAGGTTGCATGTTTGCACATTTAAATTATATAATTATACAACAGTTAGTTCCAACCATGCATTGTGATTTGCCTAGAAGCACTGCAGGAGTTTTGATATCCAGTATAACATCACTCCTACCTCATCACCGGCCAGGAGCACTCAGCTTTGTTTACATTCTAATTGATACATGGCTGGAAATTATTATTTTTTTTTTAATGGAATTCTGAAGAAGCTATATTTGTTTGGCAAAGCCAAATAAACAACAAAATCATAATCTGTTCTCTCAATCATTACTTCATAGATATATTATAGGCTATTAGAACTGGTTTATAAATGCAAAATCACACTCTAAGTTGTACTGTTATACTGTGCAGTGCCTACAACCAAATCACTGCGGCCTTGAGCCTACGACGAAATCACAGCCGTGCTTATATACAGTATACAGCTCTTAATCCTGAGCAATATCCAGCCTGCAGAGCAGTGTACCTCTTGCCATTTGAAGTAATAGGTAGTGGTCCTATTAAATCGATTCCCAAAACACTCCATGGAAGGGTCACTTTGATGGGGTGCAGGACAGGACTCACTGTCTTCAATGGTTGACTATGTTGGCACTGAGGACAAGAGTCAACCTGCAAAATAATTAAGGAAACAACAATCTTTCATAATATACGTATCCTTTTTGGTATCCTTTCTGACTTATGTAAAAGTTTTGTCAAGATGTTTCACCCATTTCTTAACATCTGCTTTGATGGTGGCCCAGTGGTAAGATTTTATAATTTTCTCCACTGTCCTGAATCTTCCAGAGTGTCCTCCTGTGGCGGGGCTATCATGGCACTCTCGTAGCACTTTATCCCTCTCCTCAACGTTCATTACTACAAGTCGCAAGTTGTCATGGAACTTGTAGTACAGCTGGTTATCTGGAAAGATAAATAATTTATCACAATTGTATTAGTAACATTTAATAATGACCTTAACATGTTGAGTAAATACAGAAAATTGCACTCAAATATTTAGTCAGAGAGAATCCACTACTGTTGAGATCTGTGGCTGTACATAGCATAGAATCTCACCTTTTACTAGGTAACTCTTTGAGCATTTTCTTATAGTGGCCTTCCTGCTCTCAGAATTTTTAGCTGAGAGTGTCAACGGGTGATATTGACCACTCTCAGAATAGTGCTGGATCTCCATGTACAGCTGAAAATTCTCCATCTCATTCCTAGAACCAACAGGAATTAAACAAAAAAATTCAAAACTGAATAGGACACTTGCATGAGTGGTTGTATACCATTTGTCTTTGTGTTGTTGCAGCGTCCGTTCAGAGTACATGCACACGTGTGTATGTTTGTGTACGTATACATTTTAAAAACAAGCCCTTGAGACACACTTAGTTCTTCCTTTATATTCAAGTCATTTAAGGTGTTCCGAATATACATACATAGAATATGGGCAAAGCAGAGCCCATAGTGTGTGTTAGGAAGGAGAGCTCTGGAGAACAGACTGAGAAACTGAGAATCCTCCCCATAGATATAGAACCATAGATGTGATGTAATAGTAATTTGGTATTCTGAAATGGAACCATTTGGCAGCCATCTTACCTGGGTACAGTTCAGAAGCCAGATAGCTGATGATTGGCTCAAAAGATATTGAACCATGGTTACTGGCCACCATCTTACCTGGGTACGGTCTCAAAGTGTGCCACTAACCTACGACGTATGACTAATCTATGGTTCTATATCTATGATCCTCCTTCAGTCAAGAGAAAGCACACACTCATGTACATCTCACTCTGAAGAAAGTACACACATTATAACATTCAATATAAATGCGTCTGGGAAAGAAATCAAAGTGGGAGAGAGGGAGGGAGAGAGAGAGAGAGACCACCTAGTAGCACCATATCAATTGACACGGAATGTTGAGCGTTGTGATGTCACAAAGCCTTCATTACCATCTGTACTGTCATTGCACCACTATTTTCATTATACAAATTGCAGCTTAACTCACCTCTCTGATTGGCCATTATGAATACCTAGCAACAACCAAGTAACACCCTAGCACCACTTACATGTAGAAATCACGCTGTAGCTTTTAATTCTCCTTAACTATTACATACTGCTATAACTTGTTAGTTCAATTAAATTAAATTATCTGATGCTGAACAGAGAAACAGAAGGAGAAAGCTAGCTCAACCAGTTTCTTCACTGAACTGTACTTATTTAGTTCATTTATAAGAGCCATCTAGCTATTATCAATAGAAATCATACAGTAACTTTATCTGAAGACCACTATTTCACATAAAGCCACTTACCTCAGAGATCTTCACCCGAAGTCTGTCTTGTCTTTACCACAGAAGGTACAAAAAATGGTTGAATGAAAACTTGCTGCGTCAAAACATTTATACATGTCAAACTGCTATATCAGAATATTTAAAATACAAATTTTTACATTATATACATGTAATAAGTCAGTTTGTAATTTGTTTATAATCCAGATATTTCATAAATTTTGTTAAATCACAACCTACCGGCCCACAAACAGTCAACAGCCTCTCACATGAGTGTGACAAAATCAGCAGAGCAGTAGAAATCTTCTCATCTGAATTGCCTCAAATCACAATGATCAGTTTTGGCAGTTGAAGTTATACCCAGAGTGAGCATAGTGATCTATGACTCCACACAGCAACATGCCATTGATTTGGTCGTTAAATTGTTAGTATCAGTAGTTCGATAGTTCAATGGATTTGCAGGAAAATGGCCATATTGATTTATGACAGTCTAGTTTTTTTTTGGTCTCAAGTTTGTCCTTACATTTTAAATAATATTGATTCTGATTTTCTTCTTTGCTTTACTGTTTAGTTTCTATAATTATAGTATTAATACTTCTATACAATATTACATTATTAATTTGATAATTGTATTTGACAAATTTCATATCCATAAATCTAAATTTAGCAAAAATTTAGTAGTAGTTGTAGAATTTATTAGTGTTTAGAAGTCACAGAATGAAATCACACACCAATTTACATACATCATGCATCATAAAATAAACATTGATCACTTTTGAGAAAGAAACACAGTGGTAAATCAGAACAATTTCCACATCAAAGAACAGCAATGCTGCTAAAATTGTAAATTTGTGTACTATTTATAAAATATTTCTGTAATTATAGCTCCTGGTTGTTTGTGTATCTGTTATTGTACTCACATTGTTCATGTATTTTTTCCTCAAAATGTGAAAAAACTATAGGTGTATTTTAGCGTAAAACGTCTATAATTATACTTTGCATGCCCTATTTTTTTCACATGGGATATGAACAACACAACAACATGCAACTGATCATTAAAATTTTTTATTTTTTATTGAAAACACACATAACGTACAGAAATTATATACAAATGCAAATTACATACAAATGTACAAGTCAATAAGGGGTGCAACAAACCAAATCTACAAATACATCCCATGAATGGTAGCCCTCGATATTCTCCAGGATTCGGATGGTGACCTCTGACAGAAAGAACAAATAACAAACAAAAATAAATGAATACCATCAAAGACAGATATACAGTGCCCTCCACAATTATTGGCACCCCTGGTAAAGATGAGTAAAAAGGGTTATAAAGAATTCACCGTTTGGTGAATTAGCTTAGTCTCACACTAAAAAAATCCAACCTTTAATTGAAGTAAATTTATTCTGAGAAATAAAAATCCCTCATCAAGAAATAATTATTTTTAATAAAGCCACGTGTGCCACAATTATTGGCACCCCTGCATTTGATACTTTGTACAACCTCCCTTTGCCAATAAAACAGCACTGAGTCTTCTCCCGTAACATCTAATAAGGTTGGACAATACAGAGCAAGGTATCGGAGACCATTCCTCTTTACAGAATCTCTCCAGATCATCCAGAGTCCTAGGTCCTCTCTTGCGCACTCTCCTCTTCAGCTCAGTCCACAGGTTTTCAATGGGGTTTAGATCAGGGGACTCAGATGGCCATGGCAGAAGCTTGATTTTGTGTTCAGTTAACCTTTTTTGTGTTGATTTGGACGTATGTTTTGGATCATTGTCCTGCTGGAAGATCCAACGATGACCCAGTTTTAGTTTCCTGGAAGAGGCAGCCAGATTCAGATAAAAAATGTCCTGGTATTTCATGTAGTTCATGATGCCATTAGGGGTGTCACGATTCTCCAAATCCGCGATTCGATTTGACTTTCGATTTTAAGGTCACGATTCGATTTTCAATTTTTTTCCAGCACTATTTTTTTCCCCAGCACTATAGTCTAACTAATGGCTATGCCATTGTTAGACTATCGAGTCTTGATTTGTAAAGAAAAATACTTGTTTCTCAATAAGTAACTTTTATTTGAATAATAACAATTATAAATAATAACAAAAATATGATAATATTTAAACACACCTAAACAGTTAAGAGCTTTATCAAAACTAGACTCTAGAATAATAAACAGTTGAACATTTACCACGCTATTAACAATTTACACATTGGTTTTATGCCCTGACAACGGTCATTTACATTTTCAAATTCTTCTTTAAAAAGATGAGCGTGTTCACATTCTTTGAACAGTTAAGAGCTTTAACAAACTAATATCTGAAATAATAAACAGTTGAACATGTACCACGCTATTAACTATTTACACATTTTTTTTCATGCCCTGACAACTGTCATTTACATTTTCAAATTCTAAATGAGAATGGAAGAGTTGCCTGTGTCAATGTTTTTTTCCCCAGTCAAATCTATTTCTTTGTGATGCCTGCGAATGTGTCCTGCCATATTTGACATGTTGCCTGAGGTGGCGTATGGTACTCGCGTGTAGCATAGCCGACAAACTGTCGTTTTTTTGTCAATGACGCGTTCGTTGTTTATATAACTCACTGGGAAGGCAAAATGTTGCCACACCGGTGACTTGAGGGAAGCAGGAGGATTTTCCAGTTCTGTTTCTCCATCTCCGACTCCGGCAGTGGCCATGGTGTGTCGAAAAGTAATGCAGGCTACCGGTAAGCTAACGTTAACTAGCAGCTGTGTCTTCTTTGAAATATCGTTGTTTTTTTTTCTTCGGACGCACGCCTGCGTGGACGAACAAAATGCAGTGGAAGGAGTCAAGTTTCGTTTTGTCGGAAACGCTTACATTAGAGATGGCCAAGTAGGCTACTTTTTTTAACATTTTACCCATCACATGAAAGGCTAAGAAGAGCGCGCGGGGGGCGGGGGTGGAGAGAAAAAAAAAACTGGGAGAATCGCGAACCAGCTTGTGATTTCGAAGTTCGAAATCGAACGCTCATTTCGATCGATTTTCGATTTCGAATCGGTATCGTGACACCCCTAGATGACATGTACCCTAACAAGGTTCCCAGGACCTTTGGAGGAAAAACAGCTCCACAACATCACAGAACCTCCACCATACTTAACATTGGGGATTGCGTTATTTTGCGTTAAATAACAATAAACAATAAAAAATCTTATACACAATAAAACGGTAATAAATACAATAAAAGAAGCAGGCCGTTGCCCTGGTACCCTGGTAGGCAGTGTCCAAATGTCATGTGCCACTTTCTTTATAGGGTTATTCAGCTGGCAGCTTGGACAACTTTTAACCTTCAAAATAATTGAAAAGAATTAGTTTATGTAAAAAACCTTTAGTAAAGTGATTATTCTTTTTTACATTTTACATAATTTGCACCTTTAAAGAATTGCTAGCTTACCCACTCGTCAGTGCCAGTCCACCTGGTTTTCCAGAAGTAATTCTAACACACACACACTGTGTACAGTTGACTGTTTGGCACGGTGTCCGTAATAGTCATGGCACGGTCTCCCTTGCAGCACGGTCTCTCTCTCCTCAGGGGTCATGACAACTGGCTTGGGCGTGTCCTCCTCAGTGTAAAACAACTGTCCACCTTAAACAAAAGGCAGAAATCAAAACCACAACTGAAAAAATTAAAATTGCTGAAAAAATTACATTAGTTATTACTGGTAATATATTATTAATTTTATTTACTGATTGATAATAGACATGCATTTATTTATAAATATTTATTTACATTAATTTATTTTATTATTTTTGGTTGATTTTATTTTATTAGCTAATTAATTTATCTGACCAATGAATCTTGAGTTGAGTGAGTTCATACTTTTTAGTTGTGACAATATAAATTAAGGCAAAATTAATTCATTAATTAATTTGATTACAAAACTTGAATTTACATGTTGACCTTACGAATAATCTAATACTTAAAGGTTTAGTTTATTTAAACCTATGAAGTAGTTTGTAGGGCAGCAAACCGGTGAGGCCACAAAATATTTTTTTATTTTTCGCAAAAAAAACACACAGAAAATCAGTGTTCACTTCCCTCCCATAATGCATGTTAAATGTGTCATATGTTCTGCACACGTGACACACAAAAACCTCTCCCATCGGGATGAGAGAATATAAGATTTTATCTTTTATCGCGATGCAAACACTCAAGATAATTTTATCGTGGTGAATTTCCATTATCAGGATAATCGTGAATATCCTCACGAAGTGACTTGAAAAAGCAAAAAAGTAGTTCAAAGTAGTACTCTTTGACTCTATGCCACAATGCCAGTTGGACTTTATTTTATTTAAAGAAGAGACTCACACAATGTTGCTATTTTCTATTTATTGGGACCTTATAATTTATGATTACCTTATTTAAGATTGTTTGATTGTTTTGTTTTTTTGCATTCATTCTGCTGTCCTTGCTGTACCTCTGTCTGTGTGATCTGAAAACAAAACAAGTTATTTATTTACTGTGCATTTACAACACATAACTAACTGAACCATGTGAATGCTTGGATATATATTTTTCCCTTTCAACCCACAGTGAGCAAGTCTGTCCAAACAGAACCACAACAAAACGATGTATAGAATAAGAAAAAGAATTTAAGTTTATTTAGAGATAAACTCAGTATGAGAGAGTCTCATCAGAATCTCTCTCACCTGACAAACAGCATACAGAGGAGATTTATACACAATCTATCGTTGCTTTACTGGCCAGCCACAAGGGGCGGTTTCTAAACATACAGAGACAAGGGTATCCATTTCTTGGTGTTTTGTCTTTCTATAACTATCAATAACTTTCAAAACAAGTAACGAAAACATCTGCCTCACAGACTGCCTGTCTTAGCAGAATGTGAAGGAGAGACACAGAGGGAGTGAACCATGACCTACTCAGTGTTCACAAAGAATACATTATTTAATTACTTAACTCAATATATAATTGATCTATTATATTAAATGCTTAATGATAATCATGTGATTGTCTCTATGTTAATACACACATATTGTAAAACAGAAAATTCCTTCACATTTCCCTCCTTTTATCATTTCATGATAACAAACAATTTTCTGTTACAATCTACCTAATATACTCAATCAATTAGTAAGTGATTCATTTTAATAACATCATAAATGATTACATGATTATACAGACCAAATACAATAATCTCGTGTGGATATGTACAATACTCCAATAATCCAGGGGGAATTGAAAGACCGGCAGATTCAGGACTTACTGTATATGGGACAAAACTAGCACAGAGCCAGAAAACCCAATCAGTTCCGGAAAAAATAATCCCCCGATCCCTCTTAAGGCAATCAAGCGTCGCTTCCGGATATTAGCAATTATCGAACATCATCCATATCTGATTAATAACAAGAATCAACATAGGAAAAAATAAAAATATAAAAAATGAAATCATAGTGAATATAGTAACAGGATTGAATATAGTTGAATATAAAAATAATTTTCACTATAATGTACTACTGATTATTTAACATATAAAATTACTACTATCAAGAGAAAGTCTGAAAGAAAAGAAAGATAAAAATAAAAACCCATCATGTAATGGAGACTTTTCACAACTCCTGGAATGTCAACCTTTTAACTCTCTTCACATTACAACACTGTCTGTCTTCCCACCAACCATGTGACAGGGTGGGTACATAATTCAGGCCTATACTTTATATAGGGTCGTCAGTAAACTCAGGAAGTTGTCGGAGAAGGAATACATTATCTTGTTCAGGATCAGGAACATATTGCTGTAAGTATTGACCTATGGCAGCTTGAGTCAGGAATCACATATGTGGCAATGAGGGCGCAAACTCTACTCCAGTCAGGGGGGAGAGCAGAGTGCCCACAAAGCAATTACCAATCAGATAACAGTCGGCTCCCAAGGCGAGAGGATGGTGTTATCCCGAACAGTTTGCAGTTTGTTCCCTATTCCAAGGTAATGAGATTGCGTGTGACCAGTTCTTCCTACATATGTCAGGGTCGTCTCTGCAGGGACTAGAGGAATCACTCAGACAGTCAAAACACTTATCAGGATGTATGGGCGGACAATCACAGAAAACAGTTTTACACTGAACATTGTGCATTAGAGCCATTACCTATAATACACCTTCCAAACTTCATACTATGTTTAAGTACCACTGGACCGGGCATTTTCCATGACACCTGTGGCCATGCTAGGTAATCTTTCAGGAAAGAACAATCTGTATTGACTACTGGAGTACTCAAAAGTGACAGATTTAATGGCACAGAGAAATAAGCTTTATCCCACCGTATTCCCACACCTGGGTGAGAACTCAGTCCCACCAAACACGTTGAGAGGTCGTTCTTCAGATTCTGCACCTGAAGAAGAGGGCCTGCTGTGGAATGAGGCATGTGAGAGCAAACATAACAAGACCGGTTAAAGTGCTGTTTTGCAGTCCACTCAGCATAACGCCACCAAGAATTAGTAGCATAATGATGCTTCACAGTTCCTGGTGTCAGCCAAGCTTCATTCCCGGTGGTGACATACCTTTTAGTCCTATTAGTCATTACAACAGTACCGTTTGGTTCACTGGTGTTAATGGTGTAGAATGTCTCATGAATCAGGATAATGGGCAGAACAGTGATGAGTGTAATGAGGCCTAGTAGCAATAGGCCTACCTTCAGGCTGCAGCCTAATCTTCTCAAAGGGTTGTACCCCTCAGTGTTCCTGCTGTCGTCTGGCATGTTGGGAGCAGATATTACTGTCACGTGCTCCTTGAAGTGGTGGTTCTCTGAGTTTTTAAACTCCGTGAGAACTTAGTCGTCCCTGCGCGTCGGTCGAGGTGGGTCTCTCACCCTTATCCCTCCTTTGGCGCTGGTGGAGCTCTTTTGCAGTGGCTGGCGTGGACCCAAGAAGCACGGCCTTCCACTCGCACGGCTGTGGGCGTGGTGAGTAGTATCTGGAAAGGACCCCTCCACCTGGCCTGGTGCCACTTCTTCCTTCTGAAGTCTTTTATCACCACCCAGTCTCCTGGCTGCAGGTCATGTAGAGGCCCGCTGGCTGGGTCTGGGAAAGCTGCTTTCACCTGTTGATGCACAGATCTCAGAACATTGGTTAGCTGAACACAGTAACTCACCATGCGAGTGTCAGCTAGCTCCTTGTCCAGCATCAGCCCTGGGGGGTGACATCCAGTCCTCATGGGCCGCCCTGTGATGACCTCATAGGGCGACAACCCTGTAGCAGCATGGACCCTCCCCCGCATACCTGTAAGGACAATTGGCAGGGCCTGGACCCAATCCAGACCTGTCTCTGCCATCACTTTAGTTAACCGGTTCTTAATGGTTCCATTTGCCCTCTCTACTGCCCCTCCACTCTGAGGGTGGTAAGCACAATGGAACTTCAAACTGATCCCCAATTGCTCGGTCACTTTGTCCAACACCTTGTTTAAAAAGTGTGAGCCTCTGTCTGAAGACAGCTTCCTCGGGATCCCCCACCTAGGAATAAGCTCTGTTAGTAGGGCTTTCGCCACTGCTGCAGCATCAGCTTTCCCTGTAGGAAAAACTTCAACCCACTTTGAAAACATGTCAACAAACACCAAACAATATTTCTTACCCCTGCATGGGTTAAGTTCAATGAAGTCCATCATCAGGTACTCGAAAGGCTCCTGTGGAGCCGGGTGGGCCGCATTTGGAACTTTCTGGCCCCGCCCAGCATTATTTACAACACAGACAACACACTTTTCACAAAAGTTTTTTGCATAAGTAGAAAATCCGCTTGTGTCCCAGTGTCTGGACATCAAAGATATCATCCCTCCTTTTGACACATGATCCAGTCCATGAGTCAATTTAGCATAATAGGGAAATAAAAAACGAGATAAACAGGGTTTACCAGTAGGGCCTAGCCAGACCCCATCAGTGTAGGTGCCGTCTCGCTTCCATTTGGCCTTTTCCTGGGGTGTGGCCCCAGCTTGGCAGTCCTGTACAGAGGCCATTGGAGTGTCTGTGGGAACAGCAGCCTGTGTGAGCAGACTGAGAGTTGTGTGAGGGGGGGCGATTGCAGCTGTCTTGGCAGCCAAGTCAGCCTGTTCATTACCTTGAGAGATAGCATCAGTCTGGTTTGTGTGAGCGGAGCATTTACATATAGCAATGGCAGCAGGCAAAATAATCGCCTGTAGGAGGCAGCTGTGTCCATTCTGTATAGTTTTCCCTGTAGAGGTAAGGAAGCCTCTATGCTGCCAAAGAGTTCCAAAGTTGTGCACAACTCCAAAAGCATATCTGCTGTCAGTGAAAATATTTACAGTTTTACCTTCAGCCAAATGGCAAGCGCGTGTAAGAGCGAAAAGTTCAGCTGCTTGTGCTGAGAGATGTCCAGGAAGGCGGGCTGACTCCAGAACCTGGTGTTGTGTCACTACTGCATAGCCAACCTGACTGTCACCTGTGAGGGGACATCGACTGGCAGAACCGTCAACAAACATATCAAAGTCTGCATTTGAGAGAGGAGTGGTGGCGAGGTCAGGACGGGGGGGGAGAATTTGATCTAACACATGAACACAATTATGCGGCTCCCCATCCTCAGGTGTAGGCAAAAGAGTAGCGGGATTCAGAACATTGCATCGCTTGACTGTAACATTTGGCAAAGAGAGCAACACATGTTGATAGTGAAGCATTCGAGCTGGTGAGAAATGGGCTGTCTTTTGTTTTAACAGAATTTCTGCTACCGCATGAGGAACAAGGACAGTGAGAGGACGATAAGCAACAAGTGATGCAGATGCAGTTACCGCCAAAGCCGCTGCTGAAATGGAGCGCAAACAAGGAGGAAGGCCCCTAGAAACAGCATCAAGTCGCTGAGAATAGTACGCCACAGGCCTGTGTTTATCACCGTGCTTTTGCAAAAGAACAGCAGACATGTAGCCGCCCTTCTCATCAACAGTCAAAAGAAAAGGTTTAATCATGTCAGGCAGGCCCAAAGTAGGAGAAGAGGCCAACTGTTGTTTCAACTTCTGAAAGGAAATTTCAGCCAGCTTTGTCCATGTGACATTATCTTTAGCCGCTAGATCATGGCCATGTGCCAAATCTTGCAAGGGTTGGGAGATTTCAGCGTAATCAGAAATCCATTGCCTACAGTACCCTGTCATGCCTAGAAAAGACATTACCTGCTTTTTTGTAACCGGTTTAGGGAGGTCAAGAATCGCTTGGATTGTGTCAGTTCCCAAAGATTTGCCTTCTGTGTCCTAAGTAGGTAACAGTATTTAACGCAAATTGCAGTTTCTCCTGTTTAACTTTGTGGCCGTCTGTGGCTAGGAATGTCAACAGTTCAAGTGAATCCTGAATACAGCTGTGCTCGTCTGGAGAGCAGACGAGGAGATCATCAACGTATTGAATCAAAGTACTTTAGCCTGAAGAAAACTGGAATTGTTCCAAGTTTTCCTGCAGCGCTGCTGAAAAAACTGCTGGTGATTCAGCATACCCCTGGGGTAGCCGAGACCAGGTATACCTTTTTGCCCTGAATGTAAAGGCAAACCAGTACTGGGAATTTACATCAACAGGAATACTAAAGAATGCATTCGCTAGATCGATCACAGAAAAATATTTAGCATTACCCGGGACCTGTGCTAGAATGGTCGCGGGGTTAGGCACAACGGGAGCGCGCTGTTGAACGGCGCTGTTCACAGCTCGTAAATCTTGTACGAACCGCCAAGACCCATCAGGCTTTTTTACAGGCAAGATAGGAATGTTACATGGAGAGTCAGGACAGGGAACCACAACACCAGCTTCTAACAACGCATTAAATACGGGGACAATGCCGTCTTCGGCTTCTGGGCGTAGGGGATATTGACGTTTGCATGGTCTGTATTCAGATTTAGGGGTTACTTGAAGTGGAGTAACTCCAGCTATGAGCCCCACATCATTTTGGGACGTTGCCCACAATTGAGAGGGAATTGCACTGAATCTCGGGTCTGACAAATGCAAATAGGCTTGGGTGTCACACAACAACTCATGAATGCTGCAGACAGCTGTCAGAGAGTTCGGAAACTGGTGCGCAGTGACACGCAGAGAGGGCGAATATTTTGAAAATTCCCCTGTCTTTTCCCAGTCCGTGGTGTCCAAACATAATTTCACCCATGGCCCTGTGTCCTCCCATTTTTTATTTGAGGCTTTGCACAGTGAAACATGGGGTGCACTTCCCGCTATGGAATAGAATTGCTGCTGTGCTGAGCTCAATTCTACAGACAATGCACAGAAATCACGACCAACAAAAAACAATGTCGAATTTAATTTACAATCACCGTACCAATTCTTCTCAAATTCCCAATCTCTACCTCGACTAAAATGTGCTGTTACATGTAGTTGTAATTCTGTCAGTCTGTCGCCAGTGCCTGTCCACTCAGTTCTGGCCATTTGTATGGCTTTAGCTGTGACTGAGGATCTGTCCAGATCCCAAGCATAGTAAAACATTTCTAGAGTTTCTGCCGTAGCAGCTCTGTCAATAGTTAAACCATCATCAGTACACTGCACACTCAGACCTAATTTGCACATTAAGGGCTCTATTTTCAAACCAGCGCAAGGGGACGGTATAGTCAAACGCAAACTTGTTGACAGCATCAACGTCTTAAAACTGGCGCTATGGCGTTTCTCAGCAATACCGCTAGGATCAACAAATTCCCAACATAACACCCTTTCGCTTGCGCTGCAGTGGGATGGGTGGCGCTGTCTGGGGCGTGTTCTAAAATACTTTCGGCTCAGTGACAATTTGAACCAACGAAAACCCATTGCGTTATGATCCGCTGGAACCACCTCTTAGCGGCAACGCAATAGACTCTGGCAATTTGGCAACTTGTTCGTCATGTAGCTCTATGTAGCACTATAGGTGATGCCAACATTACACTTCAATTTAATGAACAAATAGCCTATCATTATTATTAATTAATTAATTTTAATTTAAACTACTAGAATAAAACAGGACAGCTTACAAGAAACTTGCGATCATGTAAGCCAATAGCCTATAATATATAAATTACACATTGACACAGTTGAATCATAAGCCTACCATTTGAATCATAATTATGCCTACATCACCTCATGTAGGCTAATTAATGCATTCGCCACCTCCTCCCGTGCCTTCCGAACTTCTGGGAGACGAGGTGGTGTGGATTGTGATCCATAAATTACTACAGTCCTAGCCTGTACTTCTGTTGCAAGTATGTCTGATTCCTGTGCGGAAAATCTTGTCGTTGATGGTCCAGTGCGTTTGGGTTGCTCATTATGAAATTGCATGGAGCGATTGCGTTCCAACGCGATTGCGTTTTAAAGCATGAGAACAACAATTTGATTGGCTACCATAGAGACACACCTTGGACGTTTAAACCCAGCCTTTTAGCAATACCGCCATAAGGTGCGCCAAGATTGCCGTCATGAAATTACCAAATTTCTCGCCGACACGCCCTCAGAGCGATACCGCCAAGCGATTACTCTTGCGTTCACCATTGCGTTTGGTTTATTAAAATAGAGCCCTAAGTCTCTGCCAAGCAGGTTTACCGGACATACAGGGGAGAACAAGAACGCATGTTTCAAAGTAATATTTGAGCCAGTATTGAAATCTTGCACCAGTAATGAAGCTGTAAATTTCTCTGCCGTGGTATTTCCACCAGCATCTTGGCTGAGCATGGTTTTACCACTAAAAAGAGGAGGTTTTGAATCCCATGATTTAGCTGTTATTACAGACCGACCAGCTCCCGTATCCACAATGAAGTCTAATGCTCGCCCATCAACTTTTAATGACCAAAGTGGTAACGCATTTGGAGCCGTATGGTAAAGGAACCCAGCGAACTCACCCTTGTCCGCATGCGTTTCCTCGTCCCCCACAAAATGTCATTGTCCAGGTAATCCAGTTTGACCCCCAGGATGTTGGAAAGAAACATTCCCTTGAGGTCCTGTGTCCCAATTATCAGCATTACCGGAAAATTTACAACCGCGAGCCCAATGTCCCTTTTTTCCACATCTTCGGCAAACATCATAATCCACCATGGTAGTGGGTCTCTGTCTGTTCCCTTGATTCCGTCCTCCACGTCTGCCGCGGCCTCTCCTTTGCTGCTGCTGTCCACCGGCACCGTCTCGGTTCCCCTGGTAGGAATGGAGCTGGGCCAGCTGCAGCTGAGAGGTCATCTTGTCGCTCTTCTTTTTGTCTTTGTGTTGCTTGTCGCAGTCCTGTTCTTCGCAGTGAACAGCATAACGGAGAACGTCCTTAAGTCTCCGAGTCTGCCAGCCAACACAGGAGGTCTTAATAGCAGTTGCAAGGTGTTTATCCAATCCATCCAGGAAACAGTGGGTTAGCTGAGTCTCGTATGGAGTAAGAGTCTCGCTGTTTTCCGGTTTGTCCATTCCACTGTGTGCGACGTACTTCTCTGAAAGTCTCTCAAGAAAATCATTAACAGTTTCACCAGGCTTTTGTTTAACCTGTCTGACTGCTTCCCAGTTCAGACGAACAGGGAATTCGGTTTTCATACTGGTTTCCAAAGTATTAATTTGTTCCATATACTCAGAAGTAGCACCATCATTGTATGGGATGGTTCGTAGACCAAGTACCCCTTACGTTACCCCACCGTAACTTCAGTTTCTTAATCAGTACAGTTTGTAATTCGCCAGCAGTTGGGTGACAAGTTTTTACCAGATTTCTCAAAGCTTCCATGAACTTAGCACCACCCACCTGGGTTGGATCCGGCAAATCTTCGCAGACAGCCTGTAACTCCGACACCTTCCAGGGCCGATATACCAGGACCGTCGGACCCTGGTCGCCTTGTCCTGCCCTGGGATTGGGACATTCTAGCATAGGGTACGTGTCTGGCCCCCAGGATGAGTCCAGTTGCGGCACAAGTGCCGACGTCTTCGGGCCGTACGCGGTACCTCCCCTGGTGTGCGGCGGGGTAGGTATCTGTACCTCGTGCAGTTCGCCCTTATGGGAAGTTACCTGTACTGTGGAATCTGGGCCTACTGAAGCTGCAGGTCTCGCTCTGGTCGCCGGCCCACTCGCAGATGGTTGTGCAGCAGCACTGGAATGCACTGCCTGGAGAGCAGGGGCTGAGGGATGTCCGTGAGCTCCTGCCGCTTGCTGTGGAACATAAGCTGGAGGACACGCAGGACAGTCCAAGTCCAGGTTAATTTTGTGTACGCTTGCAAGCTGTGCTACACTGGGATACAAAGAGCCGCCGGAATGCACACCAGGAGATAGCACTGAATTACTTTGTTGGGATTTCTCCACAGTATTTTTATTTTCTCCCTTGGTCTGTTTTCCCTGCCTTAATTTTGATTCCTTTTCCCACAAATCTACTACATCCCAGTCGGGTTGCCATTTATTTTTACGTTTACTATTTTTAACCTCATATGACCGCAGCCGCATTTTTAGGTTATCAATCTGATTTAGGCTAAAAGAGCCTTTTTCAGGGAAACCTAACTTTTGCCATTTAACACGCTGGTGTGTGGTTGCCGGACCATATTTGTCATGCATTATTTTCATTGGACCCATAAATTCAGAGTCCTGTTTCTTTGAATTTTTAGAACCCATTTTCGTGCGTTTGTCCCACAACCAAACTATGCCTTTTAATTTTTTTAAAATTAAAAAAATTTTTTTTTTTCTTTTAATTAGGCCTATTTTAGTCAGAATCAGTTTCAGATTCTGCACTATCCTCTGGATAATTGCCCTCACTTTCAGGGTGAACGTTTAGCCTAACTTCTATTAATGCCGTTTCCTTCTCTTTTAACCACTCACCTCTAAGTATAGCTACAACAGAAACCAGAGAACCACTTCCAAATTCGTCAAACTCATTAAGTGTCTCGTACAGGTATAAATGACCATAATCATCTCCTCTGCAAAAATGCCTCTCCTGTACTGGTCCGTGTATATCATTTGCCTCTACTGACAATACATGATACCACATTACAAAAATGTTTCAGAGCTCATTATAAGAGAAAGAAAAAGAGAAATATTAGTCCATGGGTGGGAGCAGCATACAGCCTCCACAGTTTGAATCACTCCACAGAGTGACGGACCCGTCGGTCACTAATCAAACTTTTTAGAATTTGAGCGCAATACAGCCTCAAGTTACGTTTTGCTGTGGTGGCTCACCTGTGATTCTCTTTCTATGGATTGCGTATTGATCACCCCAGACAGACGTCTTACTCTCCTCGGTCCGGTCGCCGCCGTCCTTCCTCTAGGTGACTGGTTACAGTTACCTCTCTGTGAGAAGGTGGGTTGCGGTCTCGGGGTTTGAACTCCCGGCAGTGCGCACTGTCTAAGCCGTTCCGACTTGAGAGAAATCTGCGTAGGAGAAAATCAAGTTAGCAATCCTGCCGACTACGCCATATTGTCGTGGATTTTTCCCTTTCAACCCACAGTGAGCAAGTCTGTCCAAACAGAACCACAACAAAACGATGTAATAGAATAAGAAAAAGAATTTAAGTTTATTTAGAGATAAACTCAGTATGAGAGAGAGTCTCTCTCACCTGACAAACAGCATACAGAAGAGATTTATACACAATCTATCGTTGCTTTACTGGCCAGCCACAAGGGGCGGTTTCTAAACATACAGAGACAAGGGTATCCATTTCTTGGTGTTTTGTCTTTCTATAACTATCAATAACCTTCAAAACAAGTAACGAAAACATCTGCCTCACAGACTGCCTGTCTTAGCAGAATGTGAAGGAGAGACACAGAGGGAGTGAACCATGACCTACTCAGTGTTCACAAAGAATACATTATTTAATTACTTAACTCAATATATAATTGATCTATTATATTAAATGCTTAATGATAATCATGTGATTGTCTCTATGTTAATACACACATATTGTAAAACAGAAAATTCCTTCACAGGTTGATAGGTAGATTTTTTTACTAATGGATTTTTTTCTCTTATTGTGATTACCTACTGGGTGTTGGCGAGAGTCTGAATCTGTCCTTGTTTGTTTTTCACTAAAAAGGATATTCACAAATTGAATATAGTATTATTTTAATATAGCGTCAACAAAACTGTCTAAATTAAGCCTATAATGTAATGCTCGGGTATGTCCACCAGTCGGCCCATATCATTTTATATGCACACGAATGGCCTATTTAGAAAGTATGTGGAATTATCGAGATCAGGAAGACTGTAGAATTAACTGCCTCAAACTGCCTCTGAGCTGCCTCTGAGCACTTATCCGTCCACCACGGGACCGCCCTCCTAACCCCTTTACCCCTACGCACTGGAATCGCTTGATTAGCAGCCCCAATAAAAACGTCAGTCAGCCCCTCAACACACAAATCTACATCCCCCTCAACAGAGACGCCCTGTACAGCCGCCTCACACAGCTCGTTAAATTTATTCCAGTCCGCTTTATTAAAACACCAAGCCCTTGTAGCAATTCCAGGCCTTTGGTCAACCCCAAAACCCACTTCACAAAAAATTGGGAAATGGTCGCTCCCCACTGTTGACTCCGCCCACACCCTCCATTCACACACAGCAGCCATGTCACTCAAAATGAATGTGAGATCCAAACAAGATGTAATAGCAGTCCTAACATCAAACCTTGTACCCTTACCCGTGTTCACACAGACCAGCGACATATCTTCCATAAGCTCCTCAACAATCTCCCCATTCGCATCCGTATGTTCACTGCCCCACAGCATGCTATGAGCATTAAAATCACCACACCAAACCGCACGAACCGCCCTATTGCCGCATAATCCTTTAAGGGCCTCCAATGACAGAGGAGCACATGGGTTATAAAAATGAATCACCATCAAACTGCTCTCCATCCCAAATGCCTCCACTACCACACCTTCCAGTTCCGTATTCACCTGTATTTCCCGGTATCCCAGTCCCTCCCTTATAAATGTAGCACACCGCCCCCCCTGTCCCCAAACCCTGTCTTTTCTGACTGACTCATAACCAGGTAACACAAAATCCAGATGCGGTTTCAACCACGTCTCTTGGATGCATACAACCTCCGGCAGAGCAGGAGCCTCCACAAGGAACCTCTTTTTCCTGTTTCCTGTTTCCTGTTTGGTGAGTGACTGAGCTGTGCTACTGAACTGTGCTGTAGAAAAGTTTGGTGGTGATCGTTTAGTGCTGGCAAATCTGCAAATTTGCGATTTGCGATTTTTCTCAAAAAACAAAACAAAACAAAATATATTAGGCTACAAACTAACGTTAGGTAAGACGAATTCGCTGCTGAGCAGGCTTTTACCGGGCCAGCAGTGTTAGGCTAGGTAAGATTAGGTAAAGCAAAACAAAGTGGCTGGCGAGCCGGCTTCTACGGAACCAGTAGTATTGATCCTGATTTGATCCTGCTTCCGACGAATTTTGTATATCTTCTAATACAAGGGTAAGCTATGGCTTCGTTTGACCCCTCAGTCTCTCCCATTCCTCGCTCGGTTTCTCCTTCCTCGCCATATTGGGCTATCTCTTGCCCGGTATGTGACATGTTTACCTATTCCTTCTCCGCCACTAGTGGGAACTTTACTTGTGATAAGTGTAAATTAAATGCTAGGTTGACTGCGAAGATAGCCGATTTGGAATCTTGCATCCGTACCCTACATGAAATTAGAGAAACCAAAAAGTTCATAGAATCCTTCTCGGTTTCGGGTGCTCCAGCTAGCCCGTCCCCAACTAATGTTAGAATTCCGAAAATGCCTCCGCAGCAAGGTAACAGCAGGTGGATTACAGTTCGCAAACGTAGTCGTAAACCCCCGGTACTCCACCAACCACCAATTCGGGTTTCAAATAGGTTCTCTCCCCTGAGCAATGCACCTTCGGTAATACCGGCTGAAAAAGCTTTGATAATCGGTGATTCTATTCTACGAGACGTAGAAATTGCGAGTCCAAAGACCGTAGTTCAGTGCATTCCTGGTGCTAGAGCGACCGACATAGAAGCAAATTTAAAAATGCTGGCTAAAGCTAATCGTAAATTTTCTAGCATTATTATTCACGTCGGCGCAAATGATG
Source organism: Synaphobranchus kaupii (assembly GCA_029718625.1). NCBI lineage: Eukaryota > Metazoa > Chordata > Actinopteri > Anguilliformes > Synaphobranchidae > Synaphobranchus > Synaphobranchus kaupii. The sequence continues at coordinate 70,952,101 of CM056379.1, read as the reverse complement.
TCCGGTTGAAGCAATCGGAGATAACGAAAAGTAATTTTGAATCAGCATGTGAAGTAGCAAAACGGTTGTCTAACACTGTTATTTGCTCTGGCCCCATTCCTTCTAGGCGTGGTGACGAAACTTATAGTAGACTAACGTCACTAAATCGTTGGCTATCTGAGTGGTGTCCCTCTAATAATATCGGCTATATAGATCATTGGCACACTTTTTGGGGGAGGCCTAATTTTTTAAAAAGAGATGGTGTTCACCCCACGTGGGAGGGTTCAGCTCTTATCTCTAAAAAACTGGCCTATAGTCCTAGAAATTCAAGTCCCTGACTAATTAGAGCCAAGGCCAGGAAGCAGAACTACTTGTCTGCTTGTTCCCCAGAACCGTCAGCTAGGGTTCACCCTTTAGAAATTGAAACTGTGTCTGTCCCCCGTATACAAAACCATGTCAAATCTGGCAAAAACCGTGAAGTTTGTTTTAGTAATCTGATTAAGATTAAAACAAAACACAATCCTATTAGCTCAAGTGATATTACTACCATGAGAGTTGGCTTATTAAATATAAGATCCCTTAATTCCAAGGCAGCTCTTGTGAATGAATTAATCTCAGACTGCTCTCTTGATATACTATGTTTAACTGAAACATGGCTGAAAGTGGATGAGAACTTTACATTAAATGAATCCTCTCCACCTGGGTTCATATATAGCCAAAACCCCCGTCTCTGTCGAAGAGGGGGTGGGGTTGCTATTATTTATAAATCTGTCTTTCAGTCAATTCCAAAATTAGAGTATGCATTTGATTCATTTGAAGTGTTAGTTATGAACACTCAGCCAGCAGTGGTTGGTAGAAACTGCCCCTCCTCTCAGCCTATTTTACTTGTAACTGTCTATAGGCCTCCTGGCCCATATGCTGGCTTTATTCATGAATTTGCAGATTTTCTTTCTCATTTAGCTGTAAGTCATGACAAAGTGTTAATATTGGGTGATTTTAACCTGCATTTTGAAAATACAGATGATCCTTTTACCTCAGCATTTACGGTCATTTTGGAATCAATTGGTTTCATTCAAAATGTTTTTGGCCCCACGCATCATAGTCATACTTTAGACCTGGTCTTGGTATTGACATTGTTAATGTTAAAATTCACTCGCATAATCCTATTTTGTCTGACCATTTCCTCATTACTCTGCAGTTAAAATTAGCCCATTCTGTAGAATCTGAACTCAGAACGTATACAGGTCGCACTATCACTACCTCCACTACTGGAAACGTTATTCATGTGCTACCTGATTACCTTGATTTAGACACCTCATCCAGCTCCCTGTCAACCAATGATCTGGCAGAGGAATTAGCTACTGCTCTACGCAAAACCCTTGAAGTAGTTGCTCCGTTAAAAAGCAAAAAAGTAATTGAGAAGAGGCTTGCCCCTTGGTACACCGACCACACACGGGCTCTTAAACAAAAGTCTCGGCAGCTTGAACGCAAATGGCGTTCTACTAAACTGCAGGTATTCCACTTGGCCTGGAAAGAGAGTCTTAGTGCATATAAGCATGCTCTCTCCAATGCTAGGTCCTCTTACTTTTCAAAGCTTATACAAGAAAATAAGACCAATCCCCGATTTCTATTCAGAACAGTTGCTGAACTAACTAATAATCATGCAACAACTAACCCTCAAATTCCAGTCTCATGTAGTAGTAATGATTTCTTGAATTTCTTTAGTGGTAAAATTATTGAAATTAGGGAAAAGATCACACAAGTTAGTGACCATGGTTTTGACGATATAGAATTGCCTCCTAGACACACTGAATGTCTTGAATCGTTTACTCCAATACTTGAGAGCGAACTAATTCAGTTAGTTTCTTCTTCAAAATCATCCACCTGTCTTCTAGACCCCATACCCACAAAGTTATTGAAGGAGATATTGCCTATGCTCATCAAACCAATTCTTCATTTAATTAACTCATCATTGCTATCGGGCCATGTTCCTACATCCTTTAAATTGGCAGAAATCAAGCCACTACTTAAGAAACCAAATTTGGATCCCACTGTCCTGGCCAATTATAGACCCATTTCAAACTGTCATGGTTTTCAACCCTGTTTCCCCATGCGGTCGTTTTCCTCTGTGGCCACGCGAGGGCGCTGTCCTTTTGATAGATGCTTGCTCCGCCCTGCTGAGTTGGCGGAGCATTGGTTAAGCATTTTCACCTGTGTAGTGGCCGGAGAGATATATAAGCCTACCGTTTCCTTCGTTCGGGGCTTCGACATTAATTGTTAATTGTTCGTACTGTGGTGTTATTGTTGGCTGTGTGTTCTCGTACCATTTTGGCTACTCGCCTATTTTTAACGTCTCTGTTGAGGCAGGGCTTATTTCTTACTGGCTTGGTAGTTGATTATCTCGTAGAAGTTTGGGACCGTAAAATCTCTGCTCTATTTTGCCCTTTTAGTGCTTTTCCTCCGTGTATGGAGTTTTGGGCGATTCTGTTCAGAACTGTAATTCTGCTCGCTCTTCGGCACATTTCTTCCCATAGGGAGACCGGGTGTTTAGCTTCTATTTAGTTTCTTAGCTCTTAGAAGTATAGAGTAGTAGTTTCTCTGGTCCATTTTTAGCCTGTTAAGGGTTCTTACTGAGAGACCTGGCGGTTTGCTTCTACTCAATTCCGTGTTACTGTGAGCCAGTAAGTAGCCTTGGTACGTATTTCCCTGTTTGGTCTCCTTCTCGTGGACTACGTTCCCCTTTGTTGTGAGCCAGGGTTTTTATTTGTTATATTGAGGCTGTCGTGCTATTTTGCGTAGGTCTTTTGTTGCAGCCGTCCTATACTCCCTAACTACCTGCGGGACGATTCTCTCCGGGTGTTAGCCTCCTAGTTTATGGAGCTTGGGCTATGTTGTGGAGGTGTTTGTGTTTGACTGTGTGTTTTGCTTAAAATAGCCTCGGAACGTTAAATCTCAGTTCCTGCTCGCCTCGTTTACATTTCACCTTACTGAGAGGCTGTCGGGCTATGTTGCGTAGGTCTTTTGTTGCTGCTGTCCTATACTCCCTAACTACCTGCGGGACGATTTTGTTTGGAACTGTTGTTCTGTTTTCGTTCTCCGGGTGTTAGCCTCCTAGTTTATGGAGCTTGGGCTATGTTGTGGACGTGTTTGTATTTGACTGCGTGTTTTATTAAACTAGCCGTGGAACGTTAAATCTGTTCCTGTTCGCCTCGTTACATTTCCTCATCATAGAGAGGCAGGGCGCTTATTTTCAATTCATCTCGCGTTGGTCTAGCCGGTAAATGTCTGGTACTGCCTGTCCTGTTTCGTTCCTTTCAGTGCCTTTTCTCCTTGCATGGAGTTTGACGATTTTGTTTGGAACTGCTGTTCTTTTCGTCTTTTGGCGCATGTCTTCCTATACGGAGGATTGGGCGATTTTGTGGACACGTTTGTGTTTGACCGCGAGTTTGAGAGTAGCCTGGAACGTTGGATCTGTTCCTTTCGCCTCCGCTATTACTCATTCTATCTTATTATTTTGCAGTGTTTGTTTGTGTTTTATGTTTGTCTTTACGCTACTCGCCCGTTCTTATTTTGTCTCGTTACCGAGACAGGGCGCTTATTATTTCTGGCTGTTCTGATCCCTGTCCTTACGCTCTATTTGGCGTTTGACAGTTAGCCATTAGTAGCGTCTGTAGTGGTGTTTGTTGTTCCTTGTCTTGTCTCCTCCCTTATCTGCGGGTATCCCGCCTTAGTGGCCTAAGGGCTTAATGATTCCCCTTGCTGCGTTTGGCTCCTCCTTCCTCACACGTCACGCCTCATTACACAAACCTCCCATTTTTATCAAAGATTTTTGAGAAATGTGTAGCGCAACAGCTTTCTTCATTTTTACATACTTATAATGTGTATGAGAGGTTTCAATCTGGGTTTAGGAAGCACCATAGCACCGAGACCGCCCTTGCCCTAGTAATGAATGACTTGTTCCTCTCTCTGGACTGTGGCTGTATTTCTATTCTTGTTTTACTTGACCTGAGTGCTGCCTTTGATACTATAGACCATCATATTCTCCTCTGCAGGTTAGAAAATTTAGTTGGTCTTACCGGGCATGCTCTTATGTGGTTTAAATCTTATCTCTATGATAGATCCTAGTTTGTTAGGGTAAACAGTCAGTCCTCTGAATTTTCTAAGGTGAACTTTGGAGTAGCACAAGGATCGGTTTTGGGTCCTCTGCTCTTTTCTCTTTACATGCTCCCTCTTGGGAACATTATAAGCAGACATGGTGTTAACTACCACTGCTACGCAGATGACACACAACTTTATATATCAGTTAAGCCAGGTGAAGTTGACCAGTCTAAACTAGAGACCTGTCTCAAATATGTAAAGGCCTGGATGACCCAAAATTTCCTCTTATTGAACTCCGATAAGACTGAGATATTAGTATTAGGTCCCAAATCCCTTCGAGATAAATTCTTACAGCTTCCCATAAATTTAGATTGCTTCTCTGTCTCCCCCAACAAGGTTGTTAAAAACCTTGGTGTAATTATTGATTCAGATCTCTCCTTTCAGCCCCATATTAACAATATCACAAGAATGGCCTTCTTCCACCTGAGGAATATATCTAAATTAAGGAAGGTGTTGTCCCTGGAGGATGCTGAAAAAATGGTTCATGCCTTTGTAACCTCTCGACTAGATTACTGCAATGCATTATTGTCTGGTTGCACTGGCTCAGCCCTGAATCGCCTCCAACTTGTACAGAATGCAGCTGCTAGGGTTCTTACTAGAACCAAGAAATGGGAGCATATCAGCCCGGTGCTCAAAACTCTTCATTGGCTGCCTGTCAAATTCAGAATTGACTACAAGATTTTACTTCTAGCGTTTAAAGCTTTAAATGGCTTGGCCCCTGAATATCAATAATAGAGTGACTTACTCATTCCTTACCTCCTAGATTACTTCGCTCTCAAAATGCTGGCTATTTGAAAATTCCTATTATATCTAAAATTACAATGGGTGGCAGAGCCTTCTCTTACAGAGCCCATTTTTTATGGAATAATCTTCCCATGTATGTACGGGCTGCAGACACACTTTCTGTCTTTAAGTGTAGGCTAAAAACGTACCTCTTTAGTCAATCCTATAGTTAAGGATGTCGGGGGGGTGGGGGGCTAACCTTCTCTTTTCCTCTCTCACCCTGAGCTGCAGATTACTCTGGCCTGTTGTGGAGGGAAGCCTTTACTCCCTCCTCATTAAGTTCAATTTGAGATGGGTTTTTGTTCGAGTGGAAGAATTCTCAAGATAAAGATGAAGGAAATAGCAGAAATTTAATCTTTTATTAAAATGGTCAAACGTTGATTCAACATGGGAAAACCACAAACCTACGCAGAGGATTCGGAATTCCCCGAACAATAACAAAGATTAGTTTTTACAATATCATAACTCCTCCTTTACGTTGCTAATACACCAATGATATGTGGTAACACCTTTTCATAATATCTTATTTTATCCAATAACAAATTAGGCAAAACATTAATATGTTATATGACCTGTTCTTACCCTATGCGCTTGGGGGCAGTCTTGATCTATTAAATAAAATTGTTTGTGACCTTTCCTCCTTTTAATCAGCTTAGTTATGGAACACAGGAGGAAAACATTCCTGTTTTGACTGGTGTGCTAGATGCCCTCGTCCTTGCTGATAGAGAACTATCCTGCACCCTCTCACAACCCCCCATCTCAGTACTTTTCCACTAGATCTTGACTGTATTATTTAATTATTTATATAAGTTTGCATATGAGGCTTTCTTGGGCCTACGGAACAGTTTCACAAAACAGCTTACTTCCACATTCCCCCCTTTGAGACCATTCGGTCTCACACTCTCTTGTTGATACTTCGCCTGGTGGTGGGGTTATGTTATAACATTAGTATTGTATGATAAAAATAAACATTTGTAGTTGATTAATTTCATGCATAATTTACCTAAGTTAATATTTCCTCTAATTAACAATTAACAGATGATCTATCAAACAGTAAATATCAAAAATATCAAAAATTTAATAAAAAATATCAAAAGTTAATCAAAAAGCTACTGTATTTAATGATTTTTAATGATCATCTAATTTTGATTCGCTATAATTATACAAAGATTATATAAAAAGAATTGGATTATACTTGTAATGTCTTCTTCCTCTTCTTAGGAGCCCATATTCTAAGAAGCCTGAGGAGAGGTTACTAGCACTTCACTCAGGCGTCTTAACTTCTTCGCCCTTTTCCTTAATCTATTTATGTGTCTGTTTTATCTATCCTAAGGGCCTTTAGTCAGTTGGGGCTTTATTATGTCCCCTTTGAGTTGTTCTTTTCTTCATGTAGTCAGTGTATGTAATATGTGTGATCATGGGGTGTCAAATGGATAAATCTATTCTGACTATTTTATTTTTTTTAATTTTTTTAAATTTAAAACTAGTTTTTAGAACCATTGTCGCTGCTCAGGGTCTGACAGACCCCGAATCTGGGGAAAATTTCTCTTGCCAAGGCTTTAGCTACAGTTTTAGAATCCGCATGCGCAGTGGGGAATGCTTCTACCCATCTTGAAAATATATCAATGAATATATCAATGATCGATCATATCTACATAGTCCATTACCAACTTTACCTTACTTCCTGACAAATTTTGCATCTTGATATCATGCTAGTATAAACCAATGTTTCTGTATTTCTCTCATCATCTCCCCCCTTGCAGAGTGGCCAACACCATGGGCAGCTCTGCAAATGACCTCTATTACTGCGCTTGGTGCAATTGCTTTCCCTGCTTTCCCTGTACATTGCCGCCATATTCCTGTAGATTTATCTAATCGTTTCCTGCTTTCCCCGGCATCTCCACCAAAGGTCTGTTCTGCCTGTATGTGCTCCGCACTTTATAATTATAATTTTTACGGGTTGTTTCATGACATCCAACAGTTCTTTTACCTCAAAAATGTTTTTTTTTAATACGGTTTCCCCCCTTATCTTGCACATATTCCCCAAAATGTGTACTATATATCCCACAAGCATACACTGAGTCATAGTAGATATTAACGGTGTGTTCTGTACCCCTTCTACAGACAATTGCTAGGTTCTGCTTGTTAGGCACTTGTCCCTGGGCTTAGAGCTGATTCTTCGATCGTTTGATATGTCCATGGCCCTTCTTGTCGTACTACAGTATCCGGCTCTCCTTTTTCCTGTGTGGGGATCAAAGGATGACGTACTGTCCACAAAAAGCACGTGGTCCGGAGCCATCAGTGGTTCTTGTTGTAAGTCTTCTCTTGCCCTTGCTTCTGCTTCCACCACTCTTTCACATTCATGTGGTTGGCCTTCTTCTGGGGTCATCATTAATTCCGCTGGTTTCACAGCTTTGCATCTGATAATGGTCAATCCTGGCTGTGTGAGTAGGATCTCGTATCCTGATACTCTCCGATAAGTTAGGGACGATTTCCCTCTACTGAGTAGTGCTTCTACTGCATGTGACACATACAGGGTAACTTCATGCCCTGCCGTTATTGGCGTTGCTTGCCTTCTCTACTGCAAAGGCGGCTGCTGCCAGCCCTTTCTCTGGAGTCCTCTTTTTGCAGTCCCCCGTCATTCCTAGGAATCTCTGCATTTTTTTCACCGTTCTCGGTCTGGGCACCTTCATAATTTCTTCAATTCGTTCTGCTGAAATACTTTTGCTCCCTTCCTTAAGAGTATGACCCAGATATTGCACTTGTTCTTGACAAAACTGTAACTTTGACTTGGATACTTTGTGGCCTTTTAGTGTCAGTTCTTGTAACAGTTTCTTACTGTCCTCTTTGCATGCAGTCATATTTGGGCTGCATAGGAGAAGGTCGTCCACGTACTGGATGAGAGTGCTTCCCCCCTTTGGCGCAAAGTCCGCTAGGTCATTTCTGACCATTTGATTGAATATGCTAGGGGATTCTACATATCCTTGAGGCAGTCTCTGATAAGTGTACTGTTGCCCCCTGTATCTATTAAAAAGTTGCATGTTTTCCCTCTTATTAGAATATCAATTTGTGGTTAATTTGTGGCACAGCTGGATGTTATAGATAGCATTTCCTTTGCTTCACACTCTCCCTCTGCTCCTAGGGGTGTAGGATTCTCAAGGCATCCCTATTGAAGGGGATTCTGTTAGGGACTCATTCCCCATTGTTGTTGTGGTTGTTTTGGTTGCTGTGGCTGCTGTGGCTGCTGTAGCTGCTGTGGCTACTGTGGCTGCTGTAGCTGCTGTCCATACATGTTCTGCTGTGGGATCATCGCTATCTGGTTCTCGGGTCCTTGATATGATGGCATTGGCGGGTACGATGGCCACCCAGGGTTTGCTCCTTGGTTCATGCGGCCTCTTGATTGGAATCCTCTTCCTCTTCCTCTGTGACAGTTCCTGGCCCAGTGTCCCATCTTTCCGCATCTCCAGCAGTCTTTCTGCTGCCACTGGCCCTGGTTCGTCCATGGGAACACTGGCCTTTGGAAATTTGGTCCAGCCCATTCGAGGCCCTGTCCTCCTTGGACTTGTTGTGAGGGTGTATCTGCTGGGTTATCACTGCTGCTTGAATTCCCTGATCTTCTTTCTCCCTTTCGGCTATCTGGAGAAGTAACAGTTTCTTCTTTAGAGATTTATTCTGCCCTTCTGAGGTCTTCATACTTTCTCTGTGCGGCTTCATGTGGTGGACAAGATGGGCTCTTTGTTTATCCCAATTCTTTTTTTATTTTTTTATTTTATTTCGTTTATTTGACAGGGACAATGCTCAACAAATATATTGTGCCAGATATAGCTCAGAGCTAATTTTCATCTGTAGTCCCTGAGGGAAGGGTGATAACAGACAACATGGGAACATCTATAAGAATTACAAAAGTACAATACAAGATACAATACAACTCTAATCTACAATGCAAACATTACAAAAGGTAAATAAAATAAAAACATTTTAGTCTAAAACCATTAACATTTCATATCATATCACACGCATACCCCCCCTTCCCCCGCGCACGTACACACCCACACACACATACCCACACACACTCATGCATGCGCACACACACACACACACACACACACACACACACACACACACACACACACACACACACACACACACACACACACACACACACACACACACTCATACATTCTCCTGGGGAAGCCCCCTTGCTTAGGGCCTTTATTACTGGTTCGGGCAATGCTTTACACGACATTGTCATGGTTTTGAACCCTGTTTCTCTTTGCGGTCGTTTTCCTCAGTGGCCACGTGAGGGCGCTGCCCTTTTGGTAGATGCTTGCTCCGCCCTGCTGAGTGGGTGGAGTTTCTGTTAGCGTTTACACCTGTTCGTGGTCACTGAGAGCTATATAAGCCTACCGTTCTCTTCATTCGGGGCTTCTACATTGTTTGATTGTTAATTGTATGTACTGTGGTGTTATTGTTGGCTGTGAATTTTCGTACCGTTTTGGCTATTCGCCCATTGTTAGCGTCTCTTTAGAGACAGGGCTTATTTCTTGCTGGCTAGGTAGTTGATTACCTCGTAGAAGTTTGGGACCGTAAAATCTCTGCTCTATTTCGCGTTGTTGTGCTTAATCTCCGTGTATGGAGATTTGGGCTATTCGGTTGGGAACTTTAGTTCTGATTGCCCTTCGGCGCATGTCTTCCCATAGGGGATTCTGGCGTTTTCGCTTCTACTTAGTTTATGAGCTCGTAGAAGTATATAGTAGCAGTTTCTCTGCTCCATTTGTTTCGCCTTTTGATTGGTCTTCTTATTGAGACCTGGCGTTTTAGCTTCTACTCAATTCCGTGTTACTGTGAGCCAGTAAGTAGCCTTGGTACGTTTTTCCCTGTTTAGTCTCCTTCTCGTGGACTACGTTCCCCTTGGTTGTGAGTCAGGGTTATTATTCTTATTGAGGCTGTCGTGCTATTATGTTTGCGTAGGTCTTTGTTGCAGCTGTCCTGTTCGCCTTTTTGCCTGCGAGACGATTGTTGTGAACTGTTGTTCTGTTTCGTTCTCCGGGTGTGTTGTCTCCTTATGTGGAGCTTGGGCGATGCTGTGGACGTGCTTGTGTTTGACTGCGTGTTTTTAATAGCTTCGGAACGTTAGCTCTCTGTTCCATTTCGCCTCGTTACATTTTTTCATTTGTGAGAGGCTAGGGCGGTTGTTTTATATCTAGCTTGCGTTAGTCTGTGGATAGTAAAGTTATGGGACGACGGTTCTTCGTCGGCTCACCTGTAAAATGTTTCTCTCTCTTGGGAGATCGGGTGTTTACCCTCTTGGTTTTATGCATTGGACTGCTAGCCTTTTTATATCGCCATGGAACATTAATCCTGTTCCTTTGCCTCGTTTCATCTCCTGTCTGAGAGGTTAGGGCGTGGCTATGTTTTAAGCTTGGTCATTTTTGCTGGTAAGGTTATGGGACGACGGTGCTACTGCGGTTCTCCGTCGGCTCGCCTGTAAAATGTTTCTTCCCCCTGGGAGATCGGGCGTTTACCCTCCTTTAGGTTCCGCACATGACTTAGTTCTAGCTTATGGAAATAGCCACGGAACATTATATCTGTTCTTTCGCCTCCTTATTAAATTGTCATTCTTCATTGGTTGACTGTTTATTTATTTGTGCCTTTTCGCTACTCGCCCGTTTATTGTGTCTCGTTACCGAGACAGGGCGCGTATTATGTCTGGCTGTTCCGATCCCTGTCCTTGCGCTCTACGTAGCGTTTGACAGTTAGCCGGTTAGTAGCGTCTGTGGTGTGTTTGTTGTTCCTTGTCTTGTCTCCTCCCTTATCTGCGGGTATCCCGCCTTAGTGGCCTAAGGGCTTTATGATTCCCCTTGCTGCGTTTGGCTCCTCCTTCCTCACACGTCACGCCACCCATTACAAACATGTGAAAGAACATTGTCGATGTTCCTTGTGATGCATCAAATGTCTGTCCCATGTTTGTTTTCCATGTCTCCTGCATTCTGTTGATAAAATCATGGATCACATATCTTCTTAACATCTTCCATGCACAGGGGCAGGTGAGTCGTCCTCATCTCTACCCTCGCTTATCCATGGCCTTGCTCCATCTGCTATTTTTGGTAAATCCTTGACCATGTTCTCCAGGTCCATTGATGACCATGGGGTGTACTTTGTGAGTTGCTGTTGTCTCCCTGGTTGGGGTAGGACTTGCAATGGGGCCAGGAATGTTTCTTCATCCTCTTCGTCTCCTTCTTCCCCTGGATTGTATCGAGCAGGTGCTCTTCTTCTTCTGCCTCTCTTCCTGAGGATTTTGCTGGCACTGTTCTGGATATCACTACTGATATCGTAGACCTGCTTCAATTCTTGAACTCGTTGCTGCGAGTACCCTCCTTTGCGCAGGAATGCTTGTTCTGCTGTTTTCACCTCCTTTACGGTTTGTTTCAGCATTTCCTTTGTCACTTTCTTTTTCTTCCTTATTGCACTTTCATCTGATTCTTCACTATCAGAGGAGCTTGATTCATCTTTGGGAATGGCAGTTGACCTTAGTTTCACTTTTCCTTTGATGTCATATTCTCCTCTCCTTGGGTCTCTTCCAGCTCTTCTTGCTTCTCCTTTCGGTTTCGTTTCTTCTTCTCACATTTCTTCTTCTCACATCTCACATTCTCACACCTTCTTCTCACTTCTCACATTCTCACACCTTCTTCTCACTTCTCACATTCTCACATCTTCTCACTTCTCACCTCCCTCTGCTTCTTCCATTGCCTGTTGATATCTGGTGGCACATCCCAGCTTGCTGCTCCTTTCAGATTCATGTGCCCCCGACGACTTGACTGTTTCTTTCTTGCAACTTGTCATTCCCTGATTCTCTGGCCCGTCATGAGATGTGTGGAGGCGTGGGAATGGTGCGCTATTTGCGGGATTTCCCTCGTTTCCTTAGCTGTCACTCTGGGCTGTCTCTGATTCTCCTTCCTCTGGGCCTGCTGCTGTAACTTTTGATCTTATTAAAACGGTTTCCAAATTACCTTCTACTTCCAGGGTCCCTTTCACTTTCACCAACTCTGGTCTCATCCTCACAGTAGTCTCAGGCCCCTGGCTCAAATCTTCTTGTTCCCCAGTGCTGTTCAATAGGGGATACAGGCCGCCTGTAGCTCCATTCGCCGGTTGCCACCATCCTTCTGGTGGTCTCTCTGATGCTGCTGGCTGGGGTTCACTTTCGGCTGGTGCCCCTCCTTCTTCTCCACAGTCGCTCTCCGTCTGAAAGACTCATTTTTCCATTGATTTAGCTGTGCTCTGTAAGTTCGCAACTTTCCTTTCCGGTTCTTACTCTCTTTACTACACAAAATTGCTTCCACTGATTGCAGGTATTGAAGTCCAAAAGTACTTTCCTTAGGCCATACCAAGGGACCACCTCCTGTCCACTTTTCCCATTTTTTCATAGTCTTCTCATAGTCTGTTTGAAATAATTCACTCATGCAGGAGAGAGGTGTCTTTAAAGTCTCGCCCTTCCGCGTTTTCAAATCCTTATTTTTCTTTAGCCCATGCAAGCTTATTCTAGTTAACTGAAAGTGAAACTAAAACTGAAACTAAAATAAAAAATAAAAAATAAAAATATTTTAGCTGAAATAAAAATAAAAAATAAAAATTAAAGTTACTTTTAAAACAAAACTAACTGTAGTGGTGCAAAATGAACTGAAATAAAAATAAAAATGAATCATGAATTCTTTTCAGTTTTAGTTTCTGATCCTCTTCCTTGATCTGCGATCTGAAATCTGGATTGCATATAGAGTAATTTAAAACATTCAAAACCAATATTTAATTTCTCTCCCTCTAAATTAGAAAGTGAAATTAAAAACTAATTAAAAAAATTAAAACTAAATTAAAAACTTACAACTATAATAACTTTGCCTCCATGTTTTCTTTTTAAAATAAAAAATAAAAATAAAATAAAATAATAAACAATAAAAACAAAAACAAAAATATTTTTTCTTAATTGATTTTTTCTTAATTGACTTTTCTTAATTGATTTATAATTAATTAATTTATAATTAATTAATTAATTCTTAATTGATTTATTATTATTATTATAATTCAGGGGACCACTCTGTTCTTGGTAGCCACGCCTTTACCTTTAATCCTGTTAGTTCCCACTTAGTGACTGTGACTCGTGTGGCTCCTCCCCCTGAATGCCCCTGCTCAACTTCCCCTTCTACCTCTTCAGTTCTCAATTCCCTCACTGGGGTACACTTCAGCCAAACCCATTACTGTCTATCTAATTAATTAGAATTGATCTGTTCTAATTTAATTAGTTGAATCATACAAATTATACAAAAATTATAACAACAATTATAATATTATTAACAATAGTAAATTATTTGGCCACATAACATAACTTTTAAAAAATAGTTTTTTTTTTCCTTTTTTTATTTTCTCACAACACTGTTTCCCTAACTGTCCCTACCGTAATATAGCAGTGGCAGTATCTTTCAACTGCTTAACTCTATTCACCGTTTGTGGCGGACTTTGAAGGGAAAGGCGTCCCTTTACACACAACCTCTACGCGACCCACAATCCGGAATTGCTCTATATTTCAGAGTTTTTGGTTAGCTAACTTGGAGCTCATTACTCCCCCACAGTGTTGTCATATTCAGCTTTTTCTCAGCTCAGCTTTTTCTCAGCTCACAAACCACAAAATATCACACTCAGCGCTCAAATCACAAAATATATCACACTCAGAGCTCAAAAATCACAAAATATCACACAACAACACTTCTGCTTATTTCACTTCATCACAATAATTTTTCTACCTATTTATCCTCTCTATTTACTTATTAATTTAAATGATAAATTAACTTATGTATAATCAACATCAATTAATCCACTCACCCACTGGAGCCCCGTCACCGGTGTAGGACCACACTTGGGGCCAACGGAGTGCGGGTAATTCCTCTCTGCAGACTTTTTATGAAAAAGGTGTCTGCTTACCTCTCACTATTGACCGGTCTCTAACTTGAAGATAAAACACCGCACGCCGTTGGTTCCCTCCTGTATCCTTCCCGGGATCTTGGACTCCTGGCTGGCTCGCCAAATGTGGAGGGAAGCCTTTACTCCCTCCTCCTTAAGTTCAATTTGAGATGGGTTTTCGTTCGAGTGGAAGAATTCTCAAGATAAAGATGAAGGAAATAGCAGAAATTTAATCTTTTATTAAAATGGTCAAACATTGATTCAACATGGGAAAACCACAAACCTACGCAGAGGATTCGGAATTCCCCGAACAATAACAAACATTAGTTTTTACAATATCATAACTCCTCCTTTACGTTGCTAATACACCAATGATATGTGGTAACACCTTTTCATAATATCTTATTTTATCCAATAACAAATTAGGCAAAACATTAATATTTTATATGACCTGTTCTTACCCTATGCGCTTGGGGGCACTCTTGATCTATCAAATAAAATTGTTTGTGACCTTTCCTCCTTTTAATCAGCTTAGTTATGGAACACAGGAGGAAAAAATTCCTGTTTTGACTGGTGTGCTAGATGCCCTCGTCCTTGCTGACAGAGAACTATCCTGCACCCTCTCACAACTCCCCATCTCAGTACTTTTCCACTAGATCTTGACTGTATTATTTAATTATTTATATAAGTTTGCATATGAGGCTTTCTTGGGCCTACGGAACAGTTTCACAAAACAGCTTACTTCCACACCGTCCCCCTCTCACCCTGAGTTTGCAGACTGCTCCAGTTATGCCCCTCACCCTGAGTCTGCAGACTGCTTCGGACCCGTCCCTCCTTTGGTTTATCCTCCCGACTTCACCGGAGTCCCAGATGCATCACCCCGCCCCCTTTGAACTGATGATTGAACTGATTATTGAATTGACTATTACCATTCAGTCCACCTTTAGTCTAAACCGGGCCGGCTAGCGAAGGATGGGCACCCCCTCTCTAGCCAGGTTCCTTCCGAGATTTCTTCCCACTGGGGAGTTTTTTCTCGCCACTGTTCAGTGTTTTTTTCTCCCCTACCGGGGAGTTTTTTACCTCATTTTGCTGGTTGGGGGCTAAGGCCTGGTTTTTTGCTCAATTTTCCTTCTGTTTCCCTGTGCAGCATCTTTGTGACAGTTCTCTGTAAAAAGCGCTATACAAATAAAATTGAATTGAATTGAATTGAATTAAACTCTTGCCCGTTGGAAATCAGGCTGCGAGCATTCCACTGGAGAAGCAAAATTGCCATTATACTAACCAGGAGGCTGCGACAGCACACCTCCTTCCCGAGCATGTAATTTATCACACAGATTCTCATAAGACATATCAGTAATCCCCAGAAAGAGCTCAGCCGCCCCCAGAATTATCTTCAGTTTCTCCGTACATCTTGACGCCTGAGACGCACAGTTAACAACCGTCGCAATAAATGCTACAAAATCAAACTTATTAACATGAAGCATATCTGGATCAACAATACAGCTATGATCACATCCTCCCCCCTTACCACCTTCCGCTAATTCACCAGACGGAGCCACACCCGCACCACCCGTCCGCGCTAACTCTCTGGGAAGCCTCCTCACAGCCTCCGAGTAAGAGACATTTTGGGTAACTTTAATTTTCTGCACTTCCTGGGCCTGTTTTTGCACTCTGCAACCCCCATACGCCGCACTCTGCTCACCCCCACAATTACAGCATTTCAAGCCTTTACCCTCCTCACATTCCCCAAAACCATGACCCTCCCCACACCTCACACATCTCTTCTTCCCCTTACACACAGCTGCCACATGGCCCATACGCTGACAGTTAAAGCACCGCAAAGGCTGTGGCACAAACCGTCTCACAGGATAACATATGTATCCTATTTTGACTTTCTCTGGTAGTGGACCCCCCCCCCCATAATCCAGCAATACCGACAAACTGTCCTCCTTTTGTCCTTCCCTTGTGCGCCGCAACCTACTACAATCCAGAAGTTTACCACCCTTGATACATTTCCGTAGTTCCGCCATCACCATAGACAGGGGGACGCCTGTAATTACCCCCCTATTCCGAGTCCCGCCTGGCACCACAACTTTCTCTACTTCATGTCCCCCCAATTTACGGCAACCTAGCGCTTTAGCTTGCTGTTCCAAACTGGAGCAAAACACCAAAATCCTTCCGTCCCTCAACCACCTTGCGACTCAATATCACCAATGTCCTTTGCCAAAATCTTAGACATTTTCACCGGGTTCGGAAGCTGCCTTTCATTCTTTTTAAATGTAATTATTACCTTAAATTCAGTTTCCCCTGCATGGTTGCTTATGCTTGGTTCCCGTTCACTCGACTTCACTGTTTTAATGCTCCGGTGTTCCCGGTTGTCATCCCCCGAACCATCCGACAGCCCACATTTTTTCCGGGGCATATGCCATTCCATATCTGATGGCTCAGACCCATCCGAAGACCCTGCCATCGCCCTCCAGTCACGCAACAGGTGTAGTCAACCCGCCTCAGCCTCCCGATATCCAAACACACAGCAAAACCTACTCTGATTCGGCAGTGACACTCCAAAGACAGAAAAGAAATAGTCAAAACAAAACAAATCCAGCTGCCCACCGGCTGGCTGAGTCCCTTCTTCTTTGGGTTTTCTATGGCGGGTTGTTACCAACTGTCAGGTGCATACCGCCACCTACTGATAGGGAGTGTGGAAAAGCGATAGCAGGGGTTCAGACCCTCCCACCCACACCAATCGAATAAATAAAATTCAGCACTGCTCTGCAAACCTCAGATCCCACTGACTCACCCAGGAGCCCAGTCAATGTAAACTGCCCACCCTTATCCCCAACCAGTTTTCTAAGTATCTCCCTCTCCCTGACATATGTCTGACATTCTAGCAGAATGTACCTAACCATTTCTTTATTGCTGCAATGAGGACAGTTGCCGGTGTCATGCTTCCCTATCCTAAATAAACTGTCATTTAAGCCAGAATGACCCAACCTAAGCCTAGCTAACAATGAGTGAGCAGTGAGGCTCTCCAGGGCCGATGCAGAGTCGGAGCATATAACCACCCTATCAGACTTGACCTCCTCGACCCACTGCAGTGCCAGAGCTATTGCCACCATTTCGGCTGTAAAAACTGATAGGCCATCATCTAGCCTCTCTGACATCCTGACTCCAAATAGGGGCACAAATACACCTGACCCGACACGACCTAAAAATGGCCTCCTGCACCCTCCTCCTAACGTGTCCAAGGTTTCACCCCCGTTTCCATAAAGCACCGTCATCAGCATACAATGCCACCTCTACATCCCTATCAACCCTAGTAAAAACATCATCAATCATTATACTAAACAACAGTGGACTAATTGCACCACCCTGTGGAGTACCAATATTCACTGCACAGGGTTCCGAAAGAGCAGACCCCATCCTAACTTGCATAGACCTGTTAAACAAGAAGGACAGAACCCAATTATAGACACATCCAGCCACCCCCAACCCTTCCAACTTTAACAAAAGGCCTTCTCTCCACATAGAGTCATATGCCTTTTCAATATGAAAAAACACAGTCACCACCACATCCTTTATAGCCTGCGCCTTCTTAACATCCGTCTCCAACCTCACCAGGGCATCAAATGTCGACCTCTCTGGAACCCACTGTGCACCTGCTATAAAAGACCCCGCCTCTCCAAAAACTGAGTCAACCGCCCCACCACCATACGTTCCATCAACTTACAAAAGTTAGATGTCAGCGCTATTGGGCGGTAGCTAGCAGCATTAGTAGGATCCTTCCCCAGCTTCACAAACGGCAAAACCACCGCCTTCTTCCACAGCCCCGGAAGGCCGCCCTCCAACCAGATTTTATTGAACAGAAAACATCCATCTCACAAACTGCTTGTCTCTGCAGATACTGAAGGACAAAAGACAGAGGGAGTGAGACACAGAGAGGCCTGCTTGAGGCCTGCTTGAAGCCTACTCAGTGTTTGCAGAGAATACATGTTTAATTACTTAACTCAATATAATTGATCTACTAATAATCAAAACTATAATAAATGCTTAGTAATAATCATGTGATTGTCTCTATGTTAATACACACATATTGTAAAACAGAAAATTCCTTCACAGTAGGCTACATGTTCATCCTGAAAGTGAGGGAAATTATCCAGAAGTGTAATGGGGCGTGACGTGTGAGGTAGGAGGAGCCAAACGCAGCAAGGGGATTCTTTAAGCCCTTAGGCCACTAAGGCGGGAAACCCTGCAGATAAGGGAGGAGGCAAGACAGGGAACACGTACCAAAGCTACTAACCGGCTCACTGTCACACACCAGTAAGTAGAAGCGCAAACGCCAGGTCTTTCACTAAGAAAACCAAGCCAAGCGAATAGAACAAAGCACTAGGCTCTCAAACTTCTACAAGCTAAGTAACTAGAGAACGAGCCGGAAATAACAAACGCCCTGTCTCGGTAACGCGACGCATAGGAACAGGCAAGTAGCACAATGGCACAAACAAAACACAGACGATAAACACGGCAAAATACGAAATAGTATAAGAGAAGGCCAAGGGAACGGATATAATACTCCATGGCTACTTTCACAAGCTAGCAGTCACATGCAAAAACTAGGAAGCAGGAACAGACAAGAGCCAGGGGAGAAGAGTCCGGATAATTACATGCACATAGGCACATACACCAGGAGGGGAAAGTCCGGATAACTATATCCACATGGCAAGTCCCGCATTACTCCAGAAAACGTAAAGGGGTAAACGCCCGATCTCTCAGGAGAGAGAAACATTTTACAGGCGAGCCGACGGAGCACCGTCGTCCCATAACTTTACTAGCAAAAATGACCACACAAGCTTAGTAGAAAATACACACCCTAGCCTCTCAATAAGTGGAAATGTTACGAGGCGAAATGGAACTGAAAACTAATGTTACAAGGCTATTTTAACTCTATAAGCTTCACCCCTAGTGGTTTGAGACGTATCCGTCTCAATTACAGTATCATGTTCATCTGAAATTATAAACTACAGCTTTAAGAAAACCCCGAAAATTTTGACGCAGTATTTTTTTAAAGGGTAGCTTCTTGCGAAAACCGCAGCTTCTCCAGTTACACTGCCGTGCAATAAATTAGGAGGGTGCTATTAGTAGCCCACAGCACTCACGCACCCTCCTCTGGCTACAGCCACAGACTGTAAAATGCATCAAATGCACCGATTATACACGCTAAGAAAATCATGTTGACGTATAGAAACAATAATATTTTTTTAAAACGTTGTACAAATGAGTATTCACCGTTTTCCCTTGCTTACTGTACTATATACAGTACCTGATCCACTTTCGGTTTAGAAGACACCTCATTTTTTGCTCCAAAATCTCTCGTATAAATACGTTTAAGAAACCAAGTACTTACCAGTATATTCAGCTACAGCTGTTTTCTCATGAACCCTGAAGAGTTTATCTTTTTATATTTCGCCAAAGTCCCATACAGTCGACATTTCCGCAGTGACCTCCCCTCGCACTGAGCGCTGAAATTCGTTGCTGTACTTGTGTGAATACGCACGCGCTTTCGTACGTTCTTTTTTAAACGTATTTAAATACATTAGGCGACGTATGTTATGGTTATTATATATATACTGTATGTGACTATTCTGAAATAAATGTATTCTGTAGCAAATTTCTGAATGATACAGCTTCTTCTTCAGTTCAAACTTAAAACCATGGATTTTGCAGGGAATATTTTTTTAGATACTGACATTTAAATAAAACTAGTAGAAACCAGGAGAACATTGCCTCAAAAGGGCCAAAGTAAATAGGGTTAAGAGAGTCGCAGTCACACACAAACATGTCCACAAAATCGTCCAGGGAAGACATGTACCGACAGACGAACCAGAAATACAGTTCCGAACAGAATCGTCAAACTCCATATGCGGATAAAGGCACAAGACATGCACCAACAGACGAAACTGAACTACAGTTCCGAACAGAATCGTCAAACTCCATATACGGATAAAAGCACACAGGGACGAAAGGACAGCTGCACCGGAATTATAGGCTATCTGACTAGCGCAGGCTCAAAAGAAAATACATGCCCTGCCTCTAAGAATAAATAAGGCCCTAAAGTCCGTATGATAAAACGCCCTGTCTCTTAGTAAGAAACTACCATACAAATATACACAAACAAAGACTCCTCTAGCTTTCATGGAAGACAGCAAACAGAGAGAGGAGAAAGAGACAGAAACAGGCAAAAGATCTAGGCAGCAAACAAAGGTAAGACCAGAAAGCGGAGACTGAAAAGAGCACACAAAAAAGGAATTAATCCTGAAAGCTCAAAGCACAAAGGCAAGTCTCGCAAAACTCCAACATAGCACAACGGAGCAAAACGGTCTCCTTAAAACACTAGATCAAATCATACGACTAAAACTTTAAAAGGGCTAATTAAACCACACACAAAACAGCACAAATAATGCCATACAACACACCACAGCACAAACAACAAACAATCACAAAGAACAATTAATATCGAAGCCCCGAATGAAGGAAACGGAAGGCTTATAAAGCTCACCGGCAACAATGTACAGCTGTGCAACGTTGATGACTTCTTCACGAGAAGAAGGAACGCAGCCAAAACTCAACCAACGAAGAGAGGAACACGACCGCAAGGGAAAAAGGTCACAAACCATGACAAGAAGATAGTGGAGAATCCCTAAATGTTGCAGCAGTGGCGAAGGCCCTACTAACAGCTTATTCCTAGGTGGGGGATCCCGAAGAAACTGTCTTCAGACAGTCTCACATTTCTTAAACAAGGTATTGGACAAAATGACCGAGCAACTGGGAATCCGGTTGAAATTCCATTGTGCTTACCATCCTCAGAGTGGGGGGGCGGTATAGAAGGCAAATGGAACCATTAAGAACCGATTAACCAAAGTGATGGCAGAGACAGGTCTGGATTGGTCTGGTCCAGGCCCTGCCAATTGTCCTTACAGGTATGCGGGGGAGGGTCCACGCTGTTACAGGATTGTCACATTATCACAGGGCGACCCATGAGGACTGGATGTCACCCCCCAGGGCTGATGCTGGACAAGGAGCTAGCTGACACTCGCAAGGTAAGTTACTGTGTTCAGCTAACCAATGTTCTGAGATTTGTGCATCAACAGGTTAAAGCAGCTTTCCCAGAGCCAGCCAGCGGCCCTCTGCACGACCGGCAGCCAGGAGATTGGGTGGTGATAAATGACTTCAGAAGGAAGAAGTGGCACCAGGCCAGGTGGAGGGGTCCTTTCCAGGTACTACTCACCACGCCCACAGCCATGCGAGTGGAAGGCCACGCCTCTTGGGTTCACGCCAGCCACAGCAAGAGGGCTCCACCAGCGCCAAAGGAGGGATAAGGGTTAAAGACCCACCTCGACTGACGCGCAGGGACGACTTCGTTCTCACGGAGTTTAAAAACTCAATGAGAACCAACTTAGTTCTCACGGAGTTTAAAAACTCAAAGAGAACCACCACTTCAAGGAGCACGTGACGGTAATATCAGCTCCCAACATGCCACACCACAGCAGGAAAACTGAGGGGTATAACCCCTTCAGAAGAGCAGGCTGCAGCCTCGAGGTAGGCCTATTTCTGCTAGGCCTCATCAACCTCATCATCGTTCTGCCCATCATCCTGATTCATGAGACACTCTACAACACCAGTGAGCCAAGCTATACAGCTGGATAAATGTTTTGACTGTCTGCGTAGCCCATGTAGAAACGAACCTGCCATGGTTACTGATATGTGCAGGAAGAACTGGTCACATGCAATCTCATTACCTTGGAATAGCACATAAACTGCAAACTGTTCCGGAACAACACTGTCCTCTCGCCTTGGGAGCCGGCTGTTATCCGATTGGTATTATTTGCATGCATCTGCTAATATCCTGGAGTGAAGCTCGGCTGCCCTGGGAGAAGGGAGTCGGAGAATTTCTTTTTTCCGGAATTTGATTGGGTTTTCTGGTTTTATGCCAGTTTTGTCCCACACAAGTCCTGAGTCTACCGGTTTTTCGATTCCCCCTGGGTTATTGGAGTATGCATCGCACATATCCACACATGACCATTGTATTGATCCTTATAATCATGTAATCATTTATAGTGTTATTAAAATTAATCACTTACTAACTGATTAAGTAGATTGTATCAGAAAATAGTTTGTTATCATGGAATGATAAAAGGAGGGAAATGTGAAGGAATTTTCTGTTTTACAATATGTGTGTATTAATATAGAGACAATCACATGATTATTATTAAACATTTATTATAGTTTTGATTATTAGTAGATCAATTATATTGAATTTAGTAATTAAACAATATACTCTCTGCAAACCCTGAGTTGGCCTCAAGCAGGCTTTCTCTGTGTCTCTCTCTGTGTTTATCTTTCATTTCTGCAAGAGTCTGCAGTCTGTGAGATTAATGTTTTTGTAACATTCCTAAACTCGATGGCAAGGCTAAGGGTTATCTATAGTCTAAACACCTGGGAATTAACACCCCTGTTGTTCTGTATGTTTAGAAATCCACCCCTTGTGGCAAATCAGTGAGGAGTGTGTATAAATGTCTGTGTATTCTGTTTTCAAGTCAGAGAGATCTGGTAGAGACTCTCTCATTCTGGTTTATCTGCAAATAAACTAAAGTCTTATTCTATATCAATATACGGTTTTGTTGTGGTTCTGTTTGGACAGACTTGCTCACTGTGTGTAAAAGGGAAAATTCCATGACACATGCGCACCAGGTTGTAAGCGTTACGCAGATCGAGCTTAGTAAAGATCGACGCCCCCTGCAAACGCTCGAATGCGGAGTTCATGAGTAGAAGTGGGTATCTGTTCTTAACGGTGATATCGTTAAGTCCGTGATAATCTATACAGGGTCTTAAACCCCCATCTTTCTTTTTTACAAAGAAAAAACCTGCACCAGCAGGTGAGGTGGAAGGTCTAATAAAACTGTTAGTCAGAGATTCCTCAATATATTCTTTCATAGGTGCGCTTTCTGGAGCCGATAAAGAATAAAGGGATCCTCTGGGCGGAACGGTACCTGGGTATAGCTCAATCGCGTAGTCATATGGCCAATGCAGGGGCAAGGTAGTAGCGCGTTGCTTACTAAAAACCTCTGCGAGGTCAGAATATTCCCTCGGTATATTGTTGAGCAGCCGAAACTCGGGCGCCCCTACTACTTCTGGGGACTCGGAAAGAACTTCTGATGACATTTCCCACTCGAACTCCGAAACGGAGAGATTATCCTCCTCCATGGAGCCCCCCTCCACAAAGGGATCCCAGGGCAGGCTGTCCTCTTTGCTCTCTGAAAAGACGGAGGAAGTCTCCTGGTCTAAATGAAGCTCCGCCTCCTCCAAATTGCTAACTGAGCTGAGTTCAGAACCCTCGAGCACAGCCCGGAGAGGAATAAAAAACCGCACGACAGTGTGATTGACAGTGTGGTCCCCACTGGCGGATAGGATCCCTGTCTCTACCCCAGCTAACATGTGGGTCATGAGAAATAAGCCATGAATGTCCTAGAACTAGCGGATAAGATGGAGAATCAACCCAAAAAAAAGTAAGCCTCTCAGAGTGCCCCTGAAAGGAGGCGCGCATAACCACGGAACCCGTTATCTCAGTAATGGTGCCGGAACCCAGAGGGTGGCCATCGAGAGCCATAACCTGGTGGGAATTATTGAGTGGATGTATGGGAATTTTTAATTCCCGGGCCCATTTTGCGTCAATGAATGACTCAACTGCTCCGGAATCAATAAAGGCGTCAACATTAGTCGAACGCCTATTCCAACGCAGCTGGATGGTAAGAGGGTCAGAGAAGGAGTACTATTCTGTCTCGCTAGGAATCCCGGTCTCCCTAGCGAGACCCCCCGTTTCCCATTAACTTGGGACACTGATCCCTGGTGTGACCCTTGCCTCTACAATAACGACACCAGTTCTCTCATGGTGTCGCCCCCTTATGTTGATGGAGAGATGACCCATCCACATGCATGGGTTCCTTCTGACTGGCGGAGAAATAGGGCAGAGTTTCCCCCGATGATGAAGAGAAATGAGGGACAAGGCGAACTCTACGCCCCTCTTCACGCCTATGTTCCCTGATACTGTAAGGGGTAGTGAAAGGTTCGGAGAACCAAACGCCACAACCAAGGAATCTGAAAGCGTATCTCATTAGAAATATGCCACTAAGTGGACAGCTCCGCAGTAACAGGGGAAAAGAAACAAAATAAAGGGAATAAAAAGCTCCCGGCGTACGCCAACACAAAATAACCCCAAAAGAGGGCAAACTCGGCAATAGCGACTAGTAAACAACAAAGGAACCTCACGCACTCACACAAGGGGCGTAAAACTAGAGGTCAGAGATAAACAAAAGAAAGCCTGTGTAACAAGGGCGAAAGAAAAGGAAATAGAAAAAGAACCTGTTACCTACAGCTCTAGGTGTGAACGAGCTGAACAAAAGGTAACAGGTATAGGAATATAAAAGGATAAAGAGAGAAGGAAACAAAAAGACTAAATAAATCTTTACCCTAACTCTTTAACCGGACTACCTACGTTTCTGATGAGTAACAACCAGAAACATAGAGACCGCTGTCCTTTACCTTACCGACTCCAGTAGTCAATAGCAAAGACAATATCGAAGTGTCAGCAATGCGGAAGCCCTGGGCTATTTATAACCGGCAGGAAATCCAAAACAGGTGAAAGGAATAATTGCCGGGCGAGATTCAAACACCGAAACGGATGCAGAAAAATCTGATGATTGCCCCGATGTCGTCAAACAAAAGAACGACTGCAGAAACAACAGCAGGCTGCCAGAAACCATGACAGGACCCCCCTTCTAAGGAACGACCCCAGGCGATTCCTCAGCCCTGTTTCTGTGGAAGTACCTAAGTGTAGGGTCCAAGATGTTTTTGGAGGAGACCCAGCAACGCTCCTCAGGACCATAACCCTCCCAGTCTACTAAAAACTGGAATCCTCTGCCCACACGCCTCTCTGCCAAAATACGCCGAACGGTATATACCGGACCCCCCTCCACGAATCGGGGAGCAGGTGGCGGTTTGTCGGCCGGGGCGAGAGCACTAACCAGCCCCGGTTTCAACCGGGAGACGTGGAAGGTAGGGTGGATGCGCATAGAGCGTGGCAGTTGAAGGCGCACAGTGACAGGGTTAATTTTACGGATTATTTTAAAAGGACCCACAAATCGCGGTGCGAGTTTGCGGGACTCCACTCGCAGAAGCAGGTCCCGTGTAGCTAGCCATACACGTTTACCAACCCGATAAGAGGGAGCCGGACGACGATGCCTGTTGGCAGCGACCTTCTGTTTAGCTGAAGCGTGAAGGAGCGAAGCGCGCACACGCTTCCAGACTGCTCGACACCTCCGAACAAATGACCCTGCTGATGGTACCTCCACATTTCTCTCCAACTCAGGAAATAAGGGAGGCTGATGCCCCAGCTGAGCTTCAAAGGGAGAGAGACCTGTGGAAGCATTGCGCAGCATGTTGTGGGCATACTCCGCCCAGGCGAGATGGCGACTCCATGATGTAGGTTTGGAGGCGGCCAAGCACCGGAGGGTGTTTTCCAGGGACTGATTAGTGCGCTCTGTCTGACCATTAGTCTCCGGGTGGAAACCGGAAGACAGACTGACCGACGCCCCTAGTAAGGTGCAAAAAGAGCGCCAGAACCTAGCGGTGAACTGAGGGCCGCGGTCGGACACCACGTCCAGAGGAAGGCCGTGCACCCTAAAAACATTGTCCACCATCAGTTGGGTGGTCTCTGGTGCTGATGGCAGCTTGGGTAGGGCGATGAAGTGTGCCGCCTTGGAAAACCTGTCGACCACAACCAGGATCACCGTGTTGCCCTGGGACGCAGGCAGCCCAGTAACAAAGTCGAGGGCGACATGGCTCTAAGGACAGCTGGGAACGGGTAAGGGACGTAAGAGGCCAGAGGGTGGGAGCCGAGATCCCTTGCTGCGGGCACAGACCGTACGTCGCTTTGGATAAAAGCGTCTGCTAAATAAATGTAATGTAATGTAAATGTAATGTAATGGGAGAAAATAAAAATATCGTCGAGGTAGACAAAGACAAACCTCTCCAGCATCTCTCTGAGAACGTCATTCACTAGCGCCTGAAAGACAGAGGGGGTGCTAGTGAGGCCGAAAGTCATCATCCGGTACTCGTAGTGTCCGTGGTGTGTGTTAAATGCCGTCTTCCACTCATCGCCCTCACGCATGCGCACAAGATTGTAGGTATTGCGAAGGTCGAGTTTGGAAAAGACCTACGCCCCCTGTAAGTGCTCAAATGCGGAGTTCATGAGTGGAAGAGGATATCTGTTCTTAACGGTAATGTCATATAATGTCCCTATAATCTATACAGGGCCTCAGACCTCCGTCTTTTTTTTTTACAAAAAAAAAATCCAGCACCGGCCGGTGAAGTGGAAGGTCTGATGAAACCGTTAGCTAACGACTCCTCAATGTACTCCCTCATAGCAGTACTTTCCGGGCCCGACAGGGAATACAGTGAGCCCCTGGGAGGAACCGTGCCAGGGTACAACTCAATCGCACAGTCATATGGCCTATGAGGTAATGTAGTAGTGCTTTGTTTACTAAAAACCTCAGCAAGGTCAGAATATTCCCCTGGTACATTAGCGGGCAGGCGAAATTTGAGCGACCCTAGCACTTCCGGGATCTCGGAAGGAACATCCGAAGACGTCTCCCACTCGAACTCAGAAAAAAAAAAAAAAGGCTATCTTCCTCTAAAGCAGTCATTCCCAAAGACTGGGTCGGAGATTTTATTCGGGTCGCAAAATAAATTAGCAGAATTTCTTCCATAGTCTTTTTTTAAAGATTTTATACCATGGCTTGGCTAAATACTCGATTCTGATTGGCTGGAGGGTGGGCATTTATTTTGTTAAACCGCCCGGCAATGAAGTAGCGCTGGCAACATTTTAATCACCGTTCTAAATGAATACGCCGTCTACGTTATCTGCTGCCAGCGCCATTAGAGTCGACACTTTTATGAATGGTATCCATAGCAACACCAACAGCTGATTAATAAAGCCGGCAAATAACGCTAAATCCGCTGATTTGAAAAGTTTGTCTTCGCCAAATATCTTAGTTACAACAACTTTAATCTAGCAAAGAAGTTTTGTGGTTAGAGATGCAGTACTTATTCAGTTTGGAAATATGAACGTAGGCCTAACATAGTAGGGCTTTACCTAATGTAATGTAACGCTGACGTGAGCAACGCTGGTTGCGTATGCGAACAAGTTACTTCACAAAGCACGTTAATCTGTATATTAAAAAAACATTTTATCCAGCGAAATGTCTTAGATATGACAAGTTACATCTAACAGTAACAAACTCTGTATCTATACAGTAGGCTATTTTTTTTCAGATGTTCCCATCTCATGATGCAGATCGTGAAATGCAATTTCCTTAGCCTGGGCTGTTTAAAATAGGCTGCGTGACCAAAGCATTTTTAAAAAGCAAGACGGAGAGAGGGAGGTAAATTGAGTTGCGGTTTCATGCAATTTTCTTAAGTAATGTAACTAATGACAAAAATAACTAAAATTGGTGCTACTTTTATGGTATAAAGTTGAGAAGGAACTATTTGATATATTATCGAATTGATTGTTGACTGTTCGAATTGATTGATTGACTGATAACAATAGCTGCACTTAAACACAAGCCTAAGTTTGTTCTGATAATAGGCATGAGCATTTCAAAAACTTTCAACAAGAAGCATGTTTTTGATAGTAAGCTACTGAATGTTCGTATTGTTCTGATAATTGCACGTATAACATTGAATCTAATATGAAAGGCTAGCGTACATTGTTTGCTTTACTGATGAGAGGAAACAACGAGAGCCTGCCATGTTAACTCTGCCTAAATGCACTTATTTTGTCTCAAGTATTAATGTGTATATTGTTTTACTGAAGAGAGGAAATAAAAACAATGAGATAACCTGTTAACTCCGCCTAAATGCATTTATTTGGTCGCATTTATAAAGTATTTAACATGTGTATATATTTTCAATAACACATGCATAAAACGAAGTTGTGATTTATCAAACATAATATCTCTTTGAAATGGCTGGTTTACCTATAAGGTGATGCGGAAATGGTAATAAAAATGGTCAGGAATGTTCATTTATGCACAAATTCGCTCTTCTCAGGATTTTGGGTCGCGATGGTTTGTCATTTTTAAAAAGTGGGTCCCCAGAAAAAAAGTTTGGGAAACACTGCTCTAAAGAACCCCCCTCAGCAAAGTGATCCCAGGACAGACTCTCCTCCCACTCACTATCAGAGCTGCAATCGGAACCGTCAGGTATGCAGCCCGACGAAGGATAAATGAAAGTTCGACAGTGGGTTTGACACTGGGAACCCCACTGGCGAATAGGATCCCTGTCTCTGCCCCAACTAACATGAGGGTCATGCAGACTCAGCCATGAATGTCCCAGAACGAGTGGATACGATGGAGATTCAACAAAAAAATGTTTTATTTTCTCTGAGTGCCCCTGGAGAGAAATGCACATAATTAAAGTACCAGTTATCTCCTCAATGATCCCAGAGCCTAAGGGGCGACTATCGAGAGCCGTAACCTGACGGGAACTAGTGAGTCGGTGAGTAGGAATCTCTAATTCCCTAGCCCATTTAGCGTCAATGAAACACTTGACTGCTCCGGAATCAATAAAGGCGTCTACACCAACCGAGCGCCCATTCCAAAGCAGCCGGACAGGTAAAAGGGTCCGAGAACGAGTACTATTTTGTCTCACTGGAGATCTCGGTCTCCCCAGTGAGGCCCCTCGTTTCCTCCCCAACTTAGGACACTGACCCTTTACATGACCCTTACACCTACAGTAACGGCACCAGTGCTTCCGCGGTTTCACCCACTTAGATTTGTGGAGGGACAGCCCATCCACCTGCATGGGCTCCTCCTGATCCATGGAGAAGTAGGTGGGCACAGTAGGTGGAGTGTCTCTTGATAACACAGATCTTAAACGGGACGACTGATCTTTAATCGCACGTTCACGTTCTCTAATCCGGTTATCAAGGCGAATAGCAGTAGTTATCAATTTACTTAAGGTAGCGGGTGGTTCTAGCATAGCTAAAGCATCCTTGATGGGATTGGATAATGCTTGGAGAAATAATGATTTTAAAGGGTCGTCCGACCATCCCGTCTCCCCGGCTAGCGCTCGAAATGTAATAGAAAAACCTGCTACTGTCCTAGTGCCTTGGCGCAAGCTGGTGAGTTTCCTAGCCGCCTCCTCCCCTGAAACCTTGTGATTGAAAACCAGTTGCATCTCGTTCTTAAGGGTGCGTGGAGCTGGTATAGGAGGTGTAGGTGCTTGTGCAACTGGGGGTGGATTGACAGCAATAGAGAATCTGTGGAGACTCTCCGTAAATTTTCTGAGGCATTCTCCCTGATGTTGGAGTTGCTCCATCAACTGGTGTTGTTGGGTTTGTAAAGTGAGAATAGCCTCCTCGGGGGTAACCCCTGTAGCGCCCTGACTGGGCGATCCTTTATCAGAAACCTGTGGTTTAGCTGGCCCTTCCATGAGGCTTCGATATTATGTAAGGGGGAGTGAAAGGTTCGGAGAACCAAAAGCCACAACCAAGGAATCTGAAAGCGTATCTCCTTAGAAATACGCCACTAAGCGGACAACTCCGCAGTAACAGGGGAAAAGAAACAAAATAAAGGGAATAAAAAGCTCCCGGCGTAAGCCAACACAAAATAACCCCAAAAGAGGGCAAACTCGGCAATAGCGAGTAGTAAACAACAAAGGAACCTCACACACTCACACAAGGGGCATAAAACTAGAGGTCAGAGATAAACAAGGGCGAAAGAAAAGGAAATAGAAAAAAAACCTGTTACCTACAGCTCTAGGTGTGAACGAGTTGAACAAAAGGTAACAGGTAGAGGAATATAAAAGGATAAAGAGAGATGGAAACAAAAAGACTAAATAAATCTTTACCCTAACTCTTTAACCGGACTACCTACGTTTCTGACGAGTAACAACCAGAAACATAGAGACCACTATCCTTTACCTTACAGACTCCGATAGTCAATAGCAAAGACAATATCGAAGCGTCAGCAATGCGGAAGCCCTGGTCTATTTATAACTGCCAGGAAATCCAAAACAGGTGAAAGGAATAATTGCTGGGCGAGATTCAAACACCGAAACGGATGCAGAAAAATCAGATGATTGCCCCGATGTCGTCAAACAAAAGAACGACCGTAGAAACAACAGCAGGCTACCAGAAACCATGACAGATACGGTTATCTAGGCGGATAGCCGTGGTAACTAAAGCACTAAATGTAGCAGGAGGTTCTAGTACAGCTAGAGCGTCTTTAATGGGGGTGGACAACGCATTCCGAAAAATTTATTTTAATGGACCGTCAGGCCATCCTGTTTCCCCTGCTAATGCACGAAAATTAATGGTGAACCCCGCCACTGTATCGGTACCCTGATGAAGACGAGTCAATTTCATGGCCGCCTCCTCCCCAGAGAGGTCATGGTCGAAAACTAACTGCATTTCTTCCATTAGTTTAACCGGGTCACGCACCACAGCAGCGTTGTCCCGAACCAGAGGGTCTGCCCAAGCAAGGGCTTTTCCGTTAAGCAGAGACAGTATGAAGGCAACCCGGGACTCCTGAGTAGTGAACTGGGATGGTTGGGCTTGGAAAAATATCAGGCACTGCATGAGGAATGCCCAACATTTCCCTGGTTCCCCGTCATAGGTTTAGGCTCCCTTGGGGTGAGTGACAGAGAAACGGGGTTTGTGGGTGCTTGTGTGACTTCAGGTGGATTTACTGTGACCATTAATAGCCGCAGATTCTCTGTCAGTTCGTGCAGACAGTCTCCCTGGTGCCGCAGCTGTTCCATCAGTTGAGTCTGCTGCGTCAGCAGGATAGAGACGCGTTCCTCAACATTGCCCCCAGTAGCGCACTGATTGACCAGTGCCTCAGTGATCTCCTGAGATGTTGCTGGACTTTCCATTTTAACGGCTTGTTGTTCTGTAAGGTGGTCGAGAACGGAAGACCAAACGCGACAGGAGGTTTCTAAAAGCGAGCCCCAGAGGAGGTCGCCACAAAAGCGGAAATACTACGTGAGGAAAGGGGGAAATACCTCGGAACTAAAAATAAACATGGGTCTAATAAGAGTTATAGAAGATATGAAACAAAAGAAATCAACCCCGTAATAATAGGTTGAAAAACTCTTGACTAGAGTATAAAAAATGAAAATAATGTCTCTCTCTCTCGACACAGGAGAGATGATATTTTAAGTAATAGTAGAACTTAAAACAACCCGAAAATCTGGGCGAGTAAACTAGTACAAATAACAGAAGACTAATAGGAAAATAAATCCTCAAGTTAGAACGCGCAGAACGCGGAACTGAAGAGGAAATCAAAACAAAGGAACAATGGGAGGTAACGAAAAGAGTAACTAAGGGAGCAGACAAGATACAATGATCTAACCCTAACTCTAATGTATAACCTGACTACTTGCTTTGCTTATTAGAACTAACAAGCAACGCAGAGACCGAATCCTATACCTTACCGGCTTATGTGAAATCGCAAGATAACAACAAGCGCCGAAAAGCGGAAGTGCGCGGTTTAAATACCTGCAGGTAACGAGAGCAGGTGAAACTCCTGAGTACCTGGATCAAAAGAAACTCCGGCGAGGAAGACAGAGAATCTGATAGATTGCCCTGTCGTCACCAAAAGAATGAACGTCCGCAGAAAAAAGGAAAAGCAGGCGCAGCCCATGACACAAAAGTTGTTGAATGCACAGACACTACACACCCCCCTTCAAATGCAGCACCAAAACACATGCATATCAGAGACTGAGAGTTGTCTCCTGTCGGGGATCACATACGGTACCAACAAGAAACAGCTAAAGTGTGAAGAGACTAAGGACACCAAAGACTCTTTACGGTGGCAGTTGGTGTTTGTGTGTAACATTATGGCACCCTAAGACTCAATATTGTACAAATGTTGTTTTGGTGTTAAGTGACTATGTTTATAAAAGCATTTGATACACAAAAAGATACTGTCAATATTGTTTACAAGTTCTTGTGTTCGGTTCTAAGTTTTTGAGGCTTGAAACACTAGATACAGAGACAGTGAGTTGTTAGAAGGGTATCAAAACCAGGAATAGTGTACCCTATGCTGACACAAAATGCATAACAACAAATGTGCATAGGGGACAACATGCATTACCTTGGTACAATTAAACAGAAGTGTTTCATTCTTTTGTTGTTTAAAACAGAGAGAGCATATCTTGTTGTTGCTGAATTAAAGTACTCATTACTCACAAACCATGCAAATAATGGAACTTTTGTACAGTATTTTCTTCAGACTGTCTACCATTGAAAGACATAAGATAAAAGATCATAAGGTAAAAGATCATTTGTGTTTGAGCAGTAGTTTCAAAACACTTTAAAGTTTGTTTCAAGATCAGCTCAATTGAAAAGCACTTTGTTGCTAACCTGTTTGGGGTTTTCAAGACTAAGTGTATAATTGCTAAGCAGCCACAATGGTCTGTTTAGATGTTTATACAAATTACAATATTTTAGTAAAGGTGTTCAAACTCACCACATAGCTGATTAATATTGTAATTTTTCAACATTGATCATTCTAAATCAACATGTTACATGCATTGAATGGCTTTATCTTTTCTGTTTAAGACTTACTCTTTCACATAATTATGTCACCAACACAACCGTGCCACATTATCTGGGCCTCTGTGGTAGCTAATACACTCGAAAAGAGGGCTGATTTTATCATCTAATCATACATGCAGCTTCAAAGTGTTGTTACACATCCGCAAATGTGTGTAAGCAACATATAATAAGCTATACACGTCAATATACGTATAGTATACTAGTTTCTTCTTCACTAATATTTTAGTTATAAGCATTATTCAGATTACGTTTACTTACCTAAAGTGTATCTTAAAACATCTTTTTAAGAACACTACCATGTATGCGGGGAAAAGACGTATACAATCATTTTATTTTATTTTAATTTCAACCATATTGATTGATTAAGGTACACTAATTCAACAAATGATGCTAAAAAAAAGTAGACTTTGGAATCACTTAAGCAATTGAAATGAACATACATGCAAATTCCTCATGAGCAAAAAGTAAGTACACCCCTACCTTTACTATCAAATATATTGATTAAAATTGATGTATGGTGCACAAAACCGGTGTAAATGATTGTCCAATTATGAGATAATAATTTGGAAGTTTGGGAGACTCTTGATATCTTATTTTCTGGTACTTTTACAAGCGATACTATAACGTCTCTGCATTTGAATGGATCTCTATGGGAATTGGGGAGTGGGACTAGATTTAGCTGTTAATTTTGCTGGAACAGTATGGAATACATGGTTGGTAAAATGGCTGTAAGTCATCAAGGGTGTGAGGTCCATTCAAATGCAGAGAGGTTATAGTATCCCTTGTAGGAGTACCAGAAAATAAGATATCAAGAGTCTTTTGATATTGTTGGGTCACAGACATCAGGAAGTCATGGCATACAAAGGAAATGCGACCAATTATTAAAAATGATTCCTTTATTCTACATTATGTTAAACTGTCCAATATTTTTTGATGCCCGAAAATGGGGGGGGGGGTGGGCTATGTACAAAGGGTTCTATAATTTCTAAACGGTTCATCTGATATGGATGAAAATACCCTTAAATTAAAGCTGACAGTCTGCACTGCATTGTCATTGTATCCTTTCAAACTCAAAAGTGCTAGAGTACAGAACCAAAATAACAATGAGATAATCAATGTTATTCACTTCACCTGTCAGTGGCTGATAATGTTGTGGCTGATCGGTGTATGTAGGATCAATAGAACTATAATTCCATACAGTCCACAGGAGACTCCTCCTTCACATTGCAAGTGACATAGGACATTGTCCCAGTTGTGATTTCCGCACTGTCAACCTCTGGAGAGAGCTGCCCTTATTTTCATGCCTGCAAAACAGTATAAATTCACCAAAAACCATATAGAACATTATCTATTATCAATTAAAATCACTAGCCACCACAGTTATTTGTCTGATTCAAGTTTAATTAATATATTCCTGTATTTTGCTTTTCATATAATAATGACTGTTTAGCCTTCATACAAATTCAGCAAGGTGCGCATTTTAAAACAGTTAAATAGTCACTGAGACACCCCACACACTTATAACCCAGTACAGGAGAGATACATACGTATACAGCACAGAGAGTTTGCCACTTTTCAGGTTTTCCTACAGAAATAATGACCGCAGACTCTCAGCCCTTAAAAACAGTAACTTCTGTACCTTTTGACCTCATGTAACTAATACTATCTACATACCCTGGGGTCTACACAAATTATTCTATTTACAAATATTTACAATGGCAATGCTAACAATAATGTTATAATAATGCATATTCCACCCAGGTGAGCATCTTGCTCCATGAAGCCGGGTTCTGGGCCGACACGCAATGTAGAGCGGCTCCCAAATCCTGGTTGGCCCTCTCGGTTTGCCCATTGGACTGGGGGTGGTAGACAGATGAGAGGGGAGATGAATTGTGGACCTCGGTCGGATACGATGTCCGCGGGGATGCCATGTATGCGGAACACCTCTTTGACTAATACATCAGCGGTCTCTTGGGCGGTGGGTAGTCCGGGCAGGGGGATGAAGTGGGCTGCCTTGCTGAACCTGTCCACCACGGTGAGGATGGTGGTGTTACCTTCAGAAGGGGGACGTCCGGTAACTAAATCCACCCCAATGTGGCTCCAGGGTTGGCTGGGCACAGGCAGAGTTTGGAGCAGTCCAGCTGGAGCCTGGTGGGAGGCCTTGCTTCTGGCGCAGGTGGTGCAAGCCTTGATGAAGTGCCTGGTGTCAGGGATCGTGGAGCTCCACCAGAACTTACGCTTCAGCA
Source organism: Synaphobranchus kaupii (assembly GCA_029718625.1). NCBI lineage: Eukaryota > Metazoa > Chordata > Actinopteri > Anguilliformes > Synaphobranchidae > Synaphobranchus > Synaphobranchus kaupii. The sequence continues at coordinate 70,917,310 of CM056379.1, read as the reverse complement.
CCGCCAAGGTGCGGGTAAAGCCGGGATGGCAGGACAGGAGAGACGAATGAGCCCATTGAAGCACCTGTGTCTGAGCAGCTGAGGGGACGTAAAGGCGTGTGCCAGGGTTGGACCGGGGATCGGGCTCCTCACGTAGAGCCCTCCTGATCACCGCCTCAATCTTCCAGGTTACGGAAGCCACAGTGCAGGAAACAGGGAGGATGTTCTCAGGCGTCTCTCGCTCGGAGCAGGTGTTGAATTGTCGGGACAGGGCATCTGGCTTGACGTTCTTGGAACCCGGGCGGTAGGTGAGTGCAAAGTTGAACCTTCCGAAGAATAGCGCCCATCTGGCTTGGCGTGAGTTCAGTCTCTTAGCCGTCTGGAGGTACGCCAAGTTCTTGTGGTCTGTCCAGACGACAAAAGGTTTCTCTGACCCCTCCAGCCAATGACTCCACTCCTCCAGTGCCAGTTTGACGGCGAGGAGTTCTCGGTTCCCCACGTCATAATTCCTCTCTGCAGGTGAAAGCTTTTTGGAGAAGAAGGCACATGGGTGCAGCCGATTGTCGGAGGAAGAAACTTGGGAAAGCACGGCTCCCACCCCAGTGTCGGACACATCCGTCTCCACAACAAACTGGCGGGTGGGGTCGGGGTGCACCAGGATAGGAGCGGAGGAAAACAGTTTCTTGATCTTGATGAACGCTCCTTCCGCTTCGGATCCCCAACGGAATGGCATGGCAGTGGATGTGAGCTTGGTGAGGGGGGAGACAACTTGGCTGTAAGATCTGATAAATCTTCTGTAGAAATTGGCGAATCCCAAGAAGCGTTGGAGGTGTTTCCGAGAGGAAGGCGTGGGCCAGTCAGTGACCGCTTGAACTTTCTTGGGATCCGCCCTGATCTGTCCCTTCTCCACAATGAAGCCAAGGAACTCAACAGTGTCGGTGTGGAAGACACATTTCTCTGCCTTGACAAACAGTTTGTTCTCCAACAGTCTCTGGAGAACTTGTCTGACGTGGATCTCATGTTCCTTGGCATTGTTGGAGTAGATTAGGATATCGTCGAGGTAGACAAATACGTGTCGGCCCAGTAAGTCCCGAAGGACGTCGTTGACGAGCGCCTGGAATACGGCAGGTGCGTTAGTGAGGCCGAACGGCATGACCAGGTACTCAAAGTGTCCGAGGGAGGTATTGAAGGTGGTCTTCCACTCGTCACCCTCTCGAATACGAACCAGGTGGTAGGCGTTGCGTAGGTCTAACTTGGTAAAGATGGTGGCATTGTGTAGAGGGTGAAAGGCGGAGTCCATTAATGGCAGAGGATACTTGTTTTTTACAGTGATGTTGTTGAGTTCTCTGAAGTCGATGCACGGGCGCAATGAGCCATCCTTCTTCTGAACGAAGAAGAATCCGGTGCCCATGGGTGAAGAGGATGGGCGAATCAATTTGTTGGCTAGGCAGTCCCGGATATATTTCTCCATGGCCTCCCTTTCAAGTCTGGAGACATTATAAAGACGGCTTTAGGGGAGAGTGGAACCGGGTAGCAGCTCCATGGCGCAGTCGTAGGGTTGATGAGGAGGGAGCGTCTGTGCCTGCGTCTTGGAGAAGACCACGCCCAGGTCATAGTAAGGGGTGGGCACCTTCTCAAGGGAGGGCTTGGGGACTTGCGGTGGAGTGGGTATGCCCTCTGCTGGTGCAGGAGCGGATCGCAGGCAGGACTGGTGACACTCATGACTCGAGGCTTGAATCTGGCTTGAACTCCAGTCAATGGTAGGGTTGTGTTTCTGGAGCCAGGGTAATCCCAGAATGAGTGGATCGTTAGGGGACCAGATGACGCGGAACTGAATCATCTCATGATGGTTTCCAGAAATCATTAGCTGGATGGGTTTAGTGATGTGGGTCATGCGGCAAAACGTCTTGCCATCCAACGACTGAGCATTCTCGGGGTGGGGCAGTGGGTGGGTGGGAATGTCCAGTTCCTTGACCATCACATCATCAATGAGGTTCGCGTCTGCTCCGGAGTCCATCAACGCATTCACCTGGACCATTCTGTCGGGAAGCATCAACATGGCAGTAAGGGTGGGACGATGGTAACACAATAGAAACAGGAACCGTTAGTTCTCCGTCGTCTCCGTTCCTCGGGTGAGATCTTCATCCCCGCACGGGAGAGATCCATGGGTTCGACTCCCTCAGCTTGCATCTCCTCGGGACGTGAACTAGATCCTCGCCTGGGGTACGGCTGGCCGGGTAGAAGCTGTCTTTCGGTCCGGCGTTGTCTGGCACGGTTGTCCAAACGAATGGCGGCACGGATGAGTGGGTCGAACTGGGTGATCAGTTCGAGATGCGCCAACTCGTCCTGGAGTGCCTCACTCAGACTGGCCAGGAACAGGTTCGCTAGAGCCGCATCATTCCAGTTGGTCGCAGCTGCGAGGGTGTGGAAGTCGATCGAATGATCCGCCGCGGTCTTCCGGCCTTGATGAAGGGCGATCAGGTGCTGGGAAGGTTCTTGGTCGCTGGTTGCATGCTGGAAGACCTTACTGATCTCTTCGGCGAAGGCCGGGTACCGGGGAGGGAATGAACCCCGGACCACACAGCTGTAGCCCAGTCCAACGCTCTCCCCTTGAGTAGCCCCATCACTTAGCCGATCCGGCGGTCGTCACTGCTATAGGTCTGTGGTTGCTGCCGGAACACAAAGTCGCACTGGAGCAGGAACGCCTTGTATCTCTCCGGTTCTCTGCCCAACCTCTCCGGGGGGGGGTTGTTGTGGCTCCTGGAATTGCCAATTTCGCAAAGACAAGACAAGAACACTGAGCTTAAATGCAGGTGTAGACAGGTGCAGACACTTAGCTTGAGAGCAGCATGCAAATGGAAATCAGGTGTGGAGGGCTGACAAGGTAACAAGATAATTAGTAATCATTAGTAATAAACCTATCCTGATCTAGCGTTAGTAAATTAGTAGATGACATGCACAAGAACGTAAGGTAAACATGAACACATGATTAGAGAGTTAGTATGACCCAATCCTGATCTAACGTTAGTAGATTAGTAAACTAGACACAGGAGAATGAAACAATTAGGGAAGCGTGAGCGACAGCAAGAGAGGTAGAGAAGGCATGAACGCAAGGCTGCGGAAAAACACGAAAATGTGTATGCTAACAATGAACGGGAAATGTAACATGAATCAAATATAAAACGAGACATGACAAGACTAGAAAATAAATTGTAACAAATAATCAAACAAGAAACATGACATGAAAATGAAACATAACAAGAATAAAACATAAAACGTGGCGTGACTAGACTAAACATAATACGTGACATTTACAAGAAATCTAACTAAGACAGAAATGAAACATAAAACGTGACATGACAGGCTAGAATCGTGACAGATTTGTATCTATTCTACGAAATTCCAGTCCCCTAAATTTCATACTTATTTTACGAATGAGCGATTGTGGTCACGTGACCTGACGTGTTTCTCCGATTCGAACCAAAACGAATGTCCACCCTTTTTTCTTCACTTCGGAGGGAATTTACAAGTAAGAGAACAAAATTCTATTACCAACATACATTTATAGAAAACCTTTGTTATTTCGTAATTGCCATTTAATGCAAAATGACGTGTAATTTTCTAGCTTTTTCATCTCTGCAATCCGCGATCTCAATACATTGTGTTGTTATTTATTTCTGGCAATGGTAGTGTAACCATATGGGGGTACCCCCATTACGCCGGTACCGGCATATGCTTTAGCTCGAGCGTGTAGTATTCTGTTCTTTTGAGACAATATGACAGAACAGAGTAGATCTGTCTAAGAAAAAACGATGTTCCCATTGGCATGCAAAACTTAAGGCGAAATAGATATTTAGTTCTTATTGTTAGTTTAAACCAACAAACAAAAAATCTTAGTACTAAGGTTAGTTGCTTACTGCTGTTATTTGGACTAATATTTGCACTGCATTATAGCCTATTTATGAGCTTGATATTTGCCAAATCATAGCACTGTCTTAGGTTTGTGTATTAAAACAGTATACATACATATATGTACAATATACATCTACATTATATTTAACAATGTTTCCTCCATTCATCCATTCACAGTAAAAAGGAGAATGCCTGGGTCTATTTATAAGAACTGTGTCACTTGCAAGACCTTAGGAGTTGCAAGTAAGACATGTAAAGCCTGCGGAGCTAATCAGCCCTACAAGGCATTTAAAGAGGCAAGACTCCAAAAAATAAAAAATAAAAAAATGGCAAAACCAGAAGGTTTGAGGAGCAATGCAGCAAAGGTAGTCGATGCTGCATACATATTAGTGAGTAATTCTATTTCTCATTTATATAATTGCATTTGTACTCATTTTATTGGCAAAGCTTGCATATGGTATAAGTGAGTGACATAGTCTAACTTTAATTTAAATTTTAGCTTCACAACTTGCAGGCTGCGGGGTATTATCCCCTCCTGCTCCTGGGAAAGAGGGTGAAGGGGTCTAAATTTGCAGCGGAAATTTTGACACCCGGTGCAGATGAGACACTCCAGACAGTGGCTTCATTGAGGACCATTAAAAAGATTTTTGAAAGTCTACTTTGTGGTAAGACCACTGCAAGTTTAGATTTTGTGTAGGAAAAAAAAAAGATTTGTGCATTGCCTTCATATCACAGCAATATGGACACTGACAGCAGTCCAGGCCCACTTTTAAAGTTATTGTTCTAATGTTCCCCATTATTAGATGTAGCCATTATACCAAGGCAGCTGGAATTCTGTTCTATTAACTCTATTTAAATTTCACCCCTAGTGGTTGAGACGTATCCGTCTCAATTACAGTATTCATGTTCGTCTGAAATTATAAACTACAACTTTAAGAAAACCCCGAAAATTTTGACGCAGTATTTTTTTAAAGGGTAGCCTCTTGCGAAAACCTCAGATTCTCCAGTTACACTGCCGTGCAATAAATTAGGAGGGTGCTATTAGTAGCCCACAGCACTTACGACCCTCCTCTGGCTACAGCCACAGACTGTAAAATGCATCAAATGCACTGTTTATACACGCTAAGAAAATCATGTTCACATATAGAAACAATTTTTTTTTTTTTTAAACGTTGTACAAATGAGTATTCGCCGTTTTCTATGAGGGGCCGTTTAGGCCATAATTCACGTTGGACCTCTCACATACATATATTCTCACTCTCACATACATATATTCTCTCTCACATACATATATTCTCACTCTCACATACATATATTCTCTCTCACATACATATATTCTCACTCTCACATACATATATTCTCTCTCTCACATACATATATTCTCACTCTCACATACATATATTCTCACTCTCACATACATATATTCTCTCTCACATACATATATTCTCACTCTCACATACATATATTCTCACTCTCACATACATATATTCACTCTCACATACATATATTCTCACTCTCACATACATATATTCTCACTCTCACATACATATATTTTCACTCACATACATATATTCTCACTCTCACATACATATATTCTCACTCTCACATACATATATTCTCTCTCACATACATATATTCTCACTCTCACATACATATATTCTCACTCTCACATACATACATTCTCACTCTCATATACATATATTCTCACTTTCACATACATATATTCTCATAAGAGAATGTATGTATGTGAGAGTGATAATATATGTATGTGAGAGTAGAATGTATGTATGTGAGAGAAAGTATATATATATATGGAAGGCACTTACATGAAACGGAAGTCACTTACACGAAACGGAAGGCACTTACACGAAACGGAAGGAAGTTAGTTTATGGAATCGTGATTGGCTCAGAAGCTGGCTGGTACCATCGATATAAACAACTACTGGATTCCTTATTTTCCCATTCGCCCTGTTAAGTTACGTCTGCACTGTTACTAATATGCCATACAGGCTCAATTCCCACGCATCGTGGAGGGGGAAGACCAGATACATGTATTACAACAGGAAATCGGAGTAATGCATAATATATTATCACTGCCTAAAACGGGCCATCTCTTGAGGCCAGGTCAGCGCTGTGTCATTCTGCGCCTGTAGCTACCTTAAGAATCCTCAGCAGGTCAGCTTGGACTTGCTCGGAGACAGTCTGCCATCCTGCACGATATACACTCCACAACACTCAACAACTAACGTTAGCTTGCTACTAAGTTTAATCACTGTGCAAACAGACAAATGAACCGTTATCATTTCGTAACCATGTAGTAATCCTAAAAGATAATCACACCACTTGCTAACGTTAGCTAACTAACCAACAAAAGCAATGCTTCGTATAGCAACGGCCTTGGCTACTTAGACTTGCATTAAACAAGCTAACGTTAGCAAGTGATGTGATTATTTTTTAGCATTAGCTAGTACATGATTACCAAATTACAGTATAACGATTCACTGGTCTGTTTGCGTAGTGAATGAACGTAGTAGTAAGCTAACGTTATTTGTTACGTTTTCCTCTGCCGAGAGTCAAGGTGTGTCTGTGGACAGTCATTAGCCTACACTCAGGAGTGAACATTACGGTGTAAATAGTGCTCTCATCTCGCTGTCAGCTGTGTTGTGAGAAGGCGCTGAGTAGGCTAGGCTACAGGGCTGATGCTGGCCTCTCAAGAAGCACCGACTGTTTCAGGTGACGATAATATTTATGCATTACTCCGATTGCCGGTTGGAGGCAAATAACGTTACTGGTCTTCCCCCTCCATGGTGCACGGACAACAGTAGATACTATGACAACAGCCTACCAGCCATGGATATAAAAATGTAGATATATGTCGCATCAGCCGCTGTGTAACGTTGCAGCGATACTAATATTGAAAATGTAGCTATTTAGGCTACGTTCTGTAAAAATAAACAATCATGCATGCATGCATAAGTTGTTAAAATGTTGTCAGAGCTAATGGTGATTTCATTGTTTAGCTAAAGCTGCTAGAAAGCAGTAGAGGTTGGTTCTTAATTATTATCTTGGTAGCTCTGATTATTAAAACCGTATTAGGCCATAGCTGCAAATCTTGGATGTAGTTTTAATCGCAAATGGAGAGCGATTTTACAGCTTTCTAGCTTGGAAGCAAAGTGGTGGAAGTCAGATCGCCGAGCTAACAAAGAGGCGTCCTATGGCATGGGTATCGGCTGTAAGACGTAAAAAAAATATTACAACATTTCCACATCCGTTGTGCTCACGGCATATAGCCTACATAATATGACATTGAGCATAGTGGATTCTAATGGAAAACCGCAAGTGTACCTAGAGTGTAATGTGTGAAATGCAATAAACGATGTAGGCTACAATGAATACAATTCTGAATGTCTTTATTTAGCAAAAAAGAAATTAGGCCTACTTGCATGAAATGTACAAAATGGATAATATAATTTGTTTGGGGTAGTAGTAGCCTACAATGAAGTTCACAGTGCAACTGGTAGTAGGCTTACCACAAGTGGAAGTGATACATTCCAGTAATATATTCCATTCAAGTAATTTAAGAAAAACGATTGCACACATAAATCCCTGTGGGATAAGTTGAAAGCACAAGGTAATTACGAGTAAAAAGTAATAGAACCAAGAGCTGAAAACGCCCAAAAACTTGAACAATTAAGTGCTTCAATAGGCACAACATAGAACATAATTATGTGGTCAGTCTTTCTTTAAGGCTTCACCGTTGGTTATAGTTCTGTTCCACTCTTGTTTGCATGTGTGACAAAACTAGGGGTCATTTGCATCAGGTGCATGAGTCCAACACAATCAAGGTGGTTACACCTTAACATAACAGCTAACGTTAACGTTACCGTTAATGTTTATAGTTTGCGTGTCTGCAAAAAGGCCGATAATACCCACAACGCAACGCTGGTGTGAAGTCGTGCCTGTATACAGTAGGCTACTGTTTGTTTTTACACAGATCTTGACCGCCCTAATTTGGCGGCCGTGAAGATTTGAATAGGGCAACTGAGGTATCTATGTTTGTATATATGGTACCAGTCAGCTTCTGAGCCAATCACAATTCCATAAACTAACTTCCTTCCGTTTCATGTAAGTGCCTTCCATATATATATATACTTTCTCTCACATACATACATTCTACTCTCACATACATATATTATCACTCTCACATACATACATTCTCTTATGAGAATATATGTATGTGAAAGTGAGAATATATGTATATGAGAGTGAGAATGTATGTATGTGAGAGTGAGAATATATGTATGTGAGAGTGAGAATATATGTATGTGAGAATGAGAATATATGTATGTGAGAGTGAGAATATATGTATGTGAGTAAGAATATATGTATGTGAGAGTGAGAATATATGTATGTGAGAGAGAATATATGTATGTGAGGAGTGAGAATATATGTATGTGAGAGTGAGAATATATGTATGTGAGAGAGAATATATGTATGTGAGAGTGAGAATATATGTATGTGAGAGTGAGAATATATGTATGTGAGAGGTCCAACATGAATTATGGCCTAAACGGCCCCTCATAGTTTTCCCTTGCTTACTGTACTATATACAGTACCTGATGCACTTTCGGTTTAGGAGACACCTCATTTTTTTCTCCAAAATCTCTCGTATAAATATGTTTAAGAAACCAAGTACTTACCAGTATATTCAGCTACAGCTGTTTTCTGATGAACCCTGAAGAGTTTATCTTGTTATATTTCACCAAAGTCCCGTACGCTCAACATTTCCGCAGTGACCACCCCTCGCACTTAGGGCTGAAATACGTTGCTGTACTTGTGTGAATACACACGCGCTTTCGTACGTTCTTTTTTAACCGTATTTAAATACATTAGGCGACGTATGTTATGGTTATTATATACGTATATACTGTATGTGACTATTCTGAAATAAATGTATTCTGTAGCAAATTTCTGAATGATACAGCTTCTTCTTCAGTTCGAACTTAAAACCATGGATGTGCAGGGAATATTTTTTTAGATATTGACATTTAAATAAAACTAGTAGAAACCTGGGGCCCTATCTTGGCGATCTTGGCACTTGGTCTAAGCGCATGGCGCTAAGTCCATTTAGGGCGTGTCCAAGTCCACTTTTGCTATTTTAACAGCGTGTTTTTTGGGCGCTAAGCACAGCGCAAGGTGCAACTGGGCTAAACCTAGTCTCTTCATTAATTATAGGTGTGTCTTGGGTGTGACATGCAATAAACCAATCAAAATGTTATATCCCATTCCCTTTAAAAGCCTGCTTTTCCACCTTGGCGGATTGCTTATGATGGCGAAACAGACATGCTCGTGCGTGTTTAGTGCGATCAAGGAATAGGCTATATGGATCAATAGTTGCCTATGATCAATATTATTCGGGCTAACCATTATGAGTTCCCGGTAATTCTTGACAGTGCTGTTTACAAAATATATGCGGTTAAATTTTGTTAAAAGCACCTGCAACAGCTGAGAATAAGCGACCAATTGCTTCAGTTTCACCTTAGAAAACGCCAAATTAGCCTGCTTGTTTAACGAATTTCGTTTGATTATGCAATGAACTCATGTTCAAGCTTCATCCGAAGTTCATTAGGCTACCTGCATTCTAATTTTGATTCATAACATAACGTTATTTTGCCTTAATGATGACACTAAATATAATAAATATGTCAGGTTGGCAACCCATAGGTTTAGCATATTTTCCCTAATTTTATAATGTCCTGCTTATGGAAATGCAACCAACCTATTTTACTGGTAGCGTAATGCTTTAAAACGATCCACTTTCCCAGGAAGACTGTGAAAAGTGTGATTTACAGCAGAGGAAACAGACCTGCTCATGTAAAGCGCACATGCAGATAATGGCATTAAAATTAATTGTAAATTAATTTTGTAACGTGCTGCAAATTTTGTTTCTAATTAGCCGCTTAGTTCTCTTTAAAATCTTTTGTTCAGTTATGGAATAACAGGTGAAATCAGCGGGGTTTTAATAAGCTGAGGCTATGGAAACCTTTTCACTGTAATTTAAAAAATATGAAAATACGAAGAATAGCTAAGGTTACAATTCAGTTAACATGATGGCATTTATCTCCGTTTTTTAACCATAGGCTATCGAAAAGACCTGCACAGCGAATCCGTGTAGCCTAGGCTATTTGAAAAACAATAAAAGCAATATTCACTGGACAAGGTTTTGAACTTTTTTCAGTCACAAACCATTCTATTTACTTACAGGCTGTATTCCTAGATAACCAGAGCTGTATTGTAATGACGTCTGAAGTGCATTTTCAGAACTCAAAAGTATGTCTATTGCAGTGCGCTAGTTTTCCATTGAATGACAATTCACGCATTAGGTGTAAATGACAATTCGCGCATTAGGCTTGATATAGGTGTTATCAGCTCCTTTTTAATGGATAGCCATTGTCCCGTACCGTCGCACATCGCCTGGATGTTGATGGAGTGGGCTGAGAGCAATGTAATGTGGCATCGTTTCCCTTCGCCGAGGGAAAGGTATGTGGACCTATGGAACCTTTTATTATTATGCATTTTTGATATAGCCTACGCAATAATAATATTTCACATTGTGATCTAGATATTTTAGTCATGCTTGTGCGCGCCCCTGTGTGTAACAGACAGGAGGGTACGCGCGTTGTGCACACGCCTATGTAGACGCACTTATATGCGCCGTTAAAATAACATGTAAACAACTGCAACATGACTTTAGACCAGGTTTGTGGTGGGTCTAGCGCAAGCGCTTTCTGCTGGCTCAAGATAGCAATACGCCAAAAAGAATCCTGGCCACTCCTCATATTAAGACCAACACGCCCAGTTCACTTGTAATGGGCGCAAGAATACATGCTAGTTAAAGGACGTAAGCGTTAGGCGTTATAATGAACCTAGCGCCGGGTGTAAGATAGCAAAGACACTTGCGTTTGGGTTAGCGCCGCTGGGCCCCAGGTGTAAATTGCCTCTGAAGGGCCAAAGTAAATAGGGTTAAGCATATTGTTCAATGCAAAATATGGATTTAACTAGGGTGAACCATTGAATCCAGCATTGTTTCATATTGGGATTTAATTATTGTGGCATTATTACATACAGTAGAAGAATGTGTATTGGTATTTTAAAAAGTTGTACTTTGTTGAATAAATAATTTTTTAATGTATTATTTTTTGCACAGTAACTGCCCCTGCATCAACTCCAGGCAATCATGTCCCAGTCACTGTTGCCCCTGCCCCAGCCACTTCTGCCCCAGCCACTCGGGCTCCTGCTTCTGCCCCAGGCACTCCCGCCGCAACCAATCGGGCCCCTGCCCCAGCCACATCCGCCGCAACCAATCGGGCACCTGCCCCAGCCACATCCGCCGCAACCAATCGGGCACCTGCCCCAGCCACTCCCGCCGCAACCAATCGGGCACCTGCCCCAGCCACATCCGCCACAACCAATCGGGCCCCTGCCCTAGCCACATCCGCCGCAACCAATCGGGCCCCTGCCCCAGCCACATCCGCCGCAACCACTACTGCCCCTGAGCTGCTTGTCCCAGCCACTACTGCCCCTGCCCCTGAGCTGCCTGCCCCAGCCACTACTGCCCCTGAGCTGCCTGCCCCAGCCACTCCTGCCCCAGCCACTACTGCCCCTGAGCTGCCTGCCCCAGCCACTACTGCCCCTGATCTGCCTGCCCCAGCCACTCTGGCTGTAGCTCAGAAAGGGAGCTGGAAAGGAAGGGAAGACGGCTAAGATTTTAGGTAATTGGACTATGATTTCCCATGAATACAGCCTTTTTAATATGAAAAGGACATAATCAATGTTATTGTCATGAGTCATGTCAATAGCTTACAAGTGTGTTTGTGTAATTAAGCATTGTAAGGATGTTTGCATAATTACGATATTGGCTCCCACTCTTCCTGAGCGTTTATATGTAAATCTACATAACTACACAAAATGTATTGCCCACCAATATGGCTGTACTTCTATATTTCTATAGTGTCTACGGTGAAGGGTGAATTGATCTAGACAGGGAATAAGAATTTATGTAATTCAAACTCCAAATGAAAATCTTTGTGTGTTCCTTTTTCCTTAATATGAATTCAATTAATGGATAAACAGAGTTTTTTAAAGGAATAAATGTAGAACCAAATACAGTGCATATTTAATATCAAATCATGATAACCTGAATGCTTATTTTGTTTACATCTTTCAGACTGCCCTCTCCACACAGGGACTGAATTGTTCCCGGTAGCAAAGTTTCTGAGAGAGAGAGTTAGGGAGGTTGGTCAGACAAATGGCAGGAACAGAACATATTTTTTCATGCACACTAATTTTGGAGATATATAATTTGTAGACATACAGGTAGTGGCCAAAAAGGTGGAAACACTAATGTAAAGCCACTTAATAGGGTGTTAGGCCACCATGTGCAGTTCATCCGTGGAGTTCTTGGCAGACCTAGATGAAACTGGCTCTTCTTGCCCCAGGTTACACACCTGTTTTTTCTTGCACTTTGAATGAATGGAGGGACATCACAATTCTTGAGTATTTGCTTCTGTCCATTGTTGCCATTTGCTGATCATGTCCTTCTGAATGCCATTCTGACATCACCTTAGACAATGTTGCTCATCATCTCATCATCACTTGTGTCCCTCATTTATCCAACTGTTTCCACCTTGTTTGCCACTTGTCGATTATAGTACAAACCCCAATTCAAAAAAAGTTGGGACAGTATGTAAAATGCACATAAAAGCAGAAAGAAGTTATTTGTAAATTATCTTTTACATATATTTAATTGAAAACGGTACAAAGAAAATATATTTAATGTTTTAGGTAACAAACAAGCCTCGAACCATCACTCTGCTGCCAGATATGCAGTAGATATGGATGGATAACTTTAAGGGTTGTTTCTCATTTTCCTATTGAACTCTATGGAAAAATAAGTCAGGAGAAACAACCCTTCAAGTGATCCATCCATATCTACTGCATGTCTGGCAGCAGAGTGATGGTTTAAGACCTTGATGACTTTAGCCAACCATGGATTCCATAGTATTCCCGTGTAATTTATAGCGCAATCTAGTCCCACCCCCCAATTCCCATAGAGATCCATTAAAATGCAGAGAGGTTATAGTATCGCTTGTAAACGTACCTGAAAATAAGATATCAAGAGTCTTTTGATATCCTTTTATACCCAGTCATGATAGCACCTGTTTACCTGTGGAATTTTCCAAACAGGTGTTTTTTTGAACTTCCCAGTCTTTTGTTGCCCCTGTCACAACTTTTTTGGAACATGTTGCAAGCATCAAATTCAGAATTAGCGTATATTTACAAAAATCAATAAAATTGATAAGGTTAAACATTCAATATATTTTCTTTGTACTGTTTTCAATTAAATATACAGTGCCCGGCCAAAAAAAAAGTCGCCATTGCACCCGTCATGCATAGTGCCCACTGTACAAGCCTCTGGAGGCAGTGTTATGATCTGGGGTTGCTTCAGTTGGTCAGGTCTAGGCTCAGCAACATTATGCAGCAATAAAATTAAGTCAGCAAAGTACCTGAATGTACTGAATGACCAGGTTATCCCATCAGTGGGCATATGCCAGGATGACAATGCCAAGATTCATCGGGCTCAAATTGTGAAAGAGTGGTTCAGGGAGCATGAGGAATCATTTTCACACATGAATTAGCCACCAGATTCCTGACCTTAACCCCATTGAAAGTCTTTGGGATGTGCTGGAGAACACTTTACGGAGTGGTTCAACTCTCCCGTCGTCAATACAAGATCTCAGCCAAAAACTTATGCTACTCTGGATGGAAATAAATGTTGTGACATTGCATAAGGTTGTCGAAACAATGCCACAACAAATGCGCGCCGTAATCAAAGCTAAAGGCAGTCCAACGAAATATTAGAGTATGCGACTTTTTTTTTGGCCGGGCAGTGTATGTAAAAAGAGAATTTACAAATCACTGCTTTTATGTGCATTTTACATACTGTCCCAACTTTTTTGGAATTGGTGTCATGATTCTAGCCTGTCATGTCACGTTTTATGTTTCATTTCTGTCTTAGTTAGATTTCTTGTAAATGTCACGTATTATGTTTAGTCTAGTCACACCACGTTTTATGTTTTATTCTTGTTACGTTTCATTTTCATGTCATGTCACGTTTCATGTTTGATTCTTGTTACGATTTATTTTCTAGTCATGTCATGTCATGTTTTATATTTGATTCATGTTACGTTTCCCGTTCATTGTTTAGCATACACCTTTTCGTGTTTTTCCGCAACCTTGCGTTCATGCTTTCTCTATCTCTCTTGCTGTCGGTCACACTTTCCTAATTGTTTCATTCTCCCGTGTCTATTTTACTAATCTACTAACGTTAGATCAGGATTGGGTAATACTAACATTCTAACCATGTGTTCATGTTTACCTTACGTTTCTCATGCATGTCATTTACTAATTTACTAACGCTAGGTCAGGATAGGTTTATTATTAACGATTATTAATTATCTTGTTACCTTGTCAGCCCTCCACACCTGATTTCCATTTGCATGCTGCTCTCAAGCTAAGTGTCTGCACCTGTCTACACCTGCATTTAAGCTCAGTGTTCATGTCTTGTCTTTGCAAAATTGTTGCCTCCTGTTTGTCAGTGCACTTTTGAGCGTTATATCCAAGCCTGCCTTTTTGTTTACGATTCAAGCCTGTTTATTGACCATTGTTATCGACCTCTGTTTTGTTGACCACTGCCTGCCTGTACCACGAGTTTTTGCTTGCTGTCTTTTGTACTTTTGCCCCGCGGAGCGGACTTTGGCCTTGACTCTTGCATTGCCTTCGACCCCGAACCTGCCTACCGTCTGCCTGTACGTCTGCCCCGCTGACAGCTACTCTGGTTACTGGTCTATTGCATGGTGTACCGATTCTGAGACTGCCTTCTCCCTCGGTACTGTACATTGGTTTTGGCTGGATTTTTTGTGTATGAACTTTGCTTGTTTTTTTGACGCTCATTGGCCATTCCTTCATTAAAAGCCCTCACGGTAGTTTATCTGCAACCACTGCTTCTGAGTCGTGCATTTCGGGTCCTACCCTCACACATCCGTCTCAATTGGGGTTTGTATATTTTGATGTAGTTTTTTTTGTTTTGTTTTTTTAAGATACAGTATATGCTACCTACTGTGTTTTCATTTGTGACATTTTTACATTCTGTATTTCCATGTATCTTGCAATTGGTAGGATCCAGCCGTATGCAATTTTGTGAAATGCTTTGCTGTATACATAGAAGTAAGCATTTACAGTGATAAATACACCTTGTTTTTCTTTTCAAACAGGGACAGAGGTCCTCATACAGTGGAAGCCATGCTCCTCATGGTATGTATGAATAGTTTTTATATTGCACCATTCTTGTCTGATTTTATCCTGATACAGAAAGCAGGTGTCCCTTGAATAATGTACTTTCATAACTTGTTTTTGATCATAAAGTTTTGTGAAAATCACTGTTCAAGTTTAAAACTGGGTTTTGATTCCCTATTTGGAGAACTGCGAGGAAAGATCCATATAGCAGGTTTAAATATGATGCTGAATGTTCCTCAACGTGTGTACAACTGTGAAATTTCTTAAAGTATATTAACTCAACATTTTGATGAAGCTGTGTGTATTTGTATGCATCACATGCTTTTTCCTCATTTTCTTGTTTCTTTTTTTTTATTCTAGTGGGGTGAAATGGCAGGATACATGGGAGCCTGCAGATGGCCTTTAATTTTTTTTGTTTTCAAATGTTTTTGTATTTGTTTCTTCTGATGCTTAGCAACATGTTTTGTAATTTTTTAAAAACTATTATTGATAAATTCAACTCTCTTTAGTAAAATATCAAGGGCCATGTGATCTGGAAAGCAATGCAGTTATTTGATATAAGCATTAATCTTTTATGGCTTATTCAATTGAAAGACCATGAACAGGTATACTTTATTATAGACCTGTTGATCCAATAATTACTCATACATTCAGAGTAAATTATGTTCATGCTCCTGTCACTCCCACCGCAGATCATTTTAATATGGCCACCCTATTCAGATATTATATAGTTTAATAACTATAACTTGTGTTGGCCTCTTATCTTATTCCATGTGTTTCCTCTCCCTACATGTGCTGTTTTTGCATCTGGAGCACCAAAGGCCATTGCTTTCTTGCCATATTTAGGACAAACCCAAACACATGCATGTTCATTGTTCTTATCCATTGTTAATATTAGTAATGAATCATTTATATCCATGCTGATTTTCTTAACACAAATCAGACAGTGTAGATGAATGCTGACCAGTCATAGACAGTCAATTATCTGAGATTCTCCGTGAGCCTACGTCATTAGTTATTAGACCCTATCCTATTCCTACTTAACTCTATAAACTTCACCCCTAGTGGTTGAGACGCATGCATCTCAATTACAGTATTCATGTTCATCTGAAAATATAAACTACAGCTTTAAGAAAACCCTGTAAATTGACGCAGTATTTTTTAAAAGGGTAGCCTCTTGCGAAAACCTCAGCTTCTCCAGTTACACTGCAGTGCAATAAATTAGGAGGGCGTTATTAATAGCCCAAAGCACTTACGACCCTCCTCTGGCTACAGCCACCAACTGTAAAATGCACCGTTTATACATGCTAAGAAAATCATGTTCACGTATAGAAACAATATTTTTTTTAAACGTTGTACAAATGAGCAATCGCCGTTTTCCCTTGCTTACTGTACTATATACAGTACCTGATGCACTTTCGGTTTAGAAGACACCTAATTTTTTTTCTCCAAAATCTCTCGTATAAATATGTTTAAGAAACCAAGTACTTACCAGTATATTCAGCTACAGCTGTTTTGCGATGAACCCTGAAGAGTTTATCTTGTTATATTTCGCCAAAGTCCCATACAGTCGACATTTCCGCAGCGACCACCCCTCGCACTTAGGGCTGAAATACGTTGCTGTACTTGTGTGAATACACACGCGCTTTCGTACGTTCGAGACACTATTCTAATTTCTTGAAATACTGTTTTGGGGGTTTTCTGGAGCTGTAAGCCAGAATTATGAAAAATGAAACAAATAAAGGCTAGAAATATTTCACTGTGTGTAATGAATCTATAATCTATGAAAGTTTCACTTTTTGAATGGAATTATGGAAAAAAAACAACTTTTCCATGATATTCAAATTTTTTGGAAAGGATCTGTATATGTTGTTTCTTCACATCTATTGAGTCTCACATCTGTCAGTACATTCTGCTGCCTCCACACTTCTTGCCTTATCCTCCCTTGAGTCTCTCTGTCCTCTCATTGCAGGCCTCCAGTCTGTGGCTGTATGAAACAGTCAACAGAGCTAAACTGCACGCAGCAGAAATAAATTGATGAAATTCAAGATCCCCACTGACCTGTCCACCTACCAGTCTCTCCTTTTCACCTTTTCTACATCTGCTGTTTCATCTGCTAAGGTTTCCTTTTATAAGAATAAGATTCAAGATTCATCCTGTAATGCCTGTACACTGTTGTTCTCCTCCCTCCTCAACCCACCCCCTCCCCAATCTCCCTCTTATTTCACTGCAGACAACTTGTAACCTACTGTGACATGAAAGAAGCAGACATCCACAGGTCCTTTGCACATTTACAGCAAAGTCTTCTAGCCTACTCCCCAATGATGCCCATCCCAGCCTACCCTCTCTCTCTGTATTCTCTCCCCTTACAGATGCTGATGTCTCAGTATTTCTGCTGGCTCACCGACCGCCCACCTGTTCACTGGACCTGATTGACATTCAACCTTTTCTGTCTCCCTTACACCTTCTGACACACAGGTGGCCTTGTGCATCTCAGCCTGCCTTGTGACATCTCATCTTCGATGAACAGCTGGCAAATAAAAGTAAATCTGGCCAAGACTGAGGTGCTTGGCCTGGACCTCTCCATCACCCTGGACAACACCCACAGTGACTGCCACTCAGACTGCCATCCGTTCTGCAACACCCACAGTGACTGCCACTCAGACTGCCATCCATTCTGCAACACCCACAGTGACTGCCACTCAGACTGCCATCCATTCTGCAACCTTTCATCTTGGTCACGTGTCCTGTCTGTTCTGGTCCTCTGGTGGAATAGGTTTCCCACAGAGGTCAGAACAGCACTGACAATTTTCCAGCAAAGGTGCCAGACTCACCTCTTCAGATTTCTTCTTGGCTGCCTGAATTAATAGTTAGCACTTATGTCTTGCTTTTTGATATAGAATTGTAGGGGTAGCAGTGACACTAGCCATCTCACTAATGTTTTAGTATTGTATTACTTAGCCTTATTCAGATTTTTTTTGGTCAGTATACTATATTGGAGCACTGTGTTATGCACCCTTGTGATATGTTGTTTTATGACTCTTGTTCAAATGTGGTCTATACTGTTATACTATACTGTTTCTATTTCTAACATTGTCCCTGTAGCCTTATTATATGAACTTATCAACCCTTGCTTTGTAAATTGGTCTGGATAAGACATCTGCCAAATTAATAAATGTATAAGTGTCTTGACTTATACACTTATGTAATGTGATGGACCCTCCTAGAGTGAATAAGCTACTAATAAAAATGTTATTTAAAGCACTGAATTTCAATTTCCACTCTAATCTGACTGGTGTGATTATCTGTCATTTATAATGCCACAACTGCAGTGCATTATATGCAGGTGTACAGTATATATGGAAATATTGTAAATTCTTCTATCTTTTAAAACCTGATGGCCTATATTTACATTTTACATTTACATTTACATTTTAGTCATTTGGCAGACGCTCTTATCCAGAGTGACGTACATTAGTGCATTTTCCTTGAAACAAGTGCGTTAAAACAACCCTAAAAGGTAAATACGATTTCAAACACCAGGCGCAGTCAGTATGATTATTTTTATTTATTTATTTATTTTTTTTGGGGGGGGGGGGGGGGGGGGGTATTAAACTAGCAGCTTGAACCACTTAAACAAGGATTCAGAAAAACACAATCAAGGGAGGTCACAAGGAGGTAGGGAGGGGTGGAGAGAGGTGCAGCTTGAAGAGGTGAGTCTTCAATCTGCGCTTGAAGTGGGGGGGGGTACCAGTCGTCCTGAGGAGGCGGAACGCAGGGATCTGGTAGGTGTGTAGGGTCTGATGAGCTTTTGGAGGTATGGAGGGGCTGATCCTCGGACTGCCTGGAAGGCGAGCACCAATGTTTTGAATTTGATGCGAGCCATCACAGGTAGCCAGTGGAGGTCAATGAGCAGGGGGGTGACATGGGAGTGTCGGGGGAGGTTGAAGACCAGGCGTGCTGCTGCGTTCTGGATAATCTGAAGGGGTCTAATGGCCGATGCTGGCAGGCCAGCCAGGAGAGAGTTGCAATAGTCCAGGCGGGACAGCACCATCGCTTGGACCAGGAGCTGGGTTGAGTGGGCGGTGAGGAAGGGGCGGATTCTCCTGATGTTGTACAGGAAGAACCTGCACGCCCGGGTTACCACTGCGATGTTCTCAGAGAGGGACAGCCTGTTATCCATCACCACTCCGAGGTTCCTGGCACAGGGCGTTGGGGTCAGTGGAGTGTCCCCTAGGGCAGGGGTTCTCAATCCTGGTCCTGGGGGACCCCTGTGTATGCTGGCTTTCGTTGCAACCGCAGTTGCAATCCCAGAATTTTAACAAGCTGTTAATTTTTCTTAATTAGGTGCTTGTCATGTTTGGAGGAATTATTCACCCTCTTAAGCCACATTATATCAGAAATAGCTATGGATGCCATGTAGAATAAACACCCCATGTTCACATTGTGCTATATTATTTAAAAAAGATAAGAAAATTATTTAACAGATCCATTTAAAGACTGGTTTGAATCAATAGGCTCCTAATTGGTGAAAGTGTGGACACATGGCCACTAAAATTAACCATTTCGTAGATAATGAAGAATTCAAACACAAAGCAAATGATAACGAGCCAAACCTGCATTGTCTTAAGCTGAAAGAAAAAATTGAGTTAAACACATGTGTTCAACAACCTAATTAGGAGCCTATTGATTCACTTCACTCTCTCATTTGAGTGAAAATACATTATTTTGTAACCTTTTCTTATGTAATTGTTGCAATATAGCACAATAAGCACAATGTGAACATGGGGAGTTTGTTCTACATGGCATGCATAGCTCTTTCTGACATAATGTGTCTTAAGTGGGCGAATAATTCCTCCAAACATGAAAAGCACCTAATTAAGAAAAATTAACAGCTTGTTAAAATTCTGGGATTGCAACTGCGGTTGCAACGAAAACCAGCATACACAGGGGTCCCCCAGGACCAGGATTGAGAACCCCTGCCCTAGGGAAATGGAGAGATTGAGAGGGGGAGAGGTTAGAGCAGGAATGTAGATGAGCTCAGTCTTGCCTGGATTGAGCTTCAGATGGTGGTTGTCCATCCAGCTCTGGATGTCTCGCAGGCAAGCGGAGATGCGGGCTGACACCTGAGTGTCAGAGGGTGAGAAGGAGAGAAAGAGTTGAGTATCGTCAGCATAGCAGTGGTAAGAAAGACCATGAGCAGTGATAACAGGGCCAAGGGATTTGGTGTAGGTGGAGAAAAGGAGGGGACCAAGGACTGAGCCCTGGGGGACTCCTGTGGTAAGGGGACGGGGTGCAGATACTTTACCAGCCCAGGCAACCTGGGAGGAGCACTCCGAGAGGTAGGACTCAATCCAGGCCAGGGCCGAGCCGCCGATCCCCGCTGCAGACAGGGACGACAGGAGGATGGAGTGATCTACGGTGTCGAAGGCGGCAGAGAGGTTTAGGAGTATTAGCACAGAGGAGAGGGAGGCTGTCCGAGCTGCGTGAAGCATCTCGCTGACGGAGAGGAGTGCGGTCTCCGTTGAGTGGCCAGGTCTGAAGCCAGACTGGTGGGGGTCTAGTAGGTTGTTCTGGGTAAGGAAAGAAGACAGTTGGTTAGAAACAGCACGTTCAATAGTTTTGGAAAGAAAAGGAAGAAGAGATACCGGTCTGTAATTTTGGATGTTGGAGGGGTCCAGCGTGGGTTTTTTCAGGATCGGGATGATGTGGGCTCTCTTGAAGGATGAGGGGAAGCAGCCAGAGGTCAGGGAGGAGTTCACCAGAGAGGTCACAAACGGGAGGATATCTGGGGTGATTGTCTGGAGGAGAGATGAAGGGATAGGGTCGAGGGCACAGGTAGTGGGGCGATGGGAGAGTAGGAGGTGGGATACATCAGTATCAGACAGGGGAGAAAAGGTGGAGAAGCAGGGGGGGGCACGGAAGGGGTAGAGAGAGGAGGAGAGTGGAAAACAGTGTCCGTGAGGGGAGGGGGCATAGAGAGGGGGCTGAGGGGCTGAAGGAGCTGCGGATGTCTGCGATCTTCTCATCAAAGAAATCTGCGAAGTTGTCGGCAGTGAACGAGGATTGAGGAGCAGGAGGGGATTTGCTGAGGAGGGAGGAGAAGATGGAGAACAATTGACGGGGGATAGAACTGTATTTGTGAATTTTAATGTGATAGTAAGTTACCTTGGCAGCGGTGACTGCTGTAGAGAACGCCGCTAGGAGAGACTGGTAGGAGGAGAGGTTTGATGCGTCTCTGGATTTCCTCCACATCCTCTCTGCTGCGCGAAGACCGGCCCTGGAGGTGCGCAGGGCATCGGACATCCACGGGCAGGGAGGAGATGGGTGTGTGGGCCTAGAGACAAGAGGGCAGAGAGAGTTAAGTGATGTGGAGAGAGCTGTGAGCAGGGTGTCGGATGCAGAGTCGATGGGGAGTTGAGAGAAGGATTTGAGAGGGGGGAGGGAAGCAGTGACACAGGGAGCAAGAGAGGAGGGTGAGAGGGAGCAGTGGTTACGGCGGACAGAGACAGTGGGGGTGGGGGGAGGGGGAGGGCGGTGTGGAACAAGAGGAAGAGAGAAAGAAATGAAGTGGTGATCAGAGGTATGGAGAGGGGTAACAGTGAGATCAGAGCACGGGCTGTTCCTCTGGAAGACCAGGTCTAGGAGGTTGCCAGCCTTGTGGGTTGGGGGGGAGGGTTGGAGGGTGAGGTCAAAGGAGCGGAGAAGTGGTAGGAAGGCTGCAGACTGGGAGGCATCTAGATGGATGTTGAAGTCTCCCAGGAGGATCAGCGGGGTGCCGTCCTCTGGGAAGGAGCTGAGCAGGGTGTCGAGCTCATCGAGGGAGCACCCCAGGGGACCTGGAGGGCGATAAACAACTATAATGTACAGGTTAGTAGGGTGGTTGATTAACACAGAGTGGTATTCAAAACTAGTAATAGATATATCAGAGAGGGGGAGAACAGAGAATGACCATGAGGGGGAGAGTAGCAAACCAGTACCACCTCCGCGACCAGACGGCCGGGGGGTGTGAGAGAAGGAGAAGGAGGAGGAGAGGGCAGCGGGAGTTGCCGTGTTGTCCGGTGTGATCCAGGTTTTGGTGAGGGCGAGAAACTGGAGGGACAGGAAGGAGGCATAGCCGGAGATGAAGTCTGCTTTCCGTGTGGCAGACTGGCAGTTCCAGAGCCCCCCCGCGACGGTGAAGTTCTCGTCGCAGGGAGTCAGTGAGGGGTAGCGGAGGTTGGTCGGGTTGCGTCGCCGTGGAGGGCCCCGTAGATGGAAGCGGGTTCTAAAAGGAAGAGAGCAGACAGGGATAGGGAGAGGGATAGGGAGAACACTCATAAAACTGGGACGGAGTCGCTCTTCCAGATGTCTTTTGAAATGCACACAGCTGATTGCAAGTGGTTAACAGCTGTGTGAGACACTTCGCAAGCACGGATAAACAAGTACTTCCAATTAAAAAGCACAATAACGCGAAACTAACAGCTGTATTTATAGGTTCCATGAACATTGCTTCAGTTTACACTCCACTGGCCTGAAAAGTCCTCATATTGCAATCCATTAAAGCAGCATCGGGAATGTTTGCACCATGAATGTGTGGCTAAAAGTCTGCAGGACCTGCGTGATGCTATCGAGCATGGTCAAAACCCCAAGGGAATGTTTCCAGCACCTTGTTGCAAAGAATTCAGACTGTTTTGAGTCAAAAGGGGGTCATATATAATGACGTTTTTTAAATACATAATTGTAGTCTTAAATGTTAGAAATTGTAGATATTACACTAACTGAATATTGATATTACAATTAACACCACAATAAAAATGGGTAGAAAATGAATTTTATATGCCTACCAATAAAATCTCAGAACTGGATAACCTGCATAGTTAAGTATTAGCTACATTTTTTACATACAGCTGACACACTTATTTTTTATGTATTTAAATGTATTTTATGTATTATTAAAAGTGAATGCTTCACCCCTCTATAAAGCTTTTACACTAGGCTACTGCATGTTCTTGACTTCTCTCTGCTAAATATGTATCAACGTATTACAAATTTGGTTTACTTGAGCAGTGTGATCGCATTAGATTGGACTAAAAAACAGAAGCAACTTTGTGTCTGCAGGCAGCGTTGGTGACGTCACACTTCAGCAAGTTTGCTAGCGAGATAAGTAACCTTAGCAAAAAACATTATTGCCTTAGCCCAACACTGTCATATCAGTCAAATGGTTACCCTTACAGTAGCTTGTATAATAAAACCCAGTTACCGCTGTTTAAAAGGTGCATAATCATTGTTCAACATATACACACAGGCTCCACAGCGCCCCCCTGGAAACAGATTTTTTCACTTTTTGGGCCCTTGCCGTTTGCGCCCTGAATGATGTATCATGCTGAAATTTTGGCCTCTAGACCACCTCCAGCCATACTACAAATAATGTCAGAACTAGATCTCTAGCTAAAAATATTCTATAAAATTTCTACAGGGGGCGCCACTTAAATTTCAGTGTTAATGCACAACACTTTCCAAGGTGATTCTAAGGATCAAGCCAAGTAAGAAAATCGCACTTACTGAATATTTTTTATTAATATATACATAGAAACACATTTGGTCTGGGAACATACGGATGTGTTTGTGTATTGGTGATTATTGTGCAGGTGGCACCCTGATGTCTGGCTGGTTATAGAGATATTTTGTAACAATAGTGAACCAATTAAGCAGGGGCTAACACTTCACACGCCAGGATGCAAATGTAGCCGTTAGAATTGTAAAAGAGGACAACTACAATGAGTGTTCCTTGAAAATTTTGTAACCTTACAAACGGCCCAGCTGTGTGAATTAAACCTTCCTGTCCTTTTGTAGGGAGGTCGAACGTTCTGCCCGCAATGTAATCACAATGGGCATTCCACACGCAAAACAAAAAACAAAATTGACGTCTGGGCTCATTTCAACATGTCATTTAACAAGGAAATCTACTAAACGAGAGTAGATGAAGCTATTCATTTGTTTCAGAAGTGTACTTACACTTCAACAATGTTATTTTTTTACTTTAGAACCCAGAAATTATTATGCTAATTTGACTCTGTTTACGAGCATTTGTGCCTATACTTAACGCTGTACCGAAATCAATGGGGTCATTATAAAACATCCAACCACATTGAAGTCGTCAATACACATTTTATTACAAGAAAAACTCACTGTGAAATGTTTTAGGTGTTAATCGATCGGTATGTATCGATACTTTCGTCTATTTAGGTGTCCTGAAAACGTTACTGCGCGTCCTGCGGGACTTAGAATTCTACAGCCACTTCAGAAGCAAAATGGCACCAAAAAAATAAGGCGCTCGCCACCTTAATCGAAATAACCCCAGAAGGGATTTTGTAATAGTGAAATGAAATGTTATTCAAATTGTGGCCAACCCCTGTCTTGACATCATGCCGATTGTTCAAATCCGATTGGTCCAAGATATGCTGGCAAAGAGGCGCTCTGAAATGTTTTCTGATGTGGCTAGGTCAGTAAACTCCAGATGAACAACGACATTTTTACATGTAGATCTTCATCAAAATCTCGTCTACAGTATGGTATAAAGCATTTTAATATTGCGAATGGGTGTTTTTTTTAATTAACATGAAAAGACATGCACCTTATAGATTCCAAATCCAAAAACTGAGAATTCTGATAACCAGTGCCAGCTTAAGTCGCTAGCTGCTATGTTTTTCTCTGGACCATTTCGCCGGTAAACTCCAGATGAACAACGACATTTTTACATGTAGATCTTCATCAAAATCTCGTCTACAGTATGCTATAAAGCATTTTAATATTGAGAATGGGTGTTTTTTTAAATTAACATGAAAAGGGAACATGCACCTTATAGATTCCAAATCCAAAAACTGAGAATTCTGATAACCAGTGCCAGCTTAAGTCGCTAGCTACTATGTTTTTCTCTGGACCATTTCGCCGGTAAACTCCAGATGAACAACGACATTTTTACATGTAGATCTTCATCAAAATCTCGTCTACAGTATGCTATAAAGCATTTTAATATTGAGAATGGGTGTTTTTTTTAATTAACATGAAAAGGGAACATGCACCTTATAGATTCCGAATCCAAAAACTGAGACAATGGAAGGTGGGGCTTTAAACACTTTGTTTATGACTTTTTAAATTCTGTTTGCTGTGTAATTGGTTCTACAAAACAACATGCAACATACAGCTTCCAATCAAAGGCCCCCACCCCCTACCCTTTTCCCATAACTGTTGCTGTTAATATTTTTAAAAATTATTTCTGCTTGGGACCCAAGAAGAGAACACAATGAGCTGCAGCAAGATGAGTGGTATGGTGTATAGGGCAGTGGCGGAACATCGTGACGCCGGGCCCTGGTGCAGAACGCACGAACGGGCCCCACCCACTCCAACCTACTATGCACACAGCATAACAGCGCACACATAGCCAGCGGTAATGTTACCTCATTAGCGAAAGTTCAGCCCCACTGACAGCGATCACAGCACACAACGGTAACGAAGAAATCATGGCGTTTTGTTACTTTGATAAATAAGCATCAAAACACCTAGTGTAAATTATTAGAAAAATTGTCCAATAAAATCAGCACAGCGACATATTAATATAGACAAAACATTGGCACGGCGGCCGACCAGTTCATAAATATATCAAGGCTACTCACTAGTGATGGGCATTCCGGCTCTTTTCAGTGAGTCAGATCATTTGGCTCAGCTCACCAATAAGAGCCGGCTTTTTCGGCTCCCAAACGGCTCTTCATTCAGTAGCATTTCCGGTTTTTCAAAATCGGCCAAAGTTAGCGATATTTTGACCTATGATTGGTGTTTGTGCACATCTTGTTACGATCCTGGGAAGGTTTGGACCTAAATGCACGACTGGGAGGCAGATTCAATGAAGGGATGTTTATTTTTAAATTAAGTTTAGGGGTAGTCCCAAAACTGTACAGGAAAAGGAAAACACAATTATCACACTGGGTAATGTCAGGAAGCCCGGAACGGACTGCTCCAAGCCGGAGCTGGACTTGAGGGTCCGGAACGGGTTCCAAGCCGGAACTGGACTGGATAGTAGGTGAAGGCAACACCTGGACTGGACTGGAACTGGACCGGGAGGTCCACTCAGGAAACGGGTTCTGGAACGGATTTGTTCCAAACCGGAACTGGACTGAAGAGGTAGGTGCACGACTCACACCTGGACAGGACTGGAACTGGACCGGGAGGTCCACTCTGGAACTGGGCTCAGGAACGGATTGTTCCAAACCGGAACTGGACTGAAGAGGTAGGTGCACGACTCACTACGGCTGGACTGGAACTGGACCGGGACGACTACACCGGTACGGGGTAAAAAGCAGAGGGAGGTTAGTTTGGGAGTAGGCACGGGAAGGACCGGGAGGTTCTCACAGGGGTGCAGGGTTTGACAGGTAGGTAGCTGGTGAAGCACGGCAGAGCTGGGTGGTGTGGCGTAGCTGCGGTAGGTCCGGTTGGAGCTGACTGGTCTCCAGAGCTCCCGGAACCGTAACCGAAGGACTTGGTGGCTGTTTCGGCCGGACAGGAACAACTGGAGGGTAGCCAGGTTATAACGCCACCACGGATCCTACACAAGCTGGAGGTGGAGGTACCGCAACACACACAAACAAACACGGGGAACACGAACACTGCAATGGAGGACTGGAAGCCGGGTAAACTGGAGGTTGAAGGAAGACAGGTTAGCTGCATGCAATACTGAAATGACAGGGGAGGTAAACTACCAATCTGTAGTTCGCGAGAACTAAACACTGTAAGGGGATAATATCCCACAACCAAGCGAATAGCACTTTTAAAGACCAGGAGCGAATAGCATGAACACCGAGTGAGGATAGTTAACAAACAGTAACAGGGTCAGAACGGTAACACACGTAATGAACCGACAAAGAAGGGGAGACAGCAGGTGGGTTAAATAAGGGAGTGAGATTGGAGTCAATAAGGAACAGGTGCGGAAAGAAACCGGGAGTGATTGCTACACACAAAGGTGAGGAATGTATGCAACGAGCGGGCAAGGTGATAGGCGGAAACTAAAGTGGGAAATCAAGAGAGCGAAACAGAGGGGAAACGCCCAGCCTGAAGCAGAGGGGAAAACACGGACAAGGGAATCCAACAAGACACGGAGGGACATGACAAAACCGGGGAAAACGGACTGGATGGGAACGGAACGTCACAGTACCCCCCCCTAAAAAGGACGCCTCCTGGCGTCCAACAGAAACACCACCGGAGGAAGAGGGCAGGAACGTTCAGGAGGTCGGCCACAGTGCGGACTGAACCGTACAGGAGGCCAGACGTGGCGCGGGCGGAGCCGCTCAGGAGGCCGGCTGTGGAGCGGGCGGAACCGCTCAGGAGGCCGGCTGTGGCGCGGGCGGAACCGCTCAGGAGGCCGGCTGTGGCGCGGGCGGAACCGCTCAGGAGGCCGGCTGTGGCGCGGGCGGAACCGCTCAGGAGGCCAGCCGCGGCGCGGGCGGAACCGCTCAGGAGGCCGGCGGCGTAGCGGGACTGGAAGAGAGGAATGGAGCGGGACTGAATGACTGGAACGGGGCGGGACTGGATGACTGGAACGGGGCGGGACTGGATGACAGGAACGGGGCGAGACTGGATGACAGGAACGGGGCGAGACTGGATGACAGGAACGGGGCGAGACTGGATGAAAGGAACGGGGCGGGACTGGATGACTGGAACGGGGCGGGACTGGGGGACTGGAACGGGGCGGGACAGGGGGACTGGAACGGGGCGGGACTGGGGGACTGGAACGAGGAGGGACTGGGGGACTGGAACGAGGAGGGACTGGGGGACTGGAACGAGGAGGGACTGGGGGACTGGAACGAGGAGGGACTGGGGGACTGGAACGAGGAGGGACTGGGGGACTGGAACGAGGAGGGACTGGGGGACTGGAACGAGGAGGGACTGGG
This sequence comes from Synaphobranchus kaupii, assembly GCA_029718625.1. Lineage (NCBI taxonomy): Eukaryota > Metazoa > Chordata > Actinopteri > Anguilliformes > Synaphobranchidae > Synaphobranchus > Synaphobranchus kaupii. Next base: position 70,889,141 of record CM056379.1, on the reverse strand, counting down.
GGACTGGAACGAGGAGGGACTGGGGGACTGGACCGAGGAGGGACTGGGGGACTGGAACGAGGAGGGACTGGGGGACTGGAACGAGGAGGGACTGGGGGACTGGAACGTGGCGGGACGGGGGGGCTGGAACGTGGCGGGACGGGGGGGCTGGAACGTGGCGGGACGGGGGGGCTGGAACGTGGCGGGACGGGGGGGCTGGAACGTGGCGGGACGGGGGGGCTGGAACGTGGCGGGACGGGGGGGCTGGAACGTGGCGGGACGGGGGGGCTGGAACGTGGCGGGACGGGAGGGCTGGAAGGGGAACGGACGGGAGGGCTGGAAGGGGAACGGACGGGAGGGCTGGAAGGGGAACGGACGGGAGGGCTGGAAGGGGAACGGACGGGAGGGCTGGAAGGGGAACGGACAGGAGGGCTGGAAGGGGAACGGACAGGAGGGCTGGAAGGGGAACGGACAGGAGGGCTGGAAGGGGAACGGACAGGAACGGCGATGATTACATCGCCCTGACGGGTAGCGACAGCGACTGCATCGCCCAGGGGGTCGACGACGACATCATCCTGGAGGCGGGCGGCTGGAACGGGACCGGACAGGAACGGCGATGAACGTATCGCCCTGGAGGCAGGTGGCGGCGACTGCATCGCCCTGGAGGCAGGAGGCGTCGACTGCATCGCCCAGGAAGGAGGAGACGGCGACTGCATCGCCCTGGAAGCAGGAGGCGGCGACGACTGCGTCGCTCTGGAAGCAGGAGGCGACGACGACTGCATCGCCCTGGGAGCAGGAGGCGGCGACGACTGCAACGCCCTGGGAGCAGGAGGCGGCGACGACTGCATCGCCCTGGAAGCAGGAGGCGGCGACGACTGCATCGCCCTGGAAGCAGGAGGCGGCGACGACTGCATCGCCTTGGGAGCAGGAGGCGGCGACGACTGCATCGCCCTGGAAGCAGGAGGCGGCGACGACTGCATCGCCCTGGGAGCAGGAAGCGGCGCCTGCATTGCTCTGGAAGCAGGAGGCGGCGACGACTGCGTCGCTCTGGAAGCAGGAGGCGACGATGACTGCATCACCCTGGGAGCAGGAGGCGGCGACGACTGCAACGCCCTGGAAGCAGGAGGCGGCGACGACTGCATCGCCCTGGGAGTAGGAAGCGGCGCCTGCATTGCTCTGGAAGCAGGAGGCGGCGACGACTGCATCGCCCTGGAAGCAGGAGGCGGCGACGACTGCATCGCCCTGGGAGCAGGAAGCGGCGCCTGCATTGCTCTGGAAGCAGGAGGCGGCGACGACTGCATCGCCCTGGAAGCAGGAGGCGGCGATGACTGCATCGCCCTGGAAGCAGGAGGCGGCGACGACTGCGTCGCTCTGGAAGCAGGAGGCGACGACGACTGCATCGCCCTGGGAGCAGGAGGCGGCGACGACTGCAACGCCCTGGGAGCAGGAGGCGGCGACGACTGCAACGCCCTGGGAGCAGGAAGCGGCGCCTGCATTGCTCTGGGAGCAGGAAGTGGCGCCTGCATAGCTCTGGAAGCAGGAGGCGGCGACGACTGCATCGCCCTGGAAGCAGGAGGCGGCGACGACTGCATCGCCTTGGGAGCAGGAGGCGGCGACGACTGCATCGCCCTGGAGGCAGGAGGCGGCGACGACTGCATCGCCCTGGAAGCAGGAGGCGGCGACGGCTGCGCCGCCCTGGAAACAGGAGGCGGCGACTGCTGCATCGCCCAGGAAACAGGAGGCGGCGACGACTGCATCGCCCTGGAAGCAGGAGGCGGCGACAACTGCATCGCCCTGGAGGCAGGAGGCGGCGACGGCTGCGTCGCCCTGGAAACAGGAGGCGGCGGCTGCTGCATCGCCCAGGAAACAGGAAGCGGCAACTGCTGCGTCGCCCTGGAAACAGGAGGCGGCGACGGCTGCGTCGCCCTGGAAGCAGGAGGCGGCGACGACTGCATCGCCCTGGAGGCAGGAGGCGGCGACGGCTGCGTCGCCCTGGAAACAGGAGGCGGCGACTGCTGCATCGCCCAGGAAACAGGAAGCGGCAACTGCTGCGTCGCCCTGGAAACAGGAGGCGGCGACGGCTGCGTCGCCTTGGAAACAGGAGGCAGCGACTGCTGCATCGCCCAGGAAACAGGAGGCGGCAACTGCTGCGTCGCCCTGGAAACAGGAGGCGGCGACGGCTGCGTCGCCCTGGAAGCAGGAGGCGGCGACGACTGCATCGCCCTGGAGGCAGGAGGCGGCGACGGCTGCGTCGCCCTGGAAACAGGAGGCGGCGACTGCTGCATCGCCCAGGAAACAGGAAGCGGCAACTGCTGCGTCGCCCTGGAAACAGGAGGCGGCGATGGCTGCGTCGCCCTGGAAACAGGAGGCAGCGACTGCTGCATCGCCCAGGAAACAGGAGGCGGCGACGACTGCATCGCCCAGGAAACAGGAGGCGGCGACGACTGCATCGCCCTGGAGGCAGGAGGCGGCGACGGCTGCATCGCCCTGGAAACAGGAGGCGGCGACTGCTGCGTCGCCCAGGAAACAGGAAGCGGCAACTGCTGCGTCGCCCTGGACACAGGAAGCGGCAACTGCTGCGTCGCCCTGGAAGCAGGAGGCGGCGACGGCTGCGTCGCCCTGGAAACAGGAGGCGGCGACTGCTGCATCGCCCAGGAAACAGGAGGCGGCGACTGCTGCGTCGCCCTGGAAACAGGAAGCGGCAACTGCTGCGTCGCCCTGGAAACAGGAGGCGGCGACGGCTGCGTCGCCCTGGAAACAGGAGGCGGCGACTGCTGCATCGCCCAGGAAACAGGAAGCGGCAACTGCTGCGTCGCCCTGGAAGCAGGAGGCGGCGACGGCTGCGTCGCCCTGGAAACAGGAGGCGGCGACTGCTGCGTCGCCCAGGAAACAGGAGGCGGCGACTGCCGCGTCGCCCTGGAAACAGGTGGCGGTGACTGCCGCGTCGCCCTGGAAACAGGAGGCGGCGGCTGCGTCGCCCTGGAGGCCGGTCGGGGGGGACGACGGCGTCGCCTAGGAGACTGGCCTGTGTTGATGGCGAATGCCTCGCCCTGAAGGCCGGCGATGATTGCATCGCCCGGGCCTTGGTTCCCACCCCGGCAATGGCTCAGGTGCTCGTCCAGAGCATCCTGGCGGGCAAGTTCGTGCTCGTACTGCCTTACTGCATCGCCGAAGGCGGGGTGGATCAGGGACAAGAAGTCGGCTAGGCCCTTATCTGTTCGGTTCATTCTGTTACGATCCTGGGAAGGTTTGGACCTAAATGCACGACTGGGAGGCAGATTCAATGAAGGGATGTTTATTTTTAAATTAAGTTTAGGGGTAGTCCCAAAACTGTACAGGAAAAGGAAAACACAATTATCACACTGGGTAATGTCAGGAAGCCCGGAACGGACTGCTCCAAGCCGGAGCTGGACTTGAGGGTCCGGAACGGGTTCCAAGCCGGAATTGGACTGGATAGTAGGTGAAGGCAACACCTGGACTGGACTGGAACTGGACCGGGAGGTCCACTCAGGAAACGGGTTCTGGAACGGATTTGTTCCAAACCGGAACTGGACTGAAGAGGTAGGTGCACGACTCACACCTGGAGAAATGTTCATGCTCTCTGGGGTCATAAAACCACTGAGCAAAGCCCATCGTTTGATGCTGTGCCCGAAAAAGTTGTACAGCATCTCTATAGTGTCATAGAATTTCCTCACTTCTGGGACGTTTTTAACGGAGTCATTGAGTGCTAGATTGAGATTGTGAGCGGCGCAATGCACGTAAAGAGCGAGGGGCTCCTTCTCTGCTATTCTTGCTTGTACGCCCGAATACACACCGCTCATATTCGCAGCCCCATCGTACCCGTCCACGGCACTTGGAAAGATTTAATCTGTTTTTTTTTATAGAGCCCAGGATTTTGCTTTCAAGCTCTGAAGCTGATGAATCTACAGTCACTTCAAATCCCAAAAAAGTTTCATTTATATGTATATCTGTAGATATCCATGTCATTCCTAACAACGGTGACATATCTGTACACCTGGCTCAATTGATCTAGCTTGGACACGTCCTGGGTCGTGTCCATGATAATAGAATAAAACGGGGCTCCGTTAATCTCATCAATGATGTCGGATTTCACGCGTTGAGATAATATGTAAATAATCTCATCCTGAATGGAGTGACTGAGGTATTTTACAGATCCTTCTGGCCGGTTTATGAGTTCTTTCAGGACAGGGTCGTAGCGTGCCAACAGTTCGATTATTGACAAAAAGTTGCCTGCACTGCCCTGACCAAGGACTTCTCTATGCCCCCTGAATGCCAAGTTGCATGAAGCTAGGGTGAGTGTTACATTTATTATACGCTCCAGCACCTGTCTCCAAAAGTGTGCCGCGCTTCGCACATTCTTCTCAATTTCAGCGTCTATCGTACCATTGAGTTTCCATTGTTCATAGACAACGCATGCACCGAGATGTATTTGAGTAGACTCATGCTTCTCAATTTTGGAGGAGAGATGCCTCCAGTCTTTTATTCCCTTTACCCATGCGTTATTGTAGAACGGGGCATTCCGATTGGCAAAAAGCCAGCAAGGCTCGCAGTAAACGCAGTCTAATTTTGGGGAATAGCACAGCCAACTACGTGGCAATTTCATCCCAACTTTAGTGGTGGATGTATAATAGCTTTCCGAAAAACAGCGGTTGTCATTATCGATGGGAAATTGACCTTTAGGTTTGCATGGGCCAGTTTGAAGAATGTACCTTTTAACATTGGCATTGTCAATATTCTCAGGGAAATTGCCTCGATCGGTCGGAAAACGCTCCAGAGCAGGGTCCTCCTCATTAATTCTGCTCTGACCCAGACCGTGGTCAGGAGCAGGAGGCCTGCTACTTCCACTGCAGCATGGTGAGGATAGTTGAAAGGGGGGGAGCTGGTCTATCGCGGGAGACAGACCTACCTCTTCTCCTACCGAGCAGCTAGCCGAGGCTCTATTACAACCAAGAAAGACAGAGGGAAGGAAATTATTTAATTACTATTAAATTGCTACATAGTCAGGCTACAGTAGCCTGCGTAATCTAGACCTAGCCTACCTGTTACAAGGGCTCCCTGACGGTAGTGGGGATGGTGGATTATAAGACACACCGCTGCTAGCTGTCTCATCCTGCACCGTTACAGCACTTTCTAGCTCTCCTGTTGCAGCAGGAGCGATGGAAAAAAACGAATCTAATTTAGGCAGTTTGGAGACTTTTTGCTCTAAACTATGACGTTTTTGTCTCTTTTGGTATCCACTTTTATGCTTGTAGTTGCTACCAGACATTTTAAGACACAAAACAAATAGCACTATATATATTAGGCTATAGGGCTGTACAGAACACTGCTTTCGATTTCAAGCGGGAATTTCAGCAATGTCCAATCAGATAACACTTTCGCTGTGTGCGTTTATGAAAAGACGAGCTATCTTTTTGAACCTATCCGTGGTCCGTAGATAGCATTCGTGCTACTCTACATAGCATTAATGCGAGTGTATAACTAGCTCATAATGTTTATTTACAGGCCAATTGAACAAAGACATTGAAAATGATCAAACCACTTGTAGATTTCTGGCAAGCATAGAGCGTATAATCGACACAGTTCAGTGCTAGTTGCTAGTAGCTAGCGAGACGTACAGCAACAGACCCGGAAGTGGGAAAAATTATACTGGGAGGAATTGTAGGCTACGCGACACCGTAACCTTACCCGACATTCATTTGGATGCTACGATTCACTCATAAATCTGCATGCTATAACTGTTTGCGTACTAAATAACTGCATGTAACACAAAATACCAAATTTATATGTTCATTTAACTATTTTATTTTAGTCATAATTATCTCATTTACTACCAACCATGACCGTATTTTCTCTGTGAAATATGTGGTATATAAACAATTGAGCGCTACTATTTTCTTTAGTACGATTGTTCCTAGACATCGATGTATTGATATTAACTTCAATCGCGCTCTCGTTAAACGTTGCATCCTGCGCTGGGGCCCGTGCTCTAGATCAGTGGGCCCCCAGATGCCGCGGGCCCTGGGACAGCCGCACACCCAGCACCCCCTGACGCTCCGCCCCTGGTATAGGGAGTGTAAGAGGTTGGGGGTAGAATTCAACACTTCTGTCGAGAGGGTAGACAAATTAGATGTTAATCTGTTAACCAATATGGTTATGTTTGAAATGGAGAAGTATGCTAGACTTACGGATGTGCCCTGCAAAGACAAGTGTTTAGTTGACATTCTGTGTCACAACTTTGCCATTCAGCTAGATGATGATTATCATGATGTACTTCTCCGTTGTCTCAGGACATATGTGCGTAGGGCTTTTTCTAAAGCCAGAATGTTGTGGTGCAGTGAGAGAGAAGCCTTTGAAAGGTCTGTCTTTAAGCTGCCAAAAAAACTTGATCAGGCAAGTTTGCGAAGTGAAGAAGATACTCACGACAGTGCACATGAGGCTTCTATGAGGGATGTTAGAGATTGTAGGGGATTTGCAACAAGAAATGGCAGATAAAACCAGGCTACAGGGAGAGTTTGCGCTTCTTTGTAAAGAGAGGGACAGGTTAGATGAAGAAAAGAAAGCAACAAATAGAAAACTCTATGAGGCAGAGGTTAAAATTAAGGGCTTACAGTCTAAATTAGCAAAGTGTACTGAGAGACTGTATCAGCAGCACCCAAAATTTTTTTTTAAGAGGCATAATGATTTACTTTTAATCTGTTTTCAGGTCGAGAACGTCATATGCATTACCTGAACAAAGCCAATAGGGTTTAATAAACAAATTATGAAATAGCCGCGCAATGTCAAAATGGGTCAGACCCAGACGCATTAAGTAGGCTAATCAATGTTACTGTTGCGAATACAGTGGAATTCTGAAGCCGCAGGACCCGCCAAGTTTGAAACTGAGACGTTTGGCACGTATGGCGTTTTGGGAGTACATATTTAATTAAATACAACACGCCATGACAATATATGTGAGTAAATGTGTAGAGTATATTAGTTTTCCTGTACGAATACCACAAAATATCGGTTCTTGTTGTTGAAAAAATAAGGATAACGGTATCCTGAAAGTAGCACAAATGATGATGTGTTTCCATCAAACGAGAGTGATTACGCGGAAGTGAAACGGGCTAATTTAAAAAATAATTTTAAAGCGAACAAACGTCCTTTTTCTGACAAGCTAGCGATTTATATATTGTTATTTGATTATATTGTAGCATTTAGGACAATATACATGAAAAATAAGCTGGCAAAATATGTTTTCTGAAAAATCACGAAAACGGGTTTAACCTCCCTACCTTTTGTTAAAGACAGAAGATTTTATCCCATGCATTTTGGATTAACCAACAGTGACATGCAAGGCCACCTGACATCTCTGCTACTGGTCATGATTGCCTTTTAAATAGACAGACAACTTCATATATACTGTAAAAAATTTATTTTCACAGCACACATTCTTTACACTACAAAAAAAGAAAAGAAATAAATGGAGAGCTGATATACTTATATGGACAGTTTCTCCTCTCCATCATCTGTGCTGTCATCAGTGCTGCTCAAAGCATCTTCCTCTTCAAGGGAATCCTGAAGAAGGCTGGCATCTTGTCCCAAAGCACGTACATAGGTACTGCGGATGGCATCCTGGTGAAACCCAAGTTCATGAATTCTGCTCCGTAGTACACAAAGTAGCCCTTGGAGTCCCCCCTCTGAAAGTTTTAAGGGACGGCCTGAAAAACACAGAACAAGATGTCAATAAACTGAATAATGTTTACTGGACTTGAGTGCATGCAATATTTGATAACATTGTGTTTTCACTATGCTGGACAGATTTGCTCATTAGGACCTTAGAGATCTGTGCACCTGTCAGGAGTCAGACAGCTGATTTCAGTAATTAGTTCTACCTCCTGGCTGAAGAATTGTGCAAAATAGCAAATCCAGGTGATAGGAACAAAATACTGAGGTCAGCTTTTGCTTTCTGAACCTGGATTTTCCACATCTGGTACCTGTATATCCAACTCTGACTTTAATTTACTGTTGTAATTGCATTACAAAACCAGTAAGTGGCCAAAAACAACACCAACCAACCAGCAGACACGTCTGAAGGTAAGTGGGGCTGGGCTTGGGAAAACCAGGGACAGTCTTCCCTCTTGAACAAAAGAGACCAATGCCGCAGTGCAGTAATGGTGAAGGAGACCAATGCTCCAGTGCAGTAATGGTGAAGGAGACCAATGCCCCAGTGCAGTAATGGTGACAGTGCTGTTGGAGATGCCTAAGGGGGTTGCCTGGTGTCCTGGCCAAATTTCCAATAAAGCCATCTAACAATCACCCAGTTCAATTGGTTAAAAAACTCGCTCCCTCTCCACCTCAACTGCTGTGTAGTGAGAATTCTCCCGTACATCATTCAGGTGGGCTCTACACATTGGTGGTGGTTGAGGAGAGTCATTCTCCCTTCACTGTAAAGCATTTTGAGATCCTTGAAAGGTGCTACATATAAATCCATAACTATACACATGTACTTACTGTGGCTCTTCAGGTCATCAGACACCTGCATAGAAAGTTCTTGCAGTGCTGTTGTAGCATTCTGCAGGTATCCCCAGTGCTGTTTCACTTCTCTCACCAGAATTCCTTTTTCCTCTCTGAGTCTTTGTAACAACATGACTTTATCGAAGACCCTCTTCTTAGTGTACAGGTCAACACTGCCTGAAATTCAATGACAAAGGACATTTTCTTACAAGCATGCTTACACACAAATATGCATGCATTTCATACAGCCAAAAAAGGATATAGATCTGTAAAAGCTTTGAATACACTTACCAGTGCCATGACATTCCCAAGGCCACACATGATTTTCGTTCTGGAACAGCACATCAGCAGGAGGGAGCTTCTCAGAGTCCTCAGCCACAAGGTCATTGTAGTCAGCAATAGCCGCAGACAAGCCCTTCTTTTCTTCCCATACTTTCCTACGAATACGGTGCCTTCTCTTGTTGCTGTCTGAGACAAAAAAACAAATCAACCAAAATAAAAAATTTAAAATTTGACAAACAATTGATAAGTGCCATTGGTTCTTGTACACATTTCACCAGCAATATAAAGTTTTTTGGTCAGCAGTCTCCCTTATCCAGTCTCTCTTACATGAACTGAATTTTTGTATTCAAGTATCTTGCTCAAAGGCACAACAGTAATGCCTTACCCGTGAATCAAACCGGCAAACCTTGGATTAAAAGTCAAGATCCATACCCACAATACATTTATGCACAAAAAATAATTTTTGCCACAATTCAAGCAGAAAACAGGATTCAATTTAGTCTTTGGATCCTGTCAATTTAGTCTTAGTGACTGCACTGATACGAGGGCCACCCATTACGGCTCAGCAGAGCCTTGCACAGGTTCACAGGGCCACAGGTTGGCCACCAGGCATGGAGACCACCTTGTTAGCTTAGCTCCGCCCATCACAACTGTACCAAACCTGGCAGACACTCGCTTTGCTAGTCGATCACTAAGAGTCAGTTCTTTAGAACATACCTGTCTGACGGTACAGTTGAGTTGTCCTTTGCTTTATGCTGAGATAGAGCCCCTCTATTGTCCTCTGTAAGCCTTTGGACCCTTCTTCACTTTCCCAGTTGTAACTATTGATGCTGTAGCATATTGTCATCAACTTCCAACTCTGTTCTCAGGCTTTCAAGGTTGTCACTCTCATCGTTGATCCTCTGTATAGTCTTTGAAAACAGGGGAGATATAATAAACATCATTGTATTACCATTAGTTTGAAAATTGATAAATTATTATCATGTACCTTAATGTATCTTTGAGTTAAAGTTTAATCCAGGTTCAGGAATTTTCTGTTGTTCCAACCCATGACCTGTACCATCAGCATGTCTGTCCATGCTGTGCAAAAGCATTAGATTTATTAGTCAAATACTGCAATACAAGCATACAGTATATTGACATTCCAGAATACATTTACCTGCTTTAAATATACATTTACCTGCTTTAGACATGTATTTGGTGCAGATGGCAGTCCTGGACAGGAAACTGTTCACCTGCTCAACTTCCTCTCCAATTGTAGTGCCTGCACCATGCTGATTTCTTCCTCCCCATTTGACCTAGGACAAAGTATACAGTGAGATGCAACAACTGTACAATAAAACTTAACTCTTAAATGATTGAGGAATAATACCATTTATATTGTGCAGTGTTAATATTTACTTCACATTTCCATGCAAGCGCTTTTGCATGCATTACTGACAAGAATGGCTTCATGTCCAACAATTTCTGAACTCTGGACATTCGAGAGAAACCTTTCTCAAGTATGGCCAATATCTGCATACCACATCCATGCAAAAAAAAACTGTACATTTGCAGATGCCAGTTCCTTTTGCAGAAATAGAGGGTAAGCAAATATCTCGCCACGGAACATGTTAAGGGCCTTGAGCAGTATGCCATGCCTACAAACGGCAACCTCCAGGCCCTCCTCATCAACTTTGCTAGTTGACCTCCTAGAGAACTTCTTGGCTGCTGCCCACTGCGACGTGCCACATATCCCTTTCCCCGGTGTCTAAAACAGATCAAATGGAAAAAGTAATTAAAGCTTCATACAGTCAGACATGTAAGATCAGAGATTATACAAAATAAATGAAAACATTACATGTTTTGTCTTCTTGTGAACATAGTCCACAAAAGTGGAGACGTCATCATTCTTGGACAGGAAGACTCCATCGAAGAAGCCGTGTTCGTTAGTTCTAGAGAAGTGGAAAAATGAAACGTCTTTACAATAACATTGTTACGTTGCACGAAAATTCAGATGCATCATAACCACAACGTGATGGCACATACTCTGCCAAAGTACTTTGTTCGATGCTCAAGCATTTTGATGAATGCTTGACGCGACATTCCCGGTGCAGTTATCTTCATCTCCTCAAAGGCAGAGAAGATGTCCACTTCATATATGGTCTCATAATTTACTGTGGCAGGCCAGAAGCCACTTCTCACAAGATCTACTAGACCCACTGACCAAATGTTGTGCAGTTCAATGTGGGAAGTATGAGGTTGTAGCGCCCTAAAATAAGTATAATTGTTAGTAAAAATAAATAAAAAAATTCAAACATCATTAGTTGTTTTCTATCCAGTAAACAACATTCACTGATAATGGGGCAAACTTACCATTCATTCCAATAAGGATGACCTGCTTGCCACTGGTAACAGTGATTACACTGGCAGCACAAGCACAAATATTCTCAGGTAGCTCCATAGGCAAGAGACGAGCTAGGAGAAAAAACATTTTTAGTGAGCAATCACCGTCAACGTTGTTTTTAGAACAGGAACTGCGTTGAAGCATGCAATTTTTGGGTAAACAATATGAGGTCCTTTCAATACTACAGGCATTGTTTGCAATAGCAATATAAGGAGAGGTTATGTATGCAAGACTAATGAATAAATGACCCTGTTCATGAAAGGAATGTTGTCCATCAGCATCTTGTTTAATGGCTATTGACGGAGACAAAGGCTTGAAGAATCCCTCCACCATTGAGGCTCTGTTATGCAACACAGCACTTTCATGTATAGAGATGTCACACTCACTGAAGTGGAATTGACTTGGCAGACCATCTCTACCCCGCACAACAGCTTCCTTTTGGTTGCAGTGTTGACAGGTGTTGCACTGTGAATTGCGATGACAACATGTGGTCAATCATGTATGGCCTCGCCTCTTTCCACCTTTCCAGGGTCTGGGCCTGTCTCAGTCGCCAGTCAACTGAAGGGGTGGCTTCTGGATCATGTGGATTTTCCTCAAACTCAGCAACAGCAAGGAGATTTTGCAGTTCTTGAAGAAGGGAGGCTTCCATGAACAGGAAAAAACAGGTTTAATCCAAGGTTTCATTTAATTCTGAGACGCAACTTTAAGTGAAAAACACATACCTGTCTCTTGTTGAAGGCTGTCATCCACATCCACAGACGAGCTAGTACTAGCTTCTACAACAAACAAAAAAAGAATACAACATGACTATAGTATTATATACATGAGAATTTTATCCTTGTCCAAAAAGATGTTGCGTTAACATTACAGCAAACACTCAGAAAAGATGTCCGACCCATTTCTGTTGGGTCGACATCCTGAAAAAGTTGTTCACCCTTGGTCTGCTGGCCTGGGGAACTAACAATAGAGGAGAAAATGTTTAAGCATTTAATACTTTACTATATAGTTGTACAGATCAGCATCAGAACAAAAGCTCAATCCAAATTTAGGCAATAACATAATTTTTTAAAATACATTTACTTCAGAAAATAAATCAGAAATATTAACAAACTAACCACTTGCTGAGGCCGTTTTAGGCCCTTCTGACGTTCAAGACCGCTGAACGATTATGTTGCCTTTGCTGTCTCTGATCTTCCAATGAACATCAGGGGCTGAATGCCTTTTCTTTGGCTTCTTTGGCTTCATTGATTCAGCTGACTCCTTCATATAAAAAGGAAACATTATGAGATGATCACAAAGCAATTATAACTTCTCTTTAAATTTAGATCCGTTATGATATTAACAGCAGATAAATAAGAAATACAACATACCGCTTCCTGCTCAAGTTCAGATGCAAGGAGTTCTCCCTGGCATAGTGCTTCTTCAAGCTCCATCTCTTCAGAAGAGCCTGGGCCCTCTTTGGATGCCATTTTCTTTGATGCCAAAGAATTTTAGATATGTGAATATACAAATTCTGTAATTGCAATATATATGATTACTACCAACAGCATAAGACAATAGTGCATATAATCTCAACATTTGTCAGTTAAATTTGTAATAAAATAACAGGGTTGCAAACGCTCAAGCTTTCAGCGTGAGACAAGGTGTGTGGATCTTGCGCCCTCACACCACCGAAACCAACCTCATGCCAAATGAAAAGCCCGAAACTAAAAACAAAGCCCCAGCCAACAAAGTTAGCGACTCTAAAATAATATAATGTTGGGTCAATAACATTTTCTGATTGTGAGTGCCTCTGAACCCCTGGGCCCACATTCATAAAGCCGATTATTGTGCTTATGCTGATCTTAGTGCTGATCTAGGATCATGTTTCCCCTGGCAATACCCTAACCTTATTAATTTTGAGCTGAAAGGCCAAGCTGATCATAGATCAGCACTCAGACGCATTATGAATGCGGTTTTAGAAAGATCAATTGCGACCCCCAATATGCTCGATGCACAAACATAAAACTAATACGTTTTCGAATTCAGATCCCTCTTTTACAGTCAAATCACTGGATTACCTCCATTAAGGGGACAAAATTGAGTAAATAAGTTGACTATTAGCCTATTATAACGTAATTTAAGCATTTACATTTTTTAGTCATTTGGCAGACGCTCTTATCCAGAGTGACGTACATTAGTGCATTTTCCAACTTGAAACAAGTGCGTTAAAACAACCCTAAAAGGTAAATACGATTTCAAACACCAGGCGCGGTCAGTATGATTTTTTTAAATTAAAAAAAAAAAAAAATGTTTGGGGGGGGGGGGGACCACACAATATCAATCATTGGCATGTACAACAGTAAACCAATGTATGTAACAAGCCTGGATGTAACAGAAAACAAAGCATTTAACGTAACGTTAAACGAACACAAAAAACCGGACTCATTTGAGCTAGCCACCTGTAACAAAACGCTACAAACTATGATAACAGAATGTTACTTACGGCGATCAGCTACTGGTTAGGATAATGAAAGGGATCAAAGAAAGGAATCGGGTAAAGGGCGAAAAGCAAGATGATTAGCTCAAATTGATTAGAAAAGTTCTGAAGACCGGTGGAAGACCCCACCGTGAGGGCGTTTAAATACCTCTGCTCCAGGGGTTGAGACAAGTGGCTCTGATTGGGTAGCTCTAGACAGCTCCCCCAGGTGTCCCAGAGGGGCATAGAATCATGGGAATTGCAGTCGTCAAATTAATCAACGGGAACATCCGAGGGTGTTTCTTAGACAGATTTGCTGGGTTCTCTTATGTTACACGTTTCAAAAGGACCGATAACTACATGCTCTGATGGCTAGCTCATGAGTTAAGTCCATTAATAGTCATATTGCAGCCTATGTACTGATCTGAATGGACCTAGCTAACGTTAGCTAGTAGCCTAATGCAAGTAATAGGCCTAATAGCCACCCACTCCGATAAAGTATAGATAAAGAAGCTAGATAATTACACATCATATTGCATTAAAATTCAATTACAACATAAGAAAAGTTATCTTTTCATGTACTATGTAGTGTGTATGTACAAATACAATATCGTTAGCTTACTTTTATTGGCTTGCTTTCACCGGTGAAAGAAAAATGTATAAAACAATAATGTTTGTTTACCATAAGAATCTGTAGCTATGCTTACCAGTAGAGGTAGTGCAAAAACGACAATTAACTGTAAATATTATAGTAATTATCAGTATTATACTGTAAAAGTATACTGCAATAATTTAACGTTGTATGCTGTATTTCATAAAAGATGGTATCAAACTAAATTTCTGCAACAGTAAAACTGTTAATTATACAGTAACATGCTGGCAACCCTGCTGAGTAGGGTGTATCTGCAGAACTGCAGAAGGGGCCTACAGCTTGCTGGGCGGGGCTTGAGGGGCTTACAGCTTGCTGGGCGGGGCTTGAGGGGCCTACAGCTTGCTGGGCGGGGGCTAAGCACTAGTGCGCATGCGGATGGACCAAATTTGTGTTGCCAGAACTTAAGCAGACGAGCAGACCTTAGTTTGTATGACTGAGTCTCTCTAGCTGGTTTAAGCGTTCATTCGGTTGAAGAAGAACCAAATATGGCTTCCAGTGAAAAAGTAAGTACCTTAAGGGGCACCTTCGCTATTTTGAACATTAGGGCCTATTTTCGGTCTGTCATTTGCTTCAGTGTTGAGCTAACGTTAGCTAGCTTGTTAGCATGTGCACTAGCTAGCTAACGCACGTTAGCTAATATTCCCTGTAAACACCCAACCCACCCCAACTATGTTAATGTGAAGTTGCCATCATTTTGGCCGCCAAGTTTTGAGGAAGACTGCTTATTAATGTTGAACTAATGTTAAAGCTATGTTAAACATGAACCATTTTCACAAGGTGGTCAACTTCACATTCTCTATAATGTCCACCGCAATACACATTGTCAACGTCGTTGTAAAAAACACATATGTTGGAATTTGTTGCTTATTCAATCATCAAAGCCACCTTGAAAATATAATGGTAAAACGAATCCCGGTGCATAGTGCACACAACTGCGTTTTATAAGCTTGAGCAACATTCCTCTATTTTAGTCCAAAATGAGAAACATGACTTGATGCTCATATAGCATAGTGAAAACAGCAGAATCAGTTAGAGGCCGCTTATTGTTACATTTGTGACCGCAGCTGGTGTTTTGGTCCTTAAGTCAATAGGTCATTTTTCAGTTGTTTTACAGATTATGAAAATGCAGATCCAGAGATTAGTTTTTATTATCCTGCCGTTTTCTGTTTTAAATGTCGTTCGTTTTCTTTGTCACAGTAACTGTATGTGTTGTCCTGGTCACATCACTATTAGACCTAACTATGTATAGTGGTACCGTGTAGAATTACCAGAACATTGCATTGTCTAACTTTTTATTTTTTATATTTATGCTTTTTCATATTAGTGAGCAGGAGGCATTCGATGACAGAATCAGCTGTGAAATGAAGAAACGATTCAAACATAATCTTTAAGATGTGAGTAATTTACTTTTAACTGCAAGACTACACCAAGCTGATCTTAATCCAGGTTGGTATTCTCATTCTCTTCTTCATCATACAACATCTGATATCTCTCCAGGCATGTCAAGGACGATAGAGTGGAGGTGGAAACCGACCCAGGGCCCAGCAGAGAAGAACTGTCCAGGTCCAGTAGGCAGTCCTCCTGGGTCTCCAGCTAGTTTCTACATGGTCCTCATCTATGGCTCCCATGCCCCCCTCATCGCCCTCACCAGGGTCAACGGCCAGGTCCCCTTCAGCCCCTCCTCCTGTGTGGTCATGATAGAGTTAGCCAAGCTCCTGGTCTCCTTGGCCACTCTCCTCCTGACTGGAGGCCTCTCCACCCTGCATGGCCCCCTGTCCCTGGCCCTTGTGGCCCCCTATGCAGTCCCTGCCGTCCTCTACGCCCTAAACAACAACCTGGTGGTCCTCATGCAGGCCTCCATGGACCATTCTACCTGGTTTTGGCAGACGTGAATTTTGGCCTCTGGACGAAATGCCATCGAAATAAGTTGTTCGATAAGACTGTAAGTTCAAAGTAAGCATTGGTGGTATGTCAGGTAGGTGACTTGTTTCAAGTTTCCCCCTCACCTTTGCAGCTTGAAAAATTATTTTTAATGTTTCAGCATGTTTAAATATTGTTTTTACTGTTCTCTTTGGAGCCATGTGTAGCTGGTACATATCAATAGTGTATTATGTAAGTGCAAGTGTATTATGTAAGTACCTGTATTATTCAGTACATGTGACAAATTAAACTTCTTCAACTTGAACCTGTGCGTTATGTGTGTCTGATCATGGATTTGGATAAAAGCGTCTGCCAAATGATTGTAATGTAATGTAATGTAATGATCACCTGTGTGTGAACCCACAAAGACACAGGGAGAACATGCAAACTCCACACAGAAAGTACCTGGATTCGAATCGAATCTTTGCATCTCCATGAGTTCCTTATCAAAACAATAAGGGAAACGCAAAATAAACGCTTATCAAACCCATTGTGTTTACTGATAAACCATATATACAGAATAAACCATTAAGAGGATATTATAAAAGATGACAGAGATCAAAGAAGCACATATACCTCTCCCAACATAAAGTTTTTTATCTGGTAAGAAGTGAAGGTAATTTGTACACCATAATCATGAGGGGTCAATGGCTTTGCAATGATGTAGCAGAGCATCACTGCATTCTGAGGAGAAGACTGGTACTCATCATCATCAGGTCGTCCACAGACGCGCCTCCCATCTTCGTCTCCAGAAAGTACTGGGGGGTCTATGTGAGACATATTTCCTTTAGAGTGAAAGCAAAATGATATGTGTGAACACCCTATGGAATGTGAACAAGTATGTTGTGTGCCAGGTTGCTGTGCAGTCATGGGAAAGTGACATGTCAGGGGTGACAGGTGGACCACCACTGATGTCATGTGTCCAGGCAGACCTCTTGTGGCTCATCCTCAGAGCTGAACGTGTCCTGGTCCTCGCCAAGGACTGAACAAGTGAGAGTACCTGTGATTCTCTTCATCTTTCCACTTTGCTGGGTCGGCAGCTTGCTACAGGTACAAGTAATTTTAACTCCAGCCCATTGTTAACCAACCTGTTTCCTTTCCGATAAATCCCTGCACGGCCACAGACACTAAACCGAAAGGAGCTTTAGCTGTCATGACATAAAGATACCAGACATCCATAAATCTGCTTATAGATCTGTTTGATAATGTCTAGCTCAGGAAAGGCTAAAGTAATCTTGTGTGCATTTAACCTCCTGCTATCCTCAAATTTACATTACATTTGGTTTCCTTGAGGTCAATTTGACCCCAGCAATTTAAACCTCCAGAAAATTATTAAAATGAAAATTGTAACCAAAGTTTATGTGTCAGGTAGGCCTACTTTACAAAAAATATACCCATGGGGTGCATGGGGACCCTTCCTACTACATCACACTACCAGTATACCCAAGCTGGTCTCCCAGCAAGACCATCACATTACCAGCTTAGTGAACATCACTTCCCAGCATAGACCAGCATCAGGTCTTCTGATGCTGGCCTTCTCTGTATACTACACGTTCACAAGAAAAGATTTGGGGAGACTCTCATTTTGTGCTCCCAAATTGTGGAATGCACTGCCAGCTTTCATCAGGGATGCAACCTCAGCAAACATTTTCAAATCAACACTCAAAACTCATTGTTCCAATATTGCTTTTCTTCCCTGATTGCTGCCATGTTTTCTCTTGTCATCCCTTACCCTAACCTGGGTTCGTATCCCTTTCCCTGATTGCTGCTATGTTTTCTCCTGTATTTAGTATCCTTAGTATTTTAGTACACCACTATGTCCTGTGTATCTTGTGTATTTGCACCATATTATCTGAATATGTTATGTGTATCTTGTATATTTGCACCATATATGTATGACTGTTGCTATGTTTACTCTTGCATTTTAGTATTTATATTTCAGTACTGTGTACCTTGTGTAGGCTACCTTGTGTATAGTTGTGTATACCTTCTGTATCATTGCTGCTTGGGACATTTGTTGTAACCAGGGGCACCATTGTAAATGAGACCTTGGTCTCAATGGGTTTCCCCTGGATAAATAAATGTTAAATGTTAAATAAAAAAGAAAAATGAATGTATTAAT
Organism: Synaphobranchus kaupii; assembly: GCA_029718625.1. Lineage (NCBI taxonomy): Eukaryota > Metazoa > Chordata > Actinopteri > Anguilliformes > Synaphobranchidae > Synaphobranchus > Synaphobranchus kaupii. The sequence continues at coordinate 70,870,825 of CM056379.1, read as the reverse complement.
AATTTCTGAATGTATATCTTTGAATGTTAGTTGATGAATACATGTATATATGCGAACTAATACATACAGAAGGACATAGAATATCTATTAATGCAATGTTAATACTAAATAAACCAGGGGTAGGCAACTCCAGGCCTTGCGGGCCGGTGTGTATGCAGGTTTTTGCTGCCACCAGTTAACAATTATTTAATTAGCCCAATCGTTTACATGATCTGATATTTTAATCTACATATCCGCGATATGAACAGCTGATGAATGTTCTTGTGCCGGTATGCGTGTATTGTAGTGTTTTATCGTTCTGTAATTTACGAGTGAATCGTAATTGTGTGTATGACTAATTAGCTGATTGAGCCGTGGTAACTGGTGGCAGCAAAAACCTGCATACACACCGGCCCGCAAAGCCTGGAGTTGACCCTGAAATAAACTAAATAAAGAATCTGGAAACCCAAATTCGGTCCATCCGCATGCGCACTAGTGCTTAGCCCCGCCCAGCAAGCTGTAAGCCCCTCAAGCCCCGCCCAGCAAGCTGTAAGCCCCTCAAGCCCCGCCCAGCAAGCTGTAGGCCCCTTAAGCCCCGCCCAGCAAGCTGTAAGCCCCTTCTGTAGTTCTGCAGGAATCCCCTGTTGACCCTGCTGCCAGCTCTTTACTGTTTTTAAATGTTTTAACGGTGCCGGATGTAGGCTCCAAAGCAACATAAATATGTAAGGGGGAGAGTCTGTTTCGGAGGACCAGACGTGACAGAAAGGAATCAGAAAGTCTCCACTAAGTGAAGACCAATAGAACGGAAGGATCTCCGTAAAGGGAAAAATAAATAAAAGAAAAACCTAAATAACTCCGTTCTCAATCTGAGGAAGCACTGAAACAGAGACTAAACGTGGAGAAATGAAAACAACCCGAATTATACGGGCGACAAAACTCGAACTACGAGAATAGAGTTTAGCGGAAAGCTAAGTACCTCTAGCCTCCAGTAAGAGAGGCGGACTGAAAGAGGTACGGAAAGCAAAAATAAATAAATCAAAGCAACCCCACTAATAGGGCAGAAAAACTAGCAAACTTGTAAAGACAAGCAGTGAGGCTAAATACCTCTAACTCCAGACAGCAGTGAGTTAGAAGGAGAGAAAATAAAGCAGCAAACCAAGGAGGGTAGAGAAACAAGGACAGAAAAATAGAGTAAAAAAGGGAAAAAAGAAGATCTAGAGAAAACCCTAACTTCTTAGCTCTAAACGGACCTTCCTGCTTTACTTGAAGAGTCTTCAAGCAAAACAGTCTCCGTGTCCTATACCTTACCGGCTACCAGTGAAATGCGAGATAACATGGAAGCACGGAAGAAGGAAGACGCAGAGTTTAAATAACCTGCGGAAGAGCCGCACAGGTGCAATCGCTAATTGTCGGAACGAACGAAAGCCTGACACGGACAATTAGAGGGAAAACGAGAAATAAAAGAAAACATAAGCCTGCAGACCATGACAAAATATTGGTCACTTGCAATTTCAAATTGTATTCTACATTGCTGTTATATTTTTATCGCCAGAGGGCACTCGTGCTGCTACACGGCAAGAAAAAGATGAAGTAGCCTAACGAAAGGATTTAGTTAGGAGCGCGGGAGCATGTGTGGTGCTGTAAAATAACACAAATCAATTTAAAATGCAAAAACTAATTCAAGTCAGTCGACAGTCAAATTCACAACGTATAAAACAACGTGAAAATGTACACAAGCCTCGTTTTTGTTCTCTATACCCCAGCAACAGGGCTATGTAGCCTATTATTTGAACACTTGTTGAACCAGTTGCGATGTTTTACAGCATAGTAAGCAGTTCCGACCATGTTTGTGGTGGACTGAAATGCAGCTTCTTTATTGTTACCATATTTCTTTTTAAAATTGCGTTATCTTGGATCTTCGCAGCATCTGCTTTTTTTCAGTTGCCTAAAGCATGCCTTTCACAATTCCACAATGAACATGATAAACTATTGTAGAATTTTTGCCACAAAGAATATATTTTCGGACACCAGTTGGTGATCAGTGCAAGTTTTACATCTACCCCTGGACATGTTAATAGTCTACTGCAAAATATTTGTTGGTTGTATTTTTAAATAGTATTTTATAAATACACGCACGATTCTACATTTATTTAAAGCCCCGCCCAGATAGCAAGAGGATAGCAAGAGGATAGCGGGTCAGCGGACAAGTTGGCCGGAGTAGCGTTTGCTGGTGCACTGGGCTGAAGGCTCCGCTTGCAGACCCACCCGCTGCTAACTCAACAGACGCAATCCTCCAGCTTTATTAACATTGCCCCGCTGACACTTGATGAAAAACGACCATCGTAACGTTAGTCCTAGGATGTAGCCAGGCTATATCCGGGTAAAACTGGCTAAATTAGGGATAAATTGAATTAAACTGACATGTCTGTCAACCTAAATTTACACCCCTCTCGACGATGCATATGACGGCCTATCATATAGGCTAGGTTGTTGGCTATCTGTTTTGTTCACGTACAGCTTCGAACAATAACGGCAATGTTCATCAATGTTTGTTAATAACGCTAGTTAACAAGATGGCTATTAAACATTTTAGTAACTATTCGCGGCTCATTTTTTCTGAATTCGCATTTGTGGTAAGGCTGTCAGGCGATTTCAACAAGGTAAAGTTAGCCTACAAAGCCTTCAACATTAATCTATAACGTAGACACAATAGTTCACCATAGTTCATTATATCAGTCCAACATGGACATTCCTATACTTGCAAAATAGGCTAACGTAAAATTTTCACAGTGGCCATTTCCATCACGATGTCTCATAATTTACAATAGCATCCGTCTGCAGACTGGTCTCACCACAGAACTATATACTAACTAGAAAGGCCGAAGCCTTCTCAAAACGGCACCGTTTCCACAGCCCAAAGTTTTTTCTCTGATTGGCCAACGTGACCTGTCACGTGAAGGTGGTCATTTTCTCCCTTTTCACAGAGTAATGGCTGCCGTTGTAACTCTAGTTAGCGAACATAGACATGTATAGCGACGACTGCTGTATGACGAATAAATAAGCAAAATGAAAGGTAACTTTGTTAGCTACCATTAGCTAAGTTAGCTCGCAGTAGCAGCCAGAGGCCTAGAAAGGACATGCCATCACAAAAGCCTGTTGATAATACACCAATAGTAGCTCCATGCACATTTAAAAGAAAATAAGCCAGGCATAGCATAACGTTAGTTATACTTTAGAACATATTTGGCTAATCTTAACCTAACCCCCTCGAAACTGCAATGGACATAACGTTATTACGATAACCTTCCAATATCAACATTATAGACTACTGCAATTTAAGACTGCATAAACGGGGCACAAGTGTCCGCTATGCGTTAAGATGAAAAAAATAATATAATAATAATATGTTATATAGCCTATGTCTATGTTCATAAACATCCTATTTATAGCTACGCTGTATGTGTAGCCTACGTTATGTGGTGAGTGAATACATTTTTTCCTGGTTACATTGGTTCAGTTCAACAAGTTACTCCTACGACGAGGGTGATGCAGGAAAATAAACAGACCTAACAGCAAAGCATATTTCTGGTTAATGCTAATTTAGCTCAAGCAGGACGACGAAGAAGACAAGCAGGCTAACCTAACATTGTCAAAACAATTCTTCTTACCGTGAAAATATTGAATTTTTTCCCCCAGGGTTTCCACGCTGTTATGGTTTTGAAAGCTCATGATTCAGGTTTGGCAAAACTGGTATGCAGTAACAATGCTATCACATATTTTATAACTCTAGAGATGTATACCTTGCCAAAAATCACTATGCATTATTCCCCTCAGATGGTACCGACCAACCCTACTGGCTCACGGACTACTAGGAGTACGAATTATATATTATAATTTTTGACGTAAAAAATTATACCTAACACATAAAAGAGAAAACCTCTCTATCTATCTGTATGTCCGGTGCACAGCAGCCAGCAGGTGGCACGCAATGTGCGCACACACATGCACGCATGCACTAATTAGGTATAGGGCTGACTAAATGGCCAATTAGTGATTGTGTGCTCCAACGGGTATCAGAACTAGTCCATCTGATTATCAACTCATCACCCATGGTAAGGATAAGCCACAAATCAGCTGTGGAAACTGCCACCTACAAGTTCATAACAGTGTCATCTTCAGAGATATATGTAGGAAACTTCATCTGTAAACAGAGGGATATTGAGGCTACAACATTATATAATCCTGACCATGTAGGACTATTCAGGAGGTTTGGAGGAAGGGCTAAAGCGCTTCAAAAACAGCATGTTATCTAACCCTAACCCTCATACGACAACAATCCAGATGTATTTGGTAGGTAAAATAATGTCTACACTAGCACAAATCCAAACGTATGACTGTGATTAGGAAAAACATCAATACCTTGAAGGATTTTCCCCACCAAATAAGCAAAAAATCAAAAGACTTGATTTTATCCAGGCTGGAGTCTCAAAGGGTCTCAGAAACTACACCTCAAAGAGGCTGTAGCCAGACAGAGGTGAAAATGAAAGTTTGTCATAGGACAAAACTATAGACTATAGATTTTTGGAAAGGCCTTGACCTGCAGAGTAACATATGTCAATTATTTTGCCCTGACACTCCAGGGGACTCAGTAGCGCCCCCTAGAAGGGCAAAACTGGCCAAACTTCAAATGCTTCTAATTCTGGAACCAATAGACATACAGTATAGTGTAGATATTTAACAGGATGATTAACAAACTAGTCTTTCATAAATAATGTCAGAGCCAGCCTTCAAGCTCTAACAGAAGGGCCTGAATAAAACGTTTGATGCTTAATCATTTGATACTTTGATGATTCAATTAGATGATCAATTGGGATTTTAACTGATTCTATATTGAACATAAATTTTAAGCCCCAGGTCAATAGGATTAGTATTTTTTTAGTTATTAGTACTAATAATTGAGAACTACAATTCCCAAAAAACCCGAGAGCTCTACGTAATGGATGGCCTGTGAAAAGATGGCGCCATCTGTAGTCCGTTAGGGTTCGGATGGATCACCCCATGTAGGGGACAGTATTAAAATGAATTGAGATTGTGGTATTTTGACCATATCTGACATAAACTGTTTGCTTTTTTGTGACTTAATAAACTTTTCCACATGTTTTTTGTGTCCCTATTAACATATTTAGCGGTTATTGCCATCAACCAACTGCATAGTAGCTACTCAAAAGTCACTCATCTGGTAAAGAAAATTTGCTAGCCGGCTAGCTAACTAACAACCGAAAAGTAGCATAGTAACCAAGCCCCCAGGAACAGCTCTAAATTTCATTCTGTGTAGCACGAAAACAGTCTGAGAAATGCTAGCACTAAAAATGCATGTGTTAAAATTTTGTTCTGTGTAGCACGATAAAAGTCGGACAATCGTGCTCAGGGTGACGATTCAATAGATTAATTGTCGTGAATATGAGCACGAAAAAGCGTGAGACCGGGTTGATTTTTCACCTGTTAACATAACAAAGTATCTTAACCTAAAGGCTAAGACCATTGCGCTATTGTGTGAATCAATCCTGCATGAACACAATTCTGATCATGCTATTCTCCTGTCCTCTAATGGTTCTAACCATCTTATTTCTATTTTCTATTCCTTTCTCTGTCTCTCAGTTATGTCAAGAACAATTGCTACCACTCATCCACCTATACCTGTGTACCCAGCTGTTGGTACTGTGTGTCAGTTTTTGGGGCTGCTGCTCAAAGTCGAAATTTCTGAATTCACTGGGGTTCTGTTCAAGTCTTTGCTATGTGTGCGCAGGCACCTTGTAACATCTGCCTTTATTTCTGTTTCTGAGGAGGAGAAAATGCTGTGAGTGAGCTGCCAATCCATGGCCTTCCTTGCGTATTTCTCCCCACGCTGGATGTAGCTGTCTAATATGTACATTTTGGGGAAACATTAATAAAAAGTTAAAATGAATTATAAAACTTTTTTATTGAAGGGTTCATTGTTTGCATAAGTCATGCAGTAGGTATAAGGTGAAACTGCTATTTTTTTTTCATTTGTAAAGACTAAATAATCAAGTACACCATTCAAAATTATGAATCATGAATAAGGAAAACATTTTATTCTTCGATATGCTGCGTTTCATTCACAGCAAGTTTAATCACCGTCTCCAACGTCGTCCTGGATGATAAGGGGGAAAAAACGTAGAGACGTTAGGAGTTTGTTATAGGACACAGCAAAGTTCAGCAGCCTGTCTCAGTTTAAAGGCCATCACCACATCAAGGTGCAGGCTGAACGTGAGAACACAGTAAGACGCACATTCACAAGACAAACCCTGACAAGAGGTCACATTAAGGAAAAATGTACAAGTTTATGCGGGATCTAAGTGGTAGCCTACTAGCAAAACTCAACGGGTGTCTGTAAGCAAAGACACTTACGCACGGTTAAAAGTGCATGATCTGGTTTTAATGCGCAACTCAATCCGGTTTATTTCTTTTGAGCGATGAAAGGATGCACACGTGTAAATCGACATACAAAAGCAACATAATAGTAAACGCAGCCACAATAACCTAATGTAATGTTATGTAAAGCTACAATGTCCTATAGGCTAGCTGGGCTATAGACAACGGGGAGCACTAGCTGTTTTTCGCAAACATTTATCGCATAGCCTACTGTGTCACGCGGTAAGAAAAAATAGGCTATTTCGAAAAATAACCAGTTAATGACATGTTAGATCCACTAACCTTTCCCTTATATTAAAACAAAGTAATTTCCAGCCCGTTTTCCTGAGTCCAGCGCCTACCCCAGATCCACTCTAACCGCAGAGTGGATGTCGTGAGAACATTCGATGTTATGTGAAAACCAAAATGTTATAGGTCTATGATATGATTACGTTCACATAATTAAATAATGATTATTGTATCTGCTTGTTTATTTTGTTTAATCCGTAACGTTCGTCTGTGGTATGGCTAGGCAGTAGCCTAGCTACAGCGGTAACATTACATACATCCGGACCGCTCCCTGGCTCAAGATTTCCGTGAACCAGCCTTGCGCGGCTAGCTAATAGTGTGGTGTAGCCATGGAACTGTAGCCTAAATAATTAGAAATCGCGATGGAAATGGCCACAGTGAAACTTGTCGCCTATTTTTCAGGCCTCTCCGGAATGTCTATGTTATTGTTAGACTGTTAGAATGAACTGTGGTGATCTTGTAATGTTATGGTAACGTTAGTGTAACGTTCCGTTCCCTTCCTGTTTGTTTCCGTGTTTTTCCCTCTCCCTCCGTGTCATGTTGGTCTTCCTTCGTCCATGTTTTCCCCTGTGCTGCAGGCTGGGCGTGGTCCTCCCGTTTAGTTCACTCTGTTCCCCATCTGTTTCAGCCTATCTCCTTTCTCCTGCACTGCATGCATTCCTCACCTGCTTGTTAGTTAATCACCCTTGATTACATTCCTCACGCCTTTTTTGATTGGTTTCAATTTCACTCCACTATATATTCCTCTGTCTGGCTGCTGTTTGGCGCCAGTTCTTTGACGTACCTAGTTGGGTTTTTCTGGTCTCCTGTTCTAGTCTAGTTACTAAAGATTCTGTTGAGTTTTTGGATTCCTGTTCTTTTCTTGTTTTCTCCAGTCCTAACTGCCTTATTGTTTTAGTCTGTTTCGCCACAGTCTGCTCTGCCTACAGCTGCTTCACCCTCCCTGTGTGTGTTACAGTACCTCCAGGCTTACCCTCGTCTAACCCATAGCTGGGTGCCCTGCCTGCCCTGTCGGACCCTGCCTCTCACTTACCTCTGCCTTTCTGCTCCGTGCCAGTCCGGTCCGTTCCTGTTCCTCAGCCCAGTTCCTGTTGGACCTCCCGGTCCAGTTCCTGTCCGGTTCCGAGTCAGAACCAAAGTCCAGTTCCGGCTTGGAAAATCCGCCAGTGTTCCCGTCCAGTTCCTGTTGGACCTCCCGGTCCAGTTCCTGTCCGGTTCCGAGTCAGAACCAAAGTCCAGTTCCGGCTTGGAGAATCCGCCAGTGTTCCCGTCCAGTTCCTGTTGGACCTCCCGGTCCAGTTCCTGTCCGGTTCCGGGTCAGAACCAAAGTCCAGTTCCGGCTTGGAACATCCGCCAGTGTTACCGTCCAGTTCCTGTTGGACCTCCCGGTCCAGTTCCTGTCCGGTTCCGGGTCAGAACCAAAGTCCAGTTCCGGCTTGGAACATCCGCCAGTGTTACCGTCCAGTTCCTGTTGGACCTCCCGGTCCAGTTCCTGTCCGGTTCCGAGTCTGAACCAAAGTCCAGTTCCGGCTTGGAACATCCGCCTGTGTTGTGTGTTTTCTATGTACGGCTTGGGACTACCCCAATCCAGTAAATAAAACACCCATTCCTGTTCATTTGTCTCTTGGTCGTGCATTTGGGTTCGTTTCTGTTTTTCGGATCGTGACAGAAAGAACTGGCCTTAAACATGGACCCAGCCGACCTCGAACAAATTCGCCACGCCTTCACCTGCCAAACCGCGGTCTCCGACCAGCAGGGCCGCCGTCTGGATGACGTTCTGGATGTGCTGAGGGGCCTAACGGAGCAGGTAGCGCAGCTATCCATTCATCTACCTCGGATCTCCCCGGATCCGACCCCTCCTGCATCCGAACTGCCTCCTGAGATTCCGGTCCCGCCTCCTGGTCGGGAGCCCCGAGTCCAACATCCCGAACTGTTTCGTGGGGGGCTGGGGAGGTGTCGCGAATTTCTTATGAAATGCGACATAGTGTTCCGGATGCAGCCGTCTTTGTTCGCCTCCGACCCCTGCAAGATCGCCTTTGTGATGAGCAGCTTGGGAGGCAGTGCCCTGGAGTGGGCAACCTCTATCTGGGACAGTCAGTCTCCTCTCTGCAACAATTTCGCCCTCTTCACTGCGGAGATGCGGCGTGTTTTCGACCACCCGGTCTGCGGTCGCGACGCTACCCAGCGCCTTCTGCAGGTACGTCAGGGCAGCCGCAGCGTTGCAGAGATGGCCATACAGTTCCGCACCATCGCTGCTGAGTCAGGCTGGAATGACACCTCCCTCCAGGGGGCCTTTCGCCAGGCCCTTAGCGAAGAGCTTAAGGACCAGCTGGCCACCCGGGAGGAGTCCACCTCACTTAACAGCCTCATCAGTCTTGCCATTGCCATCGACAATCGCCTTAGAACCCGGGCCCGCGAGCGAGGGAAGAATCCCTCCCGTCTTCCACCCTCCGCCCCTTCCCGGTCTCGCCCTCCCTCACCCGTCCAGGACCCGAGAGTCTTCGTTTCGCCTCCCGAGGAGGAGCCCATGCAACTGGGCAGGGTCTCCGTGGACGCCGAGGAGCGCCAACGTCGGTTCCGCACCAGGTCATGTTTTTATTGTGGTCAGACTGGCCACCAGATCTCCTCTTGTCCCGTTCGCCCAAAAGAAGTGGCTCGCCGGTAAGACTGGGCGTACTGACGAGCCCCATTGTCCCTAGTCATGCGGCCCAGAACCGCCTTGAATTCAAGGCCACCCTTCTCTGGAGAGATATCACTGCTTCGGCCTCCGCCCTCATTGACTCTGGTGCGGACGCCAACTTTATTGACTGCTCCTTCGTCGAAAGGTTCGGAATCCCCACGGAGCCCTTGTCTACCCCCATCACTGCTCTCGCCCTGGACGGTAGGAGCCTGGGGGTGGTTACCCACTCCACCGTTCCCCTCCAACTTATCCTGTCGGGAAATCATCGAGAATCCATTCAGCTCCTTCTCATTCAGGCCAAGCAGTCATCCATAGTCCTGGGACAGACCTGGCTGCGGGTGCACAACCCGCACATTGACTGGCGCTCCGGCCGCGTCCTGGCTTGGAGTGGTCACTGTCTGGCCAACTGCCTCCGCTCTGCTCTACCTCCTCCGGGGCCTAGGAGCAACAAATCCCTCCAACCCGTTCCCGACCTCACCAATGTCCCCAACCAGTATCATGACCTGTCGCAAGTGTTCTCTAAATCTCGTGCTCTCTCTTTACCTCCTCACAGGCCCTACGACTGCTGCATCAACCTGCTGGCGGGAGCCAAACTACCATCTGGTCGCCTCTACAGTCTGTCGGGTCCGGAGAAGTTGGCCATGGAGAATTACATCCACGAGTCACTGGCGTCAGGTATCATCCGTCCTTCCTCTTCCCCGGTCGGTGCGGGGTTTTTTTTTGTGGGGAAGAAGGATGGCACGCTACGGCCCTGTATTGATCATCGGGGTCTCAACGAGATCACAGTCCGCAACAAGTACCCTCTTCCCCTCATCAACACAGCTTTTGAACCTCTCTCCCAGGCAGTCATCTTCACCAAGCTCGACCTCCGTAACGCGTACCATCTGGTGCGTATACGCGAGGGGGACGAATGGAAGACTGCTTTCAACACCCCGTTGGGCCACTACGAGTATCTGGTGGTCCCGTTCGGCCTTACCAACGCCCCAGCAGTCTTCCAGAGCATGGTGAACGATGTACTCCGGGACCTGTCTGGCAAGTGTGTTTTCGTCTACATCGACGACATACTAATTTTTTCTAAGTCCCCCCAGGAACATGTTCTCCACGTCCGGGAGGTTCTCCAGCGGCTCCTGGAGAACCAGCTCTTCGTCAAGGCTGAGAAGTGCGCTTTCCACGTCTCATCCGTCCCGTTCCTCGGCTTCATAATTGAGGAGGGCAGTATCCGGGCGGACCCTGCTAAGGTCAAGGCGGTGACAGAATGGCCCCAACCCTCGTCACGTAAGCACCTCCAACAGTTCCTCGGTTTTGCCAACTTTTACCGCCGCTTTATTCGCAACTACAGTGTCATTGCTGCCCCTCTGACTAAACTAACCTCCACTTCCGTTCCCTTCAGCTGGAATCCCGAGGCCCAGCGGGCTTTCGAACAGCTGAAGGCTCGGTTTTCCACTGCCCCCATTCTCTGTCACCCCGACACCTCTCGTCAGTTTACGGTCGAGGTTGATGCCTCCGACACCGGCGTGGGGGCCATTCTGTCTCAACGCGCCGCCTTGGACAGCAAGCTCCACCCCTGCGCCTTTTTCTCCCGGAGACTGTCCTCCGCCGAACGCAATTACGATGTCGGGGATCGGGAACTACTCGCCATCAAATTGGCGCTGGAGGAGTGGCGCCATTGGCTGGAGGGGGCAGGTATCCCGTTTATTGTTTTCACTGATCATCATAATCTGGTCTATCTCAGGTCAGCCAAAAGGCTTAATGCCCGTCAGGCTAGGTGGTCTTTGTTTTTTGCCCGCTTTAATTTTACCGTCACTTATCGCCCTGGCTCCCGCAATACCAAAGCTGATGCCCTGTCCCGTGTTTTTTCCCCTCCCTCCAGTCCTGCTGACCCGGAGCCCATTCTCCCTGCCTCCTGCTTTGTGGCTGCGGTGTCTTGGGAGATCGAGGGTATCGTGAAGGCCGCCCAGGTTTCCCAACCCGATCCCCGCAATAACCTTAACGCATCTCTTTTTGTGCCCAATTCCGTCCGTTCCCAGGTCCTGGAATGGGTCCATGCCTCCCGTCTGGCCTGTCACCCAGGTGTCGCCAGAACCATCGCCCTGATCAGGAGGAGTTTTTGGTGGCCCACCCTTAAAGGGGATACCCGTGCCTTTGTCCTGGCCTGCCCTGTTTGCGCCAGGAGCAAGGCTTCCCACCAGCCACCCTTCTCCACCCCCTCCCCGTCCCGAGCCGTCCTTGGAGCCACATTGGTGTGGACTTCGTCACCGGTCTGCCTTTGTCAGAGGGCAACACTACTATTCTGACAATTGTGGACCGGTTCTCCAAGGCGGTTCATTTTATCCCCCTCCCCAAACTCCCTTCCGCCCTCGAAACCGCGGAGCTCCTGGTGCTGCACGTGGTCAGGCTGCACGGTATCCCCGCCGACATCGTATCGGACCGTGGGCCCCAATTCTCCTCCCAGGTGTGGAGGGCGTTCTGTGCGGCCTTGGGTGCTTCTGCTAGCCTGTCATCTGGTTTCCATCCACAGACTAACGGCCAGGCGGAGAGAGCCAACCAGGACCTGGGATCCGCCCTGCGGTGCGTTACCGCTCGCAATCCCGCCTCCTGGAGCCGCCTGCTCCCGTGGGTTGAGTACGCACACAATTCCCTCAAGTGCGCATCCACGGGTATGTCCCCCTTTGAATGTTCTCTAGGGTACCAACCCCCCCTCTTGTCGGCCCAGGAGGCCGAGATAGCTGTTCCCTCCGTTAAATCCCACATCCTTAGGTGTAAACGGATGTGGAGACTTACACGCACCGCACTCCTTCATGCCAATTCCCGTACCCAACGCCTGGCGGACCTTCACAGGACCGCAGCCCCGCAGTATAAGGTCGGTCAGCAGGTCTGGTTATCCACGGCCAACATCCCCCTCCCCACTTCTTCCAAAAAGCTCCAACCCCGTTTTATTGGTCCTTTCCCCATTGTTTGTGTAGTCAACCCTGTTTCCGTTAAACTTTCCCTCCCCGGTTCCCTTAAGATCCACCCCGTCTTTCACGTTAGCCAGATTAAACCTGTCTCCTCCAGCCTTCTCAGTGCCCCGGCGGTTACCCCACCTCCGCCCCGGATCATCGACCACGCCCCGGCCTACACGGTGAGTCGCATCCTCGACATTCGCCGCAAGGGCCGGGGCTACCAATACTTGGTCGACTGGGAGGGTTATGGTCCGGAGGAGCGGTCCTGGCTTCACAAGCGCCTTATTTTGGACCATTCTCTTATATCGGACTTCCACGAACAGTTCCCGGACAAGGTTAAACCCCCAGGTACGCCGGGTGGCGTTCATTGAAGGGGGGGTACTGTAACGTTCCGTTCCCTTCCTGTTTGTTTCCGTGTTTTTCCCTCTCCCTCCGTGTCATGTTGGTCTTCCTTCGTCCATGTTTTCCCCTGTGCTGCAGGCTGGGCGTGGTCCTCCCGTTTAGTTCACTCTGTTCCCCATCTGTTTCAGCCTATCTCCTTTCTCCTGCACTGCATGCATTCCTCACCTGCTTGTTAGTTAATCACCCTTGATTACATTCCTCACGCCTTTTTTGATTGGTTTCAATTTCACTCCACTATATATTCCTCTGTCTGGCTGCTGTTTGGCGCCAGTTCTTTGACGTACCTAGTTGGGTTTTTCTGGTCTCCTGTTCTAGTCTAGTTACTAAAGATTCTGTTTTGAGTTTTTGGATTCCTGTTCTTTTCTTGTTTTCTCCAGTCCTAACTGCCTTATTGTTTTAGTCTGTTTCGCCACAGTCTGCTCTGCCTACAGCTGCTTCACCCTCCCTGTGTGTGTTACAGTACCTCCAGGCTTACCCTCGTCTAACCCATAGCTGGGTGCCCTGCCTGCCCTGTCGGACCCTGCCTCTCACTTACCTCTGCCTTTCTGCTCCGTGCCAGTCCGGTCCGTTCCTGTTCCTCAGCCCAGTTCCTGTTGGACCTCCCGGTCCAGTTCCTGTCCGGTTCCGAGTCAGAACCAAAGTCCAGTTCCGGCTTGGAAAATCTGCCAGTGTTCCCGTCCAGTTCCTGTTGGACCTCCCGGTCCAGTTCCTGTCCGGTTCCGAGTCAGAACCAAAGTCCAGTTCCGGCTTGGAGAATCCGCCAGTGTTCCCGTCCAGTTCCTGTTGGACCTCCCGGTCCAGTTCCTGTCCGGTTCCGGGTCAGAACCAAAGTCCAGTTCCGGCTTGGAACATCCGCCAGTGTTACCGTCCAGTTCCTGTTGGACCTCCCGGTCCAGTTCCTGTCCGGTTCCGGGTCAGAACCAAAGTCCAGTTCCGGCTTGGAACATCCGCCAGTGTTACCGTCCAGTTCCTGTTGGACCTCCCGGTCCAGTTCCTGTCCGGTTCCGAGTCTGAACCAAAGTCCAGTTCCGGCTTGGAACATCCGCCTGTGTTGTGTGTTTTCTATGTACGGCTTGGGACTACCCCAATCCAGTAAATAAAACACCCATTCCTGTTCATTTGTCTCTTGGTCGTGCATTTGGGTTCGTTTCTGTTTTTCGGATCGTGACAGTTAGACAGATTAATGGCTAGGCTAGGCCACGTAGCGGCTATCTTGTTGAAATAGCCTCACAGCCTAACGTGAGCAAAACTGCAAATCCAGATAAACAGCCGCGAATAGTTACTAAAAATGCTTAATAACTATCTTGTTAACTAGCGTTATTATCAAGCATAATACGCCGGGAACCGGAGAACTTTTCTGTAGCCAACCCGATGTTGACCCGCTGCCGTTAGCGTCTTGCTATCTGGGCGGCTTTTCAGACTTCACAACTAACATATTCACTGGGGTAGGTTACGAGTGTAATCTAACAACACCCATCTTGAGATATGAAGTATGTACTTAGAAATATTACACACGTGAAAGCATTTGAAAACCATTTCATTATTATGCACAAGATAGCTGGTAAGCGAACTTCATAACTGTTAGATAACCTAACTATAGCTGTAATGTGGAGTGAAAGATTCGGAGAACCAAACGCCACAACCAAGGAATCTGAAAGCGTAATTCGTTAGAAATACGCCACTAAGCGGACAGCTCCGCAGTAACAGGGGAAATAAAACTAAATAATGGGAATAAAACCCTCTCGGCGTAAGCCAACGCAAAACAACCCCAAAAGAGGGCAACTCGGCGATAGCGAGTAGTAAACAACAAAGGAACCTCACACAAGAGGCGTATAACTAGAGGTCAGAGAAAAACAAAAGAAAGCCCGTGTAACAAGGGCGAAAGAAACGTAATAGAAAAATAACCTGTTACCTACAGCTCTAGGTGTGAACGAGCTGACAAAAAGGTAACAGGTAGAGGAAAAATAAAGGATAAAGAGAGAAGGAAACAAAAAGACTAAATAAATCTTTACCCTAACTCCTTAACCAGACTACCTATGTTTCTGACGAGTAACAACTAGAACATAGAGACCGCTATCCTTTTCCTTAACAACTCTGATAGTCAAAAGCAAAGACAATCTCGAAGCGTCGGCAATGCGGAACACCTGTGCTATTTATAACCGGCAGGAAATCCAAAACAGGTGAAAGGAATAATTGCCGGGCGAGATTCAAACACCAAAACGGATGCAGAAATCCGATAGATTGCCCCGATGTCGTCAAACAAAAGAACGACCGCAGAAACAACAGCAGGCTGCCAGAAACCATGACAGGACCCCCCTTCTAAGGAACGACCCCAGGCGATTCCTCAGCCCTGTTTCTGCGGAAGTCCCTAATAAGTGTAGGATCCAAGATGTTTTTGGAGGAGACCCAGCAACGCTCCTCAGGGCCATAACCCTCCCAGTCTACTAAAAACTGGAATCCTCTGCCCACACGCCTCTCTGCCAAAATACGCCGAACAGTATATACCGGACCCCCCTCTATGAACCGGGGAGCAGGTGGCGGTTTGTCGGCCGGGGCGAGAGCACTAACCAGCACCGGTTTCAACCGGGAGACATGGAAGGTCGGGTGGATGCGCATAGAGCGTGGCAGTTCAAGGCGCACCGTAACCAGGTTAATTTTACGGATTATTTTAAAAGGACCCACGAATCGCCGTGCGAGTTTGCGAGACTCCACTCGCAGAGGCAGGTCCCGTGTAGCTAGCCATACTCGTTGACCAACCCGATAAGAGGGAGCCGGACGACGACGCCTGTCGGCAGCGACCTTCTGTTTGGCTGACGCGCGAAGGAGCGAAGCGCGCACACGCTTCCAGACTGCTCGACACCTCCGAACAAATGACCCTGCTGATGGTACCTCCACATTTCTCTCCAACTCAGGAAATAAGGGAAGCTGATACCCCAGCTGAGCTTCAAAGGGAGAGAGACCTGTGGAAGCGTTGCGCAGCGTGTTGTGGGCGTACTCCGCCCAGGCGAGCTGGCGACTCCATGATGTAGGTTTGGAGGCGGCCAAGCACCGGAGGGTGTTCTCCAGGGACTGATTAGTGCGCTCTGTCTGACCATTAGTCTCCGGGTGGAAACCGGAAGACAGACTGACCGACGCCCCAAGTAAGGCGCAAAAAGAGCGCCAGAACCTAGCGGTGAACTGAGGGCCGCGGTCGGACACCACGTCCAGAGGAAGGCCGTGCACCCTAAAAACATTGTCCACCATCAGTTGGGCGGTCTCTGGTGCTGATGGCAGCTTGGGTAGGGCGATGAAGTGTGCCGCCTTGGAAAACCTGTCGACCACCACCAAGATCACCGTGTTGCCCTGGGACGCAGGCAGCCCGGTAACAAAGTCGAGGGCAACATGGCTCCAAGGACGGCTGGGAATGGGTAAGGGGCGTAAGAGGCCAGAGGGTGGGAGCCGAGATCCCTTGCTCCGGGCACAGACCGAACAAGCGGCGACAAATTCCCGCACGTCGCTCTCCATATTAGGCCACCAAAAGCGCCGCGACAAAAATTCCCTAGTCCGGTGGACGCCAGGGTGGGCTGCCAGCTGAGAAGAGTGGCCCCACTGGAGAACCCGCGATCTGATATGGGGCGGAACGAACAGACAATGAGATGGACCCCCACCTGGGCCCGGATCTAAGCGTAACGCCTTTTGAACAACCGCCTCAATCTCCCACATAACCGGAGCAACAATCTGAGCGGTCGGCACGATGGGCTCCGGGTGTGGTTCCTTATCGGTGCGGTCGTAGATGCGTGATAGCGCATCCGGCTTAATATTCTTCGACCCGGGTCGGTAGGTCAGTATAAATCTAAACCGGGCGAAGAATAATGCCCATCGGGCTTGACGGGAGTTACGCGTCTTGGCCTGCTGGACATACTCCAAATTTTTGTGGTCAGTCCAGACCGTAAAAGGGTGTTCGGCTCCTTCCAACCAATGACGCCACTCTTCCAACGCCAATTTGACCGCCAACAGCTCCCGGTCCCCTACGTCGTAATTTCTCTCGGCAGGTGTTAAGGCACGAGAGAAATACGCGCATGGGTGCGTTTTACGGTCCAGCGGGGAGTACTGGGACAGAATGGCTCCCACACCCAGCTCTGAAGCATCCACCTCTACCACAAAGGGGAGGGAGGGATTGAGGGTTATTAAAATGGGTTCAGAGCTAAACCTGTTTTTTAGCTCTGTGAACGCTGCCTCAGCCCTAGAGTTCCACTGGAACTGCGAGGATGATGTTTTTCTTGTCAGGGCTGTGATGGGTGCGACTACCGTGCTAAAATTGCGGATGAACCGCCGATAAAAATTAGCAAAGCCCAGAAAGCGCTGCATCTGTTTCACTGATGCTGGAGTTGGCCAGTTCTTGACTGCCGAAATTTTCTCTGGATCCATAAGGACTTTTCCGTCCGCCACAATGAAACCTAAGAAAGAAACAGAATCAGCGTGGAACGAGCACTTCTCGGATTTAACGAATAGCCACGCCTTAAGGAGCGCTTCCAACACCTGCCTAACATGGCCGACGTGAGAGGAGAGATTCCGGGAGAAAATTAAAATATCGTCGAGGTAGACAAAGACAAACCTCTCCAGCATCTCTCTGAGAACATCATTCACTAGCGCCTGAAAGACAGAGGGGGCGCTAGTGAGGCCGAAAGGCATCACCCGGTACTCGTAGTGTCCGTGGTGTGTGTTAAAAGCCGTCTTCCACTCATCGCCCTCATGCATGCGCACAAGATTGTAGGCATTGCGAAGGTCGAGTTTGGAAAAGACCGATGCCCCCTGTAAGCGCTCAAATGCGGAGTTCATGAGTGGAAGAGGATCTCTTTTCTTAACGGTAATGTCATTGAGACCCCTATAATCTATACAGGGCCTCAGACCTCCGTCTTTTTTTTTAACAAAAAAAAATCCAGCACCGGCCGGTGAAGTGGAAGGTCTGATGAAACCGTTAGCTAACGACTCCTCAATGTACTCCCTCATAGCAGTGCTTTCAGGACCCGACAGTGAGCCCCTGGGAGGAACCGTGCCAGGGTACAATTCAATCGCGTATGTACGGAGTACAGAAAGAAAAATAAAATAAGTGGGCAAATGTTTACTGGTTGGGAGGGATAGAAGAGCAAGTAAAAGCACAGGCCTGGAAAGAATGGGGGAAATATGTGGAAGCACAGATACCGGGAGCCACATGGCCTGAGCTAGAACTACATTGTACTATGAGATTTGACCCAACCCAGGATACAGAGCTAGAGCAGAAATGGGCCCAGGAAAAGGGAGAAGAACAATGGATTAGATCCACAGCAATTCTCATTGGGCCAGAAGGATAGTTAGCGGAGGTACCAAACCCACACACGTTGCTAACTAACATTCCGGCAACAGCTAAATGGTTTACTGTAATAGATCTGTGTTCAGCGTTTTTTAGCGTACCATTGGCAAAAGAAAGTCAGGAGTTATTTGCATTTACGTATGCAGGACAACAGTATACGTATACCAGGATGCCGCAGGGGTTTAAACATTCGCCTCATGTTTTTACTCAAGTACTGAGAGCAGATTTACAGGGATTGAAACTGAATAGTGTTGTTCTACAATATGTGGATGACTTATTAGTATGTTCAACCTCACGCAAACAGTGTTAAATGGACAGTTTAAAGCTCTTAGAAAGGCTGGCATAAGGAGGACACAAGGTGTCCAGAAAGAAGTTACAATACTGCCAAACAGAAGTAGAATATCTAGGAAGAAAGATAGCATTTGGATGTAAAAGTATAGCAGAAAAACAGGTGGAAGCTATAACAGCTGTACCAAAGCCAGAAACAGTAGGACAGATGATGACATTCTTGGGAATGACAGGATTTAGTACAGATTGGACAGAAGGTTACGCAGAGAAAACACATCCACTGAGGAAAATAATGAAAGAAGCAGGGCAAGATAACTTAAGAAATAGATTAAAGTGGGATGTGGATGCGGATACAGCATTTGAAAGCATTAAAAAGGAGCTAACTCAAGCTCCAGCTCTTGCTTTACCAAATTATGAAAAACCATTTGAAATGTATGTGTCAACAAGGACAGGAGGATTTGCTACAGCAATGTTAGTACAGGAAACCTGTAAAGGAAGAAAGAAACAACCTATAGCTTATTACAGTACTAAGTTAGATGAGGTGGCATTAGGGTATCCACCCTGCTATCAGAATTTAGCAGGAGTGTGGTGGGCCTATGAGAAAGCGGTAGCAGTAACAATGGGATATCCAATAACGATATATACTCATCATAAAGTGGCAGAAATGATCGAACAAGGCAAATTTGTACTAACCCCAGCGAGAATTCAAAATTACTATATGTTGACTGTGTATCCAGACATTACAATAGCGAGATGTGATACGGTAAATCCAGCGGAATACATACCGTTGGCACATGAAGGAACACCTCATGAATGTGTCCCAGAAAGTAAGGAGTTCATGAAACTCAGGGCTGATCTACAAGCAGAGCCATTAGAAGATGAGGGAAAAAGAATACTCTTTGTAGATGGATCCTGCTCATAGACTGTATAAAAATATGGACAAAGCCACTGTGACGTCACCCATTG